>JAYDYQ010002686.1:13200000-14400000 GCA_034814905.1 Penstemon davidsonii
AAATAAATGAGACGGAGAAAATATATAATTTATTAACATAAAAAAAAATTACACGCATAATAGAAAAATTGGGGGCCCATTATAGCTTGGTGCTCTTGGCAGACACCTAAGTTGCCTAGACCTTGGCCGACACTAAATTTACATGGTCTAGCTGTAGAAACTTCCTTCCGGTCCGTGAATCTCTCAAGCATCAGAAAATTTTGACGGAAGACGTGTCCGCCGCTTTGTGAAGGCTTGAAAGAATCATTTCTTCATTGTCTACTTCACTGCCATTTTGCTAGGAAATGTTGGGCCCTTTTCGGGTTGAGTGCCTCTCAATATATTTATGTGATGGATATCGTACGGTCAGAATAAACTCATTTGGGGAAATGACGATATTGCTCCAATTTTTTTTTTTTTTTAGTTTTTCAAGGATTTACTCTCTTGTGAGGAGCGTCGAACACATTCAGTGGAAATCTCTATTGAGACTAAATATCCCACATGGATTGAAAATCATAGTTGAGTCCACCTTATAAGGTCTTGGACAATCCTCATCTCTTAAGCTAGCTTTTGAGGTTGAGTTAGGCCCAAACCATGTAAATAGATTAAGCACAATCCATGTGGTGAATTCTAATATGTATCAGAGCCCCAAGGTAAAGTGGGTCACTTCCTTCCATGATTGTTTCATCCTTGTACGCATGATGGGCTTTATTATCTACCCACACACTTCGTCCATATAACAAAGACCTGGGTTGTCATTATTCCTCCAGTTAACAAGGCCTGAAGTATCATTTATTCCTCCAGTTAACAAATGTCTGGAGTGTCATTATTCGTGTGATGGGCCTATACACACATGCCGCAATTTTTTAGGTTGGGCATTAATATATCACGTGTTGGGCTTGCTTCACCCACATATTCAGCATGCCCACACGTGAACTGAGAGTATTGAGACTAAGCGTCTCACATGGGTTGAAAATCATAGTTAAGTCCACCTTATAACGTCTTGGGCAATCATCACCTCTTATGCTAGCTTTTGAGGTTGAATTAGGTCCCAACTATGTAAATGGACTAAACTCAATCCATGTGGTGAATTCCGTCAAAATTGGTGATATTACACATGACCATAAATCAATGTAAATTAGTGGAAGGGACTAGTCACCACAAGGATTCGAACTAGGATTCGCTACTTTGTGGTGACTAGTCCCTTCCACTAGACCAATCACTTGTTGGTGATATTGCTCCAATTGACCTTGTCTCCGCTGCCCGAAATTTCTATAACATGTATAGGGATTCTTGTGCTCCTATTTCTAATCCAGTGAGAAATAGCTCGACTTGGAAACCACCGTTTGCTGGTTATGTTAAATTCAACGCCGACACAATCATTTACGTTGATGATGCTAGCTTAGGGTTGGCTTTATTGCTTGGAATCACAGGGGAATTGTTCTCGATTGGGGTATAAGGAAATTTGATTACTCTTTTGAACCCGAATCAGTGGAAATCGTTACAACAATACGGGGCTTTAGGATTCGACATTGATAAGGGTTGGAGAAACAATATTCTTTAAGGGGATTGCAATGCGGTAATTAACGACATTCAGGGATGCCAAAATCATACTAAATTTCATCATTTGGGACACATATTTGAAGAAATCAAGACCTTGGCTGCGAGTTCATATTCTTTTAGTTGTTCTCGTGTGTATAGAGAGAACAATTATGTTGCTCGTAGCTTTACCTAAGGTAGTTTATACTATAGTACTCTTTTCCCCCCTTTTGTTCCGAGGTTTACTCATGATTTTTTACTTGATGATTTTAACAATTAATTAATGAAATCACCCTTTGGATCTTCTAAAGAAAAAAAAAGGTTAATTATAGTATTTTTAATTTTTTAATTTATATGATTGGACCTAATATTTTCTTTTAAGTAAAACAATGGATATTTGTAGTCAATATTTGATTTTTTTTTCCGTTAATTAACTTAAACCCAAACAAAATTATTTGATTTAAAAGAAGAAAAAAGGATAAAGCAACTCCAATGAAAGGTTGGGATACTTGGAGAAGTATAAAATTATTGATTTCACACCTATTATTTATTTTAATCAAATATAAAATTATTGATTTGACACATGATACATATTTTTTCCCGTGAAATCCCAATAACCAGACGTCAATTTAAATCATCTCGCAAATTTTTAAACTCACTAACTATTATTGTATAATATTTTGTCATTTCAATATTTCATTGAAACAATTCTCTAAATCAAGTTACAAAATTTTGTCAAAAATCACAACTAATTTTTGAGACCAAACCAAAAAAGAACTCGACCAAAACTTGTCCTTATATACCGCAAAAATCAATTGAACTTTTTTTTTCTATCTGCAACAAAACTCAAAAAGGAAAATCATATTGGATAAAGGAAGAGTGTTTAGAAAATCTAAAAACACGAAAGAATTTGGTGCAATAAAATTTTTACCAAAAAACAATTATGCAGATTTCCTATTATACAGGGGAAATTTCCCCAAAGTTTACAAGTGGAAGAGTCCCTCTAAAGGCTGTCTACGCAAAAGTATAATTTCCAAGCAATACTCAGCAGAAATTCATTGAGTTGAGTCGAAAGAAATGTTGTCAAGTTGGAGAAAATACCTTTATTTGAAAAGATTATGGCTCTATATGGATTGTGGCTGGTCACATTTTGAGATTTTGTGAAACTATATATTGGCCAACACCTATTCAAACGAATTGGAGCTAAATTTCGTCTAATAAACCCTAAGGCCTGTTTGTTTGGCATTTGGGAGAGTGGTTTGGGAAAGTGGTAGAGGTTTGGGAAATAACCTCGATTTACGTAATATTGTTTGTTTGGGTTTTGGGAGAGTGGTTTGGGAAATAATGAAGATGTAGGTTATTTTGGTAGGTTTAGGTTGTAGAGAGTTAGTTAATTATATAGTGTAAGATAGTGTAAGACTTTATGTAGTTATATATAATTAAATTTGTTGGTGTATATATATTATATGTAATATATGTGGTAAATAATATTTTATAATTAATTATTTAAAATAATTAAAATTATAAAAAAATATTACTACTTAATTTTAATTTTTCCGGAATTATTTTTTGAAAATGCTATAATAAAATCCTTTTAATTACTTTATCTCACCGACAAATCCATTGAAATAACATATTAAATTTACCAGGAATTACACAATATCCTTAAAATAAAATGACATAAAATTAATAGTTATTACACAATATCCATATTAATCTACGAACGGAAATAACATATAAATAAATATACTAGTTATTACATGTTAAATTTTCTAGCATAATAAAAATTAACGGCAAAATCACAATGAATGTGACTAATTCCACGAAGGTGGGCTTGGACCAGTAGTGTTATCCGACCCATCATGAATGTTATTCCCTCCACGGCGGGCCAACTGCCTCCGAGTCAACAACGTTGCACGCTCCCAGTTGTCAATGAGACCAATGTGTGATGAAGCATCAATAATGTTGTTCCAAGTAATTGGCCATCTACAAACTCACCATGCATCAGACTCACAAAAATCTTCTCAGTCTCGTATGGCCAGAATGTACAGTGTTCCCTAGTACGTTTGTTAATCCTAGTGTTCGAACTCATTTGAATTTATATTAATATATTAGTGGAAAAAATTAGATATGAGAAACTTAATACTCCACTGATGATCAAAGTTATACCAGAAAACCAATATAAAATACTACACTTATACAATCACATAACATGTTTAAGAACATAGACCTTGTACTTATTTTTATAAAATAATGTATGATATGGTTCATAAACTATTGGAAAATTAATTTCACCAAGGTTAATGCATATCAAATTAATATGAGGTTGCTCACAGAAAGTCCAATTTAACAATGTGCTCGTGAGCAAATAACATACTATAGCATATCTATTCAACTATATCACATATCATAATCTTGGATAACATATAAACAAGGGCAAACAAACTCAATAAATAGGAAAGAAATATATCTAACATAAAAACACACACATATGTAACAAAAATATTTTAACTAGACATGGTGTGAGCACCTTAACTACCGACCCACTTATTACGTGATATCACGTTCAATTGCATTTCGAAACAAAAACAAAGAAGAACCATGAAAATCTAATACAGCCATGGGGGAATGACTTACTTACTCAATCTTGTTGAGTAAACCCCAAGCATGGAGTTGAACTATGTAATATCCTACTATAAAAATGAAACAATATCGAAAAATTTGCGAATCGGCACCAAATAATTTTCAGAAAATTTCAACAATTACATCACATATTAGAGCATAGCATAACAGCAATTTCAACTATCACAGACAAAGAAAAAATTCCAAGTTAACCAATTAATAAATATACACAAATCACCAAAATTACAGCCCAATTTTCAGCAAACAATTTGAGATATATACACAGAAATTGGCAACCATTACAGAAAAAAAAATCCAAGTTAACCATTCCCAGATTCACGAAAGAAACATGCCCAATTTTCAGCACACATTTTCCTAGATATATACACAGAAATTGGCAACCATTACAGAAAAAACCCAAGTTAACCATTCCCAGATTCACGAAAGAAACAAGCCCAATTTTCAGCACACATTTTCGGAGGTATATACACAGAAATTGGCAGCACCATTATTAGATATATACACAAACCATGGGAAATTTCAGATATATAAACAAAACCCTAAACACCAAAACATGAATCGGCAACAACTCCAAAAATTACCAAATTTCAGCCCAACAATTGAAAAAATTAAACGGCAAAAACAATTTTAGCAAACAATTTTACAGAGCACCAAATCGATTTTCAAAAAATAGAACACCAAAAACTGAAGAGTACCTTCAGTTTCCCTCTTAGTAGTGACGACGGCCACTCGCTTGAGTCACACACAGGTCCACAAGGTCCCTCCGTCGTGCTCGTGTGCAATTAAAAAAACCCTAAATTATCAGCAGTGAAACTATCCAAACTAGTGTTTCGGGATAATTTCAAGCACAAATCCAGCACACATATATAGGCACAAACCACGACCAAGTATCACGGGGGAAGTTGGAGTTGGAAGAAGTGATTTAAGTGAAGACTCGAAAATAAAGTGCACGTGAAGCACACAAAAAAAATCAGAAGAACCATTGTTTAGTCCGTGAATCTGCAGAGAGAAAGAGACAGTTTGAGAGAAGGAGAGAAGCGGCCGCCGTATGCGAAATGAGAGAGAGGGGATAGATATGTGTAGCCCGTAGGTTTTTTTCATAAGAAAAATGGGCTGCAACCCAAGTTTGGGAAATTGGTTTCAGAAATGTGCAAATAAAGTCAAATGTTTGAGAAATTTATTGGATTGTTTGTCTCGCATCTCGAAATGGGAAATAATTTTCCCAGATGCGAGACAATTACATGACCTAAGATGCTGATTTGACAGGTATTACTTACATTTTCTCTTTAAAAAATATTGATTTTGATATTTATTATCTATTCTCCTTCCTTGAACCCCTCATATTTAAATTCAATATTTTAGGGTGTAAATTGTCAAATAAATTCGAAAATAACTCTTCTTCCCTTCCATCAATGAATTTTTTTCTTCAAAACACACACTAGGGTGCAAAGTGTCAAATAAATTATATTTTCAGGGTATAAAGTGCCAAAACTTTTAAGTCAAGGTGCAATGTGTCAAAACTCAATAATTTCAGGGTGCAAAATTCCAAAAACCTTTAAACCCACAAAACCCTACATCCAAACACCTTCCAAATCGTTTTTTCAGAAGTTTCGTTAAAATCATTCAAAACAATATTTCTAAACCAAATTACGAAAAGAAAAGAAAAAAATCCTAAACCAAAACCAAATGAAAGAAAGTTAACAACAATCCATATAGACCCTATATTTCTTAAAATATTGAAATTTTTAACTTTTTTAAGATTTGGTTTTTATTTACGTTAATAAACAAAACAAATACTCCTTTTGAACCAAAATTGATACAAACAAAACGAAAAGAATTTAAACAAAGAAAGTGAAAGTAGAAACAAACGTGCCCTGTTAAATTTGTTCAACGAATGGATCTTTGTTCCTTTATTCACTGTAAATCTGTCACAGAAAATGAACTAATCTAATAACCAAATTTTACTCTCAATAAAATTTACATCATCTCATTCCAAGAATACTCTTCATCTAACACCATTCCCGGGTACTCTACCAAAGGTTCAAGAGCTCCTTCATTTCCCCTGTTTTCTTCACTATCATCATTGATTAAAAACTCCAAAGTGCTACTAAAATCATCGTCCCAAATATTACAATTCATTATTTCATTGTAATAATCCTCGAAACTCGGCGAAAACTGCGGTTCTTCGATCACATTTGATGACGAAGGAGACGAACTAGAAGATGAAGATGAAGGGGTTAATAAATTTTGATCATAAGAAATCAAGATTTCATGTGGTTCGATCACAGGGATTTCATCAATGCAGAAATCATTGTTCTTGATTAATTCGATCGAGGAATCGATTATTGGGCTTTCGATTTTTTCTTCGTTGTTTGATTGATCAAGAAGTGTAGTGGTTTGGTCAGTCACCTCTGCTTTGTTCTGATTTTCCGCCACGGCTGGTGGTTCTTGCGGTGGTTGGTCGGTGGCGGGTGGTGGTGGCGGTGGTGGTGGAAGAGGCTTGTGGGTTAGAGGGTCGATTCCCATTTTCTTTAGCTTCTTTTTGATGTGGGTGTTCCAGTGATTCTTGATCTCGTTATCTGTTCTACCCGGGAGATGAGAAGCAATTTTCGACCATCTGCAAAAGAATTTAATATTTAGTATTTATTTCGATCATATAGAAGTTATGATGTAATGATGTAATTCGACCGTTTTATTAAAAAATAAATAAATCATTTGAAACAAAAAAGTAAATTGGCTTTTGTGCATAAACAATTCTTGGCTGGGAAAAATTCTTGTCCAAGTCTGGTTTGGTCAAACTCATCCAACCATCAAGCAAGTGTATTGCACTTGTTTTGTGATTGGTCACTCTCCTGGGAGTTACATCCAATCCCCAAAGCAAATGTATTGCACTAGCCATTTAATTACTTTGGGTTCAGCCAAACCCGGTTTGGGTAAGAATTTCCCGTAGGTTGGGTGGTGGGAAAAAAAAATTAAAAAACCTTGGTATATTTGATTTTTCTATAGAATTAATTGTTTTGAATTTAAAAAAAAAAATTAGGAATGGAAACTTTAGTTTAAAAGTAACAAATCATAAAATAAAAAAATAAAAAATAAAAATAAAAAAAATTTGGTCAGGCGGCATGTGGCTGGCAATGTAAGAAATACACTAAAGTGGAAAAATAATGATGGGGATATAGCACGATTATATAAGATTATAGAGTATTGCTTTGTCTACCACTCACTTTTTTCTGAATTTGTTGGGGACAATAATTTTATTAAATAAAGTTAATTAATTTTTTGAGGAAAATAGAAAGGATTAATAGAGAGAAAAAAAACTAAAATAGAAAGTGGATTAAAGAAAAATAAAATTAAAATACCTATTTCCAAGTTGGGCATGAAGATCAATAACCATCTTCTCTTCAGATTCAGAAAGAAGTCCCCTTTTCAAGTCTGGCCTCAAATAGTTAGTCCATCTCAATCTGCAACTCTTTCCACACCTCAACAATCCTGCAAAAAAAAAATTCATCCATCAACTTAACTCATCAAAATCCTTTAAAAAAATAAAAATTAATTGCATTTTCAATTTTCCGTAGAACTGAACGTCTGCCGTTGTGCTAAAAGTTATAACTGGTCGAACAAATTTTCAATTCTGCAAGAAACTACCCTGTAAAATTTTTATTACGCTAAACATCCTTGTATTTTCAAAAACTCTGTAAAAAACACCCAATTTATAAAAAAATAGGTCGTTTTTGATAGACATATTTCAAGAAACCAATTTTATCACGTGATATATTTTTAAACTTATTTCTTGAAATACGACGATCCAGAACGACCTATTTTTTAAAAATTGGATATTTTTTGCAGGGTTTTTAAAAACACAAGAAAGTTTGACGTAATAAAAATTTTGAAACGATGAATGATAAAACTAACCTGCGAGTTTGGGGACAGCTCTCCAACAACATTGGCCATTGGTAAGAATGAAACTTATGAGTTTCTTATCTTCATCAGCAGTCCATGGTCCTCTCTTTAATCCAACTTTATCACAGCATGGCTGTCTTCCCATTTTGTGATCAATCAATCAAATTCAACTTTGAAGAGAAATTAATTGATTTCTTTTATATATATATATATATATGCAAACCAAACAAGGAATTAGAGATATAAAATTAAGCAGTTGGATGGCAAAGACTAGACTCTACCTGCACCAGAATGCCTACTTATATACAAATGACGAATTGGTCCACTTTATGAGCCCCAAACAAAAGGCAAAATTTAAGAAAAATATTAATTATTATAAAAACATATTAAAAGAATTTAGTATTAATTTAAAAAATAAATGGTAGTAATTATTTTCAGACTTACACGTGTGGTCAGAAAAGAATCGTCACGCACTCGTGTTTATGTCAACCTCTGGAAAGCGCCACCTCAACACCCCCTCCCCCTTACTTGAATTTCAAGCATTTATATAAATTAGAATATCATATATATACTCAACAATTATATTTCTCCCAATAATAAAATTAAAAAATGTAAAAATTGTATAAACACTTTATCTGTCTCTAATTTATTGTTTCATTAGTTGTAGCGTGTAGTCAAATCTTTTAATCTCTTAACTAGCTCATCATATTGAATTTTTAATGTTAACTTAAACTTTTTAGTATAATATGAACATTAATTAACAAATTTTATTATTTAATAATTTTTTTAGAAAAATATTTAATTGAAGGGGAAATGATCATCTCAAGTTGAATTGATGTATTTTCATGACGTATTCACACTATTCAAAATACATTGAACTTATAATTTGACAATATAAATCATACGTTATGACTGTCGTAAAATATCCAATTACGTACATTTAAATTGAACTTATCTATTCAATAATATGGTAATTGTAAGAGGACATAATATATACATTTAGAGAAAAAGAATCTTCTTTTGAGATTTGTGTAATTTTTTTGAAAGAAATGAATTAATGAAAAGTAAAAATTGGAAATCAGCATGATTAATTAGATATATAAAACAATTCATTATTATTACCATAATTTTTTTTATAAATAATTATTATTACCATATGATGATAATGTATGTAGAGGATACATATGAGTGGCAGGGGAATCATTGTCATTATACTGTAAGTTTGTAATGTGACATTATTTTTATACACTCTACATTGGACCCACATCCGTATTTACAAAGCAAAATTTGTCCAAGATTTAGCCAAAGATTAAAAGATAAGGAAAAACATAGCAACTGTAAAAATAGTAGGAATAATTAACAAATAAGTTAAACATTGGATAAGCCCGACGCCAACTTACCTTTTTGTTTCTTTGAGTGAATGACAAAGTTAAACTAAATTTTAGAATAATATATTTATTATGGTAACAAATTTGGGGCTAACATGTAATTTAGTTGTGTGGAGTATTAAATAGACAAAAATAGATAAAAATCTCTTGTGAAATTAAAATTTACAAATAAACCATTTGTAATGATAATTCTTTATCCTCCTGTAAAGGGACGGATCCAGGTTTTTGGTCCAGTGGGAGCTAAAATTTTATGGTAAATTTAGTAATCAAAATACAAAAGAAAAATATAATCAAACAAATGGTCAAACTTAAAATTATTTCATTCACGGGAAAATATATTAGGAGATACAAAAAAGAGGATGTGAAGTTTGACATAAATAAACCCACAATTACTTTAATTATATATGATACTACGTCATGACCTAAAAGAACCCATAACATCTACCCTATATTAATTATAATTTCAAATGGCACCAATTATATTCACTATTGACAGCAACCATTTTTAAAATTTTGAAATCGGTCCATAATAGTCAGGGCGAAGATTTTTTTTTTTGGGAGGGGGAATTTGTGTAGTAATGTATTAAATAAAAAAAAAATAAGAAGAAACCGTATTATGAAAATAATTGAATTCATAAATAAATAAAACTAACAAAATTATAAACAGAAAAACAAAAATTAAAAAAAAATTATATATGAAGGAACAAAAAAGAAGGTAAATAACAATTTTAAGAAAGCAATTAAAATTAAAAGAACAATTACTAAGAAATAAAGTATACTTAAACTGTAGAAAGAATTAAAGGAATCATCTAATACAGGGACTCAAAATTTGGTCCATCAATATTCTTACAACAACCCAAGTACCCAATCAGTGAGCCAAATTACTTTTTACGTCAAGATAACTAATATTGTCATAAATATGGATCAAAATTTTCATCTTTTTCGTCGAAAACATCGAAAAGTTTTTGTTTTTGAATCAAATGAAAAAAGATCAATATGTAATTTCGAAACTATTTATTTGCCTGTGACTCTTATTTTTCTAAATTTAGTAAAAAAAATTACAATTTTTCCTTAGTGTTTCTGAAACTTTTTCGTAAAGTCTCGAAAAGTTTTCAATATTTAACTGACCGAAACATACACTCGAAACGAAAATGCATATATATATATATAAATATTGAGTATAAATTTTTCCACTTGTCTCTATGTAATTCCACCCCTGCTCCTGTATATTTTTGTTTCTGAAACTTTTTTGAAAAGTCTCGAAAATTTTTCAATATTTAAATTATCAAAACATAGACTCGAAACGAAAATTTAATTCATATATATATATTGAGTATAATTTTTTCCACTTGTCTCTATGTGGGTCTGCCCCTGCTCCTGTATATTTTTGTTTCGAACTCCAAAAAATAATAACAGACAGAGTTAATTACAAGGACCTCCCCGAGGTTAAGTGTAATTACCGCACAATCCTCCCCGACTATCATAATTATAGGGACCTCCCTGAGATTTCAAAAGGATTACATCCATTAGGGTTCCGTTGGTTTTTGCTGACGTCATCGCCAATTTTTTTATTGAACTTCCTATTTTACTCTTGGGGATACTGTAGCTATTTTGATGGACAATTATGCTCTTGTTATTTTTAATTCATATGAGGGTTTTCTTTGCAATGTATATGTATAAGTATGGGTTCAAATGTTATAAATTTACATTAAACTTATAATTAGTTTATTAGTGTATATAAATTCTTAAATAAAAATATAATAACACGTAAATATTTTTTCATAATACTTTTACAATTAAAATACAAGAAAAAATTAATAAATTATGATTAATTATAAGAAAAATATTGTATAACATAAATAAAAATGTAAATACATTCAACTTTCACATTTAACCCGAAATTTTAATAATTTCAAAAAAAACTCATAATTTAAATACAAGGATAAATAAATGAATTACGTATAATCATGAGAAGAAGAAAAAAACTTGAACATAAGTTATTTGACATTATAAAAATGCTCACATGTTCATAATTAATCCGTATTAAAAAAATCGTAAAATTTTAACTAAAAAGTTATTTTTTGTACAAAAAGTAAAAACATTCATACAATTACCCGATTTAATAAAATAGCTATTATAAAATTATAAATATTAAAAATACTTATTATAAATCAATAAAAAAAAATTAATATATATTATTTAAAAAAAAAAAAAAAACCCACCTCACCCCCCACCCCCCCTGGCCTACCTCATCGTCCCCCCATAACCAACTCCTTCCAGGTCGACGGTGCCGGCTTGGAAGGAGTCAGGTCGGCGATGCCGGCCTGGAAGGGGCGGTGGTGGTAGAGACCGGGGTGAGGGATTGGGATTGGGATTTTTTTTTTATGTATAAAATTAATTTTCTAAAAGTTAGGGATTAATATGCAATTATGATTTTTATTTTTATATTCAAAATTAAATTTTGTAAGGGTAGTATGATAATTTTGTGCATTATTTCAAGGGTAAATCAGACATTTCATTAATCAAGTTTTTTATTTTTTTTCTTTAAGTAAAACTAACGAGGGCAACATCGTCATCTCATGATTTTCGTCCAATTCCGTCAAGGTCCGTTAAGGTTTTGTAATCCTATTGAAACCTCAGGGGAGGTCCCTGTAATTATGATAGTCGGAGGGAATTGGGTTGTAATTACACCTAACCTCAGGGGAGGTCCCTGTAATTATTCCTAATAGAAAAATAGAAAAGTTCAGATCATCATGTAATGGACAAAGATCAGCTTAAAAAAAAAACAATGATATGAATTTTGGCTATTTTTTTAAAACCTTTTCTCCCATTTTTATTTGATCAAATAATGAGAAATATGATTAAATATTTTACTTCATGCGTATACAAGGGTATTTTAGATATTTTATATTATTTCTAAAGTACATAATCGGCTTTAGAGACGAAATTCTGTATGTGCCAATTTATTTATTTAATTTAATCTTTTTTTCATATGGAGAATTGCATGTTCGCTATTTTAGAAGCGTAACACTACAAGAAAACCGAGAAATTTCGACGGAAATTTTTCGACGGAAACTAATCCGTTGAAATTTTAAGGAAATTTTCGACGGAAAATTTTTCCGTCGAAATATTTCGACGGAATAAAATCCGTCGAAATTTGATATTTTCGCGAAGAAATGGAAAAAAAAAAAAGAAAAACAAAAAAAAATTTCGACGGAAATTACAATCCGTCGAAATTTTAGAAATTTCGACGGATTTTGTTCCGTCGAAATGCTAATAACAAAAAAAAAAATAAAGAAAGTAAAGAAATTACTGCTGATTGGTTTATGGAATTATTACTGCTGATATTTTCGATAATATGATCCGTTTTGAAGTAATGTCTTTTGTGGAATATTATAGTTCTAATTAAATACAATAATCGTTCATCATTTACAAATTTTTCCTATGTTCTAAACTACATAAGGAGTTGCGTACGTGCCAATTTTTATTTTTTTATTTTTCTATTCATACGAAGAATTGCCTGTTCGGTATTTTATAGGGGTAGAATGCAATTTCCCTATAAACATAATTTTAAGTCTATTTATCAGTGAGTTATATTTTCAACCTATATATTCAAACTCATTTTTTTAGTCGAACTAATATAAGAGTCGTCTTAGGTTCTTTTCTTTGTACTGCTTTTAATTATTTTGATATGAACATTATTGTGTTATGCGTTCCTAATTTCCAATATATACGTACTTTGTTCTTCAAACTAAAGCTTGCAAATGAATTTTCAATCTTTCTTTAATATAGATTCGAATTAATGACAATTTTTTTTATCACTTTTACGTACTCCAACAATCTATTTTCAAATTAATGCAAAATTTGCACATTTATTGCAGGAATAATATAATATATATTCCGGTTGTTATAAAAAAAATATATAATATTCCGGTCATACAGTTGACAATTGAAAAAAAAAATGACATATACTTAAACTCTATATATTGTTTTATTCACCACATGTCCACATGGATCTCATGATGATTGGTCAACATAAAATAACATATTAAATATCAGAAGAAGAAAATAGTCTATTGGAGGAGATTTGCATATATAAGTATATAACACCTTCCTGACAAGGATGCCTAATCAAACAATTTCTGAAAATTAAATTAAAATTTTTAGTACCCTAAAAAAAAAAGTAAAATTTTTAGTTTTGCATTAAAGAATTATAACAAAACATAAAAGTTTACATATTTCGCTTTTCTGAGAGTGATTTCAAACATTTTTTAAAAAAAATTATACTTTCTCGTTTTTTGTGTATTAACAAAAGGTTTGTTATAGAATTTTTAGATTATTTTTAAAAATTATTAGGTTTTTTTTTTTTTTTTTGGAGATTATGAAAATAAAAAAAAGTACGTACATGGTAAGCGATATGTTACTTAATTTATTCAAATCAAAATTGTTATGTGTTTGAAGTAGGCCGATAATAAATAATATATTTTATGTGAAATCAGTGGAGAGTTGTATAGTTTTTTCAGAGATAAGATACAAATTTTGTCTTTGAACCTCAACCTTTCCTAGTATTAGCATACGACCTCATCCACCATTTGATTAAATTTTATTAAAAATCAATTGACACAAACATTTTATCAAATAGAGAAAGAAAGAAAAAAAGTCAAACTTGGAATAATATTACTCTACGTACTGATCAAGTGGACTTCTACACGATTCTCTAAAAAACAGAAATACTGGACTTCTACACGCATAAGTTCACTACAATTAGTACGTAACAACAATGTAAGTGGTTCGAAAATGATTTTCAATACAATTAAAATAAAATAAAAAACATCTCTTAAGCTCTCATTACTTCTTAAAGTTTTCATTTAGTAAAACATAAATATGATGTCTTATGACCAATATGTCTTAGGATTGATTATCAATAATGTATGTCTTTCTTCAAGTTTAATACTAGTATTGTATGATAATAACTGATTTTCTTTGTAATTTGGTTGTAATTAAATAATTTCTCTGATGTAATGATGTAATTGTCGTTTCACTCGAAATTTCTTTAGAAAAACTCGGTTTTCAAACTTGTACACTAATTATATTTGCTTTCCATTTTCTCAGGTTTAATCTAGTCCAAAACATTTATATGTCAAATGAAATACACTTGTCGTATTATTGGATAAAATCTTCTAAAAGTGACCAATTATTTGATCAGCGTAATATAAATTGTAGGCAAAATTGCAGAAAACGTCACAAACTAATCAGTGATTTTGGCTTTTCGTCCCAAGCTATATCACTTAGCCAAATTTGTCCCGTAATTTTATATTCTTTTGGAATATCATCCCACTTGCCACATGTCTGCTTACGTGTCAAGACGTGGAAAATTTTAGCATGAACAATTATACAAGATTGTAGAATTCGTCCCAAACTAATTACAAATTTTGGTTTTTTGTCTCAAACTATATTAATTCGCCGAATTTTGTCTCACAATCATTTTGCATGAATTTAGTCCATTATTAAATTTCTAATTTAATGAAAATGGTGATTCATCTTTTACTTTTTTTAAGGGATTAATGGCAATTTATCCCTTGTGATATTTATAATGTTCAATTTACCTTTTGTAATTTGAAAAGGAGCAATTTACCCCCTGTAAAAAAATTAAAAAAGTTGTTTATCCCTTTGAACTAGAGAGTGTACTCGGTTGTATAAATTGAGAGTGGGCATGCAAAGTGTATTATAACATAGGGGGTAAATTGCTACATTTATTATAATACAGGAGGAAAATTGCCACATTATCACAACACATGGGGGTAAACTGCCATATTATTATAACACGGGAAGGTAAATTGAACATTATGAATATCACATAGAAGTAAACTGCCATTAACTTTTTTTTAAGAGAAAAATAGTATGGATTTTTGAAAAAATCCTATCTCAGTTTATTAGGAAAATTTTGTGCATTTTTTTGTATTAATATATAATATATTTATAATTAGTCTGGAATGAATTCTTTTTTCCCATGTCATTTCAATTGCGGGACGAAAGTCGGGGTGTTGATATAGTTTGAGACGAAAAATTAAAATTTGTAATTAGTTTGGGACGAATTTTGCAATCTTATATAATTGTTTATGCTAAAATTTGCCACATCATGACACATAAGCATCCATGTGGCAAGTGGAACGATATTCCAAAAGAATATAAAATTACGGGATGAATTTTGCTAAGTAATATAATTTGGGACAAAAATTCAAAATCACTAATTAGTTTTGAACCTTTTTTGCAATTTTGCCTAAATTGTATACATTAATACATGTACTTGATTTGTCGTTGAAAAAGCTCTACCAAACCAGATTTTGGGTAAGAGTTTCGCAAAATCTGCACATTGTTTGCTCTTGGTTGTTATGATTTGTAAAGGGAGCAAAATGTAAAAATAACCCCTGTATTAGCAGAAAGAGAGAAAACTGCTTGTACTATTTCTAATAGCAAAAAATATATTCGTGTTAATTAATATTTTATTAGCAATAATATCCCACTTTATTATTTTATTATTTCATTATACCAATTTAAACATTAATAGTTGACCGCAAGGATACTATTGCTAATTTTTTAAGTTTACGGGAATTTATTATTAAATTTTTAAGTTTATACGTTAGCTTATTGCCAAAATTTTTAAGTAAATAATCAAAATAACATATAGGTTTTGTCTCTTCCGCCGTAAATCATGAAGAAAAAGTACAAATCACATTGCGGCCTTTGAGGAATTAGATGCACTTGACTTGTTAACATTGAGGGTCTTTCACTAATAAAAATAAAACAGATAATTTTCTGTCAATTAAAAATAAGAGTAGATATTTTTGAAGTTAATGGCAATTTAGCCTCTGTGATTTTCATAATGTTCAATTTACCTTTATATAATTTAAAAAATAACACTTTACTCCCTGTAATCTTATAAAAGTTTTACACTGCCTCCCTAACATTTTTATATGTTGAAATTTACCTCATGTGTTATAAAAATGTTGAAATTTACCACATATATTATAATAAATGTGGCAATTTACCCCATGTGTTATGATAAACGTGACAATTTACTATGTCACCAAACACTTTTTATGCCCACTCTCGATTTCGGCAAGTGAGTTACACTCTCCGGTTGAAGGAAGTAAATTGCTTCTTTAAATTTTTTACAGAGGGTAAAGTGCTCTTTTTCAAAATACAGTGGGTAAATTGAACATTATGCATTTTACAGGGAAGTAAATTGTATTAACTCGATATTTTTGCATGTCACTCTTTGTAACAGCAAAGAAGAAAACGCGTTTTTATCACTATCAAGCATTCACTAATTCAAGTGTCAACCAATTGTAGTGAGCAAGTGGGAGTTAAAGCGCTTAAATTTCAAAAAAGCGCGTTTCTTCTGCGTGCCTAAGTCAAAGCATGATACCATTCACACTATATGTTCGGTTTGGGGTTTGAATTTTGAAAAGAGTTTCCTCAATTTTATAAACTTATATAATGATTGGAGTTTTACTTTAAGTTTACATTTTCGAGATTTTACTAACTAAACTAATAATGAGAGATTTCTTATAATTATCTATATATTAAAAAAAAATATCAACATATTAATTCATATATAATATAACTATATTTTTCAACATTATACAAAAAATAATCATATATATTTGATGTGGCATATATGAGTCTACATCAAAAAATTATCTCTTGTAGCAGTTGTCAAAATTGTGCAGCTAATTACTTCCTCCGTCTCATTTTTCTTTATTCCTTGGTACAATTGGTCAGTCAACTTGATTAAATTTATAAAATTATAATAAATAATTTAATTAATATATTTCATTAATAGTTTATAATATCAGATTGCATCATAAATATTAATATCTAAAAGATTTAATACAACAAAAATGTGGATAATTTAACATGATAAGTCACTTAAAAAATTGAAAAGTTTGACTGGGTACTATAGCTAATGGAGTAAAAATAATGGGATGGAGGGAGTATTATTTTAAGTATTTTAACCTTAACTGAATGTTAGAATTTTTAAGTTATTATTGGATGAAAATACTCCTATAACAAACAATTAATTTTGAACTCGAACTGCAAGTTCAAATGAACAATTATTGGCTAACAGTATTATTAATATGAGCACACTAATCATCAGATATTGGGACCAAGAACATCACTACATAATTTTTCTTGTTCTTTTTTGGTTGCACGCTCTAATTGGACAAATTTATACACCTTACCGTGCAATATATGTGGCCACAAACCACGTACTAATGATTTAAACATCAAATATATGCAAAAGCAAAAATCAAATGAGATATTGCTCTTGTAAGCATGCCATAAGCATATCAATATGGGAAAAATGCACTATACTACCC
Source organism: Penstemon davidsonii (assembly GCA_034814905.1). Lineage (NCBI taxonomy): Eukaryota > Viridiplantae > Streptophyta > Magnoliopsida > Lamiales > Plantaginaceae > Penstemon > Penstemon davidsonii. Next base: position 13,217,834 of record JAYDYQ010002686.1, read on the forward strand.
TGTATTATGCTAAACTTGCACAAATCTACATTGTAAATTATTTTTTTTAACCAAACTTCGTTATAGTTTCAAAATTCTGCATAAAACATCCAGTCTCCGTTAATTACTAACACCGTTAATTTTTAATTGAATTGCCTAAATTGTCCCTAGATATATTCGAAGTACAAGGGAGTTTTGGCTGTAAAAATTATGCAAAAAAAAAATCTCACATTGTTCGCGTGGAACACATGCGCGTTAGAAAATGAATAGAAGGAGACGGATTGGGTGTTTTATGAAGGGTTTTTGAAAATATAACGAAGTTTGGTGCCAAAAAAAATTTACAAGATAATTTAATACAGATTTCGCATAACACAGAGTTGTATCGTGCATTTTCCTATCAATCTTTAAACATTTCATCAGTCAATTTTACACTAGTAAACTTGAAGGCCCACAAACAAACACTAGTCGTACTGAAATTGACACATTGTTTGATGTTGATAGTCTTCGTGCTACTTTTCCATGTGTGCACTCTATCAAAGTCACAAATGGCATTAACATACATGCAAAATTCAAAAGTTATATAATCCATCAATAGTGTGTGTGGGAGACTAAGTCTACGAATGTCGATGACGGGTCGGATTTTGGATTGTGAGGCCATCTCCAATGGAGATGGCCCGGGTCGGGGCTGGGTCGGGGGAGGGGAGGGAAGTCATCTCCAGCGGCTGGGGGTTGGGGGCAGGCTGGACATCGGGGCGGGAACGGGCTGGGCGCAGGGCTCGGCGGAGCCCTGCCCTCAGCCCTGGCGTCGCGTGGGAGTATTGAGTACACGCGCCCCTCTTTAAGTCAGGTGCCGCCAAGTGGTGGCACCTAACTGGTTCCTCTTTTTTTTTTCTTTTTTTTTGTTATTTAGGGTTTTTATATATGTAAAATTAATTATTTAAAGTATTTTTTAATAAAATTAAAATTTCCTCCTAAATAAATTAAATTTGTAGAATTGAATTATTTAATAAAATATTTTAGTATATATATTGTATATTACTAGTATTTAATAAATATAGGTAATCACCAATTTTTAATTGAATTATTTAATATAATAAAATTTGATTTTTCTAAAATTAAAATTATTAATAATTTATTAGAATTGTAATTAAATTTATTTATGGACAAATCATTAATAATTAAATTCAACATTTTATTTTAATTTCGAATTAGTCAAAAATATAATTACACACTTATACAAATAATTTAAATTAATACTTAAATAATAAAATATTTAAATACATACTAAAATGTTATATTTCCATGTGTGTGCCGTTTATTTAATCATTTTTCTTGTATTTCTTTTCTTGTTTGTTGTATTTCCTATTATGTGTCAATTTTAATTTTATGATTATTACTCTCTTTACTTTTAATATTTAAATACTATTAATAATTTAATTATATTATTAAAATAGTTATTAGTATTATTAATATTAATATTAAAAAAAATTAAAACTAGAATTATAGGTGAGAGTGGGCAAGTCTTCAAAATAGAATTAATTCCATTTCGGAGCCCTGCCATTGGAGACGACCAGGTAGGGCTGGAGGTGGGGGCATGGGCAGCCCCTGGAGCCCCGAGCCCCCCCCCCCCCCCCCCCCCCCCCCAATCTACCCAAGGTGGTTCAATTTGATTAAACTTGAATTTATGTCAATTAAATGTGAGTTGTAGTGAGTTTTGATATTATTAGGCCATCTCCAATGGAGATCGCTGGCGTCGGGGCAAGGTCGGGGGTGGGGAGGGAAGCCATCTCCAGCAGAGACGGGCTCGGGGCGGGGTGGGGAACGGGGCGGGAACGGGAGCCCCGGCGCGGCCGTTCCCGCGTGGGAATTTTGGGGAAGAAGAGGGGCGCGTGAGTTCACGCGCCTCTCTTTAAGTCAGGGGAGGCCACTTGGCGTCCCCTGATTGGAGCCGCTTTTTTTTTATTTATTATATAAAATGGTTTTTAATGTTTTTAAATAAGAAAAATTAATTATATTAAAGAAATATATAATAAAATTAAATTTAATACCTAAATTAAATTAAATTTGTAGAATTTAATTATTTAATAAAATTTGTTAGCTTATTTATTGTATATTTACTAGTATTTAATAAATTTAAGTAATCACCAATTTTTAATTGAATTATTTAATATAATAAAATTTAATTTTTGTTAAATTAAAATCATTAATAATTTATTAGAATTGTAATTAAATTTACTTATGGACAATTCATTAATAATTAAATTCAACATTTAGTTTAATTTCTTTTATTGTAAATAAAAATTTAATCATTTAATTACAATATTGGTGGTGGCTATATAATTTTAAAAATATCGAATTAGTTAAAAATATAATTAAACACTTATACAAACAATTTAAATTAATACTTAAATAATAATATATTTAAATGCATACTAAAATTAACAAGATAAGTAAATTCAAACAATTACATTCATTATTAACCGTATTTTGCATAAACATGGGCTATTAAGTCTTTTTGAAGTCTACGGTTGGTTTCTTTAGAGCGAATTGCTTCATGATGCATCATATAATAATTTAATTATATTAATAAAATAATTATTAGTATTATTAATATTAATATTAAAAACAAAATTAAAACTAGAATTATAGGTGAGAGTGGGCAAAGGAAGAAAATGGAATTAATTCCATTCCGGAGCCCTGCCATTGGAGACGACTAGGCAGGGCTCGGGGCGGGAACAGGGGCAGCCTCGGGACTCCGGAGCCCCGAGCCCCCCCCCCCCCCCTCCATTGGAGATGGCCTTATGGGGTTCAATAAATTTATAAGTTGAGTTTGAACAAAACAAAGTTCAATCCCAATAGAGCCCGCACTCATGTAAAATATTCAACATTTTTTCATAAAATTCTCGAAATTTTTCAAAAGACCAAAAGTTTGCTTTTAATGTTGAGGCTATGACTTCTTCTATTTCAATTAGGATATTCATAAAAGAGAGGCATCGATTCTTATTTCAAAATGGAATGAGAAGCAAAACAGTTGTTGCAAATACTTGATTTTCTCTCTAATGATCTAGTAATTTTTTTTGAGAAAATCTAATGATCTAATATACCCTTTGCTTTTTATTTTGTTTGTATCAATATTTTAGTAATTAATTCTTTTTCTTTCCCAGTTATTTCAATTTTTTTTTATTCTTACTAGAAAAGTGCACGTACGTTGTACGTATCTAGTTAATTTCATGGGTCTCTTCTGTAAATTAGAGTAAAATTAATTTTATTATGTCATAAAATAGAGCAAATTAACTTGTTTTTCACCTATTTAATTCATTAATTTAATTCATTTTTCACCGGTTTAACCTATTTTTAAGCCGATTTTATTCTTTTTTAGCCATTTAATGTTTTTTACTGTTTTACCTATTTTTATCAGTTATAACTTATTTTCACTGTTTTTATAATTTGTCCTTTTGTTTTTTCCCTTTTAAACCATTTTTCTATCAGTTTTACCTTATTTTGTCGGTTAAACTTTTTTTTATTGATTTCACACGTTTTATCATATTAACCCGTTTTTACATATTTCGCACATTTTTTCCACTGATTTCACATGTTCTTTTCACCAATTTCACCTGAATTTTCATGGATTTGACACGTTTTCACCGACTTTATTCTTTTTTTCACCGATTTCACCTGCTTTTCACTGATGTTGTCGACCGGTTTCATCATTTTTTCACAAGTTTCACCCGAATTTTCATCGATTTCAGCAGCCCTTTTTTTTTTTTTACCAATTTCACCCAAATTTTCACCAACTTCGCTAGTGTTCACCAATTTCACCCAAAGTTTCACCGATCGATTTCACATATTTTCAATGATATCATAGATTTGTTTTATCGATTTCACCATTTTCCACCAATCTCATCTTTTTTCTAGAAAAGAATTCCATGAAAATTCGAGGTTATGTATGTTTTGATATTACTGAATATTCTTTATATTTTTCTATTTAGCCAAAGTAAAATTACGTAATTAGCTAAGTCATAAGTATTTTTTATTCTTTCATAGTAAGATGTGATTCAATTTTTTTTTTTTTGTAACTGAATGATATTTAAGAGAATTATATTTTTATTTTTTATTTTTTATTTTTAGAGTGTTTATGATTTTATGTGGTACTAAATCTTTTAAATTATAATTTTCTTACTTAAATAAATATTGATGCTAAAATATAATAATTTTTAAATAGTGTTTTTCATGGTTCATTTTTATCTATTATCAGAGAAGAATATCAAAATTACAAAAATTGATATAAGAGAGAATTTATAAATTTTAGGAGTTTATGTAGAAGATAAATATAATAAGACTCCATGTCTAATTATGCCTCTTCAATTATTTTTATATATTTACCACTTAATTAAATATCACTTTACAATTCAAATAAGGGTATTTTAGTACGCACAAAAAAGTTAAGAAATAGTATTCATTCTGTTCTACTATTTCTTTTAACCATAATGAGTTTGAGAAATAACTAAAGTAAATAATCACTAAGCCATTCTTTTTTTGTCTTTATAAAATAGGGTTAAATACAGTTTGCCCTCTTAAAGTATGGGAATTGTACCATTTACCCCCTTAAAGTATCCATTGTAATAGTTACCCCCTATGTAATAGCTCTGAAAAAGCATGTTTTCTTGGCTAGAATCCTATCAGTATGGGAATGTTGAGATAAAAAAGGTAACAATTACCAAACATGCATATCTTTTCCTAAAAACATGGAATTTTCATTATCTCTACTACATGTAGATATACCCTCAAATGAACACACAAAAAGGGAAAATTCTTGTACAAGTCTGGCTTCGCCAAACTCATCCAACCACCAAGCAAGTGTATTGCACTTGCTTTGTGATTGGTCTCTCTCCTGAGAGTTACATCTAATCCCAAAGAAAATGTATTACCCTTGCCTTGTAGTTCTTTTGGGTTCGGCCAAACCCGATGTGGGTAAAAATTTCCCCACAAAAAGGGGTAATCTCTACACATATTTTACATTACTCTCACGTTATTACTACAAAAATTATCTTAAGTTCCGGTAAATGTTTATAGACTTAAGCATCGGAGAAGGCTCCGCAGGCACCCCACCGGTTTGTAGTCTTTGTTTTGTAGGACTCAGACGTACGGGTTGGGAGCGGAGCATACCAAATTGGGAAATCCGGTATACACCCTTCTTCAAATTTGTAACGAAAATAAAATAGATAATTACCACCACATAAAAACTTAAACAAATTGTAAAGAAAAAATCGAGATAGAAATATAGAAAAAATTGAAGCAAAAAAAAAACAAATTTAAACGAAAATAAAGAAAAACATGAGACATAAATTTGAAAAAAAAAGAAGAATCGAGACAAAAACGGAAGGAAATGAAGAAATGGAAACCTGATATTCTTTGGTGGATGGAGGAATTCATAATTATAAAGAAACAATTTTTTTTTCCAGATAAATTAATAAAGTAACCAATTTATTAGTTATAAAGTTCTAAAATAGGCGGTGGTAGTTTTGGAATAAGAAATCCAAAACCATTACATAGGTGGAATAAAAAGTCCCAAACCATTACATGGGGGTACCACTCCCATACTTTAAGGGGCAAACTGTATTTTACCCTATTCAATATTGCTTTTCAATTTTTTAAAACTTACCTTAAGGAAAATTGCCAAATTAGTCATATAACTATAGCTCACTGATATTTTTGTTCTTTAAAGAATCGGGCTTTTCATTACATCTTGTATTCAATTTTTCTAACTATATTAGTCATATTTCGACCCGAAACTTGTAATATGAGCACCTCATGTCACGTGCGGATCACATGACCCGTCAATTTTTTGGACCAAAGTTGCAATAAAAGATTAATTACATGACATAATTGAAAATTTGACTCTTTAAAGGACTAAAGTTCCATCGACGTATAATTACATGACTAATTTTACAATAGTTCCTTCACCTTTCTTTTTTTTTTTTTAATAATTTTTAAAATCAGTTCTTCTTATCTGAATTCTGATATATAAAGTATTACTAAATTACCATACACGGATAATCCAAAATTTAATGCAGTATACTTCTCGAATACTTGTTTGATACGTATAATTGTTACGTCCACGATCTAAACTAAATGAAAAAAAAAATCCAAAACGTATGGTGGATTCCTCCTCTAGCGTATCCAACTTGATATGTGATACTCATGGATCAAAATTTCCACCTTTTCCGTCGAAAACATCGAAAAGTTTCCGTTTTTGAATCAAGCGAAACGAAAACATGATGTAATTCCGAAACTATTAGTTTGCCTTAAACTCTGTTATTTTTCTAAATTTAGTAAGTTTTTTTACAATTTTTCCTTAGTGTTTCCGACACATTTCCGAAAAGTCTCGAAAAGTTTCTAATATTTGACTGACCGAAACATGCACTCGAAACGAAATTTTGATCCATGGTGATACTAATTCAGTACTCGATGTGATAAGGATGAAAGTTGAGCTAAAACTTCATCTTCTAAAAAGTCGATTATGAAGTAATTTTGTGCAACATAGTTTGGAATATAAAGATAAGTATTATTGATAACTATCAGACGCTGGCATTTTAGTCATTTAAAGAGTCAGATTTTCAATTACGTCATGAAATTAATTTTTCTAACAATTTTAGTCTCAAATTGAGGGGTCATGTGGTTGGTTGGCACGTGACATATCCGTTTTGTGCATGATAAGACAAAATGGCTTCGGTAATACTCGTTTTCTAAGTCAAAATCCAAAAAGACTCGAGGCAACGGTCAATAAGAGAACTTGGGGACCAATCGTTTCTCAGCAATATATTATAGTTCTTGTTTGAATAGTAATTGTGACGGTGAATATATATATTTGAATATTAAAAGGCCTTGGCTTAGTTTCGCTTGATTTTAATTTTGAAAAATTAGTTTCGGTAGTTTCGATGAAATTTTCGAATTCTCATTCAGATTGAGCTTGGATGTTGGGTTTTAGGTTTTGAAAAAATTGAAATCCCACTTGAATTGAACTTAGATATTATGGTTTCGAGGAAAAAAGTGGGTGGGAGGTGTCATATGGTATTTGTGAAATTATTATCTTTTATAGGTTTGAGATTTATTATGTATGGATATATAAGTTAATATCTGGTCTCTGATTTTCGCGAAACTTATACTCATACTTTATTTGAAATGGTTTTGACTCAGAAATCAAGCTAGAACTCAAACAAATAGACCCAAAGTGAATTACGAATCTAATTGAATAGAAGCTGATGCTTTCAAATTATTTTTATTCATTTATGATGGAGAGAATTGCATTTTTTGTACAGAGCTATAGGTCAATTCCCACTTTTGGTACATAGCTTTATGTGTTCAACACATTTGGTACAGAGCTTTAACAAATTGTGACACATTTGGTACAACCGTTAAAAATTGCCGTTAAGGGGTGACGTGGCAGTTAAGTCTAATTGCAAAGTTGATGCCATTACTTATGTTGACTGATAATTTTACCCCATAACATTTCAGATTACCAAAAAAGCCCCACATCTCCAAATTTAGTGACGGTTTTAGTCCACCTTGTTGCCAAATTTCAAAATTGACTCGAATAAGACCACGTGCTGACCAATTTAAAAATTTTACTTATTTTATTTAAATAACTAATTTAATTTATAAACAATATTAATAAATTAAATAATACTTTAACATAAATATCACCAAAATTAAGAAAACATATTCTTTTTAAATATAAAATTTATATAATAGAATTAATCTATTTAATATTTATTAAAATAACAAATTATATAATTAAAAACTATTTAATATTTATCAAAACAATAAATAATAAATAAATATAATTTAAAAAAAAATTCCCCACCCCACTCAACCCACCCACCCACCACCACCACCTCCCCGCCCCTCCCCCCTACCCCGATTCCCAGGCCGCTGACGGCCTGGGTCTTCGGTCCCAGGCCACCGCCGGCTTGGGATCTTCGGTCCCTGGCCGCGGTGGCCTGGGATCGAAGAACCCAGGCCGCCGGTGACCTGGGACCGAAGACCTAGGCCGCCGCCGGCCTGGGAATCGAGGTGGGAGGGGTGGGGAGGTTGTGGGGTGGGAATTTTTTTTTTTAAATTATAATTATTTATTATTTATTATTTTAATAAATATTAAATAGTTTTTAATTATATAATTTGTTATTTTAATAAATATTAAATAGATTAATTCTATTTTATAAATTTTATATTTAAAAAGATATGTTTTCTTAATTTTGGTGATATTTATGTTAAAGTATTATTTAATTTATTAATATTGTTTATAAATTAAATTAGTTATTTAAATAAAATAAGTAAAATTTTTAAATTGGTCAGCACGTGGTCTTATTCGAGTCAATTTTGAAATTTGACAACAAGGTGGACTAAAACCGTCACTAAATTTGGAGATGTGGGGCTTTTTTGGTAATCTGAAATGTTATGGGGTAAAATTATCAGTCAACATAAGTAATGGCATCAACTTTGCAATTAGACTTAACTGCCACGTCACCCCTTAACGGCAATTTTTAACGGTTGTACCAAATGTGTCACAATTTGTTAAAGCTCTGTACCAAATGTGTTGGACACATAAAGCTATGTACCAAAAGTGGGAATTGACCTATAGCTCTGTACCAAAAATGCAATTCTCTCATTTATGATGTATTATGACAAAGAAGAAGAAGAATCAAAACAAAATCCCCTTTATATTTTTTGTGTTAGTGTGACAAGAATTACCTTCGTATCATAGTGTAGAGTGTAGAAATATGAAATGTGTGACCAAATTATTTAAGTTATGATGCATGTTACATTACATGCATGACTTATTAATTTAAATTTTCTATTTATGGTGGAACATAAATCGGACGAATCAGGCAAGATGACAATTAAGGAGTCTTGGGAGAAGCAGCTAATTTTGTCTAGAACTATTTGCAGCAAAGAAATATAGACCGTTTCATTTGGTTGCCTCTTCAGTGTTTTGTAATTAAGATTAATTTTGATGAGTCTTTTCTTCGGGTTGAAAATATAGGAGGGATTCGGGTGATTTTTCAAGATTTATAAGGTCGTTTTCTGAGATGGATTTCAAAGTCGATAGGCCATCCAAACAAGATGGAATAAGGTAATCATAGAGGGAGATTGTCGACCCCGAATTGATAGTATGGAAAACTCATCCACTTCTCTCTCTGATTATGGACCTCTTGTGAACGATATAAGCAACTGACCGGCCTACTTTTCACAATATTTCGTGTCATCGCATATTTTTAGATATTGAAATAAATCGACTTATTCTCCAACATCCACCTAAAAATAGATAAAAGTTTTAGATGATAATTTGGTCATTCCTATGTAGACGAATAATATTGTTTGAGATGATTTAACTTTGTAAAAAAATTCCTTTTATTATGAAATTATTAAAGTCAACAATTCATGATTAGTTATAATAATGCAAAAGGTGAATAAGAGTGAAGACAGTAAACTATTATTTTCATCAAATGTAATAAAATAATTTCAAGGATATAAAGTTTTAATAATCATATGGACAACAGAGGATATCCCAGAATACATAATAATTGCCCTAAACAAAGAACTAATATAAAAATAATAGACAAATTAAAAGAAAAATTGTACGTAGTGGAACAATGAATCCCATTTCATGATGATAATTTATGAAAAGAGGGTGGAGAAAGTGGGGGTTGGCAAATATATTAATATCCACTTTTTATTGTAAAAGGTTGGCAAATTAGGTTTTTATTTTATGGGGAAAAAGGAGTATTTTTTACAATTTGTTGCACTTTTTGTTTCTTTTAACATTATCTTTTTCAAAAGGGATAGAAAAATTTGGAGTAAGGGACCAATGAGATTGGGGCGGTTGCTGAAATATAGGGCCTGTTGCCCCCATGCGCAGAAATTCTATTGGTTTCTTTAAGTGGATTATGGGTCCCTCTTTAATGACTACCAGTTTCTTTCATAAATAGTCATCATTGAAATTATTTTTTTAATTAATTACTATAATACACCTGTTTTATAATTTTCCGTGAAATTGTATTTTCGGATAATATTATTGAAGATAATTTTACTTTTGGTATCATAATTAACCTTACTTTAATGTTACGATACCATAACTTTAAAAACATATACATTTGATCCCACGTGTTAACTGTCATCGACACATTTGATACCTCCGTCAATTTTTGTACGGAAAATTCAATTTTAGACTGAAAAATTGATGAAAAATTTACAGAATTGGTCCTATAGTTATAAATTGTTAGACCAACTCCAAGAGAGCTCTTAAAACTCAAATTATAAGAAAAATTTTAAGAATCCTCAAAATATGTTGCTCCAAGAGACCATTTATAATTTATGAACCTCTTATTTGTTTAAGTTTGGACTCTCATATTTGAGAGTCCAAACTCAAATTATAAGAAAAATTTTAAGAATCCTCAAAAAATTGCACGAATGCCCAAAATGTAGAGTACGATTATATATCAAAATTTATGAGATAATAATTTTTTAATTTTTCAAATTATTATATATTAAATAAATAATAAATATATATATATCATTATTATTTATATATTAATAAAAAATTAGAAGTAGTTTGTTAAAATATAAATGAGTTGTTAGAGTGATGTGATGTGATTGTTTAAAAGTGAACTCTTAAAATATAAACTAGCTGTTGGAGTGCAGAGTAAAAAGTGGGAATGTATAACACTGTTCACCACTTAAATTTTAAGATAAGAGGCCTGAATTTAAACGGACTGTTGGAGATGGTCTTATGTTACCAAACTTTGCCTCACATATTTTGTGGCCGGCAAATTTATCCCACAATTCACAACTTTGAAGCATTTCAATCCCAATTGCAAATATAATTAATTATAAAGCCTATTTATAAATTTTATATATTATAATTGTTAAATCTCTTACACTAATAAGATTTTACATACTATATAATATATAAAAACTATTTTATATAAAATCCAAAAAAAATATATCAATTAAATTTAATGGATTTTTAAAATTTTAAAACTTCTTTTAAACTAATTAGATTTTTCATACAACACATATAAATTAAATAATATTTTATATGAAATTTGAAAAATAAACATCAATTAAACTTATTAAATTTTTTAAATTGAAAAAAAAAATCTGTTAAACTAATTAGATAATAATATATACAAATTAAATAATATTTACTATAAAACCTGAAAAACTTTTTAAAATTATATAAATAATAATAATTCTAATTATTAAATTTATTATAATTAAAAAAATAAAAAAAAAATAAAACCCTAAATGTAATTACTTTAAAAGATTTTTTTAAATTTAATAAGTATATTTAATTTTCAGATTTTATATAAAATATTATTTAATTTATATATATTATATATAAAATCTAATTCTTTAAAAGATTATTTTTTGAAATTAAAAAATTCTAATAAATTTAGTTATATTTTATATAAAATATTATTTAGTTTATATATATTATATATATGATCTAATTAGATTAAGAAATTTAATAATAATAATAATATATAAAATTTATAAAACTTGTAAACTTTGGGGTAAATTTATCAGCCAGAAAATATGTGGGACAAACTTTGGCAGTAATCTATAACTATAGGACTAATTATGCAAATTTTCCATCAACTTTCCGTCCGAAATTGATTTTTCCGTCTAGAAATTGACGGAAGTACCAAATGTGTCGAGGACAGTTAACATGTGATACCAAATGTGTATGTTTTTAAAGTTATGGTACCGTAACCTTAAAGTAGGATTACTTGTGGTACCAAAAGTGAAATTATCTCAATATTATTGAAGAAAATCAACACTTGTACTATTTTTGGTAAAAATGTTTATGTACATTGTCTATTTTATTTTCCTTAAAAGTATTCCACATATGGTGTCACTTGATCCCTACCGCTGAGTTATATCCCTTCCCTGCCCCCCAGAAATAGAACTGACTAATCCCCATCGAAGCACGCTCTCCCTATAGAAGTTCAAAAATTTGACGAGACGGGCACAAATAAGTATTTGTTTATATAAAAAAATATGTATATTGTAAATTATTTTGTTTTGGTTACTCAAGAGTGTTTATACATATTGTGTCGTATGTAGTTCACACTATAAATGTATCATCTAGGTACTAAATGTATATGACTAAAAAGATATAAGACCAAATTTGTGACAATAAAGATAAATATTTAAATAAAAAAGTATTAGGACCAAATAAGTCGAGTCAAAGGTACAATAATATTTTTGCCTCAAACAAATACTTTTTTCCAGAACATTCATCATAAATCATTTCAATATCATCATTTCAATATCTGCTCAAGTACAAATAATTGTAAATAATTAATAGACAATTACTAATAAATTAAAATAAACTACCCATATTAATAGAAGTTGAACCCAGAATCTCTTTGTTCTGGGGCCTCAGCTTTGCTGCCTCAAACTAATTAAAAGGCTAATATGCAATTTTGTCTATTTTATCATTGTGATCTTACACATACCAAAAAAAATATAAAATAAAGAAACAACGAGCAGTTTTAGTCCCCCAAACTCGTTAACCATGGATCCGTCCCATCGAATAATCGTTTCTATGTGCTCCATGTAATCTTTTATTTCCATAAATTTAACAAAACTAGCAAACTCATAATGATTCATCATCAGTTTATAATATGTAAATCAATATATCATAAAGTAGCAATGGTCTTCATACCTCACCTCCTATTTTTGGTATCAATAATGGAATAATGTGATGTTATCAAATAGTGCCATTGGACTTATGTTATAAAATTTTATCGTTCTTAAGATAAACAAAAAAATCTTTAATATTGGTAATAAAAACTATACTCCTAGCTACATGATATAAGTCAAACATGATGTGTACCACTACTTTTATTTCAAACTGTGTAGTAATTATATGCAAAAGAAAACCAAATGGCTAACCAATTATAGAAGTACGTGTCAACATCTAAAGATTTGTTTCTTAATGAAGCTTGGATTAAGGTACAATGAAAATGTTCACTCACTAGCTAGCACTTCAAAATGTCTTGTTCATATTACTTCAGCAAACAAGAATATGATGTAAGGCTGACATAAGCAGCCCTTATGATTTATATTGTTTTGGGGCATCAAGTCCAAATTTTCATTTTCATTTTTTGTTTTTAACAAAAATAAGGCAGAGAATGAAGAGAAGTGATATTATATCACATTTTTGGTATTATTTTTTATTTATTTATTATGGTTCACTGTATTTGTATTAACAAGTCTATATGTGAATAGTTAAATATTTCAAATTCATCAATTATACATATTAAATTGTGAGTTTATAGGGTCCTTGAGATCCTACTCAATTAATGCAGGACGACATTGAGTATCTTTAAAACATTAATTGTACAATTTTGGTAATTCTATTAAATTTTACAAAGCACTGAATATCTCTCAAAAAAGCATATCCAAGTACAACCAAAAGAAAAAGTTAACATATTTTCTTTTTCTAGTAAAAATATACTATATACAACAAATATGACAAGTGTGACAAGAGTTCCCATATGGCCATATCTAACAAGTTATTAGCTTAGCTACACTATCAAAATGAAGAGTAAAATAAACAAGAATTGAGCCCATATGTACCTCTATTTCACTGACAAATGCCATAAGAATCCCCACATGAAAATAGAAAAATAACACAATTCTTGCTAAAACACATCTTCCCATTTTAATAAATTTTATTATGTCTTTCACTTTCTTTTGATGATTGCATTTACAATGATAATGGAGTCAGAAACTTTTATGCACATTTCATACTGTACATAGTAATGCTATGCCACACCCTACCTCAATTTATATATATTAACCTTATCCTCCCACATGAGTTTCTATATTACATTTATTTTGAGTGTCTAATAATTTGTATTCTTGAAATATTGATAGTATATATATATATATATATATATATATATATATATATATATATTTTATTTTTACTTAAATAAAATTATAGTATTATTTTATCTTAAGTTAATTTTGTCATATATCAAAACATTAAAAAAAATATCGAACTTTTGTTACCAAGCAAATCTTCGGTCCCCAACGAAAATCGTCTAGGTCCGCCCTTGCATATATAGTAATGTTATGCCACCCCCTCCCTCAATTATATATATTAATCTTTATCCTTTGCTATGCTACCCGCTTGAGTTTCTATATTGTTCTTGGGTCTTGCCAAGGTGTATTCATGTACGGGATTGGGGGCCATTAAGAAAATGGAAGGGCAAACATTTTGTTATGGAGGCACTTTTGCACTCATGAGCAATTGAATTTGCCTAATTGTTTTTCAACCACTTTCTAACACATATGACTCAACTTTTGCCTTTCTTTTGAGTTTGTTAGGACTGGGTATCGCACAAAATTTTTTGATGAAATCTTTAGGATTTGTTGGGAAGGAAAGAGAGTTTGGTGAGAAATAGTACTTTTTCTTACTCTTTTTGTAAGTTCAAAAAGAAAAGGTTCTTTAGGAAATTGGATTGAATCTTGGTTTTCTAATGGTTGTTAGTTTGAATAAATCATGCTCGAGTCAACCACATGTCATGCTTGCGGAAACAAAAATAAGTAACAAGTAAGAACTCATTCTTAGGGGGGGAGGGGGGAGGTCATTTGGAAAGAGTATATATTTTCCGCATAGTTGTTATAAGTAAAATTTAGGGATAAACGTAAGATACTCTCATGTGTTATGTGAAATATGTACGAAATTATTATGTAAAATTTTTAATGCATAGAATATACATGTATTATATATATTAAATTCCCTATTAAAATATTTATTGCATAGAATTATTTTGTTAATTAATATTCAGAACGACATTACACCCACCCATACAAGTTTTGACGGCTTATTTTGTACGATAGGGGATTTCCTGCTGAAGTTTTAATAATATTGTAGGATTCTATACAATAAATATATCACATGATATTTTGTTCAGGTTTCACATAACATAAAAGATTGTCTTGCTCTTTCCATGTAAAATTCATTATTGAAACATATGCTTATAGAATTATAGAGTAACTAATCTAAACACATTCTCATTCATTATCAAGATTGAGAGTGTTTGAACTTGGTATTTAAAGAATTCAAATAAGCTTTTACCGAGTTGAGCACTAGACGAGCTCTAATAGCTTGATAGCTTTTAATATATCTTGTTAATTAATTAAACTTGAATCGAATATCAAAAGCTATGATAAGATAAATGGTATGCAGGATTGGTTTGATGTTGATGAGGCAATATCATCTGGGCTAAAGTAGGAATTCCATGACCAAAAAATCATGAGTTTAGCTCTAACTAATAAAAGTTTGCGTCTTTCAACATTTTTCTTTTCTGAAATGAATCGGTCTCAGATCTTGAGGACTCATGTGGATGTAGTTTGGCTCAGTCAGGACACACTCAGACTGGGCCAAACCCAATTAGAATAAGGGTCTGGACAGGTTTCAGCCTAGACATAGCTTTCGGTCCAACCTGCCCAAACATAAGCTTTAAGGCAGTGAAAGGCTCTGACAAATATATATTTCCTTCTTTTTATTTCCTCCCTAATCCCTATGCCACAATTCCCAATAGAATAGTTTTTAAAATATATCAATTACATTATTATTTTTGTTATATTATTCCCAATAGAAGTATTATATTTAAATTGTATCAATTACATTATTAATTTTTATCCTAGTGTTTGATTTTTGTATTATCGATTTTTACATTTATCAATTGTTATCAAAATATCTACCTATAATTTTAAATTTCATATTCGTTTATATTTGTTGGCAAAAACTAAATTTATTATTGTATATATATTACAAAATAACTAAATTATTAATTATCTCATTTAATTTTACATGCATTCTACTTATAAATAATTATCACAGTCATAATAAAATAATTAAATCAAGTCTCAATCATTATAACAATATAATAATAATTCATCATCTTAATCATTACAAAATATAATATAATATCATATTAATACATAAAGTTATTGATTGACACTTACCGCATATTTTTCTCCTCAAATCCCCTACAAACAAACTTCAATCCAGTCATATCTCAAATTTTTAAAACTGACTAACTAATAACTATTACTATTTTTCTATCTTCCGTTGAAATCATTATCCAAATCAAAGTTTCGTCGAAAACTCCCAAACTATTTATTGGAACCGAATCGAGATGGAGCTCAAACAAATCATTTCCCTATAGAGTCTGACTTTCTTCAATAAAGAAAAAGATATTCAAGAAGTAATGCCATTTATTTTGGTGGTAACATTATTTTCGAAGGTTTGTAAATAGTATCAGCAAGTCAAAATTTGAATTCTTATTTCATTCCGGTAATATATTGAGGCTCCCCCATAACAAAATAACCAAAAAAATTATTGTTCAATCCATGTTACGTCGGCCACCTAAACTATATTGAACCTCAACCGGTCTAGTCCAATTAACGGCCCATTTCTGAGATGGATTCTGATTAGGGCTGTCAATGGGGGTGGATTTTCAATCCAAATCCGGCCTGATTTGTTAGGATTTTAATCCGATTCAATGAATGATTCGATTATAAAGATGTAATCCGAAATCATGGAACGAATACAGATCTAGGTAGATCCGATTCCTTAAAGATTTATATTCGACAATAAATTAAAAAATTTATTTAAATAATATTTTATTAAAATAAGTAACATTGATAATATTTTACCATCGTTTAAGAATATTGTTAATAATTAATTTATAATTTCATTTTTGTGCATATTTTCATCTAAAACCATGAATATTAGTTAAAAGAGTTTGAACAAGTGAGCTTAATTAAATAAAATCGTCAAGTTTACAAACTTATTTTAGGAAAAATAATGATTAAATTTTTTGAAAGTGACGATTTCATTGGATCCGAAAAATATACAATATTCGATTGAATACGACCAATATTCGTTGGACTCAAGAAATTTAGGTTCGAACAAGATCTGGATCGAATATAATCTGATCAGACATAAATGGAGCAGGATCTGAATCGAGACTAATCTAACATGAATCCGACCTATTGATAACCCTAATTCCACTAGCATATGAATTGGTACCTTATAATGTTTTAGATAACTTAGGGTTGTTTGTCTTGCTTTTAGAGAGCATTTCATTTTTGGTGCTCTCTTAAAAATCAACAATATTTTATACTTTTAGAAATAAAACCTAGTAATTTCTAAAACTTATACCTACTCTTCATTTCCTTTCAAAAAATACAAACAAACATTACAAAAATCGGAAAATTTTATGAAACATCAATTTATTTCTTATATCACTTTCAAAAACACCAAACAAATAAACCCTTACTTTTCACTTGTGAGATATTTTGTCAAACAAATACTAAAAAACTCTAAATTTATAAACATTTGAAAAAAATACCAATGAAATTATTTTCGGTTGAATCAATTAATACTACTAGAAAAATGAAGAATTCCAACCGAAAAATTTCGACAGAACAAAAATCGGTTGAAATTTCACTGAAGTCCGACCGAAAAAAATACGATTAATTATTCAAACCGATTTTAAAATCGGTTGGAATTTTTAAAAATATTCCAACCAATTTCAAAATCGGTTGGAATATTATACTTTTTTTTAAAAAAAAAAAGAAAGAAAGAAAACAATTCCGACCGATTGTAAAATAGGTCGGAATAATTTATTTTTTTTAAAAAGTCGCGGTTGAATTTTATTCATAATTCCGACCGATTTAAAAATCGGTCGGAATAAATTTCTATAACAAAAATGTTGGGACTGCTCATTTCAGCAGCCCCTTGTAGAGAAAAAAAACCTCCGACATTCTAACTCCCTTTAGTCTTCTTCCGGCCACAACCACTGTTTCAATTTTTCGACCAACCACATCTCCGCCGCTGCAGCACTTCCAGCCGACCACCACCATTGTCGCAGCACTTCCGACCGACCACCACCTCATCTCTCCTTTCTTCTTCTCTCTTCTTGAAGGTATATATATATATATATATATACTATTTTGATTTATATATAGTATAAATTGTTGAGTGTGTTTGAAATTAGTATATATTTAAAATTTGTTTGTAGAAATTGTTAGATTT
This sequence comes from Penstemon davidsonii, assembly GCA_034814905.1. Taxonomy (NCBI): domain Eukaryota; kingdom Viridiplantae; phylum Streptophyta; class Magnoliopsida; order Lamiales; family Plantaginaceae; genus Penstemon; species Penstemon davidsonii. The sequence continues at coordinate 13,235,943 of JAYDYQ010002686.1, forward strand.
AATTTGTTATTTATAGTGTGTTTGAAATTAATTAGTAGAAATTGTTAGATTTTGGTTGTAGAAATTGTTAGTATATATAAAATGTTAGTTTGGTTGTAGAAATTGTTAGTATGGTGTGTTTGAAATTAGTATAAATTGTTAGATTTTGGTTGTAGAAATTGTTAGTATAAATTTTTAAATTTGGTTATTATAGTGTGTTTGAAATTGTTAGATTTTATTATTAATTATAATGTGTTTGAAATTGTTGAGTGTGCTTAAAAATTGAATTAGGGCATTAATGTGGAGTTCGATTATAATTTAGGGTTTTTAGTGGGAAAATATCGGATTGAATAAAAATAAAAATAAAAATTTCGAAAATTCCGACCGATTTTAAATCGGTTGGAATTTCAGTCGAATTTTGAACCGGTCGAAATCCAATTCCGACCCGATTTTTTCCAACCGATTTTTGTGATCGGAAAATCGGTCAGAATCACTTTTTTTGACCGATTTTGTGCAAAATCGGTCGAAATTTCAATTTTTTCTAGTAGTGTAATTCCATCATGTTTACTTTAATTTACTACTAGTAAAAAATATGCAAAACAAGTTAACTTTATTTTAATAGCTAAACAACCAAGCTCGAGCAACTCAAGCAAACTTTAGTCGAATCAAACATCAAGTAGCTCTACGATTTCAGATACTTTTTATAATTATTCACCAATCAAGTCGACTTTTAAAAAAGCTTCAGAAAACAATAAGTTATTTTCAAACTTGATTCATATTATATGTAAAAGTACATAATGAATTAAGTTCAAATGAGCTAGATGTATGTAGAGAAGAAATGAAGAAATACTACTTCAATCACCTAAAACATTGTAAATCTAACCCTTCCATTAGATCCGCACCCAAACAGATGCAAACAAAAAATGTTAATGAACCACACAACCAACAGATGATTGGTTTAGTGAAAAAGACTAATCACTACAAAGTAGCAAACCCAAGTTCGAATCCCTGTTAGAAGAGGTTCCAGTTAATTTTTCCGACGCACCTCAAAAGGGATTAAGTCGGATCTAAGACATGAATGTCCTTGGGACAAAAAAAATTGAACCGCACAAACTCAACAAATTTTCAATATTTCACCCGAAAGATAAAGATAAATATTTACATTTAGTGCTACAAAACATTCAAAACTAGTTAACCCATATGATCAGAGTATAATAGTTTGATAAATATTATCAGTTTCTGACCAAAACCTACTCCATGAGCTTTCTACTGACAGAAATTTAAAAATCAGATAAGTCAACTAAGTTCCATCTTGACTTGCTGGGGATTGGCAACATTATATTCCATAACTTTACTCGGAATAACAGCAGAAATAATTGTACCACCATTATAACCTTCCATGAGCAACTTCCCAATTTTCGACCTCCATTCCGAGCTATCCTTCTCATTCCTCCTGTCATGAACAACTCTGTCATAATAGTTTAACATTGTTCCGATACCAGTGTTTGGTATCCATCCATATTCCATTAACACCTTAGCTTCTCCTTCGGTCAAATCATCACCAACCTGTAAGTTATAGCGATAAAAGTCATAGAATAATTTTAAGATGCATCACAGCTACAATCACAACAGGCAAGAAATATATAGCAATTCACTAAAGCTCGTCTAATAACTATTACGGCCCTTCGCAGATAATCTTAAATTACAAACAGAAGAGACGTACTCAGCAAACAAAGTTTCAAATACCATTTGTACAAGCGAGCTAGAACCCGTTCGAAATTTACCTTGTATGATGTCACATTGCTAAATCTAATTTTCATTTTTTAATGCAATGCAGGAACGGATATACCTAGTTTTTTCCAATTGAAATAAACTACATCTTGCCATGAACTCTCGAGTTACAAAGTTCATTCATAGCTGGATTCCATTTCATACCTTTTTCTGAAGCAATAATATGGAGTATAACTAAATCCACTAGGTGAAGTACTAATGAATTCATTTACATAAGTTGGACATCCAGTATGGTATCAGAGCCAGACCAAGAAGAGATTCGGCCCAAAAGAGATCATGTGTTCAAATCTCGCTATCACCCATATTTCACGTATTAGGCTCAACGGAACTTGTTTTCCTAAAGAGATTTTCATTGGCCTAAGTACATGTGAGGATGCGTGTTAGAAGTAAATTAAGTAATAAACAAAAAGTCTACTCTCTTTAATAGCTTAATGAGTTGGATATTCAACAAGGTTGTTTCTACTTGAGCAATAAATCAAACTACTATAAAATATAAAAGAAGGTCCATTTTTTTGATTCAAAAATATTAGAGAGAAAACTTTTAGCTTCTAGGACCAATAATATGAGCAGTCTAGTCATGCTTTCAATCACATTACTTAATGCATATCAAAAAGTTTAATGTAGGTAGCAAAATCAATTGACAAATAATAAGTAAACTAATATGTAAATACTCAGATAATTTCACTTTGAAAAGTAGATTTTATGTAAAGTAATCACCATTAATGCTTTGTTCTCAATCAAGGTAATTCTACTGCAGCTGGTAAGCTTCATAGCCGTTACTAGTCGTCTGATCTGCCAGCCTATGGGTAACGCATCAGCTAATTCAAAGAAGTATGTCGCATAACCATATTCAGGACGTTCAAGCACTATCCTGTAAGCATGAAAATATTAGTACTATTTTTTCTCCGGATAAATCAAAGGACCATTTTGAAACTCTTGAGCAAAGATCACACCAATGTTACCTGTTATGTCTTTCAAAGACAAAGATAAATGACTGTAGGTCCCGGCACCATCCCCATTCAACTGGCCAATTTCGAAACTGTAGATACCGTGCCTAAAAGCATAATAAGCAATTAAGCAATCAGAGTAAGAAAAGTACACTCTTATGGTCAGATAAGAACGCAAGTGGAGAAAATCCACTTTTTTCTACTGATCTTGAGTACAAGAATTGACAGGTTGTTAGTACCTGCTCCACTAGGGAAAATAGACATTCCAAGCAGTAAGTTGCCTTTTCCCCCTTATTGCATCTTAAGGAACCTAACTTCAACATTGGCTCTCGCTGAGAGAAAAGCTGTCCCCACATAAAACAAGATCACAAAATCAATGCATATGATGTCTCAAAAGTTAATGGGCAAATTAACTAGAAAATTTTGGTGATGGACTCTATATGTATAACAAATGCTTCTAGAAACATGTAGACATATGATTAATGGGCAAAGACCTGCAAATATTGTTAGTAAATGAGTACCACAAAATAAATAAGAACCTAGAAATAGTTCAGAAATATAAATATATCATATTCTTAACTTATATTGGTGATAATGTAACTCAGATCTAAAGTGGACCTAACCAAAATATTGTTGAAAATTGCCACATCTGGTTGTAGCTGGAAACGTCTATCTAATATTGCAGATGGTGATATCCTTTGGCCATATGCAAGAAAAGTTGTGTGTTTCAGCCACAACAGATCTCGGTCAACTTAAAGCCTTTTGCACACTCGATTACTATTATTAGACTCGGCCTTTGCAAAGTAGCCATTATAAAGTATGGATAAAATTACAGTAATCATCAGCAATTATCTATGTATCCTCAATCGATTAATTGTTCTACTATATCAATCATTATACCCATGTTGTTCCCATTTCCTTTCCTTAACAAGTACACACGTTTGTGTTTCTAGACTCAAGAACCACCATACAATAAGAAACGAGGGTATCAAATAGATTCAGCAGCACAAAATTAACTTGGTTAGGACAAGAATTTTAGCATATGATGCAATATTTACGAGATATTTACGACCATCTTTGCAAGATGGTTATAGATAACTACTACCCTTCTTGAACCATGGATAGTAAAAAAAAAAAAAAAGAAAAAAACTTCATAGACCATGATTCTGTGACAACCTTTCCTATAACTGATTCTAGCTCTGCAAAGTTGTCTTCAGAGGGTGAATCGTCCAAAGCATCATTGCTTTCCGGTTCCCCATAAAGCTTAATTTCATTAACTGCAACACCTTTTTCAATCAGAACCTGCCCATGATAAAACCATCAGCATGTAAACCCAATTTCAGAGGAAAAGAAAGAGAAGACGCCTTTACTACCTGCAGGAGTCCAGGAGCATCTTCCTCCATTGCAGTTTCAACTGAATCCCTGAAATTAGCTTCGAGTTTGAATCTTCAGAATCATTTATGTTTAGGATTCCCAATCATTGGTTTGAAAAGGAAAGAAGAACTTACGTGGCTGTTTTTCGCCTTTTTCTTGGGCGATTGACTTTCAGCGACTGAGCAGATCTTGATTCGACTGGCCTACAATCCAAGGTTGAAAGCAAGGTTTTCCTCGTGCATTCTGAACTGTCGCGAACTTTCAAACTTGGATCATATCTTGATGATAACAGTTTCATCCGCTGTCGCAGCAGCATATGATCTAGCATGTCTTCATGTGAATCACCATGAAATTCAACTTCAGTTTTCGCTTGGACCAAATTCTCAGAATACATTGCTTTTGTCGCATTCGAACTCTGGAATTCATAGTTATTTGGCGGTTCAACTTTGATTTCTGTTAAATTCAGTATCGAACTCGGGAATTCATAGTTGTTTGGTGGTTCAGCTTTGATTTTTGTTAAATTCGGTATTGCTGCATGTAGCACAGTCTTAGTATCACCATTTAGAAGAGCCTTTCTACCAGTTGATTCATATTTGGAACAAACATTTTCAGAAGAGTGTGCCCTATCATTTTTATGGACCACCCGTGAATCTCCAGCAGCAGTGGATCTGCTTCCGCCAGAGTAACGTCGCAATGCTTGAGGAGTATTACACGACGAACTCACATTACGCTTTGATGAACCGGATTTCAAAGTCCTATCAACCTCATTAATTTGGTTCCCACACACTGAAAGCCTTTGATCACCGAATTTGAGCCCTTTTCCTGTCCCAGCAGCTTGCGGACGACTTGGCGCAGAAACTGAGCGTGGTATTCTAGAAAAATTCACCTGTAAAGAATAAAGCAAAGGGAAAACAGAAGCCAGATTATTCAAACATATATCAGGTCATAAGAACCACTAGAAAGCTAAGATCAGGCCAAAGGTAACTTCAATTGTTGACTTTTATGGTTTAGATGGATCATGGATGAGAACACCAAGAGGTTGTTAACCGATGGATGACGCAATAGAAGGTACATGAGATAATCTCCATACAGAAAAACAATGTACTAAGAGATATATCCAGAGGCATAAACCATAAGAGAGTGCATCATGTAGCATTTCTGCTTTTGCATAACCATTAACAAATACTTTATGAGTCTGCCCAGTGAGATCATCGCAAACTAGACACTGCTTATAGATTAATCTCACCCATGAAAAGAAAATTCTAACAGGATCACTCCATAATAAATATATTTGATATCCAGCACATGTATTGTCACTCATGAAATCACTGTTTTATGAGTCAAGGCGCTTTTGTTTACAAAAAGATACCTTCAGTATAGTATGGGTGATAATGAGTTATAAGTCTCTTTTCACAAGGAGACCTTAGATACCACAAGTTATAGCCCCAGTTAGATGATTTATATTTTAAATTAATAATTAAGGCCCAAGTTTAATGAAGGGAGAATGATTATCATGAACTTACTTGAATATGCAATGCCACTACTCAAAGTTGGCAGGTTATACTGCTTACTTAATGCCTTAAGGGATTATATGCATTTATAAATGTATTAACCAGTAAAAAAGCTACAAGTGACAAAAATATAGGGCCCTTACGGATTGACTTTGCCTAGGTCTCGCCCCATCGAGACTGGGAAAAACCGATATGTATCTAGTTAGTAACACCCTAGAACCCGCCCAAACTCAGGTGCCAGCCCATCCCTGAAACCTCTACCCAACCTACAGAGTATAATATCATGCCATAAACACTAACAAAATCTTTGATTTGACACCTAATACCGTACTGTTTCCCCCCAAACCCCAACACCTAAACCTAATATAATTATTTAAATCATATCTCCAATTTTCAAAACCAATAAAATCCAACATTCAAACCCGATCCAAATCATACTCCAAAGTTCCCTAAAATCATCCAAATCATTTTTTTCAAAAGCAAAACCAAGTGAAACCGGGCCAACATCGATCAATAATTCCATATGGACCCCTAGACTTTCATATTCTAAACTGCAAACTTAACTTTGGTATGGTTAACCTATAGATTATTTTGTGCTAAATGATGGAAGTCCAAAAGCATCAAATATGAAGCTTACCTCATCAAATGTGGAATCCATGTCATGTAATCATAGTGATATGTACTATGGAAATATTAATGAGCAAATATTCGATAATTGAATTTACAAATATGAAGGTAGTTAAGCTGTCAACTCCATTTTATCAAATCAAAGAAAATACCTCCAGCATTGTTGCCGGCAATCCCATAGATTTACTGCAAGATATAATGAAAGAACGGAAATAAATTATGACAGAATAAAAATAACTTTACTTATTTATTTATTTATTTATACTTACATATCTTTCCTGTATAGTATCATGTTATAACAAGGAACATCTTCTATAGAGAAATATAAAAGGAATCTATTGATTTATAGAAATATTCAACATATACTATCTTAATGCTTACTGCATCCACAAAAAATTAATCGGTACCTGATTTTACCAAACGAATCATATCATGTGATGAAATTTATTTCTCAATAGTTTTCCTTTTCCTGTTCACTCTGTTAACTCCTAGATTCAAATGTAGAGCAAATGTCTACTCCCATCTAGGACTTAAAAATTTTGATTGAGCATTTGATACGACATGCAAATGAAATTTTTAAAATTGAAAGCCCTGATATAATTGGGCTCTGCTGCTGTTCACATTAAAAGTAGAGATAACAACCTTTTTAGAAGCGTCCTCAACCGTTCCTTTAGTAGTACATGGTCTAATTCATCAAGATATCCAAGGTTCACCTCAGGTTCAATATTAACTGCTTGGATCTCAGCCCCAGAGGAATCCTTCATACAGCCGGTTGATTGACTCTCAACACCATTGTCAGCAGGCTCAACCTTGATTTTGATAGGATGTTTAAAAGCCAATGACCGGTGGACTGGACAATTGTCAACTGAATCAACTCCTGATGTTGAAGCAGCAGCAAGACTTGAATCCACGCACTTATGTTCTAAATTTTCATGGTTGTTACATTCAACTGGCTTACCTGAATTTTGAAATATCAGATGTTGTGATTCTTGGTGAACTTAAAAGACCAAAGGAAACTTTCTGATTATTGAGCAGCAACAATAGTTACTATAAGCCATGTTTCACAATTGCAAGGAGTGGACCCTTGAATTTCTTGTTTGTGTAGTGGTTGAGGTGGTATTTTCTTCATTAATATCTTTCAGAACGTTGTGAAAATTTACAATAGATATTTTATATTCAATTTCAAATCCAACATGGAAAGTTAAATAATAAAATATGTACCTGCAGATCTTTCTAACCTCGAAACTGTATCAGTCATCTTTTCTTCAGCAGAATAACAAGACTGCAAAAGTTACAATGTATAAGAAACGAAATACGCCAAATTAACATGAAAAATTGTTTTATGTTCCAGATCAAAGAGCACTGAACCTTCACGACATTGAAACGTGACACTGAACCTTCTGGACATTGAAATGTGACACTAAACAGTAAGTCAAATATAAGTTTGATAAAACCAAAGCAGGGGTAAAAACTACCTATTCATAACATATTGACACTGCACATGTTTATCAAAAAGAAAAAAGGAAGAAGAAAAAACTGCACATGTAAACCGACAATAATATAGAAGCCTAGTAGGTTACTGACAAACTAAGTTTCATATATATAGCCCACAGAATATTTACAATCATACAAAGATGACAGTCCATCACATATTAACATCCAAAATAACAAGCCAAATATACATGTATGCATGTTCTTGCTAGTGAAGTATGAGACTGACTCACAAGACTTGGAGCTCTAATCAGATTTTGTCTAGAACTTGAAGTGCAACTGCGAAAATGTGTGCTAAAATATAATAATAACTGAAACAAAACATAAAAAAATCAAATTCTCCTTTGGACTCTGCACTCGAAAAAAATGATTTCAGAAGCCATAGAGTAATCTTACACTCTATAAACACATAGCAATTCCAAAAATAACACTAACCAACATAGAAGTTTTTACTGTCAAAAAACTAAATGCAATATAAATCAATAGCTATAAACCAAAAGATATTAATACCTGTAAATGAGAGCCCTCATTTCCCCTTTTCTCGACCACACCGTCAACTGCGTTTCTGCACACAGCTAAAGACTATGTATTCCAACAAAGAAAACAAATATAAAAAGCATAAGACTTATATTAGTAATGAGGAACTGACGCTGGAATTCCAAGTTCAATCTCCGATTTCAAATCAGCATCGAATGAAATACGTCGACTTGCCAAGAGCAATTTTAACCGCTGTTTCAAGGGCATCCCCTCGTAATCTTCCGCGAACGCCGTTTCTTCAGCAAAATTTTCGATTTTGATTTCGAATTGAGCCATTTCGTGTTGCGAAAGAAAGCTGTTTTTGCCAGAGACCTGTGCCGCTATAATTATCTTAGGGGAAGCCGTTGCGAATTGCAATGGGGTTGCAAAAACCTAGAGAATTGAAGAAGGTAGGGTTTTTTTGTACTGGGAGGGTGTGTGTGTTGCGTGTGTTTTGTTTGTGAGCGTAAAAGAAGTTGGCGCGCAGGGAGTGTACTACTACTCAGAGAGAGAGAGAGAGAGATTCCCAAATTCTATCCGCTAATTAAATTGAATAAGGTATGCTGATCTGGTCATGGGGGATCGGACTGAAAATAATTGGAATTAGGTTGGACTTAGGTTTGGTGGAATGGATTGAAACAAGTGCTCTAGAGTCGAGACAATTTGGGAGAAATTATTTTACCGTTGCAAGGATGATGTGGTGAGTCCTTATATTTAAGGATGAGTTTCTCTTAACATCTCATCCTCACGGTGTATTGATGTGCAGAACAACTTTAAATAAATTATAATTGTTTAATGCACCACGTCATCCATGCAACGGTTGTACCAAAGGCCACATGGGGTGTTGAAGACTTCGAGATTTTGGGTCCTTATATATTAGTGTTGGATTCATTTCGTTGATTGTTAGAGATTCATTAAGTTGATTTGAGTGATTTCAACAAAATCTTTGAGACTAGATTATGATTGAGTTTGGGTGTTGGACTTTCTGGATTTTAAAAATTTGACTGATGATTTGTATCATGGAGTAAGATTCATTGCTTGAGTCCAAAACATCGAAATGTTTAATTTTTTGAACTAATGGTGATGAAAATAATTTTGAAACTCTTTATTTGTCTTGAGTTGAAACCTCATTTTCGCGAAATTCATGCTCATACATTGTTTCAGATTGGTATGACCAGTTTCGTGAATTTGTGAAACTGGGGCAACAACATTCCAGATGGAGTCTTTCGGCTAATAAGTCACTATGTCCATGGTAATAGACCTTTGTTATATTTTTAAGTTGTGTTAAGGTAAATGTTGTTTCAACTTGCATCCAATGAAGCAACATTGAGCCTCATTTTTTATTCCTTTACATATTAATTATTATTTTACTCACTCAAATCTATAAAACCAAACATAATCAATGTTACACGACGTGTATGTACGAATCTATTCTCCAAATGACATACTTTTAGTTTTGTTTTGTTTTTCTTTTTCCTTAAAAGTCTACCTTGTTAATCGTATTTAGGATTTAAGGATAGGATGATGTATATAGTTTTGGAAAATGCAACCTTTTCACCTTATTATCATTATATACTCTTATTTTCCTTAAACAAATTACCGAAAGTTTGATATTAGCTATCAAGAAAGTAAAGTCACTTTGTAATTATTATGAAGTAACTAAATGTTTTTTAATTGTAGCATGATATATAGTTTTTTTATTATTATTATTATTATTTAGCTTTATTTTATTTTTTTATGGCATAATAAATGAAATCTTTTCATTATTATTTTGGCATTGATCATTCAAAACATTTTAAGAGAAATTTTACTATGTTATTAAATAAATAAATTAGGTATCGTATGACAATTAGAAATGTAACTACCGGCAGTGTGAATTGTCACAAAATTAGATAGTTCTTCGTTTTGCAGGGACTTGAAATTTGAGGATAGTTATAAGGCTCCCTCAAATAGATATTGCTATGATCACTAAGTATTGGTTCTAAATCCGGAAGACACATGCATCGATTGTATGATATAAAATTGACACCAAATACCTACATCAATTGCATGGTAAGAAGTTGAATCAAATCTTGTAAAGGATTGTTGGAAATAAACTTAAAAATGTCTTCATATTGTTATTAATGTCCAACATTTATCATATTTCTTTTGTAGTGGCCTCAAGGTTATCGCGCTTTATTATCTCAATTAATTAATCATGTTATGATATTTTTTTTCTTACTACAATTTTATTATAATATGATTCTGATCCTATTTATTTGTGTGATTTATTGGCTATGTATTTTAATTAATGACATATTCAGAAGCGTGTCACTTTAGGTGTTTTTGACTAAGAGTTTTAGGGTGAGTTTGGCCTAGCGGTGGGAGCTCTTAAAAACACTTATGGATCTCCATTGTGATTTTTGAAGTGTTTGGCCCCAATTATAGAAATTATTTTTAGTCAATCGTGAATTTAATGGTGTTTGACCCCTAATATTATAATCACTTTTGGGATCTCCAGAAGCTAAAAATCAACTTATTTTAGAAGCAACTAAAGTGTTACTTTTGCAAAAGCTATTATCCAAAAGCAATTATTTTATAATTGAATTTTATCATAATCAAATATTGCCAAAATTCATTTTAGTAAAATTAATTCTCCTATAATTGATTTTCGAATCGCTAGGCCAAACTCCCAGGGTTTTATGTCTCATTTCAATAATTATGAAGTTTGATTTAATATTAAATCTTAAAGTTTCTGACAATTTATAAAATTATTATTTAAGATTATTAAACACAAATCACACAATTTCACGACATCGAATAACATTAACAATGTTGGAAAATTCCAGTATTATGTGGGCCTAATATGTCAATATAACTTATATTGCTATTATAAAGTAAGTCCATAATATAGTGGTTTAATTATGTTAACTTTTGGACTATGGGTATTATATTTGTCATGGAATAAAAGTGTAGATACCAGTTTGCTATTTCCAATTTGATGAAGGGCCGAATTGGAAATAATGGAAGATATACTGACCCTAGTAGGTTATTATATATAAGGGGTTATAGTCTCCACTTGAACACAACACAACAACACAATATACAGTTACATAACTCATATTCTCTGCCATCCCTTTTTGCAAGAGTAATAAGGTTCTAAGGTGTGTATCAAGTGGAAGATCATAAAACCCATAATCACTAAATCATGAATAACATCAAGATTGCTGGCATGAATCAAGGTAAGTTTCCGCTGCATTAAAGTCTCAGATTTACTTTTAATCTCTTGATAATCGACATGGTTAGGCAATAAGGTATTGAATCGAATTAGATCTTATGATCATTATGTTTATGTATTCGATTTAATCCAACAAGTGGTATTAGAGCCACCCATGTTGGATTACTTGAGATTTTCTAAACTTATGTTTATAATATACGAAAATCTGGATTTGGTTACTTAAGTTTTGTTGATTAAGTTTAAAAGATCTAGATTATGCATGTTAGGATTTTTTGCTATCTTGATCTTGTTAGTGAACATTAAATTTCATGCTTTGTAGATCTTGATTATGCAAATTAGGGTTTATTGCTTTCTTGATCTTGTTTTCTAAAGATTAAGTTTCATGTCTTATGTTTATGCAATTAAAGTTATTGTTCTTTCGCATGATACCTTAAGTTAGACCTAGTAGAAATAAGCTTTCTTGACTAGGATTATCGAACTTCAGTTTAGATTTCTTGTTATGGATTGAGAAATTCTGGAATAATTTATTATTATTTTTAAGTAAAATAAATTATAATTAAGAAATTAAAGAAAACAAAATGGGTATACGGATTTCTTCACCCTCTGCCGCCAAGCCCGTTGCACTACCGCTCGTGAAGGAGAACAGCAGTCTGCATCCGTAGATGTGATTGCGCGGTGTCCTTTTCTCAACCAAGATATCACCACGCCGCTGCCAACTTTCGTTAAGGTGAAATCAACCGTCGGAACCACGGATTCTCTGTCGATCGATTGAAATTCATGCTTCGTCCTTAAATCTCTTTGTTTTGTTGTGGAAATCACGCAAAAATCTTCGCCTTCTTATGCTTACAGTCCAAATCGGTCGATTTCGAATTTTCTAATGGTTTTCCGATGAAATTCCGTTCAATCAATGAACCTGGCGAAGAAGACATGTTCCAGGTCATATAGCGGGTCGTGGGTCGGTTACAGGTTAGGTACTGGATCGAATATCCGGTCCAGGTGCTGGTTTAAGGGGCAGTTTGGCTCCTGCAAAATTCGAATTTACTATTCTTAAAGGCCTGTATGGCTGGTAATTAAAAAAAAAATTCAAATAATTTTATACATAAAAGTGACTTTATTAGTCAGTCTGACATTCAATATAACCAATTGAAGCAACATGTCGCCAAAGTGATTGGCTTATAGAGAGTGTTAAGATGTATTTGTGTATGCAAATTCATGCGAATATTGAATCGGCCCAAATGAAGGTTAATGTTTGGCAGAATTTCATATACACTTGTGGTGATGAATGTGTGATTATTATTAGGTGTTCATGTGGGTAATTAGTCGATCCAAAGATAGACTTTTTATTTGACAGGATTTATTTTCAACATTCGATCCCTACAACAAGAGTACCACTTACAATTAATATTACTGTCCAAAGACTTGATATTAATGTTGTGCTAGGTATCTTGTTGTGTATTTAATAATTATTTGAATTAAAGTCTTTCGTCAAGTAAATAATTATTCAATATGTGAACATGTACCTAACTTAAAATTCGTTCTTTGTAACAACTATAATGTCTGCTATTTCAGTATCTACCAATTCACTATCTAATGAAAATTATTGCATTTCCATGCTCAATGGGAATGACTTGGCAATAAAATAAAATCAGAAAATAATGCTGCTAAGGGTATTTTCTTTAATTTGGTATGTTCTGAAGTTAATTTAGCTTCAGTACCAATAAACACTTGGTGGTTAGATTCTGGTGCTACTACCTACACAAGTGTTTCTATGCATGGTTGCCTAAGCTACCGAAAGCCAAATGATGTTGAAAGACACATCTTTGTGGGCGATGGAAAATCGGTAGAAGTTAAAGCAATAGGTCATCTTAGGTTATTGTTAGGAACTGGTCATTATTTGGATTTGAAAGACACTTTTGTCGTACCGTCTTTTAGACGAAATTTGGTTTTTGTTTCTTTATTGGACAAATTTGGTTATCATTGTTCTTTTGGAAACAATAAGTTCAGTCTTTCTTTAAATTCCAGTTCATTCAGCATGTATGATAGCCTACACTTACTTGATACTATTACTTCTTATAATAAAATCCTGCACGTGGAATCAAGTGGTACTAAACGCAAATTAAATAAAGAAAATTCTTCAAAATTATGGCACAAGCGTTTAGGTCACATCTCAAAGTCAAGAATTGAGAGACTTGTGTCAGAAAATATTCTAGATTCACTAGATTTTTCGGACTTCGATATTTGCGTCGAGTGTATTAAAGGAAAACAGACCAAACAAAGGAGATTAGGTGCCAATAGATTTTCAGACGTCTTAGAGTTGATTCATACAAATATTTGTGGACCATTCCCTTCGGCTTCTTGGAATGGCCAATGATATTTTATATCATTCATAGACGATTACTCACGTTTTGGGTACATGTATCTCATTCATGAAAAATCAGAGTCTCTGGACATGTTCAAAGCTTTTAAAGCTGAGGTTGAGAACCAACTCAACAATAGAATTAAGTCCATCAAGTCTGATCGTGGTGGTGAGTACTACGGCAGATACAATGGTTCAGGTGAACAATGTGCAGGACCATTCGCTAGATTCCTAGAGGAATGTGGAATCGTCCCACAGTACACCATGCCTGGGTCACCTAGCATGAATGGTGTAGCTGAAAGACGAAACATAACTCTTAAGGATATGGTAAGGAGTATGATCAATCATTCTACCTTACCAGAATCACTCTGGGGAGAAGCATTAAAGACAGCAGCTTACATTTTGAATAGAGTACCAACTAAAGCAGCCGCCAAAACACCTTATGAGCTTTGGACATGCCACAAACATAGTCTAAAGCATTTTCACATTTGGGGATGTCCAGCTGAAGCTAGGCCTTATAGGCCTAAAGAAGGAAAATTGGACTCCAAAACAATGAGCAGCTACTTTATTGGATACTCTGAACGATCTAGGGGCTTTAAGTTTTACAATCCCACACTAAGGTCAATTTTTGAAACGGGAAACGCAATATTTTTTGAGGATGTTGAGTTTGGGGGGAGAAATAAGGTTAGAGGCATTGTCTTTGAAGAAGAATCAATTACGGAGGAGGAATCAATTACGACTCCTACTACTCTTCTGATACTGTTCAGATTTTCATTCCTGCATTTAATCGAGAAACAGATTTGGAACCTCAACAAGACAATGTTGATCAAACCCCAACTGAAGTTGAGATGATTGATCCTGAAGTTCAACCTCAACAACCTCAAGAAGAACCACCCTTAAGGAGATCCACGAGAGAGAGGAGAAATCCTATACGAGATGATTATATAGTGTTTCTCCAAGAAAATGAGGAACATAATGGATCGACGGAAAATGATCCAATCAACTTTCGTCAAGCCATGCAAGATATTAATTCTCTCAAATAGATTGAAGCCATGAATGAGGAGTACAAGTCTATGCAAGACAATCAAGTTAGGGATCTAGTCCCGAAAGACTCTTTTAGGACGATCATGGCTCTTGCTACGCATTTGAATCTTGAGTTACATCAGATTAATGTTAAGACGGCGTTTCTAAATGGTGACATTGATGAAACGATCTATATGGTGCAAACAGAAAACTTTGTGTCTGGAGAACCAAATAAAATGGTTTGCAAATTAAGAAAATCCATCTATAGACTTAAGCAGGCTTCCCGTCAATGGTACTGTAAATTTCATCAAGTAATTGTCTCATTTGGTTTCAAGACAAACAATGTTGAAGGATTGTGTTTACCAAAAGTTCAATGGGAGTGAATTTGTATTTTTAATTTTGTATGTTGATGACATACTACTTGCCACTAATGATATAAATATGTTGCACGAAACCAAGAAATTTCTATCAAAGAAATTTGAGATGAAAGATCTTGGGGAAGCTTCTTTTGTATTAGGAATCCAGATACATCGAGACCGCACTCGAGGTATTCTTGGATTATCACAAAAGAACTATATATAAAAAGTGCTTCTGAGGTATGGCATGATGAATTGTAAACCAGGAGACACCCCCGTCGCTAAAGGAGACAAATTTAGTCTCGATCAGTGCCCTAAAAATGACCTGAAGTTAAAGAAATGCAAAAGATTCCCTACGCTTCAGTAGTTGGAAGCCTGATGTATGCTCAAGTTTGCACACGTCCCGATATAGCGTTTATTGTTGGGATGCTTGGTAGATACTTAACCCTGGGATGGATCATTGGAAAGCAGCCAAGAGGGTTTTAAGGTACTTACATATAACGAGAGATTACATGCTCACATACAGAAGATCAGATCTGTTGGAGATCATAGGGTATTCTGATTCTGATTTCGCTGGATACCAAGACAATAAAAGATCCACATCAGGCTACATTTATCTAGTTGCCGGAGGAGCTATCTCCTGGAAAAGTGTCAAACAGACACTAGTGACTCCTTCCACCATGGCGGCGCATCTAATCAAGGATTGTGGCTTTGGAATTTTGTCTATGGGCTGCGCATTATGAGTGGAGTTGAAAGACCACTAAAGTTATATTGTGACAATAATTCAATAGTTCAATATTCTAACAACAATGGGAGTTCAACTAAATCAAAACACATTGACATTAAGTTCCTAGTTGTGAAGGAAAGGGTACAGAGTGGACAGATTTCTATAGAGCATATTGGGACAAACTTCATGATTGCGGATCCGCTTACTAAGGGTTTACCACCCAAGATCTTTCATGAGCATACTACTCACATGGGTGTGATATTTTGTAAGGATTTCATGTTTTAGTGGGAGTTTGTAATTTAGTTGCTCTATATATCGTTATTTTGGATCCATTTTTATATATGGATATTTCTGCATAAATAAATTTTTCAGTTTTTTTTGCACTCTGTACTGTAACATCCCGACTCCGCGGGTCCGTCGGATAATACTCGATTAAATTTTTATTTAAGGAAAATGTAAAAATACCAATTTTTTTTTTTGAAACGGGTATAAAACCAAAACGGAAATTTAAAAGTTTAATTCGAAAGCGATTAGTCCATAATCAGCCAACAATTAATGTATAAAATATTTTATTGACAAAATAAAAATCCATTTTCAATTGGGAAATTTTAAAGCGGAAGCAGTTTAAAAAAATATACGAATAATTTAAATTACTAATTTTTTGTAAGAAAAATAAATTCAAATTGATATTTATAGTTTAATGCGGAAGTATTTAAAACAAACTTTGAAGAAAAACATGATGTGGTGAAACAATATGTGAAACCCAACAGGGACAGAACAAGATTAAGATCAATATTGGAGAAAATATATAATCATCTTTGATAAAAATGATCACTTTTCAAAATTACCTAAATAACAAGATATTATAAAAATTGACTTAAACGTTATAAGAGTTTTGAAACATCAGTTCAAGGGAGGATATCAAAATCAAATAAGAACCTTAACAAATGTACAACTACTCTCCGAAACTAGGGTGGGACTGCAACCGTGATGACCTAACCGCAATATGAACTATCGTTTCCCCAAACACCTGCATCTGAAAAGATTGGAACATGGAATGCACAAGTCGATCATCCAACTTAGTGAGGTTGTAGTGCACATGTGCGTGTGATGCGTGTATGCAACATAATATACGTGAGCATATATAACAGTACAATAAATAAACACATGCGATAACAATTTAAGCACGTTAAACAAGTAACCAACAGTTGCTGATGCCGTCCTTCTCTTACCCTTCAGTCCATATTATGACGCCCCCACCGAACACTCCAAGTAAGGAGCTACCTTACTAACTGTGCACAGACGTCTAAAGCCAGGAGTTTGACTTCACTCCCCAAGTGTAACCTCCACACTTGGTTTGAGAAGCCGGGTCTACGGCCATGTTTTCAGAACCGGACCGGACAGTGAACCGGTGAGCCAACTGACCACTGGTTTTACTGGTCGAACCGGTTGGACCGCTGGTCTGATCGGATACGTCATAATGATATAATAAATATATTTAATTTTAAAGTATATATAATATGCATAAAATTTAAACATTATCCTACAATTGATTAAAAATATATAAAATCTTAGAATATATTTAAATTAAATCACATAATATTTATATAACTTATATCATAATTGTAATATGATACTAATTTGTAAGCTCATATAAATATAATATGACTATATTTCTTTATAAAAATTTAAAAGTGTAAGTTAAAAATACAACTAACTAAGAGATTAATAATTTTAAAATATATTTATGCATAAAAGTCTAATATTCAAAATCAAACTTGCATAATATATCGATTTGATTTTCAAAATTTGACACTCTTTATCCTAAAAATAATATTGGAAAGAAATATCTTATAGAACAAATTTTAATAAAAAATTATTATTTGAGTATTAAATTTCATTGATAATGTGTAAAATGTTAATTTGAGTTATCATAATCTAATTTATAAACAAATTTGGCTATAAGTTTTCTGTAATTTAAAAAAAAAATTGTACTAGAAATTCAACAAAAATGATGTAGCTCAAATGGTAAGGAAGTTATGTTCAAGCAAGAGGTTAGGTGTTCAAATCCCACCTTCTACAAGAATTTTTAGTTTATTTTTAACATTAATAAAATTTAAAAAATCGAAAAAAAAAAAAAAGGAAATTCAGAATCGGGTTGAACCGGCCCAAACCGGTTCGCCGGTTCACTGGTTTTGGACCGGTTCAACCCGGTTCAGTTTGGTTTTTGAATCAAGTTGTTTTAGGGGGTAAACCGGACCGGACCGGACCATCCTCCGGTTTGCGGTCGAACCGGCCGGTCCGGTCCGATTTTAATAACATTGGTCTACGGTGGATCAAGGTAACCCTCCGGCCCTAACCTTCTAGGTTACCCATGATTCCGCACACCAATATAGGGCCCACACAATAATAGCAAACAGTACAGTACAATAACAATTCAGTACAATAACAATCCAATAACAATACATTACAGTAACAATCCAGTAACAAGAAATCAGCAAACAACTCAATAATAGTCATCAAAACGATTCAATATATGATATCAAGGACTCGTAAGCACATAGGCATTATCATAATAATTCAAGGTGTATAGTTTGTCCTAACAGTCGAGTTTTTCATTGTATCCTACGTCGCATGCTCGTTCGTTTAGGGACTAAGTTACAGTTATGACTCGACCTACTACCCACATTCGGACTGACACACAAGTAACGCACATCACTCACCTGTGTAGCTTACGATTCTCGAGAATATGCGAAAAAGTGGCATCTCCGGTTCCTGTACACGTTTATGCATTGATCTCAGAATCTAATTATGCTATGAAGATTCTAGAGTGACTAAAGCAATGCTTTAGTCGAGTACACAGTTGAATCATTATCGATGTCGAAACCACGACTGTAACATGGACTTTTAAGTCCAATTTAAAGGTTATATGGTTCATTCGAGAAACGTGGTAAACATAGCCACGAAAGAGTTAACTTGAACCTCATCACTCAAGATAAACTTTAAAATATGTTTAGTTAAACTTCTAAAGTTAATTTATTAAATTCCATGTACCATTTATGTTCTTTAATTATTTAGTACTAACTTCATTTTCTTTTTAAAATTAGAACCGAAGTTTAGTTGAAATTGTTTTCTTTTCAAAAATTATTATTAATTTTTATTTTAAAAATAAAATTAATCATTTAACATTTTTATGTTATTTAAAATAATTATATAAATTTATTTTCATAAAATTATTATAATTCATTGAGTCCCTTTTTCAAAAATTATTTTTTATTTGAAATTATCATTTTCAAAATCTTTTATTTATTTATTAGTTCTATTAGGAAAAATAATTTATTATTAAACCTTTTCATTTATCTAACTAAAAACAACTACTTAAATATTTTTTTTTCACAAAACTAATTAATCTTTTTATTTATTTTTTTTGAAAAAGATTTATTGGTATTTCATAAAAAAAATATTCAAAATTTTTTCAAATTTATTTTCGAAATTTTTTAATTTCAGAAAATAACTATTTAGATTTATTTTATTTTATCTTTGAAATTATTTATTAAATTTTCTTTTTCAAAATTAATGTTCAAGAATAAAAATTATCAAAATTTATTTAATATTTACAAAACTTTATTTCCAGCATTTAACTTTAATCTCAAGTTTTAGTATTATTTTCATAATTATTTTTAAGTTTATCATTTATTTATTTTCTCGATATTTATTTTATTTTATAATAATTAATCTAATTTTTGAAAATATTTATCTTTACTTATGCTCCTGAATTATTTTCAAACCTTTTTGTTATTTTATAAAATTTATAAATTACATTTTCTATTTTTAAAATATTTACTATTATAATTATAAATATTAATTTTCTGAACATGTATTTAATAAAATTATTATTAACATTTTTCAGATTTTTCAAAATCTATTAGGTATTTTCATTATATTTATATATATATTCTTTCTTTTTTTTTTAAATGGGCTGGTCCTTTAGGCCAGCCCACAAAGAGGCCTCAAGTGGGCCTGTTGTATTTCAGCAACAGGCCCTGGGTCTGTTGCATTTGCAACAGGCCCAAAATAAGGTCTGTTGCAAATGCAACAGACCACCCGGGGCTGCACCACTTGCTGCATAGGCAGTGACCGGGCTGACTCGCAGGCGGTGGGGTGGCTCCGGCAACCCCACCGGATAAATACAAAATTATCCCTCTAGTTTTACAGTTTACAAAAATAGCCCCAAAATGAAAGAGAATTTATTTTAACACCCAAAAAAAATTTACAAATTTCAAAATATTTTCCTAAAAATTTATTTATCTACAATAAAAATCTACAAACCCAAACACATATGTGTTAACATGCTTTAATCATTCAAATCAATATTTTTAAAACCTTAATCATGCATATACATCATGAACAAAACATAATTTCAAACAAACATAAAAAGTAAGAATCTTTCTTCTTCGTTTTCATATGACCATGCCATCTACTCACGAACACCAAAAACTCTTTTAAACATGGAAAATCAAAAATCAAGGTAACCCATTTACTATGGTTTTATAAAATGATGTTTAAAGAGTTTTAAAAAAACAATTAGATCTAAGGTTTCTAAGATTATTCCGTTTAAAACAATCAACCAAAATATGTGACTTTAGAAGATTCTTACAAAACTCGAAGGTTCCCCCCCCACCCCCCCCCCCCCCCACCCCCCCCCCCCCCCACCCCCCCCCCCCCCCACCCCCCCCCCCCCCCACCCCCCCCCCCCCCCACCCCCCCCCCCCCCCACCCCCCCCCCCCCCCACCCCCCCCCCCCCCCACCCCCCCCCCCCCCCACCCCCCCCCCCCCCCACCCCCCCCCCCCCCCACCCCCCCCCCCCCCCACCCCCCCCCCCCCCCACCCCCCCCCCCCCCCACCCCCCCCCCCCCCCACCCCCCCCCCCCCCCACCCCCCCCCCCCCCCACCCCCCCCCCCCCCCACCCCCCCCCCCCCCCACCCCCCCCCCCCCCCACCCCCCCCCCCCCCCACCCCCCCCCCCCCCCACCCCCCCCCCCCCCCACCCCCCCCCCCCCCCACCCCCCCCCCCCCCCACCCCCCCCCCCCCCCACCCCCCCCCCCCCCCACCCCCCCCCCCCCCCACCCCCCCCCCCCCCCACCCCCCCCCCCCCCCACCCCCCCCCCAAAAACATAATTTTAAGTCTATTTATCAGTGAGTTATATTTTCAACCTATATATTCAAACTCATTTTTTTAGTCGAACTAATATAAGAGTCGTCTTAGGTTCTTTTCTTTGTACTGCTTTTAATTATTTTGATATGAACATTATTGTGTTATGCGTTCCTAATTTCCAATATATACGTACTTTGTTCTTCAAACTAAAGCTTGCAAATGAATTTTCAATCTTTCTTTAATATAGATTCGAATTAATGACAATTTTTTTTATCACTTTTACGTACTCCAACAATCTATTTTCAAATTAATGCAAAATTTGCACATTTATTGCAGGAATAATATAATATATATTCCGGTTGTTATAAAAAAAAATATATAATATTCCGGTCATACAGTTGACAATTGAAAAAAAAAATGACATATACTTAAACTCTATATATTGTTTTATTCACCACATGTCCACATGGATCTCATGATGATTGGTCAACATAAAATAACATATTAAATATCAGAAGAAGAAAATAGTCTATTGGAGGAGATTTGCATATATAAGTATATAACACCTTCCTGACAAGGATGCCTAATCAAACAATTTCTGAAAATTAAATTAAAATTTTTAGTACCCTAAAAAAAAAAGTAAAATTTTTAGTTTTGCATTAAAGAATTATAACAAAACATAAAAGTTTACATATTTCGCTTTTCTGAGAGTGATTTCAAACATTTTTTAAAAAAAATTATACTTTCTCGTTTTTTGTGTATTAACAAAAGGTTTGTTATAGAATTTTTAGATTATTTTTAAAAATTATTAGGTTTTTTTTTTTTTTTTTGGAGATTATGAAAATAAAAAAAAGTACGTACATGGTAAGCGATATGTTACTTAATTTATTCAAATCAAAATTGTTATGTGTTTGAAGTAGGCCGATAATAAATAATATATTTTATGTGAAATCAGTGGAGAGTTGTATAGTTTTTTCAGAGATAAGATACAAATTTTGTCTTTGAACCTCAACCTTTCCTAGTATTAGCATACGACCTCATCCACCATTTGATTAAATTTTATTAAAAATCAATTGACACAAACATTTTATCAAATAGAGAAAGAAAGAAAAAAAGTCAAACTTGGAATAATATTACTCTACGTACTGATCAAGTGGACTTCTACACGATTCTCTAAAAAAAAGAAATACTGGACTTCTACACGCATAAGTTCACTACAATTAGTACGTAACAACAATGTAAGTGGTTCGAAAATGATTTTCAATACAATTAAAATAAAATAAAAAACATCTCTTAAGCTCTCATTACTTCTTAAAGTTTTCATTTAGTAAAACATAAATATGATGTCTTATGACCAATATGTCTTAGGATTGATTATCAATAATGTATGTCTTTCTTCAAGTTTAATACTAGTATTGTATGATAATAACTGATTTTCTTTGTAATTTGGTTGTAATTAAATAATTTCTCTGATGTAATGATGTAATTGTCGTTTCACTCGAAATTTCTTTAGAAAAACTCGGTTTTCAAACTTGTACACTAATTATATTTGCTTTCCATTTTCTCAGGTTTAATCTAGTCCAAAACATTTATATGTCAAATGAAATACACTTGTCGTATTATTGGATAAAATCTTCTAAAAGTGACCAATTATTTGATCAGCGTAATATAAATTGTAGGCAAAATTGCAGAAAACGTCACAAACTAATCAGTGATTTTGGCTTTTCGTCCCAAGCTATATCACTTAGCCAAATTTGTCCCGTAATTTTATATTCTTTTGGAATATCATCCCACTTGCCACATGTCTGCTTACGTGTCAAGACGTGGAAAATTTTAGCATGAACAATTATACAAGATTGTAGAATTCGTCCCAAACTAATTACAAATTTTGGTTTTTTGTCTCAAACTATATTAATTCGCCGAATTTTGTCTCACAATCATTTTGCATGAATTTAGTCCATTATTAAATTTCTAATTTAATGAAAATGGTGATTCATCTTTTACTTTTTTTTAAGGGATTAATGGCAATTTATCTCTTGTGATATTTATAATGTTCAATTTACCTTTTGTAATTTGAAAAGGAGCAATTTACCCCCTGTAAAAAAATTAAAAAAGTTGTTTATCCCTTTGAACTAGAGAGTGTACTCGGTTGTATAAATTGAGAGTGGGCATGCAAAGTGTATTATAACATAGGGGGTAAATTGCTACATTTATTATAATACAGGAGGAAAATTGCCACATTATCACAACACATGGGGGTAAACTGCCATATTATTATAACACGGGAAGGTAAATTGAACATTATGAATATCACATAGAAGTAAACTGCCATTAACTTTTTTTTAAGAGAAAAATAGTATGGATTTTTGAAAAAATCCTATCTCAGTTTATTAGGAAAATTTTGTGCATTTTTTTGTATTAATATATAATATATTTATAATTAGTCTGGAATGAATTCTTTTTTCCCATGTCATTTCAATTGCGGGACGAAAGTCGGGGTGTTGATATAGTTTGAGACGAAAAATTAAAATTTGTAATTAGTTTGGGACGAATTTTGCAATCTTATATAATTGTTTATGCTAAAATTTGCCACATCATGACACGTAAGCATCCATGTGGCAAGTGGAACGATATTCCAAAAGAATATAAAATTACGGGATGAATTTTGCTAAGTAATATAATTTGGGGACAAAAATTCAAAATCACTAATTAGTTTTGAACCTTTTTTGCAATTTTGCCTAAATTGTATACATTAATACATGTACTTGATTTGTCGTTGAAAAAGCTCTACCAAACCAGATTTTGGGTAAGAGTTTCGCAAAATCTGCACATTGTTTGCTCTTGGTTGTTATGATTTGTAAAGGGAGCAAAATGTAAAAATAACCCCTGTATTAGCAGAAAGAGAGAAAACTGCTTGTACTATTTCTAATAGCAAAAAATATATTCGTGTTAATTAATATTTTATTAGCAATAATATCCCACTTTATTATTTTATTATTTCATTATACCAATTTAAACATTAATAGTTGACCGCAAGGATACTATTGCTAATTTTTTAAGTTTACGGGAATTTATTATTAAATTTTTAAGTTTATACGTTGGCTTATTGCCAAGATTTTTAAGTAAATAATCAAAATAACATATAGGTTTTGTCTCTTCCGCCGTAAATCATGAAGAAAAAGTACAAATCACATTGCGGCCTTTGAGGAATTAGATGCACTTGACTTGTTAACATTGAGGGTCTTTCACTAATAAAAATAAAACAGATAATTTTCTGTCAATTAAAAATAAGAGTAGATATTTTTGAAGTTAATGGCAATTTAGCCTCTGTGATTTTCATAATGTTCAATTTACCTTTATATAATTTAAAAAATAACACTTTACTCCCTGTAATCTTATAAAAGTTTTACACTGCCTCCCTAACATTTTTATATGTTGAAATTTACCTCATGTGTTATAAAAATGTTGAAATTTACCACATATATTATAATAAATGTGGCAATTTACCCCATGTGTTATGCTAAATGTGACATTTTACTATGTCACAAAACACTTTTTATGCTTATTCTCGATTTCGCCAATTGAGTTACATCCCCTGGTTCAAGGAAGTAAATTGCTTCTTTAAATTTTTTACAGAGGGTAAAGTGCTCTTTTTCAAAATACAGTGGGTAAATTGAACATTATGCATTTTACAGGGAAGTAAATTGTATTAACTTGCATGTCACTCTTTGTAACAGCAAAGAAGAAAACGCGTTTTTATCACTATCAAGCATTCACTAATTCAAGTGTCAACCAATTGTAGTGAGCAAGTGGGAGTTAAAGCGCTTAAATTCCAAAAAAGCGCGTTTCTTCTGCGTGCCTAAGTCAAAGCATGATACCATTCACACTATATGTTCGGTTTGGGGTTTGAATTTTGAAAAGAGTTTCCTCAATTTTATAAACTTATATAATGATTGGAGTTTTACTTTAAGTTTACATTTTCGAGATTTTACTAACTAAACTAATAATGAGAGATTTCTTATAATTATCTATATATTAAAAAAAAATATCAACATATTAATTCATATATAATATAACTATATTTTTCAACATTATACAAAAAATAATCATATATATTTGATGTGGCATATATGAGTCTACATCAAAAAATTATCTCTTGTAGCAGTTGTCAAAATTGTGCAGCTAATTACTTCCTCCGTCTCATTTTTCTTTATTCCTTGGTACAATTGGTCAGTCAACTTGATTAAATTTATAAAATTATAATAAATAATTTAATTAATATATTTCATTAATAGTTTATAATATCAGATTGCATCATAAATATTAATATCTAAAAGATTTAATACAACACAAATGTGGATAATTTAACATGATAAGTCACTTAAAAAATTGAAAAGTTTGACTGGGTACTATAGCTAATGGAGTAAAAATAATGGGATGGAGGGAGTATTATTTTAAGTATTTTAACCTTAACTGAATGTTAGAATTTTTAAGTTATTATTGGATGAAAATACTCCTATAACAAACAATTAATTTTGAACTCGAACTGCAAGTTCAAATGAACAATTATTGGCTAACAGTATTATTAATATGAGCACACTAATCATCAGATATTGGGACCAAGAACATCACTACATAATTTTTCTTGTTCTTTTTTGGTTGCACGCTCTAATTGGACAAATTTATACACCTTACCGTGCAATATATGTGGCCACAAACCACGTACTAATGATTTAAACATCAAATATATGCAAAAGCAAAAATCAAATGAGATATTGCTCTTGTAAGCATGCCATAAGCATATCAATATGGGAAAAATGCACTATACTACCCTGTATTATGCTAAACTTGCACAAATCTACATTGTAAATTATTTTTTTTAACCAAACTTCGTTATAGTTTCAAAATTCTGCATAAAACATCCAGTCTCCGTTAATTACTAACACCGTTAATTTTTAATTGAATTGCCTAAATTGTCCCTAGATATATTCGAAGTACAAGGGAGTTTTGGCTGTAAAAATTATGCAAAAAAAAAATCTCACATTGTTCGCATGGAACACATGCGCGTTAGAAAATGAATAGAAGGAGACGGATTGGGTGTTTTATGAAGGGTTTTTGAAAATATAACGAAGTTTGGTGCCAAAAAAAATTTACAAGATAATTTAATACAGATTTCGCATAACACAGAGTTGTATCGTGCATTTTCCTATCAATCTTTAAACATTTCATCAGGCAATTTTACACTAGTAAACTTGAAGGCCCACAAACAAACACTAGTCGTACTGAAATTGACACATTGTTTGATGTTGATAGTCTTCGTGCTACTTTTCCATGTGTGCACTCTATCAAAGTCACAAATGGCATTAACATACATGCAAAATTCAAAAGTTATATAATCCATCAATAGTGTGTGTGGGAGACTAAGTCTACGAATGTCGATGACGGGTCGGATTTTGGATTGTGAGGCCATCTCCAATGGAGATGGCCGGGGTGGGGGTGGGGAGGGAAGCCGTCTCCAGCGGCTGGGAGTTGGGGGCGGGCTGGGCACCGGGGCGGGAACGGGCTGGGCGCAGGGCTCGGCGGAGCCCTGCCCTCAGCCCTGGCGTCGCGTGGGAGTATTGAGTACACGCGCCCCTCTTTAAGTCAGGTGCCGCCAAGTGGTGGCACCTAACTGGTTCCTCTTTTTTTTTTTCTTTTTTTTTGTTATTTAGGGTTTTTATATATGTAAAATTAATTATTTAAAGTATTTTTTAATAAAATTAAAATTTCCTCCTAAATAAATTAAATTTGTAGAATTGAATTATTTAATAAAATATTTTAGTATATATATTGTATATTACTAGTATTTAATAAATATATGTAATCACCAATTTTTAATTGAATTATTTTTTATATTAAAATTTGATTTTTTAAAATTAAAATTATTAATAATTTATTAGAATTTTAACTATATTTATTTATGGACAAATCATTAATAATTAAATTCAACATTTTATTTTAATTTCGAATTAGTCAAAAATATAATTAAACACTTATACATACAATTTAAATTAATACTTAAATAATAAAATATTTAAATACATACTAAAATGTTTTATTTCCGTGTGTGTGCCGTTTATTTAATCATCTTTCTTGTATTTCCTTTCTTGTTTGTTGTATTTCCTATTATGTATCAATTTTAATTTTATGATTATTTACTCTCTTTAATTTTAATATTTAAATATTATTAATAATTTAATTATATTAATAAAATAAATATTAGTATTATTAATATTAATACTAAAAAAAATTAAAACTAGAATTATAGGTGAGAGTGGGCAAGTCTTCAAAATAGAATTAATTCCATTTCGGAGCCCTGCCATTGGAGACGACTAGGTAGGGCTGGAGGTGGGGGCAGGGGCAGCCCCCGGAGCCCCGAGCCCCCCCCCCCCCCCAATCTACCCAAGGTGGTTCAATTTGATTAAACTTGAATTTATGTCAATTAAATGTGAGTTGTATTGAGTTTTGATATTATTAGGCCATCTCCAATGGAGATGGCTGGCGTCGGGGCAAGGTCGGGGGTGGGGAGGGAAGCCATCTCCAGCGGAGACGGGCTCGGGGCGGGGGGGGGAACGGGGCGGGAACGGGCCGGGGCCGGTGCTCCACGGAGCCCTGGCCGCGGCTCGTTCCCGCGTGGGAAATTTGGGGAAGAAGAGGGGCGCGTGAGTTCACGCGCCTCTCTTTAAGTCAGGGGAGGCCACTTGGCGTCCCCTGATTGGATCCGCTTTTTTTTTATTTATTATATAAAATGGTTTTTAATGTTTTTAAATAAGAAAAATTAATTATATTAAAGAAATATATAATAAAATTAAATTTAATACCTAAATTAAATTAAATTTGTAGAATTTAATTATTTAATAAAATTTGTTAGCATATTTATTGTATATTTACTAGTATTTAATAAATTTAAGTAATCACCAATTTTTAATTGAATTATTTAATATAATAAAATTTAATTTTTGTTAAATTAAAATCATTAATAATTTATTAGAATTGTAATTAAATTTACTTATGGACAATTCATTAATAATTAAATTCAACATTTAGTTTAATTTCTTTTATTGTAAATAAAAATTTAATCATTTAATTACAATATTGGTGGTGGCTATATAATTTTAAAAATATCGAATTAGTTAAAAATATAATTAAACACTTACACAAACAATTTAAATTAATACTTAAATAATAATATATTTAAATGCATACTAAAATTAACAAGATAAGTAAACTCAAACAATTACATTCATTGTTAACCGTATTTTGCATAAACATGGGCTATTAAGTCTTTTTGAAGTCTACGGTTGGTTTCTTTAGAGCGAATTGCTTCATGATGCATCATATAATAATTTAATTATATTAATAAAATACTTATTAGTATTATTAATATTAATATTAAAAACAAAATTAAAACCAGAATTACACGTGAGAGTGGGCAACGGAAGAAAATGGAATTAATTCCATTCCGAAGCCCTGCCATTGGAGACGACTAGGCAGGGCTCGGGGCGGGAACAGGGGCAGCCTCGGGACTCCGGAGCCCCGAGCCCCCCCCCCCCCCCCCTTGGAGGTGGGCTTATGGGGTTCAATAAATTTATAAGTTGAGTTTGAACAAAACAAAGTTCAATCCCAATAGAGCCCGCACTCATGTAAAATATTCAACATTTTTTCATAAAATTCTCGAAATTTTTCAAAAGACCAAAAGTTTGCTTTTAATGTTGAGGCTATGACTTCTTCTATTTCAATTAGGATATTCATAAAAGAGAGGCATCGATTCTTATTTCAAAATGGAATGAGAAGCAAAACAGTTGTTGCAAATACTTGATTTTCTCTCTAATGATCTAGTAATTTTTTTTGAGAAAATCTAATGATCTAATATACCCTTTGCTTTTTATTTTGTTTGTATCAATATTTTAGTAATTAATTCTTTTTCTTTCCCAGTTATTTCAATTTTTTTTTATTCTTACTAGAAAAGTGCACGTACGTTGTACGTATCTAGTTAATTTCATGGGTCTCTTCTGTAAATTAGAGTAAAATTAATTTTATTATGTCATAAAATAGAGCAAATTAACTTGTTTTTCACCTATTTAATTCATTAATTTAATTCATTTTTCACCGGTTTAACCTATTTTTAAGCCGATTTTATTCTTTTTTAGCCATTTAATGTTTTTTACTGTTTTACCTATTTTTATCAGTTATAACTTATTTTCACTGTTTTTATAATTTGTCCTTTTGTTTTTTCCCTTTTAAACCATTTTTCTATCAGTTTTACCTTATTTTGTCGGTTAAACTTTTTTTTATTGATTTCACACGTTTTATCATATCAACCCGTTTTAACCTATTTCGCACACTTTTTTCCACTTATTTCACATGTTCTTTTCACCAATTTCACCTGAATTTTCATTGATTTGACACGTTTTCACCGACTTTATTTTTTTTGTCACCGTTTTCACATGCTTTTTACTGATGTTGTTGTTTCACCGGTTTCATCATTTTTTCACAAGTTTCACCCGAATTTTCATCGATTTCAGCAGCCCTTTTTTTTTTTTAACCAATTTCACCCAAATTTTCACCAACTTCGCTAGTGTTCACCAATTTCACCCAAAGTTTCACCGATCGATTTCACATATTTTCAATGATTTCATAGTTTTTTTTTTTTTTAATCTATTTCACCCTTTTCCACCAATTTCATCTTTTTTCTCGAAAAGAATTCCATGAAAATTCGAGGTTTGTATGTCTTGATATTATTGAATACTCATTATATTTTTCTATTTAGCCAAAGTAAAATTATGTAATTAGCTAAGTTATAAGTATTTTTTTATTATTTCATAGTAAGATGTGATTCAATATTTTTTTTTTGTAATTGAATGGTATTTAAGAGAATTATATTTTTATTTTTTATTTTTTATTTTTAGAGTGTTTATGATTTTATGTGGTACTAAATCTTTTAAATTATAATTTTCTTACTTAAATAAATATTGATGCTAAAATATAATAATTTTTAAATAGTGTTTTTCATGGTTCGTTTTTATTTATTATTAGAGAATAAGATTAAAATTACAAAAATTGATATAAGAGAGAATTTATAAATTTTAGGAGTTTATGTAGAAGATAAATATAATAAGACTCCATGTCTAATTATGCCTCTTCAATTATTTTTATATATTTACCACTTAATTAAATATCACTTTACAATTCAAATAAGGGTATTTTAGTACGCACAAAAAAGTTAAGAAATAGTATTCATTCTGTTCTACTATTTCTTTTAACCATAATGAGTTTGAGAAATAACTAAAGTAAATAATCACTAAGCCATTCTTTTTTTGTCTTTATAAAATAGGGTTAAATACAGTTTGCCCTCTTAAAGTATGGGAATTGTACCATTTACCCCCTTAAAGTATCCATTGTAATAGTTACCCCCTATGTAATAGCTCTGAAAAAGCATGTTTTCTTGGCTAGAATCCTATCAGTATGGGAATGTTGAGATAAAAAAGGTAACAATTACCAAACATGCATATCTTTTCCTAAAAACATGGAATTTTCATTATCTCTACTACATGTATATATACCCTCAAAGGTACACACAAAAAGGGAAAATTCTTGTACAAGTCTGGCTTGGCCAAACTCATCCAACCACCAAGCAAGTGTATTGCACTTGCTTTGTGATTGGTCTCTCTCCTGAGAGTTACATCTAATCCCAAAGAAAATGTATTGCACTTGCCTTGTAGTTATTTTGGGTTCGGCCAAACCCGATGTGGGTAAAAATTTCCCCACAAAAAGGGGTAATCTCTACACATATTTTACATTACTCTCACGTTATTACTACAAAAATTATCTTAAGTTCGGTAACTGTTTATAGACTTAAGCATCGGAGAAGGCTCCGCAGGCACCCCACCGGTTTGTAGTCTTTGTTTTGTAGGACTCAGACGTACGGGTTGGGAGCGGAGCATACCAAATTGGGAAATCCGGTATACACCCTTCTTCAAATTTGTAACGAAAATAAAATAGATAATTACCACCACATAAAAACTTAAACAAATTGTAAAGAAAAAATCGAGATAGAAATATAGAAAAAATTGAAGCAAAAAAAAAAACAAATTTAAACGAAAATAAAGAAAAACATGAGACATAAATTTGAAAAAAGAAGAAGAATCGAGACAAAAACGGAAGGAAATGAAGAAATGGAAACCTGATATTCTTTGGTGGATGGAGGAATTCATAATTATAAAGAAACAATTTTTTTTTCCAGATAAATTAATAAAGTAACCAATTTATTAGTTATAAAGTTATAAAATAGGCGGTGGTAGTTTTGGAATAAGAAATCCAAAACCATTACATAGGTGGAATAAAAAGTCCCAAACCATTACATGGGGGGACCACTCCCATACTTTAAGGGGCAAACTGTATTTTACCCTATTCAATATTGCTTTTCAATTTTTTAAAACTTACCTTAAGGAAAATTGCCAAATTAGTCATATAACTATAGCTCACTGATATTTTTGTTCTTTAAAGAATCCGGCTTTTCATTACATCTTGTATTCAATTTTTCTAACTATATTAGTCATATTTCGACCCGAAACTTGTAATATGAGCACCTCATGTCACGTGCGGATCACATGACCCGTCAATTTTTTGGACCAAAGTTGCAATAAAAGATTAATTACATGACATAATTGAAAATTTGACTCTTTAAAGGACTAAAGTTCCATCGACGTATAATTACATGACTAATTTTACAATAGTTCCTTCACCTTTCTTTTTTTTTTTTAATAATTTTTAAAATCAGTTCTTCTTATCTGAATTCTGATATATAAAGTATTACTAAATTACCAT
Source organism: Penstemon davidsonii (assembly GCA_034814905.1). Lineage (NCBI taxonomy): Eukaryota > Viridiplantae > Streptophyta > Magnoliopsida > Lamiales > Plantaginaceae > Penstemon > Penstemon davidsonii. The sequence continues at coordinate 13,267,881 of JAYDYQ010002686.1, forward strand.
ACACGGATAATCCAAAATTTAATGCAGTATACTTCTCGAATACTTGTTTGATACGTATAATTGTTACGTCCACGATCTAAACTAAATGAAAAAAAAAATCCAAAACGTATGGTGGATTCCTCCTCTAGCGTATCCAACTTGATATGTGATACTAATTCAGTACTCGATGTGATAAGGATGAAAGTTGAGCTAAAACTTCATCTTCTAAAAAGTCGATTATGAAGTAATTTTGTGCAACATAGTTTGGAATATAAAGATAAGTATTATTGATAACTATCAGACGCTGGCATTTTAGTCATTTAAAGAGTCAGATTTTCAATTACGTCATGAAATTAATTTTTCTAACAATTTTAGTCTCAAATTGAGGGGTCATGTGGTTGGTTGGCACGTGACATATCCGTTTTGTGCATGATAAGACAAAATGGCTTCGGTAACGGTAATACTCGTTTTCTAAGTCAAAATCCAAAAAGACTCGAGGCAACGGTCAATAAGAGAACTTGGGGACCAATCGTTTCTCAGCAATATATTATAGTTCTTGTTTGAATAGTAATTGTGACGGTGAATATATATATTTGAATATTAAAAGGCCTTTGGCTTAGTTTCGCTTGATTTTAATTTTGAAAAATTAGTTTCGGTAGTTTCGATGAAATTTTCGAATTCTCATTCAGATTGAGCTTGGATGTTGGGTTTTAGGTTTTGAAAAAATTGAAATCCCACTTGAATTGAACTTAGATATTATGGTTTCGAGGAAAAAAGTGGGTGGGAGGTGTCATATGGTATTTGTGAAATTATTATCTTTTATAGGTTTGAGATTTATTATGTATGGATATATAAGTTAATATCTGGTCTCTGATTTTCGCGAAACTTATACTCATACTTTATTTGAAATGGTTTTGACTCAGAAATCAAGCTAGAACTCAAACAAATAGACCCAAAGTGAATTACGAATCTAATTGAATAGAAGCTGATGCTTTCAAATTATTTTTATTCATTTATGATGGAGAGAATTGCATTTTTTGTAAAGAGCTATAGGTCAATTCCCATTTTTGGTACATAGCTTTATGTGTCCAACACATTTGGTACAGAGCTTTAACAAATTATAACACATTTGGTACAACCGCTAAAAATTACCGTTAAGGGGTGACGTGGCAGTTAAGTCTAATTGCAAAGTTGATACCATTACTTATGTTGACTGATAATTTTATCCCATAACATTTCAGGTTACCAAAAAAGCCCCACATCTCCAAATTTAGTGACGATTTTAGTCCATATTGTTGCCAAATTTCAAAATTGACTGTAATAAGACCACGTGCTGACCAATTTGAAAATTTTACTTATTTTATTTAAATAACTAATTTAATTTATAAACAATATTAATAAATTAAATAATACTTTAACATAAATATCACTAAAATTAAGAAAACATATTCTTTTTAAATATAAAATTTATATAATAGAATTAATATTTATTAAAATAATAAATTATATAATTAAAAACTATTTAATATTTATCAAAACAATAAATAATAAATAAATATAATTTAAAAAAAAATTCCCCACCCCACTCAACCCACCCACCCACCCCCACCACCTCCCCGCCCCTCCCCCCTACCCCGATTCCCAGGCCGCCGACGGCCTGGGTCTTCGGTCCCAGGCCACCGCCGGCTTGGGATCTTCGGTCCCTGGCCGCGGTGGCCTGGGATCGAAGAACCCAGGCCGCCGGTGACCTGGGACCGAAGACCTAGGCCGCCGCCGGCCTGGGAATCGAGGTGGGAGGGGTGGGGAGGTTGTGGGGTGGGAATTTTTTTTTTAAATTATAATTATTTATTATTTATTATTTTAATAAATATTAAATAGTTTTTAATTATATAATTTGTTATTTTAATAAATATTAAATAGATTAATTCTATTTTATAAATTTTATATTTAAAAAGATATGTTTTCTTAATTTTGGTGATATTTATGTTAAAGTATTATTTAATTTATTAATATTGTTTATAAATTAAATTAGTTATTTAAATAAAATAAGTAAAAATTTTAAATTGGTCAGCACGTGGTCTTATTCGAGTCAATTTTGAAATTTGGCAACAACGTAAACTAAAACCGTCACTAAATTTGGAGATGTATGTTATAGGGTAAAATTATTAGTCAACATAAGTAATGGCATCAATTTTGTAATTATACTTAACTGTCACGTCACCCCTTAACGGCAATTTTTAACGGTTGTACCAAATGTGTCACAATTTGTTAAAGCTCTGTACCAAATGTGTTGGACACATAAAGCTATGTACCAAAAGTGGGAATTGACCTATAGCTCTGTACCAAAAATGCAATTCTCTCATTTATGATGTATTATGACAAAGAAGAAGAAGAATCAAAACAAAATCCCCTTTATATTTTTTGTGTTAGTGTGACAAGAATTACCTTCGTATCATAGTGTAGAGTGTAGAAATATGAAATGTGTGACCAAATTATTTAAGTTATGATGCATGTTACATTACATGCATGACTTATTAATTTAAATTTTCTATTTATGGTGGAACATAAATCGGACGAATCAGGCAAGATGACAATTAAGGAGTCTTGGGAGAAGCAGCTAATTTTGTCTAGAACTATTTGCAGCAAAGAAATATAGACCGTTTCATTTGGTTGCCTCTTCAGTGTTTTGTAATTAAGATTAATTTTGATGAGTCTTTTCTTCGGGTTGAAAATATAGGAGGGATTCGGGTGATTTTTCAAGATTTATAAGGTCGTTTTCTGAGATGGATTTCAAAGTCGATAGGCCATCCAAACAAGATGGAATAAGGTAATCATAGAGGGAGATTGTCGACCCCGAATTGATAGTATGGAAAACTCATCCACTTCTCTTTCTGATTATGGACCTCTTGTGAACGATATAAGCAACTGACCGGCCTACTTTTGACAATATTTCGTGTCATCGCATATTTTTAGATATTGAAATAAATCGACTTATTCTCCAGCATCCACCTAAAAATAGATAAAAGTTTAGATGATAATTTGGTCATTCCTACGTAGACGAATAATATTGTTTGAGATGATTTAACTTTGTAAAAAATTCCTTTTATTATGAAATTATTAAAGTCAACAATTCATGATTAGTTATAATAATGCAAAAGGTGAATAAGAGTGAAGACAGTAAACTATTATTTTCATCAAATGTAATAAAATAATTTCAAGGATATAAAGTTTTAATAATCATATGGACAACAGAGGATATCCCAGAATACATAATAATTGCCCTAAACAAAGAACTAATATAAAAATAATAGACAAATTAAAAGAAAAATTGTACGTAGTGGAACAATGAATCCCATTTCATGATGATAATTTATGAAAAGAGGGTGGAGAAAGTGGGGGTTGGCAAATATATTAATATCCACTTTTTATTGTAAAAGGTTGGCAAATTAGGTTTTTATTTAATGGGGAAAAAGGAGTATTTTTTACAATTTGTTGCACTTTTTGTTTCTTTTAACATTATCTTTTTCCAAAAGGGATAGAAAAATTTGGAGTAAGGGACCAATGAGATTGGGGCGGTTGCTGAAATATAGGGCCTGTTGCCCCCATGCGCAGAAATTCTATTGGTTTCTTTAAGTGGATTATGGGTCCCTCTTTAATGACTACCAGTTTCTTTCATAAATAGTCATCATTGAAATTATTTTTTTAATTAATTACTATAATACACCTGTTTTATAATTTTCCGTGAAATTGTATTTTCGGATAATATTATTGAAGAGAATTTTACTTTTGGTATCATAAGTAACCTTACTTTAATGTTACGATACCATAACTTTAAAAACATATACATTTGATACCACGTGTTAACTGTCATCGACACATTTGATACTTCCGTCAATTTTTGTACGGAAAATTCAATTTTAGACTGAAAAATTTACAGAATTGGTCCTATAGTTATAAATTGTTATGTTACCAAACTTTGCCTCACATATTTTGTGGCCGGCAAATTTATCCCACTATTCACAAGTTTGAAGCATTTCAATCCCAATTGCAAATATAATTAATTATAAAGCCTATTTATAAATTTTATATATTATAATTATTAAATCTCTTACACTAATTAGATTTTACATACTATATAATATATATAAAATCCAAAAAAATATATCAATTAAATTTAATGGATTTTTAAAATTTTAAAACTTCTTTTAAACTAATTAGATTTTTCATACAACACATATAAATTAAATAATATTTTATATGAAATTTGAAAAATAAATATCAATTAAACTTATTAAATTTTTTAAATTGAAAAAAAAATCTGTTAAACTAATTAGATAATAATATATACAAATTAAATAATATTTACTATAAAACCTGAAAAACTTTTTAAAATTATATAAATAATAATAATTCTAATTATTAAATTTATTATAATTAAAAAAATAAAAAAAATAAAACCCTAAATGTAATTACTTTAAAAGATTTTTTTAAATTTAATAAGTATATTTAATTTTCAGATTTTATATAAAATATTATTTAATTTATATATATTATATATAAAATCTAATTCTTTAAAAGATTATTTTTTGAAATTAAAAAATTCTAATAAATTTAGTTATATTTTATATAAAATATTATTTAGTTTATATATATTATATATATGATCTAATTAGATTAAGAAATTTAATAATAATAATATATAAAATTTATAAAACTTGTAAACTTTGGGTTAAATTTATCAGCCAGAAAATATGTGGGACAAACTTTGGCAGTAATCTATAACTATAGGACTAATTATGCAAATTTTCCATCAACTTTCCGTCCGAAATTGATTTTTCCGTCCAGAAATTGACGGAAGTACCAAATGTGTCGAGGACAGTTAACATGTGGTACCAAATGTGTATGTTTTTAAAGTTATGGTACCGTAACCTTAAAGTAGGATTACTTGTGGTACCAAAAGTGAAATTCTCTCAATATTATTGAAGAAAATCAACACTTGTGCTATTTTTGGTAAAAATGTTTATGTACATTGTCTATTTTATTTTCCTTAAAAGTATTCCACATATGGTGTCACTTGATCCCTACCGCTGAGTTATATCCCTTCCCTGCGCCCAGAAATAGAACTGACTAATCCCCATCGAAGCACGCTCTCCCTATAGAAGTTCAAAAATTTGACGAGACGGGCACAAATAAGTATTTGTTTATATAAAAAAATATGTATATTGTAAATTATTTTGTTTTGGTTACTCAAGAGTGTTTATACATATTGTGTCGTATGTAGTTTACACTATAAATGTATCATCTAGGTACTAAATGTATATGACTAAAAAGATATAAGACCAAATTTGTGACAATAAAGATAAATATTTAAATAAAAAAGTATTAGGACCAAATAAGTCGAGTCAAAGGTACAATAATATTTTTGCCTCATACAAATACTTTTTTCCAGCACATTCATCATAAATCATTTCAATATCATCATTTCAATATCTGCTCAAGTACAAATAATTGTAAATAATTAATAGACAATTACTAATAAATTAAAATAAACTACCCATATTAATAGGAGTTGAACCCAAAATCTCTTTGTTCTGGGGCCTCAGCTTTGCTGCCTCAAACTAATTAAAAGGCTAATATGCAATTTTGTCTATTTTATCATTGTGATCTTACACATACCAAAAAAAATATAAAATAAAGAAACAACGAGCAGTTTTAGTCCCCAAACTCGTTAACCATGGATCCGTCCCATCGAATAATCGTTTCTATGTGCTCCATGTAATCTTTTATTTCCATAAATTTAACAAAACTAGCAAACTCATAATGATTCATCATCAGTTTATAATATGTAAATCAATATATCATAAAAGTAGCAATGGTCTTCATACCTCACCTCCTATTTTTGGTATCAATAATGACATAATGTGATGTTATCAAATAGTGCCATTGGACTTATGTTATAAAATTTTATCGTTCTTAAGATAAACAAAAAAATCTTTAATATTGGTAATAAAAACTATACTCCTAGCTATATGATATAAGTCAAACATGATGTGTACCACTACTTTTATTTCAAACGGTGTAGTAATTATATGAAAAAGAAAACCAAATGGCTAACCAATGATAGAACTACGTGTCAACATCTAAAGATTTGTTAAGGTACAATGAAAATGTTCACTCACTAGCTAGCACTTCAAAATGTCTTGTTCATATTACTTCAGCAAACAAGAATATGATGTAAGGCTGACATAAGCAGCCCTTATGATTTATATTGTTTTGGGGCATCAAGTCCAAATTTTCATTTTCACTTTTTGATTTTAACAAAAATAAGGCAGATAATGAAGAGAAGTGATATTATATCACATTTTTGGTATTATTTTTTATTTATTTATTATGGTTCACTGTATTTGTATTAACAAGTCTATATGTGAATAGTTAAATATTTCAAATTCATCAATTATACATATTAAATTGTGAGTTTATAGGGTCCTTGAGATCCTACTCAATTAATGCAGGACGACATTGAGTATCTTTAAAACATTAATTGTACAATTTTGGTAATTCTATTAAATTTTACAAAGCACTGAATATCTCTCAAAAAAGCATATCCAAGTACAACCAAAAGAAAAAGTTAACATATTTTCTTTTTCTAGTAAAAATATACTATATACAACAAATATGACAAGTGTGACAAGAGTTCCCATATGGCCATATCTAACAAGTTATTAGCTTAGCTACACTATCAAAATGAAGAGTAAAATAAACAAGAATTGAGCCCATATGTACCTCTATTTCACTGACAAATGCCATAAGAATCCCCACATGAAAATAGAAAAATAACACAATTCTTGCTAAAACACATCTTCCCATTTTAATAAATTTTATTATGTCTTTCACTTTCTTTTGATGATTGCATTTACAATGATAATGGAGTCAGAAACTTTTATGCACATTTCATACTGTACATAGTAATGCTATGCCACACCCTACCTCAATTTATATATATTAACCTTATCCTCCCACATGAGTTTCTATATTACATTTATTTTGAGTGTCTAATAATTTGTATTCTTGAAATATTGATAGTATATATATATATATATATATTTTATTTTTACTTAAATAAAATTATAGTATTATTTTATCTTAAGTTAATTTTGTCATATATCAAAACATTAAAAAAAATATCGAACTTTTGTTACCAAGCAAATCTTCGGTCCCCAACGAAAATCGTCTAGGTCCGCCCTTGCATATATAGTAATGTTATGCCACCCCCTCCCTCAATTATATATATTAATCTTTATCCTTTGCTATGCTACCCACATGAGTTTCTACATTGTTCTTGGGTCTTGCCAAGGTGTATTCATGTACGGGATTTGGGGCCATTAAGAAAATGGAAGGGCAAACATTTTGTTATGGAGGCACTTTTGCACTCATGAGCAATTGAATTTGCCTAATTGTTTTTCAACCACTTTCTAACACATATGACTCAACTTTTGCCTTTCTTTTGAGTTTGTTAGGATTGGGTATTGCACAATATTTTTTGATGAAATCTTTAGGATTTGTTGGGAAGGAAAGAGAGTTTGGTGAGAAATAGTACTTTTTCTTACTCTTTTTGTAAGTTCAAAAAGAAAAGGTTCTTTAGGAAATTGGATTGAATCTTGGTTTTCTAATGGTTGTTAGTTTGAATAAATCATGCTCGAGTCAACCACATGTCATGCTTGCGGAAACAAAAATAAGTAACAAGTAACAACTCATTCTTACGCGGGGGAGGGGGGGGGGGGGGTTATTTGGAAAGAGTATATATTTTCCGCATAGTTGTTATAAGTAAAATTTAGGGATAAATGTAAGATAATCTCATGTGTTATGTGAAAGAGTATATATTTTCCGCATAGTTGTTATAAGTAAAATTTAGGGATAAATGTACGATACTCTCATGAGTTATGTGAAATATGTACGAAATTATTACGTAAAATTTTTAATGCATAGAATATATATGTATTATATATATTAAATTCCCTATTAAAATATTTATTGCATAGAATCATTTTGTTAATTATTATTCAGAACGAAATTTCGCCCACCCGTACAAGTATTTGGTAGGGGATTTCCTGCTGAATTTTTAATATAATATTGTAGAATTCTATACAATAAACATTTCACATGATATTTGGTGCAGGTTTCACATAATACAAAAGATTGTCTTGCTCTTTCCTTTTGAATTTAATTATTGAAACATATTCTTATAGATTTATAGAGTAACTAATCTAAACACATTTCATTCATTATCAAGATTGAGAGTATTTCAACTTGGTGTTTAAAAAATTCAAATAAGCTTTAACCGAGTTGAGCACTAGACGAGCTCTAATAGCTTGATAACTTTTAATTAATAAGATAAATGATATGCATAATTGGTTTGATGTCGATGAGGCAATAGCATGTGGGTTAAAGTCGGAACTCCTTGACCAAAAAATCATGGGTTTAGCTCTAATTAATATGGATATTTATCTAGTTTAAGATATGAAAAGTTTACATCTTTCAACATTTATCTTTTCTGAAATGCATAATGACATATGTAGTCCGCTCGGTCTCAAATCTTGAGAACTCATGTGAATGTAATTTGGCTCAGTCAGGACACACTTAGACTGGGCCAAACCCAATTAGGGTAAGGGTCTAGACAGGTTTCCGCCCAGGCTTTCGGTCCAACATGCCCAAACTTAAGCTTTAAGGCAGTGAAAGGCTCTGACAAATATTTCCTTCTCTTTTTTCTTTGTTACTCTCTCCGTTTCATAATATCTGTCGCTTTGAAAAGTTTTTCTTGTGCCATATTATCTGTCACTCTAGATTTTCAATAAAGCATTAATTACTCTTTTTCCATTTTTGCCCTTTATGTTCATAAATTTTCTCAAACATTAGTGGATGATAATTAATTAAAAGGGTATCTTAGTCTTTTTCATTTTTTTCCTCTTAGAATTCAGTATATTCAATGATTTTCTTAATTTGTGTGCATGCATGTGAAAAGACAGATATTTTGAAACGGAGGGAGTAATATTTTGGTTTTTTGTCTTCTTTTTATTTCCTCCCTAATCCCTATGCCACAATTCCCAATAGAATAGTTTTTAAATATATCAATTACATTATTATTTTTATTATATTATTTCCAATAGAAGTATTATATTTAAATTGTATCAATTACATTATTAATTCTTATCCTAGTATTTGATTTTTGTATTATCGGTTTTTACATTTATCAATTGTTATCAAAATATCTACCTATAATTTTAAATTTTATATTCGTTTATGTTAGTTGGCAAAAACTAAATTTATTATTGTCTATATTACAAAATAACTAAATTATTAATTATCTCATTTAATTTACATTCTACTTATAAGTTATAAATCATTATCACTTTCATAATAAAATAATTATAATCAAGTCTTAGTCATTACAACAGTATAATAATAATTCATCATCTTAATCATTACAAAATATAATAATATCAATACATAAAGTTACTGATTGACACTTATCGCATACTTTTCTCCTCAAATCTCCTACAATCAAATTTCAATTCAATCATATCTCAAATTTTCAAAACTGACTAACTAATAATTTTTACTATTTTTCTATCTCAATTTTTCCATTAAAATCATTATCCAAATCAAAGTTTCGCCGAAAACTCCCAAACCATTTCTTAGAACCGAAACCAAGACGGAGCTCAAACAAATCATTTCCCAATAGAGTCTGACTTTCTTCAATAAAGAAAAAGATATTCAAGAAGTAATGCCATTTATTTTGGTGGTAACATTATTTTCGAAGGTTTGTAAATGGTATCAGCAAGTCAAAATTTGAATTCTTATTTCATTCCGGTTATATATTGAAGGCTCCCCTATAACAAAATAACCAAAAAAAATTATTGTTCAATCCATGTTACGTCGGCAACCTAAACTCTATAGAACCTCAACTGGTCTAGTCCGTCCGGAGAAATGAGTTAAGGCCCAATATAAGTGGCGACCAATTAACGGCCCATTTCTGAGATAGATTCTGATTATGGTTGTTAATGGAGTGGATTTTCAATCCGAATTCGATCTGATTTGTTATGATTTAATCCGATTTGATGAATGATTTTTTTATTATAAAAATTCGTAATTCAAAAATACATGGAGCGAGTAAAGATTTAGGTCGATCGAATTCATTAAAGATTTGTATCCGTCAATAAATTAAATTTTTTTATAAATACATAATGTTTTATTAAATAAGTAAAATTGATAATATTTTACCATCGTTTAAGAAAATAGTAGTTAATAATTTATTTATAATTTTATTTTTATGCATATTTTCATCTAAAAACATGAATATTAGTTAAAAAAGTTCGAACATTGAGCTTAATTAAATAAATCGTAAAGTTTACAAACTTGTTTTAGGAAAAAATAATGATTAAAATCTTGAACGTGACGATTTTATTGGATCCGAAAAAGATACAATATTTGATCGAATCTGGCCAATATTCGTTGGGCTCGAGAAATTTAGGTCCGAACAAGATTTGAATCGGATCCGGTCCGATCAGACATAAATGGAGCAGGATCTGAATCGAGTTTGATCTAACATGAATCCGAGCTATTGACAACCCTAGTTTTGACCATTCCACTAGCTTATGAGCTAGTACCTTATAATGTTTTAGATAACTTAGGACATGTTTGTCTTACTTTTAGAGAGCATTTCATTTTTGGTACTCTCTTAAAAATCAACAATATGTCCTACTTTTAGAAATAAAACCTAGTAATTTCTAAAACTTATACCTACTCTTCATTTCCTTTCAAAAAATACAAACAAACGTTACAAAAATCGAGAAATTTTCCGATACATCAATTTATTTTTGAAATCACTCTTAAAAATACCAAACAAATAAACCCTTACTTTTCACTTGTGAGATGTTTTGTCAAACAAATACTAAAAAACTCTAAATTTATAAACATATAAAAAAAATACCAATGAATTTGTTTTCGGTTGAATCAACTAATTCCACCATGTTTACTTTAATTTACTACTAGTGAAAAATATGCAAAACAAGTAAAGTTTATTTTAATAGCTAAACAACCAAGCTCGAGCAACTCAAGCAAACTTTAGTCGAAGCAAACATCAAGTAGCTCTACGATTTCAGATATTTTCTATAATTTTTCACTAATCAAGTAGACTTTTAAAAGAGCTTCAGAAAACAATAAGTTCTATTCAAACTTGATTCATATTATATACAAGTATATAATGAATCAAGTTCAAATGAGGTGGATGTATGTAGAGAAGAAATGAAGACATATTACTTCAATCACCTAAAACATTGTAAATCTATCCCTTCCATTAGATCAGCACCCAAAAACAAATGCAAACAAAAAATGTTAATGAACCACACAACCAACAAGTGATTGGTTTAGTAAAAGGGACTAATCATTACAAAGTAGCAAACTAAAGTTCGAATCTCTGTTGAAAGAGGTTCCCAGTTAATTTGTCCGACGCGCCTCAAAAGGGATTGAGTCGGATCTAAGACATGAATGTCCTTGGGGCAAAATAATGAACCGCGCAAACTCAACAAATTTTCAATCTTTCACCCGAAAGATAAAGATAAATATTTACATTTAGTGCTACAAAACATTCAAAACTAGTTAACCCATATGATCAGAGTATATTAGTTTGATAAATATTATCAGTTTCTGACCAAAACCTACTCCATGTGCTTTCTACTGACAGAAATTTAAAAATCAGATAAGTCAACTAAGTTCCATCTTGACTTGCTGGGGATTGGCAACATTATATTCCATAACCTTACTCGGAATAACAGCAGAAATAATTGTACCACCATTATAACCTTCCATGAGCAACTTCCCAATTTTCGACCTCCATTCCGAGCTATCCTTCTCATTCCTCCTGTCATGAACAACTCTGTCATAATAGTTTAACATTGTTCCGATACCAGTGTTTGGTATCCATCCATATTCCATTAACACCTTAGCTTCTCCTTCGGTCAAATCATCACCAACCTGTAAGTTATAGCGATAAAAGTCAGAGAAGAATTTTAAGATGCATCACAGCCATCACAACAGGCAAGAAATATATAGCAATTCACTAAAGCTCGTCTAATAACTCTTATGGCCCTTCGCAGATAATCTTAAATTACATACAGAAGAGACGTACTCAGCAAACAAAGTTTCACATACCATTTGTACAAGCGAGCTAGAACCCGAAATTTACCTTGTATGATGTCACATTGCTAAATCTAATTTTCATTTTTTAATGCAATGCAGGAACGGATATACCTAGTTTTTTCCAACTGAAGTAAACTATCATCTTGTCATGAACTCTCTTGAATTACAAAGTTGATTCATAGCTGGATTCCATTTCATACCTTTTTCTGAAGGAATAATATGGAGTATAACTAAATCCACAAGGTGAAGAACTCATGAATTCATTTACATAAGTTGGACATTCAGTATAGTATCAGAGCCAGACCAAGAAGAGATTCGGCCCAAAAGAGATCATGTGTTCAAATCTCACTAACCCATATTTCACGTAGTAGGCTCAACGGAACTTGTTTTCCTAAAGAGATTTTCATTGGCCTAAGTACACGTGAGGATGCGTGTTAGAAGTAAATTAAGTAATAAACAAAAAGCCTAGTCTCTTTAATAGCTTAATGAGTTGGATATTCAACAAGGTTGTTTCTACTTGAGCAATAAATCAAACTACTATAAAATATAAAAGAAGGTCCATTTTATTGATTCAAAAATATTAGACTTTTAGCTTCTAGGACCAATAATATGAGCAGTCTAGTGATGCTTTCAATCACGTTACTTAATGCATATCAAAAAGTTTAATGTAGGTAGCAAAATCAATTGACAAATAATAAGTAAACTAATATGTAAATACTCAGATAATTTCACTTTGAAAAGTAGATTTTATGTAAAGTAATCACCATTAATGCTTTGTTCTCAATCAAGGTAATTCTACTGCAGCTGGTAAGCTTCATAGCCGTTACTAGTCGTCTGATCTGCCAGCCTATGGGTAACGCATCAGCTAATTCAAAGAAGTATGTCGCATAACCATATTCAGGACGTTCAAGCACTATCCTGTAAGCATGAAAATATTAGTACTATTTTTTCTCCGGATAAATCAAAGGACCATTTTGAAACTCTTGAGCAAAGATCACACCAATGTTACCTGTTATGTCTTTCAAAGACAAAGATAAATGACTGTAGGTCCCGGCACCATCCCCATTCAACTGGCCAATTTCGAAACTGTAGATACCGTGCCTAAAAGCATAATAAGCAATTAAGCAATCAGAGTAAGAAAAGTACACTCTTATGGTCAGATAAGAACGCAAGTGGAGAAAATCCACTTTTTTCTACTGATCTTGAGTACAGGAATTGACAAGTTGTAAGTACCTGCTCCACTAGGGAAAATAGACATTCCAAGCAGTAAGTTGTCTTTTCCCCCTTATTGCATCTTAAGGAACCTAACTTCAACATTGGCTCTCGCTGAGAGAAAAGCTGTCCCCACATAAAACAAGATCACAAAATCAATGCATATGATGTCTCAAAAGTTAATGGGCAAATTAACTAGAAAATTTTGGTGATGGACTCTATATGTATAACAAATGCTTCTAGAAACATGTGGACATATGATTAATGGGCAAAGACCTGCAAATATTGTTGGTAAATGAGTACCACAAAATGAATAAGAACCTAGAAATAGTTCAGAAATATAAATATATCATATTCTTAACTTATATTGGTGATAATGTAACTCAGATCTAAAGTGGACCTAACCAAAATATTGTTGAAAATTGCCACATCTGGTTGTAGCTGGAAACGTCTATCTAATATTGCAGATGGTGATATCCTTTGGCCATATGCAAGAAAAGTTGTGTGTTTCAGCCACAACAAATCTCGGTCAACTTAAAGCCTTTTGCACACTCGATTACTATTATTAGACTCGGCCTTTGCAAAGTAGCCATTATAAAGTATGGATAAAATTACAGTAATCATCAGCAATTATCTATGTATCCTCAATCCATTAATTGTTCTACTATATCAATCATTATACCCATGTTGTTCCCATTTCCTTTCCTTAACAAGTACACAAGTTTGTGTTTCTAGACTCAAGAACCACCATACAATAAGAAACGAGGGTATCAAATAGATTCAGCAGCACAAAATTAACTTGGTTAGGACAAGAATTTTAGCATATGATGCAATATTTACGAGTTATTTACGACCATCTTTGCAAGATGGTTATAGATAACTACTACCCTTCTTGCACCATGGATAGTAAAAAAAAAGAAAAAAACTTCATAGATCATGATTCTGTGACAACCTTTCCTATAACTGATTCTAGCTCTGCAAAGTTGTCTTCAGAGGGTGAATCGTCCAAAGCATCATTGCTTTCCGGTTCCCCATAAAGCTTAATTTCATTAACTGCAACACCTTTTTCAATCAGAACCTGCCCATGATAAAACCATCAGCATGTAAACCCAATTTCAGAGGAAAAGAAAGAGAAGACGCCTTTACTACCTGCAGGAGTCCAGGAGCATCTTCCTCCATTGCAGTTTCAACTGAATCCCTGAAATTAGCTTCGAGTTTGAATCTTCAGAATCATTTATGTTTAGGATTCCCAATCATTGGTTTGAAAAGGAAAGAAGAAGAACTTACGTGGCTGTTTTTCGCCTTTTTCTTGGGCGATTGACTTTCAGCGACTGAGCAGGTCTTGATTCGACTGGCCTACAATCCAAGTTTGAAAGCAAGGTTTTCCTCGTGCATTCTGAACTGTCGCGAACTTTCAAACTTGGATCATATCTTGATGATAACAGTTTCATCCGCTGTCGCAGCAGCATATGATCTAGCATGTCTTCATGTGAATCACCATGAAATTCTACTTCAGTTTTCGCTTGGACCAAATTCTCAGAATACATCGCTTTTGTCACATTCGAACTCTGGAATTCATAGTTATTTGGTATTTCAACTTTGATTTCTGTTAAATTCAGTATCGAACTCGGGAATTCATAGTTGTTTGGTGGTTCAGCTTTGATTTTTGCTAAATTCGGTATTGCTGCATGTAGCACAGTCTTAGTATCACCATTTGGAAGAGCCTTTCTACCAGTTGATTCATATTTGGAACAAACATTTTCAGAAGAGTGTGCCCTATCATTTTTATGGACCACCCGTGAATCTCCAGCAGCAGTGGATCTGCTTCCGCCAGAGTAACGTCGCAATTCTTGAGGAGTATTACACGACGAACTCACATTACGCTTTGATGAACTGGATTTCAAAGTCCTATCAACCTCATTAATTTGGTTCCCACACACTGAAAGCCTTTGATCACCGAATTTGAGTCCTTTTCCTGTCCCAGCAGGTTGCGGACGACTTGGCGCAGAAACTGAGCGTGGTATTCTAGAAAAATTCACCTGTAAAGAATAAAGCAAAGGGAAAACAGAAGCCAGATTATTCAAACATATATCAGGTCATAAGAACCACTAGAAAGCTAAGATCAGGCCAAAGGTAACTTCAATTGTTGACTTTTATGGTTTAGATGGATCATGGATGAGAACACCAAGAGGTTGTTAACCGATGGATGATGCAATAGAAGGTACATGAGATAATCTCCATACAGAAAAACAATGTACTAAGAGATATATCCAGAGGCATAAACCATAAGAGAGTGCATCATGTAGCATTTCTGCTTTTGCATAACCATTAACAAATACTTTATGAGTCTGCCCAGTGAGATCATCGCAAACTAGACACTGCTTATAGATTAATCTCACCCATGAAAAGAAAATTCTAACAGGATCACTCCATAATAAATATATGTGATATCCAGCACATGTATCGTCACTCATGAAATCACTGTTTTATGAGTCAAAGCGCTTTTGTTTACAAAAAGATACCTTTAGTATAGTATGGGTGATAATGAGTTATAAGTCTCTTCTCACAAGGAGACCTTAGATACCACAACTTATAGCCCCGGTTAGATGATTTATATTTTAAATTAATAATTAAGGCCCAAGTTTAATGAAGGGAGAATGATTATCATGAACTTACTTGAATATGCAATGCCACTACTCAAAGTTGGCAGGTTATACTGTTTACTTAGTGCCTTAATGGATTATATGCATTTATAAATGTATTAACCAGTAAAAAAGCTACAAGTGACAAAAATATAGGGCCCTTACGGATTGACTTTGCCTAGGTCTCGCCCCACCGAGACTGGGAAAAACCGATATGTATCTCCCTAGAACCCGCCCAAACTCAGGTGCCAGCCCATCCCTGAAACCTATACCCAACCTACAGAGTATAATATCATGCCATAAACACTAACAAAATCTTTGAATTGACACCTAATACCGTACTGTTTCCCCCCAAACCCCAACACCTAAACCTAATATAAATATATAAATCATATCTCCAATTTTCAGAACCCATAAAATCCAACATTCAAACCCGATCCAAATCATACTCCAAAGTTCCCTAAAATCATCCAAATCATTTTTTTCAAAAGCAAAACCAAGTGAAACCGGGCCAACACCGATCAATAATTCCATATGGACCCCTAGACTTTCATATTCTAAACTGCAAACTTAACTTTGGTATGGTTAACCTATAGATTATTTTGTGCTAAATGATGGAAGTCCAAAAGCATCAAATATGAAGCTTACCGCATCAAATGTGGAATCCATGTCATGTAATCATAGTGATATGTACTATGGAAATATTAATGAGCAAATATTCGATAATTGAATTTACAAATATGAAGGTAGTTAAGCTGTCAACTCCATTTTATCAAATCAAAGAAAATACCTCCAGCATTGTTGCCGGCAATCCCATAGATTTACTGCAAGATATAATGAAAGAACGGAAATAAATTATGACAGAATAAAAATAACTTTACTTATTTATTTATTTATTTATTTATACATACATATCTTTCCTGTATAGTATCATGTTATAACAAGGAACATCTTCTACAGAGCAAATATATAAGGAATCTATTGATTTATAGAAATATTCAACATATACTATCTTAATGCTTACTGCATCCACAAAAAATTAATCGGTACCTGTTTTTACCAAACGAATCATATCATGTGATGAAATTTATTTCTCAATAGTTTTCCTTTTCCTGTTCACTCTGTTAACTCCTAGATTCAAATGTAATGCAAATGTCTTCTCCCATCTAGGACTTAAATTTTTTGATTGAGCATTTGATACGACATGCAAATGAAATTTTTAAAATTGAAAGCCCTGATATAATTGGGCTCTGCTGCTGTTTACATTAAAAGTAGAGATAGCAACCTTTTTAGAAGCGTCCTCAACCGTTCCTTTAGTAGTACATGGTCTAATTCATCAAGATATCCAACGTTCACCTCAGGTTCAATGTTAACTGCTTGGATCTCAGCCCCAGAGGAATCCTTCATACAGCCGGTTGATTGACTCTCAACAGCATTGTCAGCAGGTTCAACCTTGATTTTGATAGGATGTTTAAAAGCCAATGACCGGTGGACTGGACAATTGTCAACTGAATCAACTCCTGATGTTGTAGCAGCAGCAAGACTTGAATCCACGCACTTATGTTCTAAATTTTCATGGTTGTTACATTCAACTGGCTTACCTGAATTTTGAAATATCAGATGTTGTGATTCTTGGTGAACTTAAAAGACCAAAGGAAACTTTCTGATTATTGAGCAGCAACAATAGTTTCTATAAGCCATGTTTCACAATTGCAAGGAGTGGACCCTTGAATTTCTTGTTTGTGTAGTGGTTGAGGTGGTATTTTCTTCATTAATATCTTTCAGAACGTTGTGAAAATTTACAATAGATATTTTTATATTCAATTTCAAATCCAACATGGAAAGTTAAATAATAAAATATGTACCTGCAGATCTTTCTAACCTCGAAACTGTATCAGTCATCTTTTCTTCAGCAGAATAACAAGACTGCAAAAGTTACAATGTATAAGAAACGAAATACGACAAATTAACATGAAAAATTGTTTTATGTTCCAGATCAAAGAGCACTGAACCTTCACGACATTGAAACGTGACACTGAACCTTCTGGACATTGAAATGTGACACTAAACAGTAAGTCAAATATAAGTTTGATAAAACCAAAGCAGGGGTAAAAACTACCTATTCATAACATATTGACACTGCACATGTTTATCAAAAAGAAAAAAGGAAGAAGAAAAAACTGCACATGTAAACCAAGAATAATATAGAAGCCTAGTAGGTTACTGACAAACTAAGTTTCATATATATAGCCCACAGAATATTTACAATCATACAAAGATGACAGTCCATCACATATTAACATCCAAAATAACAAGCCAAATATACATGTATGCATGTTCTTGCTAGTGAAGTATGAGACTGACTCACAAGACTTGGAGCTCTAATCAGATTTTGTCTAGAACTTGAAGTGCAACTGCGAAAATGTGTGCTAAAATATAATAATAACTGAAACAAAACATATAAAATTCAAATTCTCCTTTGGACTCTGCACTCGAAAAAACTGATTTCAGAAGCCATAGAGTAATCTTACACTCTATAAACACATAGCAATTCCAAAAATAACACTAACCAACATAGAAGTTTTTACTGTCAAAAAACTAAATGCAAGATAAATCAATAGCTATAAACCAAAAAATATTAATACCTGTAAATGAGAGCCCTCATTTCCCCTTTTCTCGACCACACCGTCAACCGCGTTTCTGCACACAGCTAAAGACTATGTATTCCAACAAAGAAAACAAATATAAAGCATAAGACTTATATTAGTAATGAGGAACTGACGCTGGAATTCCAAGTTCAATCTCCGATTTCAAATCAGCATCGAATGAAATACGTCGACTTGCCAAGAGCAATTTTAACCGCTGTTTCAAGGGCATCCCCTCGTAATCTTCCGCGAACGCCGTTTCTTCAGCAAAATTTTCGATTTTGATTTCGGATTGAGCCATTTCGTGTTGCGAAAGAAAGCTGTTTTTGCCAGAGACCTGTGCCGCTACAATTATTTTAGGGGAAGCCGTTGCGAATTGCAATGGGGTTGCAAAAACCTAGAGAATTGAAGAAGGTAGGGTTTTTTTGTACTGGGAGGGTGTGTGTGTTGCGTGTGTTTTGTTTGTGAGCGTAAAAGAAGTTGGCGCGCAGGGAGTGTACTACTACTCTTGTGAGAGAGAGAAAGAAAGATTCCCAAGTTCTATCCGCTAATTAAATTGAATAAGGTATGCTGATCTGGTCATGGTGGATCGGACTGAAAATAATTGGAATTAGGTTGGATTAAGGTTTGGTGAAATGGATTGAAACAAGTGCTCTAGAGTCGAGACAATTTGGGAGAAATTATTTTACCGTTGCACGGATGATGA
Organism: Penstemon davidsonii; assembly: GCA_034814905.1. Lineage (NCBI taxonomy): Eukaryota > Viridiplantae > Streptophyta > Magnoliopsida > Lamiales > Plantaginaceae > Penstemon > Penstemon davidsonii. The sequence goes on from JAYDYQ010002686.1 coordinate 13,287,260, forward strand.
GGTGAGTCCTTATATTTAAGGATGAGTTTCTCTTAACATTTCATCTTCACCGTGTATTGATATGCAGAACAACTTTAAATAAATTATAACCATTTGATGTACCACGTCATCCATGCAACGGTTGTAACAAATAATCACCATAGGCCGCATGGGGTGTTGAAGACTTCGAGATTTTGGGTCCTTATGTAGTAGTGTTGGATTGATTTCGTTGATTGTTATAGATTCATTAAGTTGACTTGAGTGATTTCAACAAAATCTTTGAGACTAGATTATGATTGAGTTTGGGTGTTGGACTTTCTGGATTTTAAAAATTTGACTGATGATTTGTATCATGGATTAAGATTTTCATTGCTTGAGTCCAAAACATCGAAATATTTAATTTTTTGAACTAATGGTGACGAAAATAAATTTGAAACTCTTTATTTGCCTTGAGTTGAAACCTCATTTTCGCGAAATTCATGCTCATACATTGTTTCAGATTGGTATGACCAGTTTCGTGATTTTGTGAATTGGGGCAACAACATTCCAGATGGAGTCTTTCGGCTAATAAGTCACTATGTCCATGGTTATAGACCTTTGTTATATTTTAGGTTGTGTTTGATTCTTGGATTTCAGTGAGTAAAACGATAAGGAAAATGTTTTTCAACTTGCATCCAATGACGCAACATTGAGCCTCATTTTTTATTCCTTAACATATTAATTATTATTTTACTCACTCAAATCTATAAAACCAAACATAATCAATGTTACACGACGTAAATGTACGAATCTATTCTCCAAATGACATAGTTTTGTTTTTTTTTTTCTTTTTCCTTAAAAGTCTACCTTGTTAATAGTATTTAGGATTTAAGGATAGGATGATGTATATAGTTTTGGAAAATGCAACCTTTTCAACATATTATCATTATATACTCTTATTTTCCTTAAACAAATTACCGAAAGTTTAATATTAGCTATCAAGAAAGTAAAGTCACTTTGTAATTATTCGTTGTTTATAATTCTTAGAATTGAATTTATGAAGTAACTAAATGTTTTTTAATTGTAGCATGATATATAGTTTTTTATTATTATTATTTAGCTTTATTTTATTTTTTTATGGCATAATAAATGAAATCTTTTCATTATTATTTTGGCATTGATCATTCAAAACATTTTAAGAGAAATTTTACTATGTTATTAAATAAATAAATTACTTATGACAATTAGAAATGTAACTATATATCGGCAGTGTGAATTGTCACAAAATTAGATAGTTCTTCGTTTTGCAGGGACTTGAAATTTGAGGATAGTTATAACTTATAAGGCTCCCTCAAATAGATATTGCTATGATCACTAAGTATTGGTTCTAAATCCGGAAGACACCAAATACCTACATCAATTGCATGGTAAGAAGTTGAATCAAGTCTTGTAAAGGATTGTTGGAAATAAACTTTAAAATGTCTTCATATTGTTATTAATGTCCAACATTTATCATATTTCTTTTTATAGTGGCCTCAAGGTTATCGCGCTTTATTATCTCAATTAATTAATCATGTTTTCGTTATAGAACTATTAGTACGATGATATTTTTTTTCTTACTACAATTTTATTATAATATGATTCATGATCCTATTTATTTGTGTGATTTATGAGGAAAATGCAAGATACTCCCCTGTGTTATGCTAAACCTGCAAGAAACTATCCTGTGAAATTTTTATTGCGCCAAACTTTCTTGTGTTTTTAAAAACCCTACAAAAACACCCAATTTGTAAAAAAATAGGTCGTTTTGGATCGACATATTTCAAGAAATAATTTAAAAAATATATCACGTGAAGTTGTAGGGACCAACTTGAAGTATTTTAAAAATGGTTTCTTGAAATATGTCGATCCAAAACGACTCATTTTTTATAAATTGTGTTTTTTTGCAGGGTTTTTGAAAACACAAAGAAGTTTGGCGCAATAAAAATTTCACAGGGTAATTTTTTGTAGGTTTAGCATAACACATGGGAGTATCTTGCATTTTCCCCGTGATTTATTAGCTATGTATTTTAATTAGTGACATATTCAGAAGTGTGTCACTTTAGGTGTTTTTTACTAAGAGTTTTATGTCTCATTTCATTATGAAGTTTGATTTAATATTAAATCTTAGGGCCTGTTTGTTTGGCGTTTGGGAAAGTAGTTTGGGAGAGTAGTGGAGGTTTGTGAAATAATCTCGATTTGCGTAATGTTGTTTGTTTGGGTTTTGAGAGAGTGGTTTGAGAAATAAAGTAGGTGTAGGTTTTTTTGGAAGAGTTGGGTTGTAGGTGTAAGATGTGAATCATGTTAGTTATGTGAGATAAATTGTGTAAGAGATAGGTTACTTTATGTCAAATCAAAGTAGAGTTTGTATAGGTTTTGTTTAGAGATAAGAAAATTGGGCCTGTTTGTTTGGCGTTTCCCAAAATTTTTTCGTGTTTGGGAAATGCCAAACAAACATGTTTTCAATTTTCAGAAATAAATTTTCCATCCATTAATTTTCTCAAACTACTCTTTCAAAAGCCAAACAAACAACAATTTTCTTATCTCTAAACAAAACCTATACAAACTCTACTTTGATTTGACATAAAGTAACCTATCTCTTACACAATTTATCTCACATAACAAACATGATTTGACATAAAGTCTTACACATCTTACACCTACAATCCAACTCTTCCAAAAAAACCTACATCTACTTTATTTCTCAAACCACTCTCTCAAAACCCAAACAAACAACATTACGCAAATCGAGATTATTTCACAAACCTCCAATACTCTCCCAAACTACTTTCCCAAACGCCAAACAAACAGGCCCGTTGTTTGTTTGGCTTTTGAGAGAGTAGTTTGAGAAAATTAATGAATGAAAAATTTATTTCGAAAAATAGAAAACATGTTTGTTTGGTATTTTCCAAACACGAAAAAATTATGGGAAACGCTAAACAAACAGGCCCTTAAAGTTTCTGACAATTTATAAAATTATTATTTGAGATTATTAAACACAAATCACAGAATTTCACGACATCGAATAACATCACTATATCCAATAGAAAACAAAACTCTTATAAGTAAAATTCTAGAAGTTAATCGCTCAAATGAATCGGGCAACTTTTCGAACTGATGTTGAATCGATCTTTACTCATGTTCATATATAAACTTAATTTTCTTACATTATAGTTTACAATTAGAAAAGATATATAGTACACCTTAATTTAGTTCATGACGACATGAAACAAGCTAGGTCTCATTGTCTAGAAATACAACTCTTGCCATAAATGAGAGCATATAATATATATATCCCTCTTCATTTAAATGAAATAAAACTATTTTTTCACTATCATATTTGCATTAGTGAATGAACTTCATTGAATTAGTGTGAAGGCAATGGAGAAGGTGAAGGTGAAGGTGAAGGAGATGATGAATTTGAGAATAAAGAATCGAAGAATGTATTCGCAAGCACAACATTTGCAGCATCAGAAGGATGAAAAGCGTCCCAAAATACGTAGTCGCTACGATTACTACATAACTTCGAGTTTGGCAAACAAAGACCACCTACTTGTGTGTCCACTTTGCAACATGATGTGTTTGATACCTTAAAACCTGTATATGCATATAAAAATAACATAGATCATTTCAACTTCTTCATTTATTAGTTATGTAATTGACATGATGTGTGTTTATCATACCATATGCAGTGGGGTTCTCAATTAAATCAAGAACAACTGGATAAGTGTCTGCAAATGTTATTTGTGCAGATGAGAGATGTTTATTCAAAATGGAAATCAACTTTTGTACTCTTGAGTTGAATTGTTGGACCCAAATGTTCACTTGTTTTAGGCATTCTCCTCTCCTTGATTTCACCCTTTGGGATGGAATGCATCCGAGTGGCCCGAGCCCGTGGAAGACCATTTTTCTTGCACCAAGTTGGTAAAGCCTCTGATTTTAAAAATATTCAATTAAATTAATCAAGATATGTTGAACTTCATGTATTTAGATTTTAGAATTAACTTGGAGTTATATATTCTGATATGAGGATGTAATTTGTTGTTTCACTCAACATTTGCTAATTAATATGTTTACCGTGAGTTGTTCGCCCAAGGTTGAGACTAGAAGTTCGACAAAATCGTCGTGTGTGTATTGTTCGCCATCTGCTAAAAACGGCTGTAGAAAATTATTGACATAGTCATTGCTACCTGAAAGATAGTTACAACTTGAGGCGTTAATCTTAGATTATAACAAGTTATTACGAGCAGGGACGGATTCAAGATTAAATAGTCGAGGACTAAACTAGACAAAGGTTGTTAAATTTGATATATTTAAAGAGTTAAATGCAAAAATACCCCATGTGCTTTGCCTTATTGACCAAATCCCCTTATATTATTGTCAATTTTCAAAGGTAACAGGAGGATTAATGTCAATTTTTTAGGTGAATAGAGGTGTCTTTGCATTTTTTTGTGAGGGTATAGATGTCATTTTTCTGCAAAAAAAATGCAGGAGGGTCTTTTTTGCTACTAAAAAATAACATAGGGGAATTTTGGTAATAAAAATAATATAGGGGATTTTTGCTAATTAGTCAAAGCATAGGGGGCATTTTGCATTACACTCTTTTGAAAAAAATACTTAAAATTTCCGAAAGAATGTACCTAATCCAATAAAGAAGACTGCTTCACTGCAAAGCTTATTTGCTCCCTCTTCACCTATTTTAGCCTTGATAGATTCCTTTGTTTTCTCAAATTTCATTATTTGATCATCAAATGATAGCCTCTGTATCTGTCATAAATTGAAGCAGAATATAACCAAAAAAGACATGAATTAATCTTTAAAATTAAATAGCAAACATAAAAGCACATATGTAACATTAATTTTGAAAATTTACAAAGTAAAGTCCTGTGTCATTTAAAATCCCAGCTCCACCAGAAGCATAGTTAACTCCTTTAAGGATAGCATCGTCATTTTGCGACAAAGAAAGATATGGTGGCGGCGGTTCAATCCCCAACTTGGCAGCTGAAATAGTACTAACATATATAAGTTGATTAATTATTATATGATATGTTGAAAAAATAATAATTTAATTTATAGACATTAAATTGTTACATATGATATCTCCTATGGTTCTTCCATTTGTGAACCTTCCTGTAGCTTTGCCTCCTTTAAAGTCGATGCCATAGTACGGGAAGTTCGATTTTGCAAGAGAGAGTTGTAGATAATTGTTGTTTCCGACTTCGGTTAATGAATCACCGAAGATAAACGTGACTAAGGATGCGGATGAAGGGGCGATTATCATCGCGATGATAGTTATCAATACTGCGAAATCTCTTGCCATTTTTTTTGTGTGTATTTCACTCTTTTTTCTGTGACCTTGATCATTTTATGCCAAGTAACAATTATATATACTACTTTTGCGGACAATCTTTTGCGGACAATGTTGAGATGAACTTAATTTGAAGTCATGCCCAATTGTTTAATTTTCATGAAGTAGGTGATTGTTTTCCAATTTAAGAAATGTTTGCATTTCTTTGAACATACAAATAGATTCTTGGGGTAATGAATTTACTTAAATCAATTAATTTACATGGTAGTTGGCCATTTCTCTTCAAATGGTTGGCCAACTCACTCCTAAAGGGTTAGAATCTGCGGTAAAGTGGGGTGTAAGTTTGAGATAATTCAAATTTACCTCTATGTGAAATGCATAATAATATTTAATTTACCTTCTTGTTATTTGAAAAAGAGTATTTTATCCCCTGTGAAAATTTTAAAGAAGTAATTTATCTCCTTCACTCGGAGAGTGTAACTCACTTGCCAAAATTGAGAGTGAGCATGAAAAGTGTTGTGCAACATGGGGGTAAATTGTCACATTTATCATAACATGGGGGTAAATTGTCACATTTATCATAACATAGGGGTAAATTGCCACATATTTAATAAAATAGGGTGCATTACCATAACACATGAGGGTAAAGTGTCATATGCAAAAATATCAAGGAGACGATTTGAAACTTTTATAGGGGTAAAGTGTTTTTTTAAATTATAGGGAGGTAAATTGAACATTATGAATATTACAAATTAAGGGGTAAATTGCCATTAACTCTGTAATTTCTTGAATTTTAAATTCTAATATACTTAGATATTACATCTTGCATTAAAGTGGAGGAAAAAGAAGAAGAAAAAAATCATTTCATGACATGTTTAATTGCCTACCTGTTTCGATGTATTTATCAAATCTAATTAGCGACTGTTTTTATGATGTATCCAAATAACTTGAGCTTTTTTTTTTTTTGGACGGTGAATATATCGTTACATCAAACACTACACCGAATGAGTTGAAATATGAAATAACATTATTAGTGAGAACATTAATTGTTGTCTAGTTATTAAAGTGACTATAATAAAATATCGTTAATTATATAAATACAATATATATATATATATATATATATATATATATATATATATATTTCGGATACACTTTTATATGTACTCCTATGATATTTTTTTAAGTGAATCATATTCGAATCAAAATCATACTATTAAATTTGGCTCCAATGGCATCCGAATTGTAACAGTACTGATGATTTGTGTATCATTGAGACATTATATTTTATGAGAATTATATTCATTCGGGAAAATATTGCAAAAAATTGAATGAGAAGACATGAAACGTTAACTCTGGAAATTTGCTTTGGTTGGATTTACTTTGAATAGGAGGAGCAGCATTTTAAACAAAACTGAAATTAAATTGGTAATAAATTAGCGGATGATCTCCTGTCTCAATCATCAGTGATTTTCTAGCTAGTTGTTGCATCAACTTGCCATTTTCACTAGTGTAATAATCTCTCTTGCTTTTGTTACAACTCATGGAAATAGTGACATGCAAGCCACCTACTTGGTTGCATTAAATGTACTATTTTAGGAAACTATTGTTTGATTAAATGAAATACACTTTCTTTATATTGCCATCTTTATCTAATGTAAAAAATATTTAATACTATGATAGAAGTTCTTAGATCACAGAACTATGGGACAACATGTTGACTGATTTACAATATCTTCAAGAGATTAGGTACTAAAGGCCCAGCCCATGTCTTCACATATGACATGGAAACCCTAGCCGACAATTTTTTTTTTCTGACACAGTACACATCTTGTCTGAGAGAAAGTGGAGAGCGGCGCATCTTGGAACAGATTATCTGACTTTTCTTTTTATCCACCCACCACCAGAATGAGATTCATCATAGATTTAGTGATTATGGACGAATCATGCATATCATCAACAACAGGACATGGAAACCCTAGCCGACAAATTTTTTTTTTTTTTCTGACACAGTACACATCTTGTCTGGTGAAGAGAGAAAGTGGAGAGCGGCGCATCTTGGAACAGATTATCTGACTTTTCTTTTTATCCACCCACCACCAGAATGAGATTCATCATAAATTTAGTGATTATGGACGAATCAACAACAGGTAAGGTAGCTATCTTCTTATTTCGTCCTAAAAATAAAAAAATAAAAAAAAAAAGCTCTATGTCACGGACTTAACTTCTCTTAAGTAAATCGTGCGGCACTTAGCCCCGAAACGCCCCCAGCGATCGTTTTTGCCCCTCTGTCGGGTCGCTTAAGTCAGCCTCGCTCGTCCCTAAGTCGGGTTGCTAAGAAAGTTTGTAAGTGGGAAAGTAAGAAAGTATGATTGAGAGAACTTGGAATGCTCTAATGTTCACTAACTTGGAAGAACTCTTGGATTTCTTGGATGATTACAAATGAAATGGTTCCTACCTATTTATACTACAAGCCTTCCCTAATGGACGGTCAAGATCTATTTGATCTAAGGGCTAGGATTGCACCTCTAGACCCTTCTACAAAATCCTACCATGTCTACTACTATGTAGATCCTTCTAGAGAGCCCTACTATGTACAAGGAGTTTCGATACAAGTCTTGAGCCTTCCACACGGTTCTAGATCTTCCTGCCATGTTCTACACATGTGTAGGCTCTTCCGGCACCTTCCAGCTCGTTTCGGTCTCTCGTAGACCCTTCCCGGATGCTCTAGAATGTCCCGGACTCGTGCGGAACCCTCTGGAATCCTATTTGATCTAAGGGCTAGGATTGCACCTCTAGACCCTTCTACAAAATCCTACCATGTCTACTACTATGTAGATCCTTCTAGAGAGCCCTACTATGTACAAGGAGTTTCTATACAAGTCTTGAGCCTTCCACACGGTTCTAGATCATCCCGCCATGTTCTACACATGTGTAGGCTCTTCCGGCACCTTCCGGCTCGTTCCGGTCTCTCGTAGTCCCTTCCTGGATGCTCTAGAATGTCCCGGACTCGTGCGGAACCCTCTGGAATCCTCCGGAACCTCCAAGGGCCTGTTTGGTTACTCAAAATGTCACGGGCCGCCCCTGGGACGCCCCTGTGCCACCCGACGGCCGTTCCTTGCCCGAACGCCTTGCCGTCGCCCGTAACGGCTCCCGACTTACCCGGGCCTCGCCCCGGGTGATGATGCGCGTCCGACTTGGCCACCCACCTTGCCGGCAGTCCCTAGATGTCCCTTTAAGCCCTTGCCTCGATCATACGCCTTGTCCGCTCGGCCCCCGTGGTCGGGCAAAGTGCTGGGGCGTGACAACTAGCTTCTTATTTCTTAATGTTTAGAGTAGTTATACTGATGTTATTCTTTAATTTTATTTTTTTTGTTTTGAGTAGGATACTAAATTAATTGTTTTACTTCCGCTACAGATGACAGATATGGATGAAAAGTTATTGACATAGGAGAAACTTATGTGAGATTGTTGTGTTTTTAATTTTATCAACTTTTAATTTTTGTTTACACTATAAATTTTATTTAGTGGTATGATCTTGAGAGTTAAGAATAGTTATATCTCATTTATTTATGTGTTCTTTTCACAGGATGGAGATGAAGGTGAAGTTGAAGGTGATGATGAAGAGGATGAAAAAGTTACACGTAATTGGAGTATTTTAAAAAGTACTAATACAGAATTGCGCAAAACTAAGGTGATTTAACTTGCTATTTGTAGTATTATTTTGAAAGTTAATTGGTGGGGTTACATTGAGATTTTCCTTTGGTCAACAGGAGAAAACTAAAAAGACTAGCCGTTTCCTTTTAGACTCTGAAGAATAAGATTATTAATATTGTCTGAAGTAAGATCAATGAATATACCTTTGAGAGTAATAGACAAGGTATCACAAATGTATGAGGTAAGATTGACAAGTATACCCTCGTGAGCCATTGATAAGTCTAAGACTAGTAGGAACATTTTGGTGGCATTTTGATAGAGGTTGTTTGAGTAAGCAAAATTCTGTCATTTTTTACTTTTAACTAATTTTCTATAAGCAATTTTAATTTTTTGGCTGGTTTGTGTGACGAAATTGAATTGATTTAGTCAAGAAGTAATAATGACCCCGTTCAGCGTGTTTGTGGTATGTTGAGTCAATTTTTGCATTTTAGAGAACAAAATGTGGATGGTTATAGTAATATCCTCTCTAGATTGCAATTGCATCACCTTTTTTTACTCACTCTAGCATGTGTACATACATTAGCCATGTTTTAGGTTGAATCATTGGATACAAAGCTGCTTGGAAAATTGATATTCTAATAAACTTGCAACTCTTTGTTACATATCACAATAGATGTTGGTTTTATTCATTTATTGATAATTTTCTTTATTTATAATTATAGGATTTTATTATTGAAGTTATTAGTGAAACTAAAGGATCATGGGCTAAATTTATGAAAAGATTTGCTCCTGCTGGTGACCTCTAAGTGTTGTCACTTCGTGTAGATTCAAAATGCATTTCACACAGTTTTTTATTCAGTCATATTTGAGGCCTTTTGTATTCTTAAATGGGTTGTCGAATGCATTTGACATAGTTTTATTTGGGATTTCATACAGTTAAAGTTCATATTTTTTCAGGTTAAGATGCATGTGAAGATAAGATCATTATTTTATCAACTGAATCCCTGTTCTGTCTTCTCAGATTTTAAACACAATCTAAATTATCAAACATGTATATTTGATATGTCTTAAATCTTTTAAGTTTATAATTTGTTGTAAGCATGTTTTTTTTTTTTTACTTGAATTTCTTCAATAGATCAGATCTGCTAACTGATGAATGGATTTATGTAAACACTTAATTAGCATAATTTATTTGTATGTGTTGTTTTAAAAACTTATTCAACTTTTCTTTTGAAAAAAATTGCAGAAGAAGAAGGAGAAAATTGGGAAGGAATAAATATATTTTGAAGAAAATGTTTGTTTGTGGTAGTGGATTTGTACCAAGTTCTAGTTTGAGAGATACTATTCAAGAATCAATAATGGAGAAGGTAAATGAATTTCATTTAGTCTTTCCCATTTAGATGCATTTTCATGCTTAAATTTCATAAACTTGGAAGCCTAACACCTAAGTGGTCATTAAGTAATCAAATCAAATAGAATAAAAAAGCTACTCATACACTATCTTTCATCATATTTACACCTTCTAAGAACAATGCTGACCAAGAAGATGAATCGTCAAAATTCTTCGAGAGCACCATTAACAAATAAATATCTAGAGGCCAATAAGCTTAGATTGAAAGCAGAAAAAGAATATGAATAACAAGATAAAAATCGTGAGGGATCATCTAAATTGGTTAAAACTAATTCTGAATGCGGCTTTATTTTTCACTTAATCTGAGGGATCTTTTATGTTATTCTTTCAGGGAATCGTACCCTAACCCTTAACCCTACCGATGAGTTATATTCATTCCATGTCCCCATCGAGAAATATAACTGACTAATCCTAAGTCAAAGGGTCGAAAGACTCAACACCACTATTCTTGAACAACTTAGAGTCGGGTCTTCTTTTTGCACTATTACGTATATGAAAATTACTATAATGAAAATCGAATTCAAGTTAGGGTTTACGTTAGTTAGCTTGAATTTGAACATTTATTTAAGCTACTTATGGATGAGGATCCTTCGTTTTGCCATAGTAATTTTAACCAGCCTTCTTTATTTATTTTTTCTTTTTTTTTTGTTATAACCAGCCTTCTTTATACAAGACCATATCCCCTATGGGTGACCATATTTTTATATAGGCAACCAGGTCTAATAGATTGTCCTATACATTGTGATTGAAAAATATACTACATCATCTTTGTGAGAGTAGCACATCTTCACAATTAATGATGTGGTAACTTGTCTAATTAAGAATTTTTCAATTTTTTAAAGGTAATTCTTACATACCCCCGTTTATTAATATTAAGCCATGTAATTAGTTAAAACTCATATTAAATCATATTACTTGCTTTCTTGCAGGTGGTTAATGAACGTCTTCGTAGTTTTGCAAGACCGCTGCTTATAAATAAGCTAATTCGCTTTCTTCATATAGGTTACTAATTACACCCTCCGTTTCATATTAATTGGCACATTTGCCAAATTTTTTTGTTTCAAATTAATTGGCATGCTTGAGTTTTCAAAGCATTTTATCTCAATTTTACCCCTTTCTCTCATTGAAGTTAGGAAACTCAATGATCACCACTCATTAATAAAAAATAAAAAAATAGTCATCATTATAAAGGATATTTGAGACATTTTTTTACCATAAAAAAGTATGTAATTATTAGATTTCTTAATATGTGTGAAAAATAACAATATGCACATTAATATGAAACGGAGGGAGTCTCAGTTTTATTTATCATTCTTTTTAACTACGAAGTTAGTCAATTTAAGTCTAGTCCATAAAGCCCAAAATTCTATACACAAAAAAAAAAATGCAGTCACGTCAAAATACACTAAAATTTAAAAAGTACTCAGCAATTGCAGGTCCAAAATTGGAGCCCAAGTCAACTGTTGTGGCCCAATGTGTAAGTGGACGATCAGCAAGGCCCCACCATAATAACCGTTTAGTATAAATACGCCTTCCTATCTCAATCATTTTTCTGCCGCTGCCGCTGCCGCAATGGAAGATTTGAGGTTAAACGCAATTGAGGTTAGTTGGGGGTTTATAATGGAAGATTCATTGATTCAAGCCTTCCTTGAGATAGCTTGCCACAAAGTAACACGTGGCATAATTTAGTTTTATTTTTAATAGTTTAATTTGTGAATTACAATTTTACCCTTATTAGTAAAAAAATGTATTTAGTTTTAATTAATTCATTCCCTTCACGATCTCAATCACTCCCTCAACTGATATGGAGTGAAAAACTGACTACTCAAAATTAAACACCATTGGTACAAAAATTAAACGCGCCGCCGCCCCGGAGACAAAAGGAACTGGCCATTTTATTATTTTCTTCTTCTCTGTCACCTCGTTTGAACATAATATCTTCAACTATTCAAGGTAAAGTCTCCAGATCTATTGTTTCTTTTTCTTTATGCATTTTGTTTATGATCCTGATGCTTTTGTGTATAATCAACACAACACTAATATTTACTAATTGTTACATTTAATTTGGTTAATCATTTTCGGTTGGACCACTTAAATGTTAAAACTATTCCACGTAATTTTATGCTCTTCAAGAGTTGTGAAAGATCAACTAGTTTCAGTCTTTTATCATCATCTTCAGTGTGTGATTTATAATGTGATAATGGAATTTTAGATGATGGATTCTTAATGGTCTTCCATTTTCGATGGAACTGAAAATTGATTTGTAGTTCTCCATTCCTGGCTTCTGTGTTCTTGCCCCACAAATACATTAAACCCTATACCCTTAAACCCCATTTTTCAATTCTAAATGGTTAGTTAAAATACATAATTAATTCAAAGTGAAATGTTTTTGAATTAGATGGTCTTGGACTTGGATAGCAATGAATTATCTGAATCTTTGTACGAGGAGCATGATAGTTCTAGGGAAGAAGATGGGGGTTCTTTTGATACTAAACATGAACAATGAGGGTGAAGATCAATCTCCTACCCGAAATTTGAAAGAATTGGAATCCGAGTTTGTTATGAAATTAACATTTGATAATATTAATGAAGCTGAACATTTCATAAAATCCTACAGTAAAGAAGTTGGGTTCGATATTAGAAGATATAGTAGCAAAACAAAAGACGATGAAATATTAATAACTCATAATTATAATAAATATTTACCATGAAATTTAAATGTACATAATATGGCCTTTAATAAAAAAAAAAAAACGTAAGATGTTAAAAGCCAAATTGAAACAAATCAAAAAATTACTTTGGATTCAAGTGTGCATTCCAATAGTGCAATTGCATCCAATAGATTCAACACTAAAATTTGAGGGTCAAATTTGTAAAACATCAAAACACATCCCCCACCCCGAGGTTGTGCGCGAGCGGCCTGTTAAGAACTGGAATGATTGAGGATACTGTAAATCAACGAAAAGAAAGTAACAGAAGGGGGTGGTGGGAAAATGAGAGCTATAGAGATGAGAAACTAGAAACCTTCATTAATTTTCTAGATAAAACCCAAATGAAAATACACAAGCTAGCTTTATAGTGAGCTTAGCATTCAAGCAACGTTTTTTGGAAAATAAAGATAATACAAATTGAAATTGCACAAAAGGTAGATAGAACAATCGAGATAACAAAATATATTCATGCATTTGGTGCAGATTCGCCTTCTCCAGTGACGCTCGACCATGTGTCCCCACTCCATTGGTTTGTGCTTGTGGTTTTCAGCGTGCACAACTCCAATCCCAACTAGTAGAAACAGTCCCAATTTCATCCAAGTCCCTCATGTTTTCCAATACACAGTCGTTTTCCATAAATCCCCAGTCTGATTCATATAAAGACTTGCCCTTAAACTTCCTAAAGAAAAAGAAAATTCAAAGTACTCTATATTGCTACTACTTTCAATATTTAGCTGATAATATGGTTTAGTATGCAATTTAAATGAAATGAGAATCCCGCGCATGTGCACAGTCAATTAGCAAATGAGCATCTCATGGAACAGAATACGACACAAGGAACTTCAGACCAGCTGATTAATGGTTTTAATGAAATATATCGGATCTTGAATTAACTTTCAGTTTTTGTTACAAAGAAAATGAGCAAATTTCACCCAGAAATACTAACAGGTCAAGAGTTCCCTGTCAAGGAAACTGTCCATGAGATCACTATGCTAGACAATATAGAAGCACAACTCACTAAGGTAGACAAGATAGAAGCACAACTCAATGCATTGATTAGAAAAGATAGTATTCTTCACATTTAATATGACAATTTGAAATAACTACAGCTAATGACTGACCCTGAAAGCTAGTAGCTCATCTCATCAGTAATTTACGGTCCAATTTAAATGGCCCATCTGAGGCTGCAGATAGGCACCCACTTGTGCTCCAGGAGCTGGTCCACCCACACCCACTCCCACTCCAACATTAGCAGGGCCCAAATGAAGATGACCTGCAATGGCAGCAATCTGTAGAGGAGAATGGTACATGCCTAGGAACAGCATGTGAGAAGATTGTGCATTAAAGGAATCATGACCATTGTGAGATGTCAAATAAGCATGAGGTGTTTCCAGGCACGTTGTAATATGATGTTGATTGCAAACTACAAATATCCCTTGGGTTCATCCGAATTTCAAATGTCTCGGCCTGTAACACATAACATGGAAGAATGATAGTTAAGAACTGGTGTGTAGTTCATCTTTCAGAAATAGAATGCTTGAGTTATTTTCCTTAGCCGAAAAGAAAGTTATATCAAGGTGCGGTAAATTCAGGAAATTACAAGAGGTTTTCATCAGGAATTTTCTAATTTCAAGAAGTGTCGGCAATTAAGATGAGGATATAATAAAGTTCTAATCAAATAGAAGACTCAATTGAGTGGTATCAAACCAGAAACATTACATACACCAATTAGTACGAAATTGTTAATTTGTTTCCCACAAACACATTTAGGCTTCTATATATTTGAAAGAAGATATATCTTTGAGAACAATATAACGCCATAACCTCATATTACTCCTGTTGCTATTTACTCTAGTAACAAACCAACTGGAAAAAATCAAGAACTTTGAGGTAATTTTTCACGTCTATTATTACATCAGTAGATAATAAGCATGCTCACAAGTACAGCAGAGATACCTTTGCAAAACAATGCCATAAATCATTTCCTATGGGGAATTTGAAAGGAAAAAAAAAACTCTATGTAAACCGGAAATAATGAACCCATTAGCAAGAGATTGTCTCAATTAACTGGTTCTCAAGTTCTACTATCCACACGAGTATGTGGTGGCACTAACAACAATCTATAAACATCATATGGGAAAGATAACTGACATATGTAGCACCTTTATTCTGATATATTGTGGTGGAGCAAACTATCAGGTGTTCATGTACAAAACAAATGATGAAAAATTGTGCATGATAGACGAAAGAGGGTGGTAATGAATTCACCTGAGGGTTTTGAACATAAATACTTGAGGCGAGATGGATCTTCATGACCTACCGTAGGGACATGCTTGAATTGTTGGATGATGTGAATTCAGAACCTGTGGACAAAATCAAATACCGAATTCTACTAGTCAAACCAATACACGGTAGAGGAGTTCTTATAGCCAAAACAAATTGAATATCTGCATCTGGTAGGTTTAAAGCAACCAAATGGGCATCAATGACAACCAAATATGAACCTAACTTCAGTTAAAAGATGACTAAAAAGAAATTAAGGTTGTGTAACATGGTACTAGAAAACAAGACAAGTAAACAACCAAATTTGCACATATCAACATCATAACAGCTCATATGATTATATTCGTTATTATTATGACCTTAGAATGGCATTAGATCTACCATCCCTTTTCCATTATGCCAAAAATCCAGGACCGACAATAAAATAAAAATCAAATCTTGGTAATTGAGATCCAAAATTTGCTTTAAAAGATACAAGAAAATCAAACATGGGGCTAGATTGATAAGCACATCCAGAACCAACACCTGTAAATTATCAAAACCAACACAATTAGAAACTTGATGAAGTCAGTCTTTTATATGACAGATAAAAACTTTTTGTGGGAAATTAGATTAGATGAGAGTACTTACTTGCAGGGGCAGTTTCGAAAACAGTAGCAGTGCCACTAAAATCACAGCTTCAAGGAATTTGACCCCTTCTCTGGTAATAGCTATTCACAGCATAATTACAATGGTCCCTAACAGTATTCTAGTCATAACCCTTGCTGGCGTGCGGGTGGGGTTGGTGGTGGGTTGTGGGAAACTAAATCTAACCATGGTGGAGGTGATTTGTTGTGGGGAGATGTGTTGGATAAGTAGGAAAGTATATCTGGTTATGGTGGATGTGGGTTGTAGTGGAGAGAATCACGGTGTGAGGGAAGACAAAAAAAACTCTCACACGGGGAATTTGGCCAAATGTCCCAAATGTTGATATTAGAAAAATGCCAGCTAAATAAAAACTTAAAAAATTACAAACAACCCCCCTATTCCTTAATCCATAACAAAACACCCTACTTCAATAATTAACAAAAAAAAA
The DNA here is from genome assembly GCA_034814905.1 of Penstemon davidsonii. Classification (NCBI taxonomy): domain Eukaryota; kingdom Viridiplantae; phylum Streptophyta; class Magnoliopsida; order Lamiales; family Plantaginaceae; genus Penstemon; species Penstemon davidsonii. The sequence continues at coordinate 13,303,702 of JAYDYQ010002686.1, forward strand.
AAAGTTGATTTTTTTCTTTCTTCCCTCTCTCCTCTTATTCTCCCAACTCTAAACCCTTCTCTCTTTCAATTTTTCCCCAATTTTAACTCCAATTTCTCACAAATTTTTCATATCTGGTTTGTTGTTTGGCGTTTGGTATGAACAAACGCCAAACGCCAAATCTTCATGGCGTCTGGCGTCTTGGACTAGACGCCAGACGCCACGATAATCTCACCATGGTGAGTAAAAACCTCACCGCGGTGAGTTGGTCTTCTGAGGCCCCAGAAGCCAGACACCATGAAGCTTTGGAGTTTGGCTTCTGAGGCCCCAGAAGCCAAACTCCATTTTGAGAAAAAAATTATGTTTTTATGACATGTTTGTTTTGTAGGGATATAGCGCCCTGCCACAATTACCTCCATTTTACTATGATATAGGTCACACAAAGGGCTGCATGGGCCGAAATTGCTACTATACTAAAGTCGCTGCGACCACATCATATCCAAATTTTGGCAAAAAAAGAACTCTTAGGCCTAGTAGGCATTTAAGAATTCCATATATCCCTGCTGATCAGAAGAAGAGGTCCTCTAAATAATTAGTTTTTTTTTTTTGGTAATATTTAATACAAAAAGGCCTGAACATGCTTATATGATAATTGTATATTATTACCATGTTCCATGAGTTAATTCGTGCTCGTTATTTTGTTGTTGATATTTAGATTGGTATCTGTTGAATTGAAAATCTTGACAAAGTTATGATTTACAGAGAATATAATGTTACCGTAAGTGTTACTTCTCTGTTCGGGAGATAAATTGACAAAATCTTACAAAATTGACTAATCTTTACAAAGTTATGATTTACGGAGGATATAATGTTCCGTAAGTGTTACTTCTCCGTTCGGGAGATAAATCGATCAAATCTTGCAAAATTGACTAATATTTACAAAGTTATGATTTACGGAGGATATAATGTTACCGTAAGTGTTACTTCTCCGTTCGGGATAGATCGACAAAATCTTACAAAATTGACTAATCTGTACAAAGTTATGACTTACGGAGGATATAATGTTACCGTAAGTGTTACTTCTCCGTTTGGGGATATAAATTGACGAAATCTTATAAAATTGACTAATCTTTACAAATTTATGATTTACGGAGGATATAATGTTACCGCAAGTGTTACTTCTCCATTCGGGAGATAAATCGATAAAATCTTACAAAATTAACTAATCTTTACAAAGTTATGATTTACAGAGGATATAATGTTACCGTAAGTGTTACTATAATGTTACTGTAAGTATTACTTCTCTGTTCGGGATATAATTGACCAAATCTTATAAAATTGACTAATCTTTACAAAGTTATGATTTACGGAGGATATAATGTTACCGTAAGTGTTACTTCTCCGTTCGGGAGATAAATCGACCAAACCTTACAAGATTGACTAATCTTTACAAAATTATGATTTACGGAGGATATAATGTTACCGTAAGTGTTACTTGTCCCTTCGGAAGATAAATCGACCAAATCTTACAAAATTGACTAATCTTTATAAAGTTATGATTTACGGAGGATATAATATGTTACCGTAAGTGTTATTTCTACGTTCGGGAGATAAATCGACAAAATCTTACAAAATTGACTAATCTTTACAAAGTTATGATTTACGGAGGATATAATGTTACCTTAAGGACCCGTTTGTTTACTCATGAATGGCATACTATTTGGCAATGTGATTCCTTGGAATCAAGTAATATTGTTTGGGTATATTTTTTGGATTTTGGGAAAGGAAATATATTCCTAAAAATCAGGAATCTTGCCATCAAAATATGGGAATGTTAAACCCAACTTTTCAATGGTATTATGATTCCATTCCTGGGGGATTTAGTACTAAAAATAAAAGAGACATTATTACCCATGTATTATTTCTTATGATAGTTTTATTTTCTCCCTACGTAATATTTATTTTCTCTCCCTAGCCATTGTTTTCTTGTTTCTTGCGTTCTTTTTCTTCTCCAAGTGCTTAAATCACATATTAAATTTTCACGTTCATTTACCTACTAGTTGAATCTACTGAAATAATATAAAATTTTAAATGTGAATTGATTTGAAAATATGCATATAGTTTATACGCCATATTCACAGGCCAAATCCAAAGCTTATGCTTCATAGCACATTCATTTTCAAATTGTACGCTTAATTTTGTTTTTTTTTAAAAGTGTTATCTTATTTATACGTATTAGCACACATCACTTCTTGTGATAGTTACATGTTTGGATTATTAATATATATATACGACTCTTCTCTGACATTGATTTATTTTATATATGTTCTTTAATTTTTACTATATATTATAATATATAAATTATAAATTAATATATTATACATTTTTTTAAATCAATATATTATAAATAATACCATATAATAAATGTTGCTTCTATATGATTTATATATAATATATGGGTGGGGGTATTTTGGTGAACTTTTTAAATATGTAATTCATTCCTTGCCACTACCAAACATTTGAAAAGGAATTCCATTAATTTCTTTGGTACAATCCCAAGTGATACACAAACACTATAATGGAATCATATTTCTGGAAATCAGATTACTAGAAATCAAATACCCAGAATCAGATTCCATTCCCGTCAAAAAAACGGGTACTAAGTGTTACTTCTCCCTTCGGTATATAAATTGACCAAACCTTATAAAGTTGACTAATCTTTACAAAGTTATGATTTACTGATAAGCCCCCAAAATGGCGTATGGCTTCTGGGGCCTCAGAAGCCAAACTCCAAAGCATCATAGCGTCTGGCCTTTGGGCCTCAAACTCCAAACTCCAAAGCTGTTGGGCCTTTGAATCTCACTGCGGTAACTCACCGCGTTGAGAATAAAACTCACCGCGGTGAGCTTCAGGGCATTTGGCGTTTGTTTTTCCCAAACGCCACAAAAACGCGAAAATAACAGCAGATGTTTTTTCGCGTTTTTTCTATCAATAGCTCAAAAATTCATATTTATGTTGTTCTCCTTTCTTTTCCTCTTTGATTTGAGTGAAATGTGTGTGAAAATTTTTAATTTTGGGAGAGAATTGATTTAGGGTTTTTAGAGAGAATGAAAAATGGAAGAAATGGGGTTTGATTTTGATTTTTTGAAATTTTGGGGTATAGTTAATAATTTATTAAATTGTAGTTTAAGTAGGAAGATTTAATTAAGGTAATTATGTTACTTAATCAAAGTCAATGGCATTTTCCTAATTTTTTAAAAATTTAATGGCATTTGTCTAATTTTACAATTCTATAAGGGCATTTTTAAAATTCCCTCACAAACAAAAATAAAATGGCTGATAATGAATTTTTACACTATTAATTTAACATATTTATGTAAAGGTATTATAGTCATTGTGACTATACAACAATACGTTGCACATGTGCAAAGTTACCATTAATGTTTGTACAGTTGCACAAAAATTAACGATTCTGATTATTTCATCCTTAAATTAAAGGCTGAGATGGACATATCTCTTGGGAGGCAAAAAATCATGATATCTTCTTTTAGAAAAATCGAGGTTAGATAATATAATTTTCTTAAGAGTTCTTTTTACTTTAATTCATTCACCACTTAGGGTTTAGATACGAATGATCCATTAAAGTTATGATCAATTTTCCTTAATTAATAATATTTAGAAGGATGATCTACGCAAAATGAGTATGAGTTTGTGGACGCGGTATGATGGCCCGCAGAAAATGTCCGGTGGTTACTCTATTGAAACGCATGCTGAGCTATTTTTTAAATGGTTGAAGTCTTTTTATGAGGATCTGTTGGGGCTTGTTAAAAGCGAACTGATACGGTATGTTTTCTTTGAGACTTTGAATTTTTTTTGTTCATGCATTAGAAACTGTAGTCACTTTCATTTGTCAACAAGGTTCTAATACTCTCTTATGCATATCAGTTATCAGCTAAATACTGCATTAATGACATTGTCATGTTGGTGATGCCCTGTGGTATTACAGATATTTCAATACAAAGATGATATATAGAATAATATGCTACATGTAATAAATTTGTTTAACTAGTTATCTAACGTTAAAGAGATAGTTGATTTGATATTTGTGGATTATGATTTAGTAACTTGAACTTTCTATGGAAACTTGAACTTTTTCTTTCGGTCAGCCGCTTGGAATTTGTGTCCAGATTTTCTTTGGAAATCTCTCTTAGTGCATTTTCATAGTATATTAATGTACACTGGTAGAAAATTAACTGAATCATTGTAGTTAGAAACACTACACTATATTACACCATTAAAATCCTTCCCCTACAGGTGCAAGGGCGACAATATGCTTGTGGTGAATCAATTATTTGAGATACTGTCTGCCATATCAAAACGTTTCGAATCTCATGTTAGTGATGCGACCGGGGTTTCGGTGCTCCCATATGGTAATACTTCAACTTTTATTTATTTTACTTTTGTCGCTTGTTGTATCTACAGTTCTTACATCTATACTATGAAGTAAGTATGGAGGTTGTCTCTGTATTCACATGTTATTTTGTGTTTCCTACGTAAATTATGTGTGATTGATTGTGATTATGATCCGATGATAATTATAAAATAATATTGATATGTTTTTACTTATAATAAAATTCATGGGGTATTGGTAATGTCAGGCTTATGAAGTTTCTTTTTTCTCGCTGGTGTAGATTTAAGGAGTCTAAAATCTAAATGTGGATGTGATTATGTTTACAAATTTATCATCCATCTTAAAACTACTTGTGAACAGTAAGGTGATATATGCTGTAATTATCATAAGTAACAGAGGAATGCTTTTCATTTTTTTTGATAAAATGAGTCAGCTTGCCCTTAGCTTCTTGACAAAGTTGTCACAACCTTTGAGCATATTACATTAATATGGCTCACACTAACTTCTGATTGCCACTTGGCAAGATGATTGACCAACATAATAAAAGCTTATTCGAAATCAAGGGAAGCCATCATTTCTATATTTCTATATCTCTGTACACTATCAAGAAAATATCATAAATCTCATATTCCATTTCAGGCATACTAAAGTTGGAACATATAGAGATGCTTGTTGCGATATATAACTTAACAAGAAGTTCCAATAGCAATATTCAATATTTATTGTGCGACTCATATTCTCGTGACCTGTTCGATGCCATCTACTGTCCATACAACAGTTTTAAAGCAAAGTAAGCACAATTAGAGTAAAAAAGCAATTGTTGTGGTATTTTCAATCTATGTTGTCTAATTATGATGTTTTATTTGCAATTTTAGGTATCTGGAGATGGAGAAAAAAGTCTTATCTTATATGATGAATGGTCCTTTTACCAGTGATGTTGATGGTTATGAGCTTGATGAATCCATTAGAAGAATGGAAATAACATTTGCAAGCTATATTCAATTTTTGGAATCCTCAATAGAGAGATGTGTAACATTTCCTGGTTCTGAGGCAGCCACTCTACTTTCTGTACTCGATGAAGTATCATATGGATACATCGATTTCTTTGAATCAGTCCTATATTCTCTTAAGGACGAGAGATTGGGCATTAGTTAGAATACTCCGGGTTCCATATTTTGTTAAGCTACTTGTTTCTGAATTCAGAATTTGTGTGAGGTCTACCCTCAGAACAATGAGAACTACTAATTCTGCTCTCTTTGGTCTCTCTGGCTCGGAAGAGAAAATGAAGGTTTATGGCCTCCTAGATAAGGTATGTGCCATGATTTTCAATTGTGGTTAAGATATTTAATTCTAAATTTTTTGTGTATTGCTAAACAGAAAGATTGTTGTATAATTATCTTGTATGCAATATTAACTTTCATCTGAAATAAGATTCTGGGGAATATCTGATCCCCCCATGAAGAAAGAAACAGACTAGAGGAATTTACTTAAACATATGTAAATTTCATTTTAACACTGAACAAGTGTGACGGCCCGAGCCCTCGGGTCGGGTCCTACTTGGTCCCACCCCCGAGTCCAGGCCCGTATTCGGTGAACACAACCACATTTAGAGTCTTTCTATATTTTTTTTCAACACAATTATTCGAATCATAGTTCAAACACGAGAACATAAAAACCCGAAACACTGCTATGTGCAGGAGCGGCACAATATTCAAAACAAGCGCATACTACGCGATAACAAGTTTCCAGAATAAACACACTCTTAAGTATTAATCATGCCAGATACATAAACGACACAAAACATAACATAATAAAAGTAAAAGATAACAACGAGGATGACCCTCGACGATCGACAGACAGGATCTCGGAGACTGAGAGTTTTGCGCTTTCGCGTTTTTTGCTGCCAATGATAGTCCTTTGCTAAATAGAGCTGGTGCAGGTGGTGCCCTGGGACAATATTTTACCAAATGATCTTGACTTCCACATCTCAGGCACTTGCCAGCTTTCTTCCAGCACGTGGGCTCTCCATGCCCCTTCCCTCCACAGTCGCGTAAGCACCCTTGTCTAATTTCCCTGATCGTTTTTGTGGTCGATTGAATTGGCGACAATTGTTCGGATTTTTCGAGCTTGAATTTTCAAACCTCGGTGCCTTGTCTGAACCTCTTCCAGTATGCCAATTTGGCTGCAAAGGTCTCGACTTCTTCTCTGGAACCCGCAAAGCCTTTAGCTCAATCAGGTCATTCTCAATCCTGGTTGCCCTCCCAACTACTTCGATATAAGAGGTTATGTTGTGGGAGAGAAGGGTTCGTTGAAGTTCAGGCCTCAAACACTTGATAAATTGGAGGGTGCAACGAGGTTCATCCATCGTCAGGTGGGGAGCATAACGAACTAGCCGGGAATAGACAACCTCAAACTCCGGCACACTCATATTCTCTTGCTTCAGAGTGTTAAACTACTCTTCGTGTAGTCCCCTAATAATAGGCGGCACGTACTTATCGATAAAGTCCTTAACAAAGTTCTCCCAGGTTCTCTCGGTTCGGTTCTGCTGCCAAACCATTTCCCTCATTTGCCACCAGGCCTTAGCAACATCTTTCAAACAATAAGTGGCCAATGAAATTTTTGGAATGTTCGAATAGTCCATGACTCGGAAGATATACACAATCTCGGCCAACCACACTTCAGCATTTTGATCGTCAGGCTTTCCAAGAAATTGGGGCGGTTGGAACTGCAGAAAACGTTCCAAAGTCTGGTCCAAAGCTAGCGGTGCAAGTAGTAGAGGCGCAGCTCATGCAGTTCCTTGCGGAACTTGGGTGAACTCTGCCAAAGCGGCAATGATCCGCTCAGCTTGTTCAACTGGTGGGGCTGTCGGTGCTCCCTCAGACTGATAAAAGTGAACCAATCGACTAGCACGACTATCACCATGAGTTCCTGCCATCTAAGCAATGAAGGACGGTTCGTTAGCATAACGAGACCGAACCTACTATATCTGACGAAAAGAAAAATCATTCAAAACCCAACTAATCATTGCATAATGGCAAACCCACAATCAATCAAAATGTTGTCGAACGACACAAAACTAATCATAGGGTATCAAAACAAATACATAGTACGATAAAACATTCAACGAGCCAAGACGGCTTCAAAACAAACAAAGTTAAAAAGGAAGTCCTAAACGAGCTCTCAATGTAAGTCATCTTAAATGCCGTCTCCTGAGTCACCAACTCGGGGATCTTCACCATCCATAGGAGATGCCTCGTCCACAGGGCCCTCCTCTTCCGGGATTTACTCACCCAGCTCCTCTCTAGCAACCAAAAGGGAATCGGTAATACTCCTCAACCCATCTTGAATCGGGTTGGATTGGAGCAATCCATGATTCCTAAGGAGCCGATAATCCTCCATTCGGGCCCTCATGACATTGAGTAGATCTCCAATCACTCGTACCCAAATTTCCGCTTCCTGAGCACTAGTCCTTACAAATGATGCAACCCGAGAGTACTGATCAAGGCCAACCTCCAACTCATGCACCACACTATTGGGATAATCACCCCTCGATTGACGACCTCCAAGTCGCACATGATTAGGGAAAGGCTAGACCTGACGAGGTCGGAACGTCGATTAACCGAGCGACGAGGGGGAGAATCATTACGAGTTGGGGCAGCATTGGCCCTGCGAGGCCCCAACTCAACCTCAAAAATCATGTCTCTCTCTCATGCGCTTGAGCGAAGACTACCTTGGCTCGACATCCTATCACACTCATAAGATAAGAAACAAATACCTAACATATAATAATTACATTTAAAGACTTGAAAATATGGTTAAAACATAACACGACAGACGACTTCCGAGGATCCTTGACCTGACTTATAAGCCTAAGCTCTGATACCACTTGTGACGGCCCGAGCCCTCGGGTCGGGTCCTATGTGGTCCCATCCCCGAGTCCGGGTCCGTATTCGGTGAACAACCACATTTAGAGTAGAACTGTTTTTTTTTTCAACACAATTATTCGAATCATAGTTCAAACACGAGAACATAAAAACCCGAAACACTGCTATGTGCAGGAGCGGCACAATATTCAAAACAAGCGCAGACTATGCGATAACAAGTTTCCAAAATAAACACACTCTTAAGTATTAATCATGCCAGATACATAAACGACACAAAACATAGCATAATAAAAGCAGAAGATAACAACGAGGATGACCCTCGACGATCGACAGACAGGATCTCGGAGACTGACAACACCAACGCTAAACATCAGACCAAAGGATACCTGTATCTGAAAAGAAGTAAACGCGAATGCGTGAGTTGATCGTCCAACTTAGTGAGGCCGTAGTGCACATGTGTGTGTGATGCATGGATGCAACATAATATACATGAACATATATAACAGTATAATAAATAAACACATGCGATAACAATTTAAGCACATTAAACAAGTAACCAACTGTTGTTGATGCCGTTCCTCCTCTTACCCTCCAGTCCATATCGCCCCCACCGAACACTCCAAGTAAGGAGCTACCTTACTAACTGTGCGCATAGACGTCTAATGCTAGGAGTTTGACATTCACTCCCTAAGTGCTCGTGAAGCAGGTCTACGGTGGATCGAGGTAACCCTCCGGCCCAAACCTTCCAGATTACCCATGATTCCGCACACCAAGAATAGGGCCCACACAATAATAGCAAACAGTACAATACAGTAACAATTCAGTAACAATACAGTACAATAACAATCCAATAACATGAAATCAATAAACGACTCAATAACAGTCATTGAAACGGTTCAATATATAATATCAAGTACTCATAGCACATAGGCATTAGCATAATAATTCAACATGAATAGTTCGTCCTAGCAATCGAGTTATTCATTATATCATACATCGCATGCTTGTTCGTTTAGGGACTAAGTTACAGTTATGACTCGACCTACTAGTCGGACTGACACACAAGTAACACACAGCACTCACCCGTGTAGCTTACGATTCTCGAGAAAATGCGAAAAGTAGCATCTTCGGTTCCTAAACTTGAAGGTTGATTTCTTTCTTCAAACTCACTGCCCTTTTTCTCCGGTGTAGCGGCGACGGCGGCGGTGGTGGTTCTTTCTCCTTCCAAAAGAACAATCACTTATCTCACCTTTTTTTTTCTAACTCTCTTTCTATCTCTCTAATACTACTACTCAAGATTAAGTATAAAATCCACACTACTAAATCTGAAAATCAGATTTAATGGGATAATTCAAAGGCTTTGGGAGGAGAAAACAATAATTTATCACCTCCCAAGCTCACCAATGGAAGAAAACTTGGGTGGAGAGTTTTTCTCCACCCAAGGGCTGACAATAGGCTATAGCATAGCAGCCCTAGGAGAGACACTCAATTGCTCTCTGCAGATATTTCAAAATTTTCAGCGAATTTGCACTTTGCCACCTCAATTTTTGGAAAAGTGCATTTTTGCCCCAAAATAAAAATAAATGCTCGATCAAACCCATAATTTTTATAAAATTTTCTAAAACTTTCACAAGGTTTTTATTACCTTCCAAATCATTTTTAAGTTCTATTTTTACGCTCTAAAATTTTTATTTGTACGTTTAGGTTTAAAGAAATACTATGTTTTATTAAAAATAAAATGCGTCACACAAAATCGGATTAAAAATTCAATAACTTCATTTTAAAATTTTTTAAATTTACGGGGTGTTACAACAACTCTTTCTTTTGCAGTTAGAAGATCCTGAATATCAGGTTCTTGCAATAACTTCTGAGAGAGTCATAGGTTTTTCTGAGGGAATCGCCAATTTTGTCATGACTGAACTCGTAGAGAAAGTGGGAGAGCTGCTGGAAATGGTCCCGCAAGTTAAGTTTACTGGCGTTCCAAAGCGCAGTCCCAAAGCGAAGAAGCTTGGGGACTTCCTTATCGCCATACATGAACAGCTATATGGTCTCAGGGAGCTCATTGAGGCAGATGTTTTGGCCGACTGGATGAGGGGGTTTGCTGAAGATGCCACTTGTCACGGGCTTAGACTTTCCCCAAAGCATCCCGCGCGGCACTTAGCCACGAACGCCCCCAGCGAACGTTTCCGCCACTCTGTCGGAATCGGCTAAGTCAACCTCACACTCGTCCCGAAGAAGGTGTCTTGAAGGAGGTTAGTTGAGAAGGTAAATTAGCACACGAGAGTTGGAAGAATACTTATATTATTACATGGATGGATTACAACCTCTATATGTAAACTTGGGATCTCCCATTGGTTGATCCTTACAAATGACTCCCTACCTCTATTTATACTACTAGGTTGGCCTAACTAGAAGCTTCCCTACATCTAGAGCCTTCTACAAAACCTTCTAGAGCCTTCTACAAAACCTTCCCTACATCTACAACCTTCTAGAGTCTTCTAGAAGATTCTCCAACCTTCTAGTGTCTTCTACAAGGTTCTCCGTCCCTCTAGAAGGTTCCCCAACCTTCTAGAATCTTCTACACTTTTCTAGAATATTCCGGACCCCTCCGGAACCTTGTGGAACATTCCGGACCCCTCCGGAACCTTGTGGAATACTCCGGACCCCTCCGGAGTTCTCTTGAATGTCCCGGACTTGTGTAGAATCCTCCGGAACCTCCAAGACTTGATTTGGCACTTCCAAAAGGCTTGGGCCGCCCCTGGGATGCCCCGGTGCCACTCGACGGCCTTTCCTTGTCCCCGTGCCTCATCTCACGCCCGACTAGGCCTCCCGCCTTGCCAGCTGTCCCGTGGCGAGCCTATCGCGCCTTCCTCGTCCCCGGCCGACCATGTCACCTGCCTGGCCGCCCGTCCATGCTGCTTGGCCAGCCCGGCTCCCTGCCTGGCTGCCAAGGTCCTCTCCCCGGGCCATCAACGCTCCCCTGAGCGGAGTCCCGTTCGTGCGAAACCTCACCCTAGGTTCCTTGGTCACGCACTTCCTTCGTCAAGGTAGGTGTGTCTCCGTCCCTGGCTCCCGCAGAGCCGCGCTCCCGTCCATCGGGTCTCCGTGTCGCGCCATTTTGCACCCAGCAAAATGTCAGGGCGTGACACACTGCTGTTTATATCAATCAGTTGCCAGGATTTGAGGTAGGAAACATCTCAGCTAGAGAGCAGCAGCAGGTGTACCTCAAGGCCACGTATTTGAATGGCGTATTTGATGCATTGGTTGTCCGAGTTCCTGGTTCTTTGAAATATTATGCAGGGTACTGATTGCTATGATTCACTCATTAGAGACAAAAAATGTGATTCAAATTACATTCATCAAAGAGCTTTCTAGCAGCATCATATGTTGAGACGATTTGTCTTTCGAACAAATTTTTGTCTATCTTGCCAATTCACATTCCAGTATCAAACTAATGTAAATTGGAATGCTAGCTCATCAAAATGAAATGCAAAGAATCATGTTTTCTCTATTAAATTGCAGCGACAGATCATGTAAAGAAACTAGGAAAGTAACCTGACATAAAATTTCCCCTTTCATCCTCATATTTCAAGGATAGTTATAGATGCAGAGTACTGTACTAACTATGAGGGTTAAAGGGAAAATTTGGGTCTTTTTTGCTAATAACATTTTAATTGAAATATGCAGAAACTAATGGTTTGTGCAATTGAAACATATAGAGTAGTTCGAGTTTTTAAGAGGACAAAGTGACAATACAATTGATAGTTGAAGTTCAAGGTGAAATTGTGCCTCTATTGTATGAATTTGATCTGTGAATGCCGCAAAAAGTATTTCATACCCATTAATTTTAAACATTATTTTAATGATTGTTTTAATTAATACCATTAATCTTTGTGTACATTAATAAACGTGTAAGCCTAAAAATAAGAAATGATAAAATTTGACAATTAAATTGCATTAGGATTCAAATGTGACAACTAATTCAAAATATAATTTTTTTTAATTGTGACAATTAAATAAAATGGAGAGAGTAGTATTTTAGTATTTTGAAAAAAAATTGTGATTGTGCTAAAATATTAGAATCTAAAAAAAAAAGTTAAAAGTTGTAAAGAAGTAAAAGTAGGTTGTGTTTGAAGCAAAAAAAAAAATCACTTTTGTGTTTTTGCATAATAATATAAAATCCACTTTTTTCTCCCATTTTGCTAAAAATGTCAAACTAAAAGCTAAAAGCACCTCATCACCAACTTCAACTTAATTTGTACTTTTTGACTTTTTTTAAGAGAAGTAGAAGTAGAATTTATGAATGCAAACACTACTTAAGTGCTTATTTTGTCCTAAAAGCTGAAAAATACTTATTTTAATTTTTTGCAAACACCACCTTACATATGTTTGATTGGATAATTATAACGATGAGTTAGTTATTAAGCTGATCAAAGATGCTGATATAGAGACCCACCCGTTGGGGAACATAATCAATGACTGCAGAATTTTGCTCCGGATGCCCTGGGAATGTCATATTGTACACACTAGAAGAAGTGGCAATGGCTGCGCAGATGCACTTGCGAAAATGGGTCACGATTTAGACTATAGTTTGAGTAGTTGGGATACTGCTCCAGTTAATTTGTTACCTCTTTTAAGAGAGGATTTGATGTAGTTGTTCTGTTCTCCTTCTACTACCAAAAAAAAAAAAAAAGTATCCTCTATTTTCTCTCAATTCAAAATTCGATCTTACGTTGAAAAAAAACATTTTCTGATTTGCATATTTTAGGGTTTGGATTTTGTGGTGTCCGAAGCCAAAAAAACATGGTGTATACCTCATACTAAGCTTGGTGAACAATTATGAAGATTTTGGAGGGAAGAAACAAGATGTTCAATGGGCTAATAGTAGGGGCCAAAAGTTGAAAAATGTCAGATGAATTTTTCACTAATCCTATTACCAAAGGCTACTACAAAAATCGAGAGAATTGCACTTGTGGTTAGGACTATCAATTGAGCCGGGCCTATTCGAAGTCCGATGGCTCAACCCGATTAGAATTGGCTCGAACCCGAATATTTGTGAGCCGGGTCGAGTTTGAGCTATTATATTTAACCTGATCAATTTATGAGCTGAATATGAGCCTACCACGGCTCAACTCGAATAAAGCCCAAACATATAATTGTTTTAAATATTACGATTAAGTATTTGTATTATAGTTATATTCACTAATTACTGTTTTTATTTTGAAACAAGTAAACTTTATAAAAAGTTATAATGTAAATTCACATATATGTTAGCATATCAATTGCATACTGAAGGCCAAAACCCAAAGGAAAAATATTTAATCAAAGATAAAAGAAGACAAAAGTTAACACAAAAGGTCAATAAGTTGGAGTCTTGAGACTTTAAAAGTCTATTGTTTTTTCATATAGATTAAACATAACTTAAAAAATATGGGCAAATAACTCGATCATTCAGTTAAGACATTATTTAATGATATATACTCGTGTATTAAGTAGTAGTGGTATATTCATATATGTATCAGTAATCTAAATATTTTATATGTCAAGCTATCTTTGCTTATATTAAAAAACTCGATATAAGCCCGATATAGATTCGAAACCCGAAAAAATAAATGGGCCGAGTTTGAGCCTGAGAAATCAAAAAAATTATGACCCGAGTTTGCGCCTATAGCTATGAAGCCCGCCAGTATTTGAGTTTGAGCTATTTAAAGCTCGGCTCACAAGGCCCGATTGACAGTCCTACTTGTGGTACCAAACTATATGTCAATTCTCACTTGTGGTACCATAAAAATCGAGGCCGACACATTTGGTACCACAATTTAAGAAATCAATCAATTTTGGTACCACTGTTAAAAATGGATGTTAATTGATGACGTGGCAGTTAAGTGTTATTGCAAAATTGATACCATTACTTATGTTGATTGATAATTCTACCCCATAACATTTCAGGATGTCAAAATAACCCCACATCTTCAAATTTACTGACAATTTTAGTCCACATTGTTGCTCGATTTCAAAATTAACTCGAATAAGACACGTGCAGACCAATTTAGAGATTTTACTTATTATATTTACATATTTATTTACCTAATTTAGTTTTATAAATAATACTAACAGACTAAATAATACTTTAACATAAATCCGACAAAATATTAATTAAATCTAAAATATATATAATAATATTAATATAATTAATATTTATTAAAAAAATTAGTTATATATTATTAACAAAATAATTATATTTTTTTTTTTGAAAAAAAAAACCATCCCCTCCGTACCCCCCCCCCCCCCCCCCCCCCAACCCAAATCCCAGGCCACCGCCGGCCTCGGATCGTCCGTCCCAGGCCACCGCGGCCTGGTATTTGTTGCAGATCCCAGGCCGCGGTGGCCTGGGACCGGCGATCCCAGGTCGCCGGCGGCCTGGGATTTGGGTCGGGGGATGGGGTTGGGGTGTAGGGATGGCTTTTTTTTTATAAAAAAAAATATAATTATTTTATTATTAATATATAACTTTATATTTTTAATAAATATTAATTATATTAATATTATTATAAAAATTTTAGATTTAATTAATATTTTGTCGGATTTATGTTAAAGTATTATTTAGTCTGTTAATATTATTTATAAAACTAAATTAGTTAAATAAATATGTAAATATAATAAGTAAAATCTCTAAATTGGTCCGCACGTGGCTTATTCGAGCTAATTTTGAAATTGGGCAACAATGTGTACTAAAATTGTCAGTAAATTTGAAGATGTGAGGTTATTTTGACATCCTGAAATGTTATGGGATAGAATTGACAATCAACATAAGTAATGGTATCAATTTTGCAACAACACTTAACTGCCACGTCATCAGTTAACCTCCAATTTTAACGGTGGTACCAAAATTGATTGATTTCTTAAATTGTGGCACCAAATGTGGCGGCCTCAATTTTTAGGGTACCACAAGTAAGAATCGGTATACAGTTTGGTACCACCAGTGCAATTCTATCTACAAAAATCACATCAAGGTAAATATATCTTTTTTTTTTTTTTGTAGTTTGGAATAACAATAACATTCAATTCAATATGGATGCATACTGTACTAACGAGAGTAAATTCAATAACTGGAATAGCGTATTAAGATGATTCCACTATATTTGCATGGGAGTTAATTAATGAACCTAAATGTTGGTCTGATCTCTCTGGAAAAGCTTTTCAGGTACATGTCTTGTGTGTGTAGGATTTTCATAATCCAAAAAATTAAATTGTAGAATTTATTTGACATATTTCATAATTTACAAAAAAATATTTTAACCATTTTTTTTCTAACTTTTCAGGGTTGGGTCGCAGAAATGTCAACTTATTTGAAATCTATTGATAGGAACCATCTTCTAGAAATAGGGTTGGAAGGATAGTATGGGCCTTCGGTGCCCACAAGGTTACAAGTCAATCCCTATAGTTTTAAGTATGGGACTGATTTCATTTCTAATAATTGTATAGCCGAAGTAGATTTCGCTAAAATTCATCTATATCCTGATCAATGGCACATTACATAACACATATACAATATAATATCATGCCATTAAGTTTATTTGTTACAATCTAAATATAATTTGAATATATTTATCCAAATATAATATCGATCGACATACTTATAAACAAATGAAAGAATGCAGGTTAAACGGAAATCCTCGATCAATTATGCTTGATTAGGACAAATTTCAGGACTAAGATATCCTCGATCGATCTGCAGTCTTTTTCTACGGAAATCCTCAAATGATCCAATGGTCATGATTGCACCAATTGTTCCTTATTTTGTTATGAACTCTTATACATCTTTGTACGGTCCGACCCGAAATATCCCAACCGACCCTGATGAACAATGCTCCTCTAAATATTGCTTTCATTTAATGAAGAGGGCACGTGATTCAAGGTAAACTAGCTCGGAGCTACGGAGATTAGTCCCCAATTTGTAATAGGACTCCTAGCTTGTATCATGAGTTCTATATTGATTTAGTGGATATCTTTGACTTTTCTATAAGGTCACATCATACTATACTACGATTTTTATCTAAATCATTGCCTTTATTATTGGATATGGTCCGGCTTGTGTGTTGCTTCCGACCCAGTTGTTGAATTTTAAAATTTGAATATATAAGAGTTTTCTCTTTAGAATTTCATTTCTTGCTTATTTAATTCTGTAATTTTTGGATTCAATTCAAATTACAGATTAATTGCTAATCAGTTGCTATACTATATAATATTTGTTTAACCTAATAATTTTCCATGCTCAAAGAAGCTCATAGCTCACATTCGCGTATGGACATATTCTTTATCTATTTAAAAGCTAAAATCTAACGCACACGACTACATCCGTCAATATGAAGAAAGAGGGATAAACAAATTATTGGTATTCCTATAATTGTTTGGTTAGTAATTTAATGACAATTTATTCCATAGTTAAAGAGCTACTGAAAAAGAAACTTAAAAATTTTGTTGGACAAGTTTCTCAAAAAAAAAAAAAATGTTGGACATCATTATTTTATTTCTCATAAAATGTTCAGTAAAATATAAAAAAAACATCAACTAGTCCATTTGAAAAACTATTGAAAATAGAAAAAATTGTATAAGACAAATAAAGAAACTTATTATAGAAATTACAAAACTGAATTAAAATTGTACCGAATTAATATCATACCGATTATAATAGTATGTTATTCACAATTCCAAACATTTTAAAATCACTCTTAAAATCGTATTTCGTGCAACCCTAGTAGACTATTAGTAGGCCCTTTAACAATTGATTTCGACTTGCACCAATACGTGTCAAAAGTTGTTTAAATTTCTAAATTAAAATAAAATTTGGTAGTCAAAATACAATAATTAATAAGCACTTTATGCAAGTATGATGATGTAACTTTGGTTAATGCGATTTCATGAAATAATCTTTCTTAATTGAATGTCACTGAAGATTAATCATTTTTTTAAAATTCATCAAGTTCCTAATCTTCCCTCTCTCTTCCAAAAAAAAAAAAGAGAAATAGTTACTCAACGAATTTCGCCTTACGGTTAGTGCTGAAAATCAGATCAAGCTATTCGATACTCGGCTTGAGTTCGTTCGATAAAAAACTCGTTTGAGCTTGGTTCGTCAAACAAATCAAATAAGCTTGAACATAATTTTTCGTTTCAAAAGTTTTGAAGCTCGGCTCGAGCTCGACTCTATAAGCTAAATAAGAAAAATAAATACATTAAAAATACCAAACTATTTGATACTCTGCTCGATCTTGTTCGGTAAAAGCTCGTTTGAGCTCGGTTCATTAAGAAAACAAACCAAACTTAAATACCAAATTTCAAGCTTGATAAAATTCAAACCAAGCATGAACAATGTGTCATTCGATATTATTCGGCTCGTTTACAACCCTACTCACAATATAAATGTGTTTTGAATGAAAATCACTGGAAATAGTTGTGTTTATTCCAATGAAGATCTACTTTTTTTTTGGTCAAATTTGTAAAGGAATATTTCTGTAAAAGTGAGAAAACATACGATGGGAATTTTCCAGAAAAAAAAAAAAAGGAAAATAGAAAAGAAGGGGCAGGTGTTGTTACCTTGGCTTATTAGATTATTCTGAGGTTGATAATATTTTATCTTTTTTTTTTTTTTTTTTTTGGAATAATATTTGATCCTTTCTTAACCTCTCTGGCAAATCGGGTGGAATATGCCAGGTCCCCGCAATTTAGTGCCAAGTTCTGCTTTATTCTTCACTTTCTTCAATCCTGCAATTTAAAACGAGGGACACAACTGAAACATTATCGCATTACTTTAAAGGAGTTAGAATTTTGAATTGAATTCTAAAATAATAATTATATTAATATACTCACCGTCCAAAAAAAAAAATATTGTCACGTAATTAGATGAAATTTTTATGTTTTCAGGAATTTACCAGTTCGTGAATATAAATTTAAGATTCAATTTAATCATTTGCATTTGAAACTTTTGATCCTAATTTCAAGGTTCTAAAATATTATATATAAATTCAATTATATATATATCCTAAGTTAAATGAATATTTCTATGTTATAATTATACGATTTAACATTTCAATTTCAAATATAAATTCACATTGCAACAAGCATAAACTAGAAAAATTATATATTAGGTGATTTAATTGAAAATGTATTAATTAAAGATCACGTCGTGTATGTCTTTTATGTTTATCTTTTTTTATTATTATGGTGTAACAAAAGATAATACTGTCTATTAATTATGTAATTATAATTCCGGATCTTATCTGGCCTATTAATTTTCTCGTGCTTAAAGTTAATTAAAATATGTTTTTCCATCCGGTTCATAATTTACATAGTGAAGGCACTGGAACAATGTCCATACATCTCTCCTTGATTTCTTCTTCAAAAAAATACTCAAAATAAAAAAAAAAATCCAACCTTTTTATACCAAGTCATTATTGGTCATTTTCCAGCTCGTCAATTCTTCGAACAGTTGAAGTGCAATATAAATTACTCCACACAAACAATCTACGCTTAAACTCGAAGCCAATCCAAGCACCCAAAAAGACACAACCCAACGTGAAGACTCCAGCTAAAAAATGTCGGTGTCATGTGGAGTCGAATGCGTGGTGGTAATCGGTTGTATGCGCTGGGCGTGGAAACGCTGCACCTACATCGGCTCCGACGACAGCGCCACCTGGTCCACCGCCACCCCCGACGAGTTCGAACCCATCCCCCGTATCTGCCTCATAATCTTAGCCGTCTACGAACCCAACCTACATAACCCCAAATACACCCCCGACGGCGGATACCGCCTAAACCCCGACTGGGTCATAAAGCGCGTGACCTACGAACAAACCTCAGGCCACGCGCCGCCGTACCTAATCTACCTCGACCACGATAATCACGAGATAGTACTCGCGATTCGCGGACTTAATTTGGCGAAGGAAAGCGATTACAAGCTGCTGTTGAATAATCGGTTGGGTATGCAAATGTTTGATGGGGGTTATGTGCATCATGGGTTGTTGAAATCTGCGATATGGGTTTTGAATGAAGAGTCGGAGACTTTGAAGAGATTGTGGGAGGAGAATGGGAAGAGTTATAAAATGGTTTTTACTGGGCATTCTTTGGGGTCGGGTGTTGCGGCTCTTTTGACTGTGATTGTGGCGAATCATGGGAATAAATTAGGTGGGATTCCGAGGAGTTTGATTAAGTGTTATTCTGTAGCTCCGGCGAGATGTATGTCGCTTAATTTGGCTGTTAAGTACGCCGATGTCATATACTCTGTAGTGCTGCAGGTGAATTATATTTTCCTTTTCTTTCTTTTTTTCCCTTAATTTTTGCTTGTGAGTTATTGAAAATGGATTGTGCTGATGTTTGGTATTGTTTTAGGATGATTTCTTACCGAGGACGGCTACACCGTTGGAGGATATTTTTAAATCCGTTCTTTGGTTAGTTGTTAGTTTAATGATTTGTGGTTTATGATTTGATGGTTCCTTTTTTTCGTATTATTTGGGATTGTCGTAAATTTGAATCGGGTTTTGATGATTTGGACAGTTTGCCGTGCTTCTTGTTTCTGGTGTGTCTGAGGGACACATTTATACCGGAAGGGAGAAAACTAAGGGATCCGAGAAGGTTATATGCACCAGGTCGGATATATCACATAGTCGAAAGAAAGTTTTGTAGGTAAATTTGCAAGCTAACTTATAAACTGCTTTATGTGTATGCGTATGCATATGTGTATCTGTATGTTTATAAGTTATAGAAAATTAGAAATTATTAGATTGTTTCAAATTTTCCTACTTGGTGAAAGTGAGTGCCATACATTATTATGCAGACGAGGATTGGAGAATATTATTTAGTGTTAGTTAATCTTTCTTTACATTCCTCGAGGCTCCATCAAGTAGCTACATTTTGAGTCACTAAGCCGTATATGTGCTTCAAGTTCTTGTCATGCACAAAGCACTCGGTCACGAGTATTGTCATTGTGTTTGGATTTGGATTTGTCTATGCTTGTGAAAATTAACACAGTCGATGCCATATTTTATCTGGGTATTTGACGAACTTTTTCCGCGTTAACTTAGTAGATTTCTCTGAAATTGAATTTAGTGGTTGGTGGTGACAGATGTGGAAGGTATCCTCCGGAGGTTAGAACTGCTATACCCGTTGATGGAAGATTTGAGCATATTGTGTTGTCATGTAATGCTACTTCTGATCATGCTATTGTTTGGATTGAAAGAGAGGCACAAAAGGCCTTACAAGTAAGTACATGATTACATAATTACTAGATGCTTTGGTTTGTAAAAATGGAAATCCCTGCATTAATCATAAGCACTCGATCTTAGATGGAAACAAATCTTTTTAGTCCTACAAGTTTACCAAAGAAAAGGGGAAAATTTCTCTGAATTTCACATTCGTGCGAAATTCCTGCAAAAATTAGATATTTTTTTATCTGGTTAATTGTCCTTAAATAGCGAAAACGAAGAAGCTATAGGCCTCAATCGGGTGACTTGGAAATGAATGTGACTAATATTTGGCAAAGTTGTGGGACTAAAAGAGTATTTTTTCCTTTTGAAGATCACGCTTCCGTTTTGTGATTACCACGTCTATTGCAATTGCTCGATATTCTCAAAAATTTGTTTCTTTTCCTTGTTTAAAAGTTCGCAATATCACTATGCAGGGTCTAAAAGAACTTAGTACAGAGACAATAACAACGCCACCAAAAGTACAGAAACTTACTAGGATACAAACATTAGAAAAAGAACACAAGGATGCACTCGAAAGAGCCGTAAGTTTGAATATACCACATGCCATGTCCTCTGCTGAAGAAGAATCATCAAGCATCACCGAAGAGTGTTCTTCAGGCGACAAAAGCGTGGAAACTTGTGAGGCTGAAAGCGAACATTCCTCGGAAAAAGAAAAACCGTTTTGTAAAAATGGTAGAACAAATTGGAATGACGTAGTACAGAAGCTATTCAAGAAAGATGAGTCGGGTCAATTATTATTGAAAAGAGACGCGTCTGTTGCAGAATAATGTTCATGATTTTTTTGTTCACAGATGTTTATTCGATTTTCTTCGGTTAGGTCATTTTCTTACCATTCTTTTCTGTACACAAGCTTGTATTGATATTGATGTATGATCAAAAAGTGTTGTGATTAGAATAGAACATTATTCTTCAAATTTGAAGTATATTTATTTTTCAATGAATTTTGTGCTGGGTTTTGTGTTGATTGTAGTGCTTAATGGTAAAAAAGGTGAAGAAATGAATTGCAGAACAATTGAAACGTTAGGATGTAAAATGCTATTTCCTTTTTTTTTTGTCTATCATTCAATTTACCAAACACACATTTCCAGATCTTGTTTGATGATTCTATTATTTTACAATTTACATAAAGCAAGAAACATATGCTAGTGGTGATAACCTCACGCCATCTTGAATTATAAAAGTAAAAAGAAATTAAGAGAATAAAATATTTGAATAATTTTCAGAAAAAGAAAAAGGGCAGGATGTAAAAATTGTTAATTGACAATAGATCTGGGTCTACTCCTTTATTGGGTCTCGACCAATTTTATCGGCAACCAGATCTCTTCTTTAATTAAAGTTTCCATAAAAACAATGTGGTGTCCAAACATTTCCCAAACAAAATTCTTATCAGAATATCAATTACTACAAAGTTGGTTAAAGTAAAACCAATTAATGTAGATTTATTTTTCAACATCGAACTTGTTATAGGTAAAAATTCGGTTCGGGTCTATTATATTCAAAAAATTATAAATCCAGTAAATCTCCACCCAAATTAGAGAAGTTCCATTATTCTCGATGCATCTCTATTTACAAGGAAGGCTATGTTTGGTTTACGAATTTGAGGGAGTAAAATGCAAATTAACAAGAAGTTAAGCTCAATGTTAAGTCATTAAGTGCAAAAGAACATTTTCCTTGGGTTTTATACTCAATATAATCCAAAAATCAAACACAGCCTAAATATCATTGAAGAAAAATGTATTGATAATGTATAGTCAATGCTACTACACCTAACCAGCCACCACCACCACCACCACCTCCACTGATGAATTCAGTCACATTCCTCCCTGTATTATTTAAGCATATTTGGAGTTTGTCAACAGCCACAGCACCACCAAAAACTGCCTCACCCACACCCAAACAGATGTGACGTTACAGCAGGTCTTAAGCCATCGTTTAATTTTAGAAATTAGAAAGCAAAATATCAAATATCATCATAATTATCACCTACTAAATCAATCCTATCAATACAAAGCAAAAAATAATAGATCCCAATATCAGAAACAGAACAGGAAACTCCAACAGTTGCAACGGAAATTTTGTACAGCTAAAGATCTCTCTAATTAGGAATATAGCTCAATAATCAACTTTGCATGGCTTCAGCATGATAACTCTCCAGCTCTTTATCAAGCTCATCAACTGATTTTACAGTGGTTTTCTTTCTCGAGCTAGCTCCACCACGGCCTCGTCCGCCTCTTCCACGTCCATTGTTTGAACCTCCACGGCCCCTTCGTCTGTTGTGATCAAAACATAATTCAACAAAAATATTGAAATAAATTAGATCCCGACACTCCATTCATAGAAAGGTAATGCCATCAAACCAAATGAGTCTTGACAATAAAAAAAAGACTCCTTAATCTACATAATGACTGCCCCGCATAAACGACAATGGAGAAGAGAAAAAAAAGAGGAGTCAATATATCACTAACAAATACCCAAAAAGATTGCTTATTCGGAAATTATTACCCTGATCCACGATTAGCCGCCGTAAATCCACCACTGGAGCGACCAGGTACAGACCTACACAACAGCCAGTATCGAGTTCACAAGAAGAACATGGACAAGTACAGCAGTACTTCTAACAACTTCATATATTCATAGACAAGGTATTTAACCCCTTGCTAATCAAGGGGGGTGATGAAAGCAGCAATCAAGAAGCAGACACAACAAAGACAAAACTAAATATATCAAATTATCATAAGTTTGCACACTAGATTCATTCATTCTAATTGACTACCACTCAAATTCATACATGATCAACTTAATTATGCCTTTCAAAACAAGTTCCTATTGTTCTGTCGATAATTTATTATGCAGCATATTTTATCCACTCAAAACAAGTTCCTAAGGTTGGTGATTCAGGTTTCCATTAATATTATATATTAGATGAACTTCTACTCCATGAAATAATTTTCTAATATTCTAGTGTTGACATCATTCACACTGACCAAGAATCATGGTGACATTGTACTAAAATAGTAGGCTCTAGCACAAAAGACCAAAAAAGGCATAGCTCATAAACCAAAACTGCATTCAAAGTGTATAAGATTGTAACACGACCCACCATAATATATATACAACAGCTAAAAATACAATTGACAAGCAGAAATAAAAGTGATGTAGGAAGATTCGGTCACATACCCAGTAACAACTGTCCTCTTTTTTCCATTTGGTCAGCCAACTGCATTAGCACGAGTTGATAGGGGGATCTCAGCATTGGCACCAATTATCTCAATCTTCATGGGCTTGCCATCCAATTGAACATTGTTATAACGCTTAAGTGCTTGGAACGCATCACTTTTTCTAGCAAATATCACTTCAGCCGAACCCTGCTCCACAATTTAGAAAATTTAACTTCAGCAGCAAACAAATTGAACAAGGGACAACATAAAATGAGGGTAGAATTTTTTTTTATTAAGGATCAACAAAATGATGGCATGGTTGCTAGAAGGAAAAAAATTCAACTCACATTAGGGCGCCCATTTTTGTCATAGTGAATTACATATCGAATCAACTCCCCAATCTCAGAAAACAGCTCCTGTGTCGTAAGACTTGTTCAGTAAAATTCCAAAACAACCAATTGCAAAGATGAATTAAACGTCAAAAGGCACGGCAAATATATATACCCTTATATCTTCACCAGTCACTCCAACATCCAAGTTGGAAACATATAGCTTCGTTACATTATCCACCCCTGAAAACCCCGCTGCTCTAAGACCATCTTCAAGAAGACCATTCTGCCATGGTAAATTCTTGGTTCTTCGGAAGGACTGAAGAAAGCAGGCGCCGAGATATATCGAGATTGGAGAAAGTGAACGTCAGCACAAGACCAGAAAAAACAGTTTACCATTCTTCAAGTTAAAGCAGATACAGCAAAGTTCCACGAAGAAGTCAACCGAAAAGCTCAAATAAGATAATTATAATACCATTGAAAATTCAGTTAGGTAAATTAGTCTATGAGAGTAGAAATTTAGTCCAACAGCATGCAGTTAATGCCATGCAAAAGGTCAGATCTCCAGTTCTGAAGTTCAGCGAAGGAAGCCACCTTTGCAAAACAGCATGAACTGAGATACCATTGCAATCTCGCCCCAAAGTGATTCCAAATATAGCAATGGCATAGAATCGTAAAAAAAGTTCCTCATATTGAAGGATCCATCAATGAACTCTCCCTCTAACAATCGACATTCGACAGTGACAAACTAGAGAGATCTCGGTTATATAATTTTCAATAAAGTTGGTAAGAAGTTTCAAGCCCCAAATCAAAATGTGGAATTTAAAATGGTGAAAGCTCGTAAGATTTCAGGTAATCAAGCTCCTCTACATAAGATGGCTAAGTAAAATATCTTCCTTAAAGAGTCCATCAGACCTCCACTTTTTGAGAAATATCTTGCAGAGTGCTAGACATATACCGACAAGAAGAGAGGAGCCATTAGGAACTAAGAGCATTCAATAGAACATAAGAGCTTTTTTTTCTAGCTGAGCAAATTTGGGCTTCTTCGAGGATGAAGTAGTGTCAAAAATCTCGAATATGAATTTCTAAATCAAAACTATAGAACCTCCAGGCGAGGTTCTACAGCAAAGCAGATGGTGATGGTTCTGAGCAAAACTAGAGTTTTGAGCTTGCCTTGGAAATTGTGTTTGATGATGGTCGAGCTTTTACTCCAAGCGGATTTTTTCGAAGAGCACCAAACGGCCTCCCCCACCCCCCCCCCTCGCCCCCCCCGCCCCACCTCCCCGCACCCCCCCCCCCCACCCCCCCCCCCCCCTCCCCCCCCCCCCCCCCCCCCCCCCCCCCCCCCACCCCCCCCCCCCCCCACCCCCCCCCCCCCCCACCCCCCCCCCCCCCCACCCCCCCCCCCCCCCACCCCCCCCCCCCCCCACCCCCCCCCCCCCCCACCCCCCCCCCCCCCCACCCCCCCCCCCCCCCACCCCCCCCCCCCCCCACCCCCCCCCCCCCCCACCCCCCCCCCCCCCCACCCCCCCCCCCCCCCACCCCCCCCCCCCCCCACCCCCCCCCCCCCCCACCCCCCCCCCCCCCCACCCCCCCCCCCCCCCACCCCCCCCCCCCCCCACCCCCCCCCCCCCCCACCCCCCCCCCCCCCCACCCCCCCCCCCCCCCACCCCCCCCCCCCCCCACCCCCCCCCCCCCCCACCCCCCCCCCCCCCCACCCCCCCCCCCCCCCACCCCCCCCCCCCCAAAACTTGAACTTTTTCTTTCGGTCAGCCGCTTGGAATTTGTGTCCAGATTTTCTTTGGAAATCTCTCTTAGTGCATTTTCATAGTATATTAATGTACACTGGTAGAAAATTAACTGAATCATTGTAGTTAGAAACACTACACTATATTACACCATTAAAATCCTTCCCCTACAGGTGCAAGGGCGACAATATGCTTGTGGTGAATCAATTATTTGAGATACTGTCTGCCATATCAAAACGTTTCGAATCTCATGTTAGTGATGCGACCGGGGTTTCGGTGCTCCCATATGGTAATACTTCAACTTTTATTTATTTTACTTTTGTCGCTTGTTGTATCTACAGTTCTTACATCTATACTATGAAGTAAGTATGGAGGTTGTCTCTGGATTCACATGTTATTTTGTGTTTGCTACGTAAATTATGTGTGATTGATTGTGATTATGATCCGATGATAATTATAAAATAATATTGATATGTTTTTACTTATAATAAAATTCATGGGGTATTGGTAATGTCAGGCTTATGAAGTTTCTTTTTTCTCGCTGGTGTAGTTTTAAGGAGTCTAAAATCTAAATGTGGATGTGATTATGTTTACAAAATTTATCATCCATCTTAAAACTACTTGTGAACAGTAAGGTGATATATGCTGTAATTATCATAAGTAACAGAGGAATGCTTTTCATTTTTTTTGATAAAGTGAGTCAGCTTGCCCTTAGCTTCTTGACAAAGTTGTCACAACCTTTGAGCATATTACATTAATATGGCTCACACTAACTTCTGATTGCCACTTGGCAAGATGATTGACCAACATAATAAAAGCTTATTCGAAATCAAGGGAAGCCATCATTTCTATATTTTTATATCTCTGTACACTATCAAGAAAATATCATAAATCTCATATTCCATTTCAGGCATACTAAAGTTGGAACATATAGAGATGCTAGTTGCGATATATAACTTAACAAGAAGTTCCAATAGCAATATTCAACATTTATTGTGCGACTCATATTCTCGTGACCTGTTCGATGCCATTTACTGTCCATACAACAGTTTTAAAGCAAAGTAAGCACAATTAGAGTAAAAAAGCAATTGTTGTGGTATTTTCAATCTATGTTGTCTAATTATGATGTTTTATTTGCAATTTTAGGTATGTGGAGATGGAGAAAAAAGTCTTATCTTATATGATGAATGGTCCTTTTACCAGTGATGTTGATGGTTATGAGCTTGATGAATCCATTAGAAGAATGGAAATAACATTTGCAAGCTATATTCAATTTTTGGAATCCTCAATAGAGAGATGTGTAACATTTCCTGGTTCTGAGGCAGCCACTCTACTTTCTGTACTCGATGAAGTATCATATGGATACATCGATTTCTTTGAATCAGTCCTATATTCTCTTAAGGACGAGAGATTGGGCATTAGTTAGAATACTCCGGGTTCCATATTTTGTTAAGCTACTTGTTTCTGAATTCAGAATTTGTGTGAGGTCTACCCTCAGAACAATGAGAACTACTAATTCTGCTCTCTTTGGTCTCTCTGGCTCGGAAGAGAAAATGAAGGTTTATGGCCTCCTAGATAAGGTATGTGCCATGATTTTCAATTGTGGTTAAGATATTTAGTTCTAAATTTTTTATGTATTGCTAAACAGAGAGATTGTTGTATAATTATCTTGTATGCAATATTAACTTTCATCTGAAATAAGATTCTGGGGAATATCTGATCCCCCCATGAAGAAAGAAACAGACTAGAGGAATTTACTTAAACATATGTAAATTTCATTTTAACACTGAACAAGTGTGACGGCCCGAGCCCTCGGGTCGGGTCCTACGTGGTCCCACCCCCGAGTCCAGGTCCGTATTCGGTGAACACAACCACATTTAGAGTCTTTCTATATTTTTTTTCAACACAATTATTCGAATCATAGTTCAAACACGAGAACATAAAAACCCGAAACACTGCTATGTGCAGGAGCGGCACAATATTCAAAACAAGCGCAGACTACGCGATAACAAGTTTCCAAAATAAACACACTCTTAAGTATTAATCATGCCAGATACATAAATGACACAAAACGACACAAAACATAACATAATAAAAGCAAAAGATAACAACGAGGATGACCATCGACGATCGACAGACAAGATCTCGGAGACTGAGAGTTTTGCGCTTTCGCGTTTTTTGCTGCCAATGATAGTCCTTTGCTAACTAGAGCTGGTGCAGGTGGTGCCCTGGGACAATATTTTACCAAATGATCTTGACTTCCACATCTCAGGCACTTGCCAGCTTTCTTCCAGCACGTGGGCTCTCCATGCCCCTTCCCTCCACAGTACGCGCAAGCACCCTTGTCTAATTTCCCTGATCGTTTTTGTGGTCGATTGAATTGGCGACAATTGTTCGGATTTTTCGAGCTTGAATTTTCAAACCTCGGTGCCTTGTCTGAACCTCTTCCAGTATGCCAATTTGGCTGCGAAGGTCTCGACTTCTTCTCTGGAACCCGCAATGCCTTGAGCTCAATCAGGTCATTCTCAATCCTGGTTGCCCTCCCAACTACTTCGATATAAGAGGTTATGTTGTGGGAGAGAAGGGTTCGTTGAAGTTCAGGCCTCAAACACTTGATAAATTGGAGGGTGCAACGAGGTTCATCCATCGTCAGGTGGGGAGCATAACGAACTAGCCGGGAATAGACAACCTCAAACTCCGGCACACTCATATTCTCTTGCTTCAGAGTATTAAACTACTCTTCGTGTAGTCCCCTAATAATAGGCGGCACGTACTTATCGATAAAGTCCTTAACAAAGTTCTCCCAGGTTCTCTCGGTTCGGTTCTGCTGCCAAACCATTTCCCTCATTTGCCACCAGGCCTTAGCAACATCTTTCAAACAATAAGTGGCCAATGAAATTTTTGGAATGTTCGAATAGTCCATGACTCGGAAGATATACACAATCTCGGCCAACCATACTTCAGCATTTTGATCGTCAGGCTTTCCAAGAAATTGGGGCTGTTGGAACTGCAGAAAACGTTCCAAAGTCTGGTCCAAAGCTAGCGGTGCAAGTGGTAGAGGCGCAGCTCATGCAGTGCCTTGCAGAACTTGGGTGAACTCTGCCAAAGCGGCAATGATCCGCTCAGCCTGTTCAATTGGTGGGGCTGTCGGTGCTCCCTCAGACTGATAAAAGTGAACCAATCGACTAGCACGACTATCACCATGAGTTCCTGCCATCTAAGCAATGAAGGACGGTTCGTTAGCATAACGAGACCGAACCTACTATATCTGACGAAAAGAAAAATCATTCAAAACCCAACTAATCATTGCATAATGGCAAACCCACAATCAATCAAAATGTTGTCGAACGACACAAAACTAATCATAGGGTATCAAAACAAATACATAGTACGATAAAACATTCAACGAGCCAAGACGGCTTCAAAACAAACAAAGTTAAAAAGGAAGTCCTAAACGAGCTCTCAATGTAAGTCATCTTAAATGCCGTCTCATGAGTCACCAACTCGGGGATCTTTACCATACATAGGAGATGCCTCGTCCACAGGGTCCTCCTCTTTCGGGATTCTCACCCAGCACCTCTCTAGCAACCAAATGGGAATCGGTAATACCCCTCAACCCATCTTGAATCGGGTTGGATTGGAGCAATCCATGATTCCTAAGGAGCCGATAATCCTCCATTCGGGCCCTCATGACGTTTAGTAGATCTTCAATCACTCGTACCCAAATTTCCGCTTCCTGAGCACGAGTCCTTACAAATGATGCAACCCGAGAGTACTGATCAAGGCCAACCTCCAACTCATGCACCACACTATTGGGATAATCACCCCTCGATTGACGACCTCCAAGTCGCACATGATTAGGGAAAGGCTAGACCTGACGAGGTCGGAACGTCGATTAACCGAGCGACGAGGGGGAGAATCATTACGAGTTGGGGCAGCATTGGCCCTGCGAGGCCCCAACTCAACCTCAAAAATCATGTCTCTCTCTCATGCGCTTGAGCGAAGACTACCTTGGCTCGACATCCTATCACACTCATAAGATAAGAAACAAATACCTAACATATAATAATTACATTTAAAGACTTGAAAATATGGTTAAAACATAACACGACAGACGACTTCCGAGGATCCTTGACCTGACTTATAAGCCTAAGCTCTGATACCACTTGTGACGGCCCGAGCCCTCGGGTCGGGTCCTATGTGGTCCCACCCCCGAGTCCGGGTCCGTATTCGGTGAACACAACCACATTTAGAGTAGAACTGTTTTTTTTTTCAACACAATTATTCGAATCATAGTTCAAACACGAGAACATAAAAACCCGAAACACTGCTATGTGCAGGAGCGGCACAATATTCAAAACAAGCGCAGACTATGCGATAACAAGTTTCCAAAATAAACACACTCTTAAGTATTAATCATGCCAGATACATAAACGACACAAAACATAACATAATAAAAGCAAAAGATAACAACGAGGATGACCCTCGACGATCGACAGACAGGATCTCGGAGACTAACAACACCAACGCTAAACATCAGACCAAAGGATACCTGTATCTGAAAAGAAGTAAACGCGAATGCGTGAGTTGATCGTCCAACTTAGTGAGGCCGTAGTGCACATGTGTGTGTGATGCATGGATGCAACATAATATACATGAACATATATAACAGTATAATAAATAAACACATGCTATAACAATTTAAGCACATTAAACAAGTAACCAACTGTTGCTGCTGCCGTTCCTCCTCTTACCCTCCAGTCCATATCGCCCCCACCGAACACTCCAAGTAAGGAGCTACCTTACTAACTGTGCGCATAGACGTCTAATGCCAGGAGTTTGACATTCACTCCCTAAGTGCTCGTGAAGCAGGTCTACGGTGGATCGAGGTAACCCTCCGGCCCAAACCTTCCAGATTACCCACGATTCCGCACACCAAGAATAGGGCCCACACAATAATAGCAAACAATACAATACAGTAACAATTCAGTAACAATACAGTACAATAACAATCCAATAACATGAAATCAATAAACGACTCAATAACAGTCATTGAAACGGTTCAATATATAATATCAAGTACTCATAGCACATAGGCATTAGCATAATAATTCAACATGAATAGTTCGTCCTAGCAATCGAGTTATTCATTATATCATACATCGCATGCTTGTTCGTTTAGGGACTAAGTTACAGTTATGACTCGACCTACTAGTCGGACTGACACACAAGTAACACACAGCACTCACCCGTGTAGCTTACGGTTCTCGAGAAAATGCGAAAAGTAGCATCTTCGGTTCCTAAACTTGAAGGTTGATTTCTTTCTTCAAACTCACTGCCCTTTTTCTCCGGTGTAGCGGCGACGGCGGCAGTGGTGGTTCTTTCTCCTTCCAAAAGAACAATCACTTATCTCACCTTTTTTTTTCTAACTCTCTTTCTATCTCTCTAATACTACTACTCAAGATTAAGTATAAAATCCACACTACTAAATCTGAAAATCAGATTTAATGGGATAATTCAAAGGTTTTGGGAGGAGAAAACAATAATTTATCACCTCCCAAGCTCACCAATGGAAGAAAACTTGGGTGGAGAGTTTTTCTCCACCCAAGGGCTGACAATAGGCTAGCATAGCAGCCCTAGGAGAGACACTCAATTGCTCTCTGCAGATATTTCAAAATTTTCAGCGAATTTGCACTTTGCCACCTCAATTTTTGGAAAAGTGCATTTTTGCCCCAAAATAAAAATATATGCGCGATCAAACCCATAACTTTTATAAAATTTTCTAAAACTTTCACAAGGTTTTTATTACCTTCCAAATCATTTTTAAGTTCTATTTTTACGCTCTAAAATTTTTATTTGTACGTTTAGGTTTAAAGAAATACTATGTTTTATTAAAAATAAAATGCGTCACACAAAATCGGATTAAAAATTCAATAACTTCATTTTAAAATATTTTAAATTTACGGGGTGTTACAACAACTCTTTCTTTTGCAGTTAGAAGATCCTGAATATCAGGTTCTTGCAATAACTTCTGAGAGAGTCATAGGTTTTTCTGAGGGAATCGTCAATTTTGTCATGACTGAACTCGTAGAGAAAGTGGGAGAGCTGTTGGAAATGGTCCCGCAAGTTAAGTTTACTGGCGTTCCAAAGCGCAGTCCCAAAGCGAAGAAGCTTAGGGACTTCCTTATCGCCATACATGAACAGCTATATGGTCTCAGGGAGCTCATTGAGGCAGATGTTTTGGCCGACTGGATGAGGGGGTTTGCTGAAGATGCCACTTGTCACGGGCTTAGACTTTCCCCAAAGCATCCCGCGCGGCACTTAGCCACGAACGCCCCCAGCGAACGTTTCCGCCACTCTGTCGGAATCGGCTAAGTCAGCCTCACACTCGTCCCGAAGAAGGTGTCTTCAAGGAGGTTAGTTGAGAAGGTAAATTAGCACACGAGAGTTGGAAGAATACTTATATTATTACATGGATGGATTACAACCTCTATATGTAAACTTGGGATCTCCCCTTGGTTGATCCTTACAAATGACTCCCTACCTCTATTTATACTACTAGGTTGGCCTAACTAGAAGCTTCCCTACATCTAGAGCCTTCTACAGAAATCCTACAACACCATCTCTACATTAAATATAACATTCCACAATGTTCTAGTACATACTACATCTATATTTCTAGAACCTTCTATAAGGTTCCACCATCTTCCATAGCCTTCTAGAGTCTTCTAGAAGATTCTCCAACCTTCTAGCGTCTTCTACAAGGTTCTCCGTCCCTCTAGAAGGTTCCCCAACCTTCTAGAATCTTCTACACTTTTCTAGAATATTCCGGCCCCCTCCGGAACCTTGTGGAACATTCCGGACCCCTCCGGAACCTTGTGGAATACTCCGGACCCTTCCGGAGTTCTCTTGAATGTCCCGGACTTGTGTAGAATCCTCTAGAATCCTCCGGAACCTCCAAGACTTGATTTGGCACTTCCAAAAGGCTTGGGCCGCCCCTGGGATGCCCCGGTGCCACTCGACGGCCTTTCCTTGCCCCCGTGCCTCATCTCACGCCCGACTAGGCCTCCCGCCTTGCCGGCTGTCCCGTGGCGCGCCTATCGCGCCTTCCTCGTCCCCGGCCGACCATGTCACCTGCCTGGCCGCCCGTCCATGCTGCTTGGCCAGCCCGGCCCCCTGCCTGACTGCCAAGGTCCTCTCCCCGGGCCATCAACGCTCCCCTGAGCGGAGTCCCGTTCATGCGAAACCTCACCCTAGGTTCCTTGGTCACGCACTTCCTTCGTCAAGGTAGGTGTGTCTCCGTCCCTGGCTCCCCCAGAGCCGCGCTCCCGTCCATCGGGTCTCCGTGTCGCGCCATTTTGCACCCAGCAAAATGTCAGGGTGTGACACACTGCTGTTTATATCAATCAGTTGCCAGGATTTGAGGTAGGAAACATCTCAGCTAAAGAGCAGCAGCAGGTGTACCTCGAGGCCACGTATTTGAGTGGCGTATTTGATGCATTGGCTGTCCGAGTTCCTGGTTCTTTGAAATATTATGCAGGGTACTGATTGCTATGATTCACTCATTAGAGACAAAAAATGTGATTCAAATTACATTCATCAAAGAGCTTTCTAGCAGCATCATATGTTGAGACAATTTGTCTTTCGAACAATTTTTTGTCTATCTTGCCAATTCACATTCCAGTATCAAACTAATGTAAATTGGAATGCTAGCTCATCAAAATGAAATGCAAAGAATCATGTTTTCTCTATTAAATTGCAGCGATAGATCATGTAAAGAAACTAGGAAAGTAACCTGACATAAAATTTCCCCTTTCATCCTCATATTTCAAGGATAGTTATAGATGCAGAGTACTGTACTAACTATAAGGGTTAAAGGGAAAATTTGGGTCTTTTTTGCTAATAACATTTTAATTGAAATATGCAGAAACTAATGGTTTGTGCAATTGAAACATATAGAGTAGTTCGAGTTTTTAAGAGGACAAAGTGACGATACAATTGATAGTTGAAGTTCAAGGTGAAATTGTGCCTCTATTGTATGAATTTGATCTGTGAATGCCGCAAAAAGTATTTCATACCCATTAATTTTAAACATTATTTTAATGATTGTTTTAATTAATACCATTAATCTTTGTGTACATTAATAAACGTGTAAGCCTAAAAATAAGAAATGATAAAATTTGACAATTAAATTGCATTAGGATTCAAATGTGACAACTAATTCAAAAAATAATTTTTTTTAATTGTGACAATTAAATAAAATGGAGAGAGTAGTATTTTAGTATTTTGAAAAAAAATTGTGATTGTGCTAAAATATTAGAATCTAAAAAAAAAAGTTAAAAGTTGTAAAGAAGTAAAAGTAGGTTGTGTTTGAAGCAAAAAAAAAATCACTTTTGTGTTTTTGCATAATAATATAAAATCCACTTTTTTTCTCCCATTTTGCTAAAAATGTCAAACTAAAAGCTAAAAGCACCTCATCACCAACTTCAACTTAATGTGTACTTTTTGACTTTTTTTAAGAGAAGTAGAAGTAGAATTTATGTATGCAAACACTACTTAAGTGTTTATTTTGTCCTAAAAGCTGAAAAATACTTATTTTAATTTTTTTGCAAACACTACCTTACATATGTTTGATTGGATAATTATAACGATGAGTTAGTTATTAAGCTGATCAAAGATGCTGATATAGAGACCCACCCGTTGGGGAACATAATCAATGACTGCAGAATTTTGCTCCAGATGCCCTGGGAATGTCATATTGTACACACTAGAAGAAGTGGCAATGGCTGCGCAGATGCACTTGCGAAAATGGGTCACGATTTAGACTATAGTTTGAGTAGTTGGGATACTGCTCCAGTTAATTTGTTACCTCTTTTAAGAGAGGATTTGATGTAGTTGTTCTGTTCTCCTTCTACTACCCAAAAAAAAAAAAAAAAAAGTATCCTCTATTTTTCTCTCAATTCAAAATTCGATCTTACGTTGAAAAAAAACATTTTCTGATTTGCATATTTTAGGGTTTGGATTTTGTGGTGTCCGAAGCCAAAAAAACATGGTGTATACCTCATACTAAGCTTGGTGAACAATTATGAAGATTTTGGAGGGAAGAAACAAGATGTTCAATGGGCTAATAGTAGGGGCCAAAAGTTGAAAAATGTCAGATGAATTTTTCACTAATCCTATTACCAAAGGCTACTACAAAAATCGAGAGAATTGCACTTGTGGTTAGGACTATCAATTGAGCCGGGCCTATTCGAAGTCCGATGGCTCAACCCGATTAGAATTGGCTCGAACCCGAATATTTGTGAGCCGGGTCGAGTTTGAGCTATTATATTTAACCCGATCAATTTATGAGCTGAATATGAGCCTACCACGGCTCAACTCGAATAAAGCCCAAACATATAATTGTTTTAAATATTACGATTAAGTATTTGTATTATAGTTATATTCACTAATTACTGTTTTTATTTTGAAACAAGTAAACTTTATAAAAAGTTATAATGTAAATTCACATATATGTTAGCATATCAATTGCATACTGAAGGCCAAAACCCAAAGGAAAAATATTTAATCAAAGATAAAAGAAGACAAAAGTTAAGACAAAAGGTCAATAAGTTGGAGTCTTGAGACTTTAAAAGTCTATTGTTTTTTCATATAGATTAAACATATCTTAAAAAATATGGGCAAATAACTCGATCATTCAGTTAAGACATTATTTAATGATATATACTCGTGTATTAAGTAGTAGTGGTCTATTCATATATGTATCAGTAATCTAAATATTTTATATGTCAAGCTATCTTTGCTTATATTAAAAAACTCGATATAAGCCCGATATAGATCCGAAACCCGAAAAATTAAATGGGCCGAGTTTGAGCCTGAGAAATCAAAAAAATTATGACCCGAGTTTGCGCCTATAGCTATGAAGCCCGCCAGTATTTGAGTTTGAGCTATTTAAAGCTCGGCTCACAAGGCCCGATTGACAGTCCTACTTGTGGTACCAAACTATATGTCAATTCTCACTTGTGGTACCATAAAAATCGAGGCCGACACATTTGGTACCACAATTTAAGAAATCAATCAATTTTGGTACCACCGTTAAAAATGGACGTTAATTGATGACGTGGCAGTTAAGTGTTATTGCAAAATTGATACCATTACTTATGTTGATTGATAATTCTACCCCATAACATTTCAGGATGTCAAAATAACCCCACATCTTCAAATTTACTGACAATTTTAGTCCACATTATTGCTCGATTTCAAAATTAACTCGAATAAGACACGTGCAGACCAATTTAGAGATTTTACTTATTATATTTACATATTTATTTACCTAATTTAGTTTTATAAATAATACTAACAGACTAAATAATACTTTAACATAAATCCGACAAAATATTAATTAAATCTAAAATATATATAATAATATTAATATAATTAATATTTATTAAAAAAATTAGTTATATATTATTAACAAAATAATCATATTTTTTTTAAAAAAAAAAAAAAACCACCCCCTCCCTAACCACCACCACCCCCCCCCCCCACCCAAATCCCAGGCCACCGCCGGCCTCGGATCATCCGTCCCAGGCCACCGCGGCATGGTATTTGTTGTAGATCCAGGCCGCGGTGGCCTGGGACCGGCGATCCCAGGTCGCCGGCGGCCTGGGATTTGGGTCGGGGGATGGGGTTGGGGTGTAGGGATGGCTTTTTTTTTATAAAAAAAATTATAATTATTTTATTATTAATATGTAACTTTATATATTTAATAAATATTAATTATATTAATATTATTATAAAAAAATTTAGATTTAATTAATATTTTGTCGGATTTATGTTAAAGTATTATTTAGTCTGTAAATATTATTTATAAAACTAAATTAGTTAAATAAATATGTAAATATAATAAGTAAAATCTCTAAATTGGTCCGCACGTGGCTTATTCGAGCCAATTTTGAAATTGGGCAACAATGTGGACTAAAATTGTCAGTAAATTTGAAGATGTGAGGTTATTTTGACATCCTGATATGTTATGGGATAGAATTGACAATCAACATAAGTAATGGTATCAATTTTGCAACAACACTTAACTGCCACGTCATCAGTTAACCTCCAATTTTAACGGTGGTACCAAAATTGATTGATTTCTTAAATTGTGGCACCAAATGTGGCGGCCTCAATTTTTAGGGTACCACAAGTAAGAATCGGTATACAGTTTGGTACCACCAGTGCAATTCTATCTACAAAAATCACATCAAGGTAAATATATCTTTCTTTTTTTTTGTAGTTTGCAATAACAATAACATTCAATTCAATATGGATGCATACTGTACTAACGAGAGTAAATTCAATAACTGGAATAGCGTATTAAGATGATTCCACTATATTTGCATGGGAGTTAATTAATGAACCTAAATGTTGGTCTGATCTCTCTGGAAAAGCTTTTCAGGTACATGTCTTGTGTGTGTAGGATTTTCATAATCCAAAAAATTAAATTGTAGAATTTATTTAACATATTTCATAATTTACAAAAAAATATTTTAACCATTTTTTTTTCTAACTTTTCAGGGTTGGGTCGCAGAAATGTCAACTTATTTGAAATCTATTGATAGGAACCATCTTCTAGAAATAGGGTTGGAAGGATATTAT
This sequence comes from Penstemon davidsonii, assembly GCA_034814905.1. Classification (NCBI taxonomy): domain Eukaryota; kingdom Viridiplantae; phylum Streptophyta; class Magnoliopsida; order Lamiales; family Plantaginaceae; genus Penstemon; species Penstemon davidsonii. Next base: position 13,341,120 of record JAYDYQ010002686.1, read on the forward strand.
GGGCCTTCGGTGCCCACAAGGTTACAAGTCAATCCCTATAGTTTTAAGTATGGGATTGATTTCATTTCTAATAATTGTATAGCCGAAGTAGATTTCGCTAAAATTCATCTATATCCTGATCAATGGCACATTACATAACACATATACAATATAATATCATGCCATTAAGTTTATTTGTTACAATCTAAATATAATTTGAATATATTTATCCAAAAATACTATCGATCGACATACTTATAAACAAATGAAAGAATGCAGGTTAAACGGAAATCCTCGATCAATTATGCTTGATTAGGACAAATTTCAGGACTAAGATATCCTCGATCGATCTGCACTCTTTTTCTACGGAAATCCTCAAATGATCCAATGGTCATGATTGCACCAATTGTTCCTCTCACCGACTCTATTTTGTTACGAACTCTTATACATCTTTGTACGGTCCGACCCGAAATGATGCAGGAGCATCCAAGACAATCTATCTTTTTATTAGTTTTTTAGGATTATGATTTTTATTAGTTAGTTATTTAGTTTCCTTATTTTTTGTGATTTAGTTTCTATAGGAGTCTAGGAGTTATTCAGTTTCCTTAAGAGTTTTATTTCCTTTCAGTTGCCTAGGATTAAAGTATTATAAAAAGAGTTGTAATCTTCACTATTTTCAGATATTGATGATTATGAGTTTTTGAAAAAGAAGAGATTTGTTCTCTCAAAGGTTCATGGGTGCCTATTTCTCGTGTTCTTGTAGCAAATTTATCTGATGGAACTTGCCTGCAGAATAATCACTATTTTGCCCGGCTTCAGTTGGTATCAGAGCTTCAGAATTTTCCGATGAGGGTTAAGTTAGTTGCGGTCAAACTCAAGGGTAGGGCTTCTGCTTGGTGGGAGCAGGTACGCCATTCTCGTGAACGACAAGGCAAGGCTATAATCACTGATTGAGAGAAGAAGAAGATCGAGATTTTGCCAAGCAAGTCGCAGATTTACCCAACCTCTGGCTAATACTGGGTTTCTTTCTTCCTGGGGCAAAATTCTCATCAGCTTAAATGACGGAGTCATGGTGATGTTGAGGAGTCCACACTGTGATTGAAGAGTTCACTCCAAGGAAGTAAAGATTGAGGATTTGCAGAGGCTGGTCGAGGATTTAACCAACATCAGACGACGTGGTGGAAACAGCTAAGGCATTCACGGGAGGGACAGGACAGACCCAAGTACAAGGCTTGATTAACCGTCATCGTTAGTTTGTCCTGGTTTTGTGGATCTTGATGACACTGCTGTGAACTCTAGGACGAGTTCTTTCCAACCCAGAGCGACTGATGCAGGAGCATCCAAGACAATCTATCTTTTTATTAGTTTTTTAGGATTATGATTTTTATTAGTTAGTTATTTAGTTTCCTTATTTTTTGTGATTTAGTTTCTATAGGAGTCTAGGAGTTATTCAGTTTCCTTAAGAGTTTTATTTCCTTTCAGTTGCCTAGGATTAAAGTATTATAAAAAGAGTTGTAATCTTCACTATTTTCAGATATTGATGATTATGAGTTTTTGAAAAAGAAGAGATTTGTTCTCTCAAAGGTTCATGGGTGCCTATTTCTCTTGTTCTTGTAGCAAATTTATCTGATGGAACTTGCCTGCAGAATAATCACTATTTTGCCCGGCTTCACGAAATATCCCAACCGACCCTGATGAACAATGCTCCTCTAAATATTGCTTTCATTTAATGAAGAGGGCACGTGATTCAAGGCAAACTAGCTCGGAGCTACGGAGATTAGTCCCCAATTTGTAATAGGACTCCTAGCTTGTATCATGAGTTCTATATTGATTTAGTGGATATCTTTGACTTTTCTATAAGGTCACATCATACTATACTACGAGTTTTATCTAAATCATTGCCTTTATTATTGGATATGGTCCGGCTTGTGTGTTGCTTCCGACCCAGTTGTAGAATTTTAAAATTTGAATATATAAGAGTTTTCACTTTAGAATTTCATTTCTTACTTATTTAATTCTGTAATTTTTGGATTCAATTCAAATTACAGATTAATTGCTAATCAGTTGCTAAACTATCTAATATTTGTTTAACCTAATAATTTTCCATGCTCAAAGAAGCTCATAGCTCACATTCGCGTATCGACATATTCTTTATCTATTTAAAAGCTAAAATCTAACGCACACGACTACATCCGTCAATATGAAGAAAGAGGGACAAATTATTGGTATTCCTATAATTGTTTGGTTAGTAATTTAATGTCAATTTATTCCATAGTTAAAGAGCTACTGAAAAAAAAATTAAAATTTTTGTTGGACAAGTTTCTCAAAAAAAAAAAGAAAAAATGTTGGACATCATTATTTTATTTCTTATAAAATGTTCCGTAAAAATACAAAAAAAATCAACTAGTCCATTTGAAAAACTATTGAAAATAGAAAAAAATTTATAAGACAAATAAGGAAACTTATTATAGAAATTACAAAACTGAATTAAAATTGTACCAAATTAGTATCATACCGATTATAATAGTATGTTATTCACAATTCCAAACATTTTTAAATCACTCTTAAAATCGTATTTCGTGTAACCCTAGTAGACTATTAGTAGGCCCTTTAACAATTGATTTCGACTTGCACCAATACGTGTCAAAAGTTGTTTAAATTTCTAAATTAAAATAAAATTTGGTAGTCAAAATACAATAATTAATAAGCACTTTATGCAAGTATGATGATGTAACTTTGGTTAATGCGATTTCATGAAATAATCTTTTTTAATTGAATGTCACTGAAGATTAATCATTTTTAAAAAATTCATCAAGTTCCTAATCTTCCCTCTCTTCCAAAAAAAAAAAAGAGAAATATAATTGTAGTTACTCAACGAATTACGCCTTACGATTATTGCTGAAAATCAGATCAAGCTATTCGATACTCGGCTTGAGTTCGTTGGATAAAAAACTCGTTTGAGCTTAGTTCGTCAAACAAACCAAATAAGCTTGAACATGATTTTTCGTTTCAAAAGTTTTGAAGCTCGGCTCGAGCTCGACTCTATAAGCTAAATAAGAAGAAAAAAAATTCATTAAAAATAACAAACTACTTGATACTCGGCTCGACCTCGTTCAGTAAAAGCTCGTTTGAGCTCGGTTCATTAAGAAAACAAACCAAACTTAAATACAAAATTTCAAGCTTGATAAAATTCAAATCAAACATGAATAATGTATCATTCGATATTATTCGGCTAGTTTACAACCCTACTTACAATATAAATGTGTTTTGAATGAAAATCACTGGAAATAGCTTTGTTTGTTCCAATGAAGATCTACTTTTTTTTTGGTCAAATTTGTAAAGGAATATTTCTGTAAAAGTGAGAAAACATACGATGGGAATTTTCCAGGAAAAAAAAAAAGGAAAATAGAAAAGAAGGGGCAGGTGTTGTTACCTTGGCTTATTAGATTATTCTGAGGTTGATAATATTTGATCCTTTTTTTTTTTTGAATAATATTTGATCCTTTCTTAACCTCTCTGGCAAATCGGGTGGAATATGCCAGGTCCCCGCAATTTAGTGCCAAGTTCTGCTATATTCTTCACTTTCTTCAATCCTTCAATTTTAATAAACGAGGGACACAACTTAAACATTATCGCATTACTTTAAAAGAGTTAGAATTTTGAATTGGATTCTGAAATAATAATTATATTAATATATTCACCGTCCCAAAAACAACAATGTCACATAATTAAATGAATTTTGTAATGTTTTCAGGAATTTATCGGTTCGCGAATATAAATTTAAGATTAAATGTAATCATTTGCATTTGAAACTTTTGATCCTAATTTCAAGGTTCTAAAATATTATATATATTCTAAGTTAAATGAATATTGCTATGTTATAATTAGTCGATTTAATATTTCAATTTTGAATATAAATTCGCATTGCAACAAGCATAAACTAGAAAAATTATATATTAGGTGATTTAATTGAAAGTATATTAATTAAAGATCACGTCGTGTATGTCTCTTATGTTTATCTTTTTTATTATTATGGTGTAATAAAATAAAAGATAATACTGTCTATTACTTATGTAATTATAATTCCGGATCTTATCTGGCCTATTAATTTTCTCGTGCTTAAAGTTAATTAAAATATGTTTTTCCATCCGGTTCATAATTTACATAGTGAAGGCACTGGAACAATGTTCATACATCTCTCCTTGATTTCTTCTTCAAAAAAATACTCAAAAAAAAAAATCCAACATTTTTATACCAAGTCATTATTGGTCATTTTCCAGCTCGTCAATTCTTCGAACAGTTGACGTGCAATATAAATTACTCCACAGAAACAATCCACGCTTAAACCCGAAGCCAATCCAAGCACCCAAAAAGACACAACCCCACGTGAAGTTTCCAGCTCAAAAATGTCGGTGTCATGTGGAGTCGAATGCGTGGTGGTAATCGGTTGTATGCGCTGGGCGTGGAAACGCTGCACCTACATCGGCTCCGACGACAGCGCCACCTGGTCCACCGCCACCCCCGACGAGTTCGAACCCATCCCCCGTATCTGCCGCATAATCTTAGCCGTCTACGAACCCAACCTACACAACCCCAAATACACCCCCGACGGCGGATACCGCCTAAACCCCGACTGGGTCATAAAGCGCGTGACCTACGAACAAACCTCAGGCCACGCGCCGCCGTACCTAATCTACCTCGACCACGATAATCACGAGATAGTACTCGCGATTCGCGGACTGAATTTGGCGAAGGAAAGCGATTACAAGCTGCTGTTGAATAATCGGTTGGGTATGCAGATGTTTGATGGGGGTTATGTGCATCATGGGTTGTTGAAATCTGCGATATGGGTTTTGAATGAAGAGTCGGAGACTTTGAAGAGATTGTGGGAGGAGAATGGGAAGAGTTATAAAATGATTTTTACTGGGCATTCTTTGGGGTCGGGTGTTGCGGCTCTTTTGACTGTGATTGTGGCGAATCATGGGAATAAATTAGGTGGGATTCCGAGGAGTTTGATTAAGTGTTATTCTGTAGCTCCGGCGAGATGTATGTCGCTTAATTTGGCCGTTAAGTACGCCGATGTCATATACTCTGTAGTGCTGCAGGTGAATTATGTTCTCCTTTTCTTTCTTGTTTTTCTTAATTTTTGCTTGGAGTTATTGAAAATGGATTGTGCTGATGTTTTGGTATTGTTTTAGGATGATTTCTTGCCGAGGACAGCTACGCCATTGGAGGATATTTTTAAATCCGTTCTTTGGTTAGTTAGTTGTTAGTTTAATGATTTTTGTGGTTTATGATTTGATGGTTCCTTTTTTTTTTTTTTTGTATTATTTGGGATTTTCGTAAATTTGAATTGGGTTTTGATGATTTGGACAGTTTGCCGTGCTTTTTGTTTCTGGTGTGTCTGAGGGACACGTTTATACCGGAAGGGAGAAAACTAAGGGATCCGAGAAGGTTATATGCACCTGGTCGGATATATCACATAGTCGAAAGAAAGTTTTGTAGGTAAATTTGCAAGCTAACTTATAAACTGCTTTATGTGCATGCGTATGTATATGTATATGTGTATCTGTATGTTTATATGTTATAGAAAATTAGAAATTATTAGATTGTTTCAAGTTTTCCTACTTGGTGAAAGTGAGTGCCATACATCATTATGCGAGGATTGGAGAATATTATTTAGTGTTAGTTAATCTTTCTTTACATTCCTCGAGGCTCCATCAAGTAGCTACATTTTGAGTCACTAAGCCGTATACGTGCTTCAAGTCATTGTCATGCACAAAGCACTCGGTCACGAGTATTGTCATTGTGTTTGGATTTCGATTTGTCTATACTTGAGAAAATTAACACACTCGATGGCATATTTTATCTGAGTATTTGACCAATTTTTTCCGCGTTAACTTAGTAGATTTCTCTGAAATTGAATTTAGTGGTTGGTGGTGACAGATGTGGAAGGTATCCTCCGGAGGTTAGAACTGCTATACCCGTTGATGGAAGATTTGAGCATATTGTGTTGTCATGTAATGCTACTTCTGATCATGCTATTGTTTGGATTGAAAGAGAGGCACAAAAGGCCTTACAAGTAAGTACATGATTACATAATTACTAGATGCTTTGGTTTGTAAAAATGGAAATCCCGCCATTAATCATAAGAACTCGATCTTAGATGGAAACTTATCTTTTTAGTCCTACAAGTTTACCAAAAGAAAAGGGGAAAATTTCTCTGAATTTCACATACGTGCGAAATTCCTGCAAAAATTAGATATTTTTTTTATCTGGTTAATTGTCCTTTAATAGCGAAAACGAAGAAGCTATAGGCCTCAATCGGGTGACTTGGAATGAACGTGAAGTGACTAATATTTGGCAAAGTTGTGGGACTAAAGAGTAATTTAATGCTCGATATTCTCGAAAAGTTGTTTCTTTTCCTTGTTTAAATGTTCGTAATATCAATATGCAGGGTCTAAAAGAACATAGTACAGATACAATAACAACGCCACCAAAAGTACAGAAACTTACTAGGATACAAACATTAGAAAAAGAACACAAAGATGCACTCGATAGAGCCGTAAGTTTGAATATACCACATGCCATGTCCTCTGCTGAAGAAGAATTATCAAGCAACACCGAAGAGTGTTCTTCAGGCGACAAAAGCGTGGAAACTTGTGAGGCTGATAGCGAACATTCCTCAGAAAAAGAAAAACCGTTTTGTAAAAATGGTAGAACAAATTGGAATGAAGTAGTACAGAAGCTATTCAAGAAAGATGAGTCGGGTCAATTGTTATTGAAAAGAGACACCTTTGTTGCAGAATAATGTTCATGATTTTTTTTTTGTCAGAGGTAATATTCGACTTTCTTCGGTTAGGTTATTTTCTTACCATTCTTTTCTGTACACAAGTTTGTCTTGATATTGATGTATGATCTTGTAAAAAGAGTGTTGTGATTAGAGTAGAACATTATTATTCAAATTTGAAAAATTGTAGAAAACGTCACAAACTAATCAGTGATTATGGATTTTCGTCTCTAACTATATCACCTCATCGAAATTTCGTCCCGTAATTTAATATTTTTTGGAATACCGTCCCACCGTTAATTATGAGACGGAAATTGCGCATATGTCCGTTAAATTGCCATATGATTGCTTACGTGTTACGATGTGACAAATTTTTAGCATGAACAATTATACAATATTGCAGAATTCGTTCCAAACTAAGTATAAGATTGAACCGTCATTTCCATTAAACTAGAAATTTAATATTAGGACTAAATTCATACAAAATGGTAAATTACGGGATAAAATTCGGCGAGTTGATATAGTTTGGGACGAAAAATTAAAATTAGTAATTAGTTGGGACTATATTCCGAAAAAATAAATTACGGGACGAAATTCGGTGAGGTGATATAGTTCGGGATGAAAACCCAAAATCACTAATTAGTTTGGAATATTTTCTGCAATTTTGTCTTTTATTTTTCAATGAATATTGTGATGTGTTTTGTGTTGGTTGTAGTGCTAAATAATAGAAAGGTGAAGAAATGAAATGCAGAATAATTGAAATGTTAGGACGTAAAATGCTTTTTCTTTTTTGTTGTCTATCATTCAGTTTACCACACACACATTTCCAGATCTTGTTTGGTGATTCCATTATTTTACAAATTACATAAAGCAAGAAACATATGCTAGTGTTGATAACCTTCACGCCATCTTGAATTATAAAAGTAATAATAATTTAAAAGAAATAATTTTCAAAAAAAGAAAAAGGGCAGGATGTAAAATTGTTAACTGACAATAGATCTGCTTTAAGCTACTTCTTTATTGGGTCTCGACCAATTTTATCGGCAACTAGATCTCTTCTTTCATTGTAATAAAGTAACATTGGATAATCTGAATGGAGATTACTTTATCCATTTAAGATGTCCAAACACAAAATGAAAACAGAAAAACAAATCAACATTTCCCAAAACCCACAAATCAATTATTACAAAGTTGGTTCAAGTAAAACCAACTAATGAAGTTTTATTTTTCAACATCAGGTAAAAATTCGGTTCCGGTATATTCAAAAAATCTTATCAGTGGATAATCGAGTTTTAATCAGATTAAATCTCCACCCAAATTAGAGTAGGGTTCACGAATTTGAGTGAGTAAAATAATAAGTAAGCAAATAAAAATTAGGCTCAACTTTAAGACATTAAGTGCAAGAGAACATTTTCCTTGGGTTTTACTCGCTACAATCCAAAAATCAAACACAGCCTAAATATCTTCCAAGAAAAAGGTACTGATAATGTATAGTCAATTCTACAGTTACACCTAACAAACCACCACCACCACCTCCACTGATGAATTCAGTCACATTCCTCCCTGTATTAGCTGGCACTATTTAAGCCTATTTGGAGTTTGTCAACAGCCACAACACCACCCAACAACTGCCGCACCCCCACCCGAGCAGATGTTAAGTTACAGCAGTTCTAAAATATTGTTTAATTCTTAGCAATACAAAGCAAAATATGAAATATCATCATAATTATCACCCTTACTAGATCAATTCTATCAATACAAAGCAAAAAATAATCGATCCCAATATCGGAAACAAAACAGGAAAATACTCCCAACAATAGCAACCGAAATTTTGTACAGCTAAAGATCTTTCTAATTAGGAATATAGCTCAATAATCAACTTTGCATGGCTTCAGCATGATAACTCTCCAGCTCTTTATCAAGCTCATCAACTGATTTTACAGTGGTTTTCTTTCTCGAGCTAGCTCCACCACGGCCTCGTCCGCCTCCTCCACGTCCATTGTTTGAACCACCACGGCCCCTTCGTCTGTGTTCAAAACATAATTCAACAAAAATATCGAAATAAATTAGATCCCTACACTTTATACATAGAATGGTAATGACATCTACAGGAAGGGAAACCAAATGAGTCTTGACAATGAAAAAGACTACTTAATCTACATAATGACCGCCCCACATAAAACGATCATCAAGGGGAAAAAAAAAAAAGGAGCCAAGATATCACTAACAAATACCCAAAAGATTGCTTATTATTCAGAAATTATTACCCTGATCCACGATTAGCCGCCGTAAATCCACCTCTGGAGCGACCAGGTACAGACCTGCACAACAGCCAGTATCGAGTTCACAAGAAGAACATGGACAAGTACAGTACTTCTAAAACTTCATATATTCATAGACAAGGCATTTAACACCTTGCTAATCAAGGGGGGTGATGCCAGCAGCAATCATCAAGAAGCATACACAACAAAGACAAAACTAAATATATCAAATTATCATAAGTTTGCACACTAGATTCTTTCATTCTAATTGACTACCACTCAAATACATACATGATCAACTTAATTATGCCTTTCAAAACAAGTTCCTATTGTTCTGTCGATAATTTATTATGCAGCATATTTTATCCAGATACATGGAAAATCCACCGTCCAGGAACATAGATCAATCAATGAAACACAACTAGGGTTGGTGATTCAGGTTTCCATTAATATTATATATTAGATGAACTTCTACTCCATGAAATAATTTTCTAATATTCTAGTGTTACATCATTCACACTGACCAAGAATCATGGTGACATTGTACTAAAATAGTAGGCTCTAGCACAAAAGACCAAAAAAGGCATAGCTCATAAACTAAAACTGCATTCAAAGTGTATAAGATTGTAACACAACCCACCATAATATATATACAACAGCTAAAAATACAATTGACAAGCAGAAATAAAAGTAATGTAGAAAAATTAAGTCACATACCCAGTGACAACTGTCCTCTTTTTTCCATTTGCTCCGCCAACTACATTCAGACGAGTTGATAGGGGGATCTCAGCATTGGCACCAATTATCTCAATCTTCATGGGCTTGCCATCCAATTGGACATTGTTATAACGCTTAAGTGCTTGGAACGCATCACTTTTTCTAGCAAATATCACTTCAGCCGAACCCTGCTCCACAATTTAGAAAATTTAACTTCAGCAGCAAACAAATTGAACAAGGAAGGGACAACATAAAATGAGAGTAGAATTTTTTTTATTAAGGATCAACAAAATGATGGCATGGTTGCTAGAAGGAAAAAAATTCAACTCACATTAGGGCGCCCATTTTTGTCATAGTGAATTACATATCGAATCAACTCCCCAATCTCAGAAAACAGCTCCTGTGTCGTAAGTCTTGTTCAGTAAAATTCCAAAACAACCAATTGCAAAGATGAATTAAACGTCAAAAGGCACGGCAAATATATATACCCTTATATCTTCACTGGTCACTCCAACATCCAAGTTGGAAACATATAGCTTCGTTACATTATCCACCCCTGAAAACCCCGCAGCTCTAAGACCATCTTCAAGAAGACCATTCTGCCATGGTAAATTCTTGGTCCTTCGGAAGGACTGAAGCAAGCAGGCACCGAGATATATCGAGATTGGAGAAAGTGAACGTCAGCACAAGACCAGAAAAACAGTTTACCATTCTTCAAGTTAAAGCAGATACAGCAAAGTTCCACGAAGAAGTCAACCGAAAAGCTCAAATAAGATAATTATAATACCATTGAAAATTCAGTTAGGTAAATTAGTCTATGAGAGTAGAGATCTAGTCCAACAGCATGCAGTTAATGCCATGCAAAAGGTCAGATCTCCAGTTCTGAAGTTCAGCGAAGGAAGCCACCTTTGCAAAACAGCATGAACTGAGATACCATTGCAATCTCGCCCCAAAGTGATTCCAAATATATCAATGGCATAGAATCGTAAAAAAAGTTCCTCATATTGAAGGATCCATCAATGAACTCTCCCTCTAACAATCAACATTCGACAGTGACAAACTAGAGAGATCTCGGTTATATAATTTTCAATAAAGATGGTAAGAAGTTTCAAGCCTCAAATCAAAATGTGGAATTTAAAATGGTAAAAGCTCATAAGATTTCAGGTAAACAAGCTCCTCTACATAAGATGGCTAAGTAAAATATCTTCCTTAAGAGTCCATCAGACCTCCACTTTTTGAGAAATATCTTGCAGAGTACAAATACCGACAAGAAGAGAGGAGCCATTAGGAACTAAGAGCATTCAATAGAACATAAGAGCTTTTTTTCTAGCAGAGCAAATTTGGGCTTCTTCGAGGATGAAGTAGTGTCAAAAATCTCGAATATGAATTTCTATATCAAAACTATAGAACCTCCAGGCGAGGTACTACAGCAAAGCAGATGGTGATGGTTCTGAGCAAAACTAGAGTTTTGAGCTTGCCTTGGAAATTGTGTTTGATGATGGTCGAGCTTTTACTCCAAGCGGATTTTTTCGAAGAGCACCAAACGGCCTTCCACCTCTAGATGATCCTCCAGACCCTCTTCCACGACTGGCCTTGCCTTGGCCTCTGCCTCCTCTTTGGCTGTTTCTCTTGCTGTTTTTAATCATGTCGTCCAAAGATACATCCAAAGAAGCCATTGATAACAGAAACTGTAAAGCTCTGGCAAATAAACAGAATCTGCAATCAAAACAAGAGCAAGCAACAAATAAGTGTTGTTTCGTAATAGGAAGGTGATCATCCAATCACAAATGGAAAAACATCTACTAAAATCAAGGAGAGCAAAATTTTGTACAGTAATGTCTACTGAAGGAAGGGAGGAAAATTGTGTTCGCAATAGTCTATTAAATAACATCTATCCAGCAGATACAATTAAAAAAATTATGTAGTATAATAACACACACGAGAATCTCATTCATCTATCCGGGATTCTCTAAAAGTAATATACCAAGAGCCACTGTAAACGTTTAAGAACAAGCTTAACCACACAACAATTTATACGAAAGCGTTTCTCAAACTCTATCCATCTTTAACATAACACCACAAATTAAATATATAAATCAGAATTAATCAAATTTAAGCTAAACACAGGGCAATCATAAATAGATCTGGGCACACAAAACAACGTAAGTTTGTAATTAGACGAAAAGCATAAAAAAAACGAGATCTTTATGTTCAGTAGCAATTATTTTCTATAACTCACCCGGAATAACAAAGGCTAATCACAAAAAGTTTAGAACACAAATAGAAAAATCAATTCACGCACAAAAACGTGAGAATTAGGGTACGTACCTAGATCAGATCGCAAAAATCTCGAGCGGCGTAAAATCTTCGATCTTGATGCGGAACCGTGTGGAAGAAAAAGATTTGATTTATTGAAATTGATGACGGAGGAAGAGTCTCTTTTACAGAGATTAGGGTTTCAGAGAGAAGAACATATATAATAACGAAAAATTAGTTATTTATAGGATTTTATTAGGCCGATTTTGTATGTCGGTATCTTATGTCCTAGGCTTTTTTCTATTGGGCTGGTCTAGAAAGGGCTATCAAATTCAACACAATTAGGGCCTAAAAATTGGGTTTTTATTTATTTTTTTTTTTTTTGAGTCGATTGGGTTTTTATTTTTGATAATTAGGTTTTCACAACTCGGTTTCCATAATGCATTATAAAAAATTTAATAGACTTTTTTGTGCATTAGCTAAAATTAATCTATTTATATGCGTTTTAACGATGCATAGTATTTTATTTGTAAAGTAAAATTTGTTAGGTGAGTGAGCCCGATATAAATTTGAAGTCCGAAAAGTTACATGAGCTGAGTTTGAGTCTATAGTCGTGAAACACAATAGTATATGAGTTTGAGCCTATAATTATGAAGTCCGATGATATTTGAGTTTAGTCATTTAAGGTTCGGCTCACAATGCTCAACTGACAAGCTTAATCAAATATAAGTCTTTCACTTTAATGCATGTATTTGCAAAATAAATACTCATTTTATTTTTAACAATTTACTTGCTAAAACCTATTTTTAACTAGCCTATTTAAACCAGAAGAAAACTATTAACCTTATTGAATTAGTTTACAGAAAAAATAGAAGAATAAACCCAATAACGCATTAGTTACTACATGTCTTCTTCACGCTGCTTGAAGCAATTAATTAAAACACATTTTAAAGTTTGTCTTCTTCGTACTCCTTGCAGCTAGGGCTGACAATTGGGCGGATTTTAATTTGAATTCGCTCTGTATTTGATCCGAGTTATTAAGATATTTATTCGAATAAGGATTCGACGGATCTGATTCAATTAAGAAGCTACGTAATCCAAAATATATGGAGCAAATATGGAGAAGTGTGTGACAACATGGAAGAGAAAGAGTTGAATAAATATAGTGTAATAAGTTGGGGAGATAGTGGGTTGTCAATTTGAGCTTTTTTTAGAGTAGTTTCATAAATAAATCAAGATTTCAGAAATCAGAAGTTAAAGGGTTAAATGTGTATTCGGTATAGTTATATGACTAATTTTGAAATGATTCCAATGTTACATGAACATTTATAAAATTTTGCCATTATTTATGTAGAAAAATTTAGTGCATCAGCCTGATCTTAGAGTACCAAATGATTTTTCAACGAATACCATAACAAGTTGCTTATTAAATTGATATAAGAGAAAAATGTTCCACTGAAAAAAAAAAATATGTATATCAATTTACAATTATCAACATCATGACAATTTTGGAAGAAGTCGTGGTTCTAATTCCTTAAATATGTTAAATAATTAATCTCAAATAGCATACCTTCTACTTATATATTCTCTTCATTATTTATGTTCGAAAACCTAGTGCATGCATTTGTCCTTAGACTACCAAATGACTTTCTAACAAGGTGACATACCAAAACAAGTTAACTCATCTGATTTTAAGAAGAAAACAATTATTACACAATTTCATGCAAACTTCTCCGATCGTAAATTTTTAATAAAATGCAATGAATTTCAAATCAATTATTGTAACTCTATAATTGAATTCCTCTAAAAGGAAATGGGTTTTATGCGTTAAAAATAATTGACGAAAAAATAGCAGAATACGCAATCAAGGACTTTGAATAATTCTATTTAAAAGGGGAAAAAAACTTTGATTGGCAAATTGTTATCTCTAATCTTAATTAAGAGTGAAATTACATGTAAATGTGAGTAGATTTGTTGACAGAGTGAATTTTAAAGGACAAGACTTTCGTCAATGGTTTGAATTCGAAATGGGCAATCAGCCTTCAAAACAAATACCAAATAGAATTAAATTCAAAGAAATAGAAAATAGAAACTGATGTACATATTGTAATTAGGGCCAAATTTTGGAGATGAACACAAAATATTCTGGATGACAGGGGAGGTTGTGATGATGTGTTGAATTGGTTCTAACCAATCTAAACCAACATAGCGAAATAATTTATAATTCTCCATACCATCATATTATAGGTCTAAAATGATATATATTGGACAATTTTGGCCGTTCAGAACCAAGAGTATTATGCATTCGACAATTCGAGTTCTTATTAAACAATTCTGAATATTTTGTACTTGTTGGTGTATATAACGATTTTTTTTTAAAGAAAAGTCTATATATATTGTGTTATTAAACAATTCTTATTTATGAATTTCATGAAATTATACTTGTCTCCCCAATCGTGATAAAACCTAGTGCATGTGCTTGATATAGGACTAAGGGTGAGTTTGGCCCAGCGGTGGGAGCTCTTAAAAGCACTTCTAGACATCCATTGTGATTTTTGAAGTGTTTGGCCCCAATTATATAATTTGCTTTTAGTCAGTCGTGATTTTAATGGTGTTTGACCTCTAATATCATAATTACTTTTGGGATCTCCAGAAGCTAAAAATCAACTTATTTCAGAAGCTACTAGAGTGTTACTTTTGCAAAAGCTATTATCCAAAAGCAATTATTTTATAATTGAATTTTATCATAATCAATTATTGCCAAAATCCATTTTAGTAAAATTAATTCTCCTATAATTGATTTTCGAATCGCTAGGCCAAACTCACCCTAATTAGACTACCAAATGAATTTCATGAAATTATATTCGTCTCCCCAAACGTGATAAAAAGCAATGAATTCCAGATAAATTACCTTAACTATATTACATAATTAAATTAAATTCCTATACACTAGATGTGGAAACTTATCTATATATGTGACATCAATGCACAAATGAAGCTAGCTAGCTAATTTTGTTATATGATTGATTGACTGCATGCGATGAAAAATATATTTTCCTTTTCATTTGATCTTAATTGTTTGATGGCAGAAATGTCGAAAATGTCTGAAGAAGATTTACAAAAAGTACGGGAAATGAGGGAAAAAATGATAGAAAAGCATGAATCGAAGATAGACGTTCTCGTGCAAATGGATGAGATACTAAGAAAGGAGTTGTTGAAGCCAACCATACAAGCTCTTAAGTCCCTTAAAAAAATCAGACGAACAACACTAGTTCCGGCGGTTCCTCCAACAATTAAAGGGAAAAAGTGAAGTGAAGAATAGAAATATATTGGAATTTAATGATTATGATTGATATATATATATATATATATATATAACTATAAGTATATGTTACATGGGAAAATATGCACTAGTTTCCCATCCTTATTAATGTTCTTTTTAATACACACATATGTAATCACTCTTCTTGTCAATTATATAACAAACTATATTATATATAGTTTTACATTTAGTTTACATTTCTCTCTCTATGTACGGGGAAAGAAAACTTGAAAATTTTAATAGTAAATAATATATGTTACAAGAATTATAATTATCACTGTCACACTGTGACAATATTGACTACTAAATTTATCATATTTATTGAACAAATCATCGTACAGTTCCAATTCCTTTATTTGAAAATGGTATTTAACCTTTTTCATTTTGCAGTTAGTTTAAATTATTGTTTACTTAACATAATAACAACCGATTTATCAACTTAGTTAATTTTCACCCAAATTAATACTATGAGCATTCTCTCTGAAATTGATATATGATCATTCGATCACTTTATTACTTATCGACGCGTGCACTTACATTATAATTGTCTAGCATAGTCACGGATACAACATCTAATCGATTAAATATCCTAATAAATCAGATCAAATACGAACAGATTCGGCCCACTCAAATACAATTTTCAATTCAGACCAATATTAGTTTCTCCCAATCAAAAGCCCAATCCACGAAAAGCCCGGCTTCGTGGGTACTCTTCAACCGCCAAATTTCTTGCAAGTGTTGAATATACCGCGCGATTACAAACAACCCAGGGTTTTGGTATTTGAAATGCGAACCAGAAATCAATCCATTCGACTCCAATCCACCGGTAATTTCCTAATTTTCCTTTACGCACTCACGAATTATGCACAATTTTTTAGCAATTTAGAATCAATAGCATTGCCGCTGTTTAATTTAGGTCATTACTGTACATAGGGTAACAAAAGTTGAAAAAAAAACCGAACCATTTTTTGTTTGTGTAGGTGAAAAAGAAGGCACGAAGAAGAAAAATGCTCGTGTATCAGAGAGTATAGACGATAATGGTTTGTTTATTGTGTTTGATAATAATGAAGTTTTTTTTAGTGTTTTGTTTGATTTATGAGTTATTAATAGTTGTATTTGGGATTTCAGAAACTCTTTCTAATATATCCAGAGGTGCCGTGGGAAAACTGTTGAAAAGAGTTAAAAGAGGGTTTAATAGAGAAGATGTTGGTTATTTGCGCCGCTCTGAATCTGAGGCCAAGGTAATCTAGTCTGTTACTTTTTGTATATTTTTAGTACAGTTATTGTTAGGTTAGACTATTCTCAGTTGTCTGTTAATGTCCAGAACTGTTTTTCAGTCAACTAATGCAACACAATATATTGTTTTTGTTACCATTAAACTACATATTTTTCGAGAAGGTCTGTAGCAAGAACATATTATATCAAGCTAAACTTGTTTGTATCAAACTGGATTATATTAAATAAATTGAAACCTACCTTTCGTGTGAAATGTTGGGTTCCATAAATGAGCAAAAATTGTATATTTTCAGTTTCAAAAGTTTAAGGGATAAGTTTTCTCAGTTAGTTGTGGGTATAATGCAGTCTATTTGACTGGGTTTACCAATTATTTCACATTTTAGCTGGAGAGAGAATCAAAGGGAAACAGTAAAGAGATTATTGGTAAAGCAGGAGGTAATGATACAGCAGATCCTGAATCTTGTGTTGGAGAAGAATTGCAGGATGCATCATTGCACCTGGATAAGACTGAAGATGTTGGTGATGATAATGACTTTGATTGGGAAGATGGGTGCATCCCTACATTATCTTCCACTAAAGATAACAGAGAAGATTTAATCGAAGGAGTTTCTGTTGAGTTTGAGATTTCACCTGGCTCAGCAAAGAGGAAACCTGTCCGCCGAGCTACTGCTGAAGAGAAGGTAATTATGTTATACTTCTTCCTTCCCGTAATTCTTTATCCTTTGCTACGGTTGACCGGTCATCTTAAATAAAATTTCATAAAGTCAAAATAAATAATCTAATTAATTTATTTCAAGAATAATTTGGTAATATTACATAACACTACATATCTTGATATTTAAAATGTTCAATTTTTCATACATGTATAATATTCAACTTGATAAGTCACTTAGAAGATTAAAAAGTTTGACTCAAATGGTGCAAAAAATTTGGGACAGAAGAGTATTAAATAAGCACGATGAGATCGCATGAGTGGAATCCTTTGCCTTCTCCTTCATAAAGAAATCCTTTTTTGGTGGCAGGAAGTTGCTGAGTTTGTGCACAAGGCTCATTTGCTTTGCCTACTTGGGAGGGGCAGATTGATTGATAATGCTTGTAATGATCCTCTCATTCAGGTAATTGCCTTTCTAGTTTTATTTTGCATTATCATCTGATGTTGTTTTCTTGTCATGGTCATGAGTATACATGTTATGATCATATGACTGTTCTCTATATAAACACTTTTATCTCTGTTATGATAGCTGAACTCAAGTGTGAATACTGTGTCAACTTGAAGTGTCAAGAATTTAAATGGTTGTTTTTAAGTCGTAAAAGCAATTGTGTATCATCCCTCGCTCACCACAAAGTTGTGGACTCAGGTTTGAATCCCTGTTGGGAGAGGTTCCCACTTTATGTGCCCGACGCCTCAAAAAGGATTAAACCCTTGGGAAACCAAAAAAAAATCATCCCTCGCTCACCTTTTCTCTTTTTTACATTTTTTTTGTTTTGTATTCTTTAGCTTTCCTATCTTTTTCCTTTTTGTGTATTAGATTGTGTGAGAAAGAGAGGGAGGGAAGGAGGGACACACTGCATTGTATCTTATTGCTTTGTGGCAAAAAGATTAATTTACATATTATATCTATATGAATATGGAAAATAACCACTGTACGTGTTCCTTGTACTTTTGGAGAATTTGGATGTGCACTTCACATTTGGTAACTTAGTAGGTCTAATAGCTGTTTTATTATCGTCTAATATAACATGACATGAGAACCGTTGATGTTATAGCCTGATAAAAGGCAAGTGCCCTTTGTCTGAAAAGCCCCACTTTTGGCCGTGTGGAACTTTTAACGAATGTTAAAGCCCTTGGACATAGCGACCATTATCAAGTTGCTGATAGAAAGTGGAGGATCGTCGGTCTATTTTCCTTGTATTGAGAGTACTGCCTTGATATAGTGGTAATATAATATTTCGAGTGCTGGTTTGAACTCTGGAATTAGAGCTGTTCTACAAAATCCAACTAATTGTAGCAAACCAATATACTTTTTTGACCAATTAGAATCATTTTGATATTTTTACTATTTAGGAAAACCTATATATTTGCAGGCTTCTCTTCTTTCTCTGCTTCCAACTCGCTTCTTGAAGATAGCAGAGTCCCCTAAGCTTACCGCTAGTGATTTGTCTCGTCTTGTCATTTGGGTATGTGCTAATCGTGCTTGTTTGTTTTATACCTGTTTAGCACCTTTAAGTCTGTACTTAATGATCCTGTCTTGCTTATTATCAGTTCCACGACCACTTTCGTGTCAGGAGTCCAAGTCTAGCTGATAATTCTTGTCATTTAGCATTGGCATCTACTCTAGAAACTCGATATGGAACTCCAGAAGCGGTATGATTTTACTTGTACATATATTGTTACTCTATAATCTATTTATTTCTCCTAAGAACATTACTTGCAAGATCCCTATGCTTATGATCTGGTAACTTCATAGGAACAAGTGAAGTAGATTCAAGGGTGGATCTGCAGAAACTCTTAATGCACTCTGCAAAAAAATTATCAATAATGTTGGTTCACCATTTAGAATTGGCAGACCTTGATAGTAAATTTAGACTTTCAAGCAAAAAAAAGTTAAAACTACTTGCAGATTTCATTAAAATATGGGAATGAAGACCAATGAGTTAGAGATGATTATAATTTCAATTTCCTGATAGACTTTCACAGCATAAACATATTTTTCCTTTCTGTGGAGTGGATTATGGTTCTCTCTGAGAAGGGAGTGGCTATCTAGTGGAGCTTCGACCAACCACCATGGAGAGCTACCCAATCTTACTAATAGTTGACTTTAGCTAGATGAAATATATGGATAGAATATCATCATTTCGCTCCATATATAAGTAGAATTTAAAAAAAAATGGACATTCTCGTATTCCATCACTCCTTATTAGTAAAACAATTTCTTAATCTATCATGTTAATATTCTTTATCGTGGAATTATTCTTGCTCTTTGATCCTGGGTATTGGTAAAACCAAAGTTAGAGCAGAAGTTACAAATTTTATTTGCTGTTCAATAATAGAAGGAATTGATTATAGGTGTTATTTTCAAACTATAATTACCTGATTACTTTTTTGCAGGTTGCAGCATTATCTGTGGCACTCTTTCGGGCTCTGGGTCTGACAAGTCGGTATGGTATATTTAATTAGACAACAAATAGTGCCTTATATCCACCACCCCATCCTGTAAATGTATCTTTAATCTGGTTCCTTATTTGTGCTTAGATACTTTGATTATGCTATCTCAACGCCTATGAGCTTCTGATGCTAATTATATTTATTGTGCGTGTGTTTGTGGTCTTGGGATAAGTGTCGCCTGCCCCAACTGCAGCCTTTGCCATTTCTTCATATTCTTTTTCTTCATTTATAGCTCCCCTTTTATTGCATATACATTCCACCTGCCTTTTTTCGGTCACCATTACAATCATATATCGGCAGAGGGAGGCAAAGTTTCCCACCCCTTCAGAGTAAAGCAGAAGTACTCAAGAATATAAGTATTTCACTTTTCTGTGTATAATACGACAATAATACCAATAACTACATAGTTCTTATTTAATGTGAAAATTCTAGTTCTAGATTTGTCATGAACACCTTTACCTGTCCTCAATTGTTTTCATCGAATTGATATCTTGCATATAGCTTTTGGCATCACCTTTCTCTGTTGAAGGAGGGTTACTATGGTAGATTTGTCTCGGAGTACTCATGTCCCTTCAGAATGATGAATGCAATTCTTTCTTTTTTTTGGTAATTCGTAATATGGATAGCAACATATTGTTGCATGATAAGAAGGTGATATACCATTAT
This sequence comes from Penstemon davidsonii, assembly GCA_034814905.1. Lineage (NCBI taxonomy): Eukaryota > Viridiplantae > Streptophyta > Magnoliopsida > Lamiales > Plantaginaceae > Penstemon > Penstemon davidsonii. The sequence goes on from JAYDYQ010002686.1 coordinate 13,361,513, forward strand.
GTGGCACATGCAGGGTTCAGGAGGGAGTTAGGAGAGCATCGATAGATCTTACAGCCTGTTTCTTGTTTTTCAATATTGTATAGGATTGATTCTTGAAGCCCCATTGTATCAGCTGAGCTAGATAGCAACACTCTAAGCTACCCATTTGTAAGATTCTTGGCTTAAAGTTTGGTGCAACTGAAATTGTTGATAATGGAGTTATAGGTGCTCCAATTTTCTAATGCCATCTAGGTTCTGTTAGGTTATGGCATCAGTATTTAATGGCTGGGGTGACTAACTGACTATATTAGATTTATAAAACTCATGGTTAAGTGGAAAACCACCATCAGAAGGATTAATTGTCTAATTGCAGCTGTGTGTCCTATATGTCCAGTGTAACCCCTTTTATGGTAGGTCTTTTTTATGTCTCCAGACACTTGATGCCACATTTTTATGGTGTATACTCTATGAAACATTTATGCTGCTCACCAAGTACTTTATACTTGAGAGATATTCATCTTAAGCACTTAAGAGTATAAATCCTTGTTTTTCCAGGTTTGTTTCTGTTCTGGATGTGCTCTCATTGAAGCCTGATCATGAAAAATCAGAATCCATTGTTGAACTTGTAAGCAAGGGAGAAAGAGATATATTTAACACATCAACTCTGATGGTTGCTGGACCAAGCTGTAGTTCATTGACTTCACCATTCGAGGTGGGGCAGAGTAATAGTCAGACTGTTGCAAGAGGTCCTGGCAAACAGAAGGCTAACAAATCAAGAAATTATGGGTCCGAATCCCAAGACACTCTTATTACTGATAGTTCAAAAAATAAAATGTCAGATGTGGCAGTCACTGAGCCCTCAAATGATACTTCTAAACCTTGCCTTCCTAAATCTGAGGGATCGAAGAGGAAAGGAGATGTTGAATTTCAGATGCAGTTGGAGATGGCTCTCGCAGCCACAGAAGTTGGAAGTTGTAAAAACAGTATGACGCCTAATGGTGTGGATTCACCTAGCACTTCCTCAACTTTTACTTCACCTTTTAAACGAATGAAGAAAATCAGAACTGAAGAATGTCAAACTTCCGCAAGTGGAGTATCTATAGCTATTGGATCACAAAAGGTAGGAGCCCCACTTTATTGGGCAGAGGTTTTTTGTGGTGGAGAGAATTTAACAGGAAAATGGGTGCATGTTGATGCCGTCAATGCAATTGTCGATGGAGAGGATAAAGTAGAAGCTGCCGCTGCTGCATGCAAAAAATCTTTGAGATACGTGGTTGCTTTTGCTGGAAGTGGGGCTAAGGACGTCACACGCAGGTTTGAAATCCTTTATGATGTTTTCTGACTTCAGCTAAGGCAGAAATTGATTACTTTGTGACATTTTTAAGTTCTTGAATGACGTTCATTCTTGGGTCATTTGCAGCTTTAAATATAAGAATCTATTTGGCAGTCTTGGTCAATAGAATCCAGAACCAGTCCTCACTAAGTTATTCTTGAATGATTTATATGCGCTATCTGCATAATACTTACGACATCTATCATTTGTGGGAAATAGAGTGAAGCCATATATGAGATCAAGAAATGAGTCCGAAGATGAACTTATTTACTATTGACCATCGACTAATTGGAATGCAAGTAAAACTTTTGTCCCTTTTGATGGAAAAATGAAAATTGATTTGCCTCTCTTACTAAACTAGGTTCCAGGCTTCCAGTACTATTAGCTGCATAAGCATATGGTTGTAAATTTCGGTTATACCATTATATGTTGTTATTGCTGATATATTCACCTGCTAATTTTGGTTGCTTTCATGACTCGGCTACATATGCTTTTACACATATAGTGACTTACTCTGATGAACACTTTAGCTCGATCCTGTTGGGATATGCATGAATTCAGCTCGTTGACCTTGATTAGAAATTATACGTTTTATGCTTTTGCATGTAACGTGACTTTGTTATGGATTGGACAGCTTGGCCCGGTCCTGTTGGGATATGAATGGATTTAGCTCGTTTGGCATTGTCTAGTAGTCATTTATTTTATTTTTCTTTTCTTTTGGTTAGCAAGAAAGATCTTGGGAGACTAAGTGCATCTCGTTAGGGGTGTAATCTATTTTTTCTAGTGAAGGAACATGGAAATTGAGAATATATGCATGCTTATCACGTTGTCATTTAAATTGTTGAGACGAGATCAAGAATGGATGGTGAAAAGTGTCATACATGCGTTCTGTCTTCTTTTGACATAAACTTTTAGGGAGATGTGGAAGGAGTTTAGATATGTGTTTCAGTTTTAGTCTTGGTATTATTGTCTGACTAGAGTGCTAGTATTAATTTGTTCAAATGTATGAGATGCGAATATGATTGTTGGAGGCAGCTTCATACCCAGGGAACCTCATTTATGACGAATTCAGTTTGAGTTCGGCATATGTAGATGAACTTGTGGTGTTTTATTATTCAACTTTACAAAGCCATAAGTAGAACACACTACTCATTTAGAGAAATATAATTTCAGATACTGTGCAAAATGGTTCAAGGTAGCACCACAAAGAATCAATTCAACCTGGTGGGATACAGTGTTGGCACCATTGAAGGAATTGGAATCTGGAGCAACAAATGGTGGTGAACAGAGAACTTCTGGTGATGTAAAGATTGAAATATCTCAAGTAGCAAATCCAAATCACGTATGCCTTCTAGATGCTAACAAGCCACGCATGAGGAATTCTTTCGCTTCTAACAGAAGCTCCCTTGAAGATATGGAACTCGAAACTAGAGCACTAACTGAGCCACTTCCTACCAATCAACAAGTATGATGGAATCCATCTCCATTACATTTCAAGTGCTTTAATTATCACATAAAATCTCTCTCTCTCTCTCTCTCCCCTGAAATATCCATTATATCAGGCCTACAGAAATCATCACCTATATGTGATTGAAAGATGGCTTAAGAAGTATGAAATTCTGCATCCTAAGGGACCTGTATTGGGGTTCTGTTCGGGGCATCCCGTTTATCCTCGGACTTGTGTACAAACACTGCATACAAAGGAAAGATGGTTGCGTGAAGGGCTGAAAGTGAAGGATGATGAACTTCCTGCTAAGGTCTGACATTATATGGAATTTCATGTTGGATAAACTCAGTTTGATCATGTTTGTGTAAATATGTTAAAGCACATTATGTTTCTTTTAGGTCCTACAGCGCTCACTGAAGTGTAGTAAAGAAGAAGCTATGGAAGATGATGAATATGCTGATGGAGATAACGAACGGAGTACTGTTCTTTATGGAAAGTGGCAGACAGAACCGTTGTGTCTTCCTCGAGCTGTAAATGGAATTGTTCCCAGGGTAGATCTCTACTTTTATTTTGACGTTATACTAAAGTATTTAATTAGATCAGCCACCTATATTATAGTATTAGAGAAGAAATAATATGCTAATTTCTCCTATCACATTTCATAATGGAGTGATAACCTTGAACAGCAACATTTCCTTCTTGTCTAGTGGCCTGCATGGCTGCTCATCCAAATAAGGTGTAAATGAATTTCGGTTTTTGTTAAAATCTTTATCAATTGCCTTCAACCAAAAGGGCAAACATAATTTTGAGAACTGAAGAGGAGAGACTTAAGCTGCTGTACTTTTGGATGCCATACATAGTAGCCACAAATTGCTACATTGAGTTTGTTATCAACTGCATCCAAACAGCTCCCTTTCTCTCGTGGTCTCTGTGTTTGTATATGTGCATGCTCTGAGTGCCAGGTTGATTCGCTTATGTGTCAATGTTCTCCAACTAGATGTTTTTGCATATTCTTCTATTGTGTTCAATTTTTACATGATACAAACTAAAGCAAGCATATTTACAAAAAACGAAAGCATATGTGGGATATGCTGATATTGATTCTATTTCAGTTACGTTCTTATATCCCAGTGATAAGGAAACCACAGCGAATATAGAATTTTGTACTCTAGTGATATGATTCTTTGCTGTATCATTTCACAATTTATCTAACCTACTTTTAATCCCTTATTACAAAAGGTACAGAAGAGTTTACACAAAATCTACTCCGTCTACTTAATCGATACTAGTATTATTTCTTGTATTTTACTTGTATATTCTGGTGGGCAAATTTGTGTTTAGTTGCTATTCGTCATAGCTGGATGCAGTTTCTTTATGTATTGACAGCTGATCTCTAAACTATAATTTTTTCTAGAACGAACGTGGTCAAGTGGATGTGTGGTCTGAGAAATGCCTCCCACCAGGTACAGTCCACTTGCGTTTTCCGAGGTTGGTACCTGTTGCGAATAGGCTGGATATCGATTTTGCTCCTGCAATGGTTGGATTTGAATTCAGAAATGGTCGATCTTTTCCTGTATACGAGGGCCTTGTAGTATGTACTGAGTTTAAGGATGCTATTCTAGAGGTAAATTAGTAAACTTTACTTCAGTAAACACTCTTCATTTGTCATTGATGTTCAAGTTTTTTACTTAATACGTATAGGCATATTTTGAAGAAGAAGAGAGAAGAGAGGCTGAAGAGAAAAAGAGGAATGAGGCGCAAGCACTCTCAAGGTGGTATCAGCTTCTTTCTTCAATCGTTACTCGACAGAGGTTGAACAACATCTATGGAGATGGTGAATCATCACAAGCCTCCATTGGCATTCCAGAGTCGGAGGATAAAAACTCCAAACCAGCTGTCAGTACCAAGAAAAAAGAGGCAACTCCTACACGTCAGCAGTCAAATACAACACTAAAGAAACAAAGTAATGTTTCTCTATCTACTTTACCGACAGAAAATCATGAACATGAATTTGTTTTGGACGAGGAAGTATCCGATGAAGAGGGCTCAACGCGAGTAAAGCGATGTCACTGCGGATTCTCAGTGGAGTTTGAGGAATTATAGAACCCTTTGTCCCTATTTTTTTGTTATGTTTTGTATTTACGGTTTCTCTGATGTTAACTTTCTACGTTGAATGACAACTTGTGTGCAGTGCCCTGTAGTTTTTTTTTTTTGGTATTTAAATTGCATTTTACTTCACAGAATAACAAAACCTAATTCGATTCGATCCGATCCGGTACAGTATTACAGAATGCACACACCTACTTAAACGAGTAATTGGCATAAGTACTGAGTTGAATTTAAACTGGAGATAGTTGAATTTAATTAGAGTAGGATTTGACTCGTAGTGTGCAAGAGATATTATGGGACCATTTGTCAATGTAGTGGCCTTCATTCACTTTGTCATCTCCAGGGGAATTTGAGCATCTCCGACAAGTTAATATTCAATGGTGGACCATAAATGCAAAGTCAAGGACATCATCATCTTATCCAAATACTAAAATTAACATAACACAAAACAAAGAAAGGCATATTGTAAAAAGATGTGTTTAGATTTGTTATTTGTAGAATTGTTCAATTCAATTTGTTAAACATATTCGAAAAACTTTTAAAAATTATGTCTGAAGTTAATTTCAATTGTTTGACTATATAATGTAAAGAGTTAACAATGCATTATTAATGTCAAAACTACTCAAAAAAAAATAAATAAACTAAGCTCCCAAGACTAAAAGATATTTAATTCAAATCTCACTAATTTTGTTAATTTTCTAGTATAAAATTACTCTTGATAGTTGATTTTTCTTAGTATTTTAATAGTAATAAAATAGATTCAAATAAATTTATTGATATAATAATTTATTCATCATTTAAGAAAAAAAAATTCAAACTCATATTCAAACACTTGATATCACAAAATGGTGATGTTCTACAATCTCTACCATCTAAAGTACAAACACTTCATAAACTAAAGTACAAAGCCATAGGATTTGACTGTAGACCAGCCATAGGATTTGACCGTAGACCAGCAAGATAAACTAAGGTCCCAAGACTAAAAGATCTTTGATTCAAATCTCACTAATTTTGTTAGTTTTCTAGTATAAAATTACTCTTGGTAGTTGATTTTTCTTTGATTTTTTCTATAGTAATAAAATAGAATCAAATAAATTTATTGATATAGTAATTTATTATTCATCGTTTCAAAAAATCAACTCATATTCAAACACTTGATATCACAAAATGGTGATGTCCTACAATCTCTACCATCTAATGTACAATCATACAAAGCCATAGGATCCATAGAGTAATATTACTCTTAAAAAATGACATGAACACAATCTGAGTCAAATTCATCTAATCCTCTACCCAATACATATATAAGATTTTTTTGGTAATCAATAATTAGTATTTCTATAATTACCAACAAATGCAAGCAATAAAACAGTAGATAATGTTGTGAGCCCCATAAATGAAACAAGTACCTCACAGATTTACATCAAGCTAAGCCAGTTCAACTACACTACAGTACATTACACAAACAAACACTAAATGCTAAAACATCATCATTCAATTGAAAAGAGCTACTCAATGAAAGCACATAATTTCATCTAAAGTTAAAGAAACCAATTCAAGTAACAACCTCAATACATTACCTTCATCAAATATCTCAAGCCTCAACACCATTCTGCACCGACTGCGGCTGCACCTTCCTCGGCCTTCCTCTAGGCCTTCCGGTCTTCGAAATGCTCGGTGGACCAGGGGCTGGTTTCGGTTTCTTGGCCGCGGGTGGGGCGTTTGGGTCCTTTCTTGGTCGACCACGGGGTCGAGGGGGGCCAGGAGGGAGGGTGCCCGCGGGCAGAGGCTCCTTAGGCTTCGGAGGGCGGCCTCGACCACGTTTCTGAGGTGAATTGGATCCTGCCTTGAAGTAATTGTTATTGATGATGACAATCTGCCCACAATCCTTCATTTGGGTTAAGTGATTCAACAACAAATCCGCATGATTTGGAGGCAAATCAGTATACTTGGACTCCAAGTATTGGGTTATTGTTGACTTGTTTGCACCCTCTGTTTTCAGTGCATCTATTGCTTCCATAATCATCTGGGACAGAAAAAAGAAGGAAAAAAAATGAGATTTTTAACATTTTTTTCTCTGCGGCTTAAATACAAACAGTCGGTGTGCAACAAAAACCTTCATACCCAGCCAAGATCTAAGCTATTTACAAAAAGTAAAAGGGTTAAAAATGCTTTCTTTTTCAGCTCAGAAATTCCCAAAGCTAATTTTTTAACTCAAGAAATAAATAATTACACGAATGAGGGCACCCTATAGACGAGACAAAGGGGTTTCTACAAAAATGTGAAGATCTTCACTATTCTTCAACACTGAATAATAAATATCAAAAATTTAAAGCACAACTGGTAAAATCATATTAAAAAAATTGTATATTTTTTCACCTGTGGGTATGACGGGAGTGAAGGAGGCTTGTTGAGCTCTTCAGTCGCCATTGAAGCTTCTGTGCTGTGAACTACAGAAACAAAAATGAAAACCAGAAAAAAAGAAAAAGAAACAAAAAACGTGAGGGGTCAGCTTCACAGTAGAAAAAATCTCAACTTTTGCTTTTAGAGAGAGAAAGGGAAAGGAGCTTATCGACAAAATTATTAAGAGGGTTTGATGGAAAAAAGTTAGTGCCGTTTTCGAAAATAATAAATGAAAATGTAAAGAAAATGGACGGTGAGGATTTGCTTGATCGGACGGATTTAAACGAGGGGAAATGAAATCACTAGGATTGCTGACGTGGTATGATTTCCTATATTTTTATTTTACTTCAACTCAGGTGGTGGTGGCCATTGGAAAAACAATTTTGATTGATGTACGATGTATCACATCATTAAAAAAAATTCAAATTTTATAATTATTTATTTATTTGAAATTAGATGTACCAACTGGTTCACGAAATTATTTCTCGTGGCAGTAGTTTCAAGTTTTGGTTATATGGAACAAATCAAGTTTGAAACTTGGTTATGAATATAATGCTAACTCATTTTTTATTTTTATTAAAATTTATTTGGATTCGATTTATTCAATAATAAATCAAATTTAAGTAAAATTTCTAACTCTATAAGAAAAGGTTAAATCTGCATTAAATTAATAATGTATTGTTCGATTGGACTCGACTCGTCTCATATTCACACATATATATTAATTTTTTCTCAAGAAAACACATAGGTTGTGTGTGGATGGATTTTGACCGAGTTTTGCGGGTTTCGCGAGACAGGGCCAAAACTCTTCCAAATGAGTTTTCGTCAGACCCATGAAACTCATCACAAACCTATTCATAAATCTACACTCAAACTTTTGAAACCTATAAAACATTGATTTGACATCTACCATCTACTTTTTTACCTCAAAACACTCTAAAAAAGACATTGATTTGACACCTACCACCTACTTTTTTCCCCACATCCCCACATCCAAAATCAATCCAAGCCCACACCCAAAACCTAATCAAATGGGGTTTCAAAGATTTCACCGAAAATCACCCAAACAATTTTTTTAAAACCGAGACCCGCGAAACCGAACTAAAACCCATCCAAATAGGCCCATATATTCACACTTAGTTATTTGTAATGTTATTTGCAGGGACGGATCTATGCTTTGGGGCCCCCAAGATATTTTTTTTTAATTAGTATATATATACATTATGTAATTTATTGTATAATATGACTTTGTATATATATTTACATAATAATATGGTCAATTCTCTTATATCTAGGTGTGTTTAAACAATATCCAAAACTATTAATTCACAGTTCTTTTATAAATTACGATGTAATATTTTTTTTTTGTCTTCTCACTTTTATTTTTTAGTTTTTGACAATTTAATTTACTGTGTACGTATTAGAGCAGAATTGAAGACAAGTAAAAAAAATATATCACAATAATAAGACATCTAAATTTGTTTAGTTCCACAAAATCGAGAAATTAGACTTAGTGATAAGATAGAAGATTAGTACCTTATAATAATCACAACGTACATTGAGAATAAAACTGTCTAGAAAATTGACATTGATTTTATATTGGATTAATTTTATGACTTGAAACAACGTCGTGTGAAACTTTGATAATCTTCTGTAAAATTTTATTTGCATCCGAAATCCTGCAAAGTTCTTATTAACAATACATTTTTTAAAATTTAGGTTAATTTTTTAGATTTAAACTAATAAAATAGTTTTAATATCATTTTTAATTAACTTTACCTATATTGAAACTCGACCCCCCAACTTCTTGATCCTGAATCCGCCCCTGATTATTAGAATACTATAAAGAAGTTTAACGCATCAATTAGTTGTGGGTTCCAAAAGATGTCTATATATATTTATTTGCTTTTTAAATTAACATCAAGTGTTATTCCCAGGATCATACGCTTTAGTCTTTACCTTATGCTCTTTATGGCAACAAAGATTGGCTTTAGGTCTTTAATTTTTAGCTAAAAGGAATCTAAGACTTTATTTAAATTTGATTCCTTAGATATTGTATTCTATTGCCGCTTTCATTAGTGGGGTAATATGGATCATGATAATTTAGGATTGATCGGAGCTTGGTTCGATCCAATTCAATCCAATCATATCTTTCGTATTGGTGATGAGCTGAGTTGAATTGGGTTTAACTAACCTTTATATATACTAATAATAAATTTGTAAATGGTACAAACTGGATCAAGTAAAAAAAATACATATTAGGGTAAATTAGTTAATATTTAATAACTCGCTTTTTACTTTAAATTATTATTTCATATTAATTTTTCTCCCAAATTCATGAAAATGTTAATCACAATATTAAATAAAAAACTTTAAATATTGCTCAATTCAATGTAAAATTATAATGTTTTAAATTTAATTTACAAAAAATACATATTATATTATAATAAATGAGTTAAAAGTAATGATTAACTTTTCATTAGCAACCACCCACTATACTTAGTTTTTTTATGAAGAATAAATGTCTAATGATCATTAATTTTTATTTACATAATTAGGTTATTTAATATTACACTAATCTCTATTAGTTATATTTGAAAACTAATATTTACTAAGCATGGTCCTTTTTTCATTTAAATATAGTTAGTAAAATACACAACACTAGCAAACATTATACTGATCAACTCGACCCAATCTAACTTGATTTTGTCTCAACCCATTTTCAAATCGATATTTTTTTAAGTGGCACATTCTATACATAACCTATTTTCTACACACCCGAACCCAACCGATCGGAACCGCCCATTTGTCACCCTTAGCTTTCATATATATATCTTCTGTTTTTTTTTTTTTTTTTTTTTTTTTTTTTTTTTTTCCAGTTCTTCTCTTGATAGCAATTTCTTAATGAAAGCATTAAATATGTTTGAAAAATTACATTTGTCTTTGAGATTTCAATCCATTACAAAAAAAAAAAAAATCTTGAGCACCACACTTAAATTTGCATGGATCAAAATATGCATAGCTTCCGTTGAAAATATCGAAAATGTTCCTTTTTTAAATCAGTTGAAACTAAATTAAAATGTAGCTTCGAAACTATTTGTTTGTCTTGAGATTTTCTTATTTTTCTTAATTTAGTAAATTCCTCACAATTTTTCCTGTTATTTCCAAAAAAAAAAAATATTTAGCTGATCGAAACGTATTTTAGAAACGAAACTTGATCCATGGTTGTATTTTGATTCAAGAATTTTAAGTTTTAAAGCAACACTAAACACTGATTTGGATTACAAACAAGAAACCTAGAATTTTGGAGACATGAAAATGTTAAATTGATCCTTTATGATTTTGAGAAGGTTGCAATGTAATTTGAGTACTCTATTTGGTAATATAAGGACTATGCAGATACTTTACCAATTGAAATGAGTTGCCTAAACGAAAGACAATTAGAATTCGAGTGATCTTCCTAAAAAAAAATACGAATTGACAAAACTACCCCTCTTATATGTGGCAATTTATCCCCTTGTGATAAACGTGACAATTTACTACCCCACGTTATAATAAATGTGGCAATTTACCTCATGTGTTATGATAAATATTGCACTTTTCATGCCCACTTTCGATTTCGGCATGTGAGTTACTTCTTTAAATTTTTAAAAGGGGTAAAATGTTTTTTTTTTTAAATCACATGGGATAAATTGAACATTATGCATTTCATAGGGGTAAATTGACATTATCCCCATTTAAAACTAAACTTAAAAAATCAAAGATGAGAGACACTTAATATTTCACCCCCTTATCCTAGAACCATATATAACATTATCATAAATTGGAACTATAAAACAGTCTTGATTTGTTCAAGCCAACCTTAAAAATCTAAATTAATTTACACACATTCAACTAAAACATAACATAAAACCAAATTCCAACAAAAAAAATAAGAAACACACTTTATCTTTACTCAGTGATGCATTTGTTATAAGATAATTCAACAGACCTTAAATCTCGAAGATGTTGCAATATTTCTTGAAGCAAAACCAATCCCTTATTTCCTTTCATCATTGAACTCATGCAATGTTTCAAAAACTCCTTATCTTCTTCAAGAGCTTGTAGTCTTTCATGCATATTTCCAAGCTCGTCTTGTATACAAATCTCGTTCTTTTCCAACTCGATTTCATCGTTATTATTGTTATTAAAAGTCTCTCCTCCTTTATCAAATTCTCCCTCTTCAAATTCATTATCAGCTGCATCGAAAAGCGGAAGGAGTTTCTTTGCCATATCCGAACACGAGTTATCCAAAGGCAATGTAAAAAGTTTGGCTTCTAATGCTTTGAGCTCTTCTAAGATACATAGCCTTTCTTCATCAAAATCGGCTAATGATATATCCGGTATGTTCATTTGATTAAAGAATTCTGTCTCTTTTTCTTCTAAATCACAATTGGGGTCGATTTCGGATGAAGTTGTACTATTAAAACTACCCTTTTTGCTTCTCATTGTTACCATATTATCTCTAGCTTCATATTCCATAACTTTTTCGCGGTAAACTTGAAGTTCTTTCTCGAGCTCTTGCTTTTCTTTCTCTCTTTTGATCATGAGATCATTTAAAAGTTGTAAGGCTTCTTGGTCGTATTCCGCTTGTTCTTCCATCATTCTTTGGTATTGAAGGGCTTCCATTTGCATTGAAGACTTCTCTTCTTGGAGCTTTGTTATCATACTCATGGTTTCATTGGTGGATATAGTAGAAGCTTTTCTCTCTTCTTCTAGTTCTGTGTATAATGCATTCAAAGCCTCTTTTTGAGATTTTAATGCTGCTTTTAGATGATCTACGGTTAGAGATTCATCGTCGATTTCCATGTCAATGAAAGGATCATCCATTCTTGATTCCTCCATCTGTTTGGCTGTATTTTTCACATGTTAGAATTGTATTATCCATATGATTATGAAAAGATACACTTCAAGTTAGACTAGTTTGTTTACATAAATGCCTTTTCTAACTCTAGGCTGAAAAGCAATATTAGTCCTCCAATTTTTGCAAGGACGCGTAGACACGTGAATGAGACACTTGTAGTTCCGGCAAACAATTTACGTCCCTTAAGTTTTAAGTTTCAGCAACTTTAGTCCTAAATCCACTGGAACTAAAATCAGTGCCTTGAAATTGGCAAGCAAGCGAAAAAAGGTTGGATTTTGTCCCGTTGGCAGCCACGTGGTCATAAATTTGGCACGTCACCTTGCCAAATCAACTTAAATTGGAGGAAAGATATCACCTATTTCCCTCCATTATATTACTTCCTCTATGATTATTAGGGCAAGAAAATTAAAGTTCCCTCCATTTCTTCTTTCCCTTAGAAATCGTGACACTTATTTTAGTTCTGACGAATTTAGGACGACAATTGCGTGTAAGAGGACTAAAATTGCAACAACTTAAAACATAAATGATGTAAAATCTTTGCCGAAACTACAGGTGTCTCATTTCCGCGTCCCTTAAAAAGTTAATGGACTAATATTGCTTTTTCGCCAATGACTCTCTGCATATCATCCTCAATACAATTCAATAAATGAGATGGTGACTAAATGCTTACATGGTGAAGGGGAATATTAAAAAAAGACTTACATAGCTCATTTGATTCATGATCTTCAGAAACTTCAATACTTATGCATTTTGTGACATGTAAATCTGCAATTGAGCAATGTGGAATATTGGTTGTTTCCACATCTTGATCACAATCATCTAGCTCCGAATTTGATGCTTCGGTTTTAGTACTCAGAATTTTGATTTCTCTTTCAGAATCTGCTCATAATCACAAGATTGAATTGTTAGAAAATTCGGTAGGAAATCTCGAAATAAACTACAAAAATGGCTTCAAGGCCATTGCAAATGCCAATTTCATTAGTGAGAATTACTCAAATTACCTTGAGGTCCACGTTTGGGAAATTACTCAAACTATACGAAGTTAATTTAATAGTAAAAAATAAATATAAATTCCCGAAATACCCCTCGGCCTAGACGAAAAAACCAGATACTACTATTATGCTAAATTCGAAAACTGTACCTGTAAATTTCTCCATCTCTTTCATTTCCAATGCTTCTTTCCAGAGCTCTTTGGCCTCTTCATGATCATCTTCCATAATATCTTCAGATCTGATACTCGACGACTTTCGATCAGAAATCGAGGCTGAAGCTGAAACTGAATCAATTAGTTCAATGCAAATGAACCTATCAGAATTCATATACTCTGCATTCTCCAATAGTGTTGATTCATCATATATATTACATAATGGATTTTCAAAGAGATCATTTTCATATTTGTTCTTTTCTTCAGACTCTAACTTATGTTTCAAAACATTTTCTTCTCTGTTGTCTTCATCAATCAATTCTAAAAAAGAAGTCTTTTTCTGAATATAATCAAGAAAATCCCAAGAATCCTTAAAGGGTAGTTGAAAAGGGTAGACATTTTTGCTCAATAATATTTCATCACAGCAACAACATTTATCAGTTTCTTCTTCTTTGTTATTCTCACTTTCCATTGTAAAGCAAGAACAATTGAAACACAAGTTCTTGGATTCAGTCAATTTATGGTGAGTAGAACAATAACTCTGTTTGGAAATCATGGTTCCATGTTTTTCACATATATGTTCTTGATGGGATTTTGTTTGATTTCCGGACTCAAAAAGATGATGGATTGTTGAACAATATGTGCAGGGTGGTTTGAGGCCAAAGTGTTTGACAAATTTCCCAATCAGAAAAGAGAATAAAGAGTTTAGAAGAAGTAGGAGTATTAGAATCCATTCAAGGATTGCATAAACTAGGATTACAATGATTTTGTTGCTGTTTTTGTGCAACATTGTTGCAAATTTGTTTGTTGCCATTGATGTTTTTTTAAGGCTAGTTTATGTGCATGAACATTTTACAATGGAGGACTTTGTGTGTAATGTGTATGTGAAGGAGAAGAGGAAAGGAGGATTTTTTTTTTTACATTTTTCTTTTTCTTTTTAGGAAAGTTTCTTGTCAAAAACTAATGATGTTAGGAAGTTTGGAGCGTCTAGGTTAATTAATTATTTGCACATTAACCATATTATGAGTTAATCTCTTTTCCATTTAGTTTTTAGTATGATAGACAAATGCACTAGTTATTTGTTTATTTTTTTTTTTTGGTTGGATTTTATTTTTGATGATAAGTGGAACATAATTTGAAAAAAATGAAAAAACTTCTAGGGTATTTGTTCGACTGATGCAAGCCAAATGATCGAATTAGTTCTTTTTCTTTTGAGTGAAACGACAGTATATTGATATAACAAATTACAACGAATACATAACTAGAGACGAGGATTCAAGAATTCGTGTTACCCTCTTGAATATTTCGTGAGAAACTTTCTACACTTGAACATTAACTCATAAGAAATACTCCTTTTTCCCCTTTTTTTTGTTGCATTCATTTCTCGTCGAGTTTTAGGTAAAAATCAAAATAGTGAACATATATTTATAACTTCAAAAGCAGCAATCGAGAATTAATGGTGTCAAATCATTACTTTATGTTAGACGATAGTTTTAAGAAGAAAAAAATTCCATTTTAGGAAAAAAGTCTAATTTTGTGATATTTCAAAGAGAAAGTGGAAGTAAGAATTTTAGGCACAATAGTGTTACTTATATACAATTTATTTGGTATTTGTCTTAATACTTCTTTAGTTGTATAATGTTTTTTTTAGGGATAATGAATTATATAGTATAGAACCTTAGTGTATAGCCGTTGGAGATATTAATTAATATTAAGATTTATTAACCTAAAGGATCTTGAACATTGATTGTGTTCAGAATTTTATAAGAAAATAATGGTAGGGAATGTTTGGGCATTTTGGCCCACCATCATCGGCATGATCTGTGCTAGGCTGGTAGCCCACCAAAAAGTGTATGGTCCACTTCATTTTCCAAAAGACACACACAAGTCAAGTGGTACAGTGCCTTCTTTCTTGCCTTTTGCCGGCTTCCTTTTACTAGTTTCTCCTTTATACATTAATAATTCGAGCAAAAGACAAAAACACCCCCTATGCTTTGTCTAACTGCCAAAATCCTCCCTGTGTTTGGTTTTAAATACCACACTCGACCCAAGTAGTATATACTTGTAATTTTATTTTTGATTTTTGGTGGAATGACAAGATTATCCTTATATGTTTGTTTTTTTTAAAACTTATTTATTCTTTTTGAAAAATTAAGTATATACAGCTTGGGTCGAGGGTTGTATTTAAAATCAAACACAAGGGGGTTTTGGGGATTTAAAATGACACAGGGGGGTTTATTGGGAGTTAGACAAAGCATAGGGGGTATTTTTGTCTTTCGATGTCAGGGGTAAAATTGTCATATCAAAAGCAAAATATGAACACATACTTGCAATTTTGGCGTTTGAAACACACTCTCTTTTTTGGGGGGTGTATTTGACACTTATTTGAGATCACATGGGGTGTTTTGAGAGTTAAAATAATACAGGAGAGTTTTTGAGAGTTAGACAAATCATAGAGGGTGTTTTTGTCTTTTGCTCTTAATAATTCATTCTTCTTTTTCAGAGAAAATGCAAGCTATTTCTCTGTGTTCGCATAACACGTGAGTATCTTCCATTTGTTCCTTGTTGTTCTTACTTTTTGCCAACTTGATACTTTCTAGCTCAAAAGGCTCCATCAATTATCATCCTTTTTTCACAAATTATGTAAACTGCATGTTCAACAAATTCATTGCGTATTTGCATTTTAATATATATCAGTTTAAACACTCTCCACGGTTCAATTTGGACACACAATGTTATATTTCTTTGTGTTTAATATGTTTATTTTACAAAAAATCTAGCCAATTTTAATTTCAATAGTCATTGGAATATTTTCAAAGGAACTTGAGAAAGGTTGATAAAATAGTTTCGGATACTATTTGCACTACAAAAAATTTAAATTTTAGTGGCAAAATAGTAAATGACAAAGTGACAAGAATTTAAATATTGTCACTAAAATGATGTATATAGACACACTAGTAACAAGAAATGTGAAAAAGTTGTCACTATTGACATTTAGTGATACCCCAACAGTGATAATTAAAAAATTGTCACTAAATTATAGTGACAATATTTATTGTCACTAGGTTGTCGCTGAAAGGGTGTCACTAATTGTCAATAGTGACAACTTAAGTTCCATACACTTGTCACTAATAGTCATTAGTGACAACTTTTAAATATATTTTGTCACTATTGCACTTTTCACTATTTTTATTGTGACAAAACTTATATTTCTGCCACTAAATATATGAAAAAAGTGACAATTTCAACAATGTCACTTAATATTTTGTCACTAAAATTCATTTTTCTTGTAGTGTTGCAAGTTACTTTAACTAATTTCATGTGATTACCAACATATTGAAATATTTATTGTAAATAAATATTGTTAATAAGTATAAATGTATATGCTTACATAATTATTGTAATGGAATCATATGTATAATATAGATAAGATTATTGATAACATGAGCGCTTACATCGTCTGTAATCCTTAAGATGAGTGGATATGACGTACACGTCACCTTGCCATTGGTTGTTCGAATTTCGTCCACAAATAAGATTATTGATGATGTAAGCGCTTGCATCATCCACAATCCTTAAGATGAGTGAATAGAACGTACATGCAACATTTCCATTGATTGTTCGAATTTCATCATCAATTCAAATATTCTACCTATGAATACATGATAGTTGAAACATAGCCTTTGTTCGAGTTGATTGATATAATCCCTCATAACTTTAGCCTCTTTTTTCTTGCTTTTCACATTATGTAAATACTCTCCACAGTTCAATATGGTCACACCATGTCAAATTACTTCTAGTGTATAAGATGTTTAATTTATAATCTAGCCAATTTTAATTTCAGTAGTCATTGGAATATTTTCAAATCAAATTGAGAAAGGTTGTCAAATAAGGTCGACAAAATAGTGTTGAGATATTCAATGCAAGTTATGCAAATTAATTAATTAAGGTCTTCGGTACCACTTTACAAACAAGTTTTGGGAAAATAGTATAATTTATACTAATACACATCATTTGGTGCAAGTGCTATAGATTTTTTTTTTTTTGGTTTCCCAAGGGTTTAATCCCTTTCGAGGCGGGTTGTGCACATTAATGTGGGTACCTCTCCCAACAGGGATTCGAACCTGAGTCCGCTACTTTGTAGTGACTAGTCCCTTCCACTAGACCAATCACCTGTTGGTGCAAGTGCTATAGATGATATAGCGGTGGTGGTATGAGTTGTAGGGCGTTCTATTTTGTTCACAATGCATGTCATATTTGATATAATTAAATAACATAACCTACATTTAGAATAAAATGGATTTAACTTTTTTTTTTGAAGAATAATGGACTTAATTAATCCAAGAAAATTAATGTACTAATGTCTTACACATTATTGTTTCCAATTTTATCTCTTCTTTCTCACAAAAAAACATTAACAAATTGTTCCATGATTTATCTTATATGTAATTGTATCATTATTTTCCCTGTTTATTGAATGTTCAACTCATCCAAAAGCTTAAGTTGTTAGAGAGAAAAAAAAAAAAACCATTTAATACTTAACACCCTTCAAACACATGACCGCTTTATGGGCTCTTACTTTGTTACTATATTAGATACACATGAATTGAGCTAATGTCCAAATGGCTTCGGTAACTAACCTAAAAAACCAGCTCAAAAGATAAAAATTGTTCAAAGACTTTTTCATATGAAACTTAGTCTTGATATCCAAACCATGTGAGATATTTTAGTCTAAACACTCCGTCTTCACGTGTAAGTGTGCTAAACATGTGTATAAAACAAGCCCACCACGTAATATATGAAAGCCCAACCTCGCAAATTGCATCTTATGAGCAAATGCTAAGTCATGAATAATGACAGTCCATATATATTTATCTGGACGAATAATGGCAACAATCTTTGTTATATGAGTGAACAATGAAGCCCAATATGTGAACAAAGAGAAACTCACCACAGAGGCATGTGACTCATATTCACATTATGAAATGAGGCTTTGATACCATATTGAATATTAAACCCATCTAAAAACTTAAGTTGTTATAAGATATAAAAAACATTTAATATTTATACTTCACATTCTTGAATTTGACTTTGTTTTTAGATTAATTAATCAATACAATTACTACTTCTTTTAACTTCTTTGTATACTGAGTAACTTGTTGTTGTAACCTATTTGCACAATAAGATTTCTATTGGTGGATGTGAATTATGTTTAATAAATTTGGCATCTTAATAATTATTAGCATTATTTTTTTCAAGGTTTTAAAACCCTTTCGAGGCGCGTCAAACATATTATATAGAACCTTTTTTAACAGGGATTCGGACTTAGATCGCCACTTTGGGGGTATTAGTCTAATCCATTAGACCAGTCACATATTGATTTCGTAATTACTATTTCTAACAAGAGCATTTATGCGTAAAGATATAGTACAACTTAAAATTCATCACAAACTGTTGAATTTGAGTTATATGAGTGATGATTATATAAATGGCCGAATGAGTAAAAACTCTTTGACTAATGCATCAATGGTAACAAAGCTGATTATGGAAAGTATAGAATGAGTTTTCCTATTTTAAATGGAATAAAACTATTCTATATCTCTTTTTTCACATGGTTATGGGTCATGGAATTTTTAATTTTATAACTACTAATCATGGTGTGACACCAAACCCAATTTAAATTATAATTTTGTTGACCAAATTTCAAATTAGGTTGGAGTGCAATACCTCAACAAACCAATAATAGATTTTTATTTATTTTTTTATTTTATTTTTTATCATAGTTAATCTTAGCACTGAGAAATTTTTAATAGAAATTTTGTTAGCATTGATGCATTAGCCACCACTATAAAAAATAAGGAAAAAAATTTAGGAATTGAAGTGAATGGTAATAGACAATGGGACAACATGTTGGAAAGGCCATGAGAAAGGAAAGTTGAAATTGGAAAAAGTGAAAAACATAATCAAATATGGATCATATTATGGACTATGATAGTGATTGGTGGTATTTATTTATCTTTATAATTGTTCTAGTGGGTTTAAGGCCTCTTTCATAACAACTATTTACCATAGTCTAAGGCCCTAAGACCTTTCTGCATACTCTAAATCATAATTTTATATTATTTTCAATTACATCCATCACTGAAAAATATTGCTTGAAACAAAATAAAATCTACTGATAAAAGTAAAATAATTAGGTTATTTTCTCTTGATTCTAAATTACAATCATAAATCAAAATTTCAAAGACTCTTTGTTTCTAAGTCAACAAATCGAAAATATATAGTATTCTAATTCAACAAGCTTCTAATATGAAGTATAACTTTTTCAAATGTTTCTCAAAAAAATTCAAAAGTTTAATTGAAAATGTATGTATTAAATGTCTTGAAAAATCACAATCTTTCAATTGTATACTTTAATTCAACATAATCTAACTTCTGCAAATCTACAAGAGAACAAACCATAGCACAAACTAAAGGCAAGAACGAACCAGTTTTTATCTGAATCCAGAAATTGCCCAAAATAAAACGAAAATAGTTCGTTTTAATCATGAAGTATTCACATTTTTAATTAAAAACATGAATAAATGGATAGGAAATAACCTAAAGACCACAATCTTAAATATTGTTGAAATAATGTTAATATCCTAATTAATCATCCTAAACTAGACCTTGTAACTTCGTATGCCAAGAAACAAGCTGCATTAGCAGGAATACTACGGGCCATAGCAGGCCCGAACCCCTTATAAAGCCCTTTAACACCTTCCGATTTCAAGATCTTCTTAAACGCATCAATCGAGCCCGAGAATTTCGGATTCTTATAATCGTCAACTTGAAGCACACTCTTGACGACATCGGTCGGGTAAACGGATACCCAAAACGAGGCTCCGGCTAAGCCACCGGCTAACACTAGCGAACCTTGTCCTAACTTGGAAGTGTCTTGCCCTCCGGCAATATACTGTTTTAGTGCTTCGTAAACACCAAACATAACAGCATTTCCCGGGACTTCACGAGCGAAGGTGGGGACTAAGCCCTTGAATAGACCCCTTGCACCTCCTTCGGATCGAAGGACGTGTTTGGCTACATCCATTGGGCCTCCGTACTTCACGGCTACTGGACCTGGGCCAGAAATTGCCACTGTGCTCTGGGCTTGCAATCTGTACCATGGCATGAGCATATGTAAACATTAAAATGTTCAACAGTGCAAAAACACCCCCTTGCTTTGCCTAATTAGTAAAAATAACCCCTATGTTATTTTTATTACCAAAAACCCTCTTATGCTATTGTTTATTAGCAAAAAAACTCTTCCTATGCATTTCGCTGGAAAATGACAATTATACCCCCACAAAAAAATGCGAAAACACCCCTATTCACTTTAAATTTGACAATAATCCCCCTATTAACTTTGAAAATAAACAATAAACCCCCTATTCACTTAGAAAATTGACAATAACCTCCCTATGATTTATTTTCCTTTCTATTATTTGGCACAATAGGAACTACCATATGTTCATCTCCCCGTCTCAATTGTGTCAAAAAGGGAAACGTTTCAATGTTATCAGTGGAAACATATAAATTTTACTCCACGAAGCATAGCCAGGTCTAAGATGTTATACAATGGAGTTCATCTTGAGTACAAATATCACATTATAGTCCAATAAAAACTATAGCAAAAAACTTACCGGCACTTTATCAATTCGGTGGGGCAAGCAAGAAATGAGACCGCAACTCCAGCTCCGGCCCCACAAACTACCTGCTGGCTTAGCGTAAGAGGGCTACCGGGTGCAGACCTCAACAAAGCCTCCATTTGGCCACGAACTGTGAAGAGCACAGCATTGAAGGCTGCCACCGTAGCTAGTGGGGCCCCCATGCCCTTGTACAAACCTCTTGGACCTTCGGCAGCTAATGTTTGTTTCACGGCATCTATGGCTCCTCTGTATTTCGGAAGCTGCCCAGGAAGTGGAGTTGGCTGACTTTGGAGCTTGACCTTTATGGTGTCAAAAGGGTGACCGCATATCAATTGTGCTGCCCCTCCGACAGTGCCAGCAGTTAGATCTTTAGCTACGTCACCCATCTATATATACGGTTTTAAATACATGAAAACTATATTAGTGGTTTGAGGAAGATCTATATGACTTCAATACAAAAATGGAACACAAAAGTACGGAAATAATCAAATAAAACAAAAAAACGATGGTGGACTAGAAGCATTTCATATTAGATACTAATATATTTCAATTTTCATATTTGTTGCATGAATTTTCTGTACTAAATGGTCAAGAATCAAGAAATATGTACTATATCAAGACTAGTTGGCCACTCAACCATACAAGCTAAGAAATGAAAAGCACTGGTCCTAATGTAATTTTCTCAAAATTTATCTTTTTTATATAAAAATTGAAGGTTTCACATATCAAAACATTAAATAGAACAAGATTATTGATACTGAATAAAAGGGTTCATGTAATGCAGTTCAGATAAAGTAACACCTTACCTCTTTTACAGTATTTTCTCTTGTCATTATTTCAAATGGCATAATATAAGTTCATTCTTTTACACACTTTTTGAAACCATTTCTTTTTACTTCAGTAAATTCATAATATAAATCAAGAATTAAAATCATGGTTCCAATAATTAGGTAATAAGTACATATATATGAATTCACTCCAATAAAACCATTATTCAGAAAGTAAGCACCAAAACCCATTTCTGTGCACGTCTCATATTAAGCTCTTTCTGTATCAAAAATTAAATTCACTTCAACACAGTATCCATTATAAATCAGAAGAACTTCAAAACAATAACTTAAAACAATAATTAATTTCCAAGAAAATCAGAGCACGAATTGAAGAATAAGAAGCTAAAAATCTGACCTTGCCCTGTTCCTTAAAATCCGAAATGAGAGGCTTGATAACAACCCTTTGTGTTCAAATCCCAGAAAATGCAATCTGAGATTTAAAACACACAAGAGATTGTCAATGAATCGATCAATGATTAATATTTTTGCTTAAATAAGAATTAAGGGTGCAAGAAAAAAGAAAATACCAAAAGGGTATTAGTTAACTTCCATTTAGAGCATATAATTAGAATCAAAATATATAAGTAATTGGTTGAGCTGCCCCAATCAAAACTCAAAAGAGTAGTTTTTGTTGCTTAGAAAGAAAGTGCAATAAGTGGGTTTGTTTGGTGAGAGAGAGAGTGTAGTAAATACTGAAATCAGTGATTTATTTATTTATTTTTTGAATTATTGAAATCAATGAATTGAATCTTTAAAAATGTAAGAGCCACATGACTGTAATCTAAGAACAAGACAAATATGGGAATTTGAAGTGATGCAAAACCAGTAAGAATTGGGTGAGGGAGATATGGAGGAACTATTTTGGCCAATTTCAACCTCTCATTGGGCCACTTACAAAATTACATATATACATTTTTGATAAATAAAGGGAGCTATGTGCAAAAAAAACCCTGTGCTTTGTCTAATTGGTAAAAATCCCCCTTTTTATTTTGAGTGTAAATCGCATTTTTGGTCTTCTTTATGGATTAATTTTTGTATTTTTGTCCCTCTTATATTTTTTGTAGCAAATTCGTCCATCTTATCAATGTAGTGTAACACATTCATCCCTCTTATCAAATATTCGTCCCTCTTAAATTTTTCATAGCATTTTCGTCCCTCTTATCAATATAGTTAACACATTCGTCCCTCTTAAATCCAAAATACATCACTTAAATCCAAAATATATCCTAAAATGGACGAAAATTGATGTATTTTGGATTTAAGAGGGACGAATGTGTTACACTACATTGATAAGAGAGACGAATCTTCTACAAAAAATTTAAAAGAGACTAATGTTTGATAAGAGGGACGAATGTGTTACACTACGTTGATAAAAGGGACGAATCTGCTACAAAAAATTTAAGAGGGATGAAAATGCAAAATTTGGCCCATAAGGAGGACCAAAAATACTATTCACTCTTTGTTTTATTAGCAAAAATTCTCATGTGTTCCTTTTCGATTAACAAAAAATCTTATTTAAATCTATTCATAAGTTAATAGGGAGGTTATTGTCAATTTTTAAATGAACGAGGGTTATTGCTAATTTTAAAATTAATAGGGGAATTATTGTTAATTTTTTAGATAAACAGGACTGTTTTTGCATTTTATGGTGGGGATAAATTGTTATTTTTCCATCTCTGGCTTGGGAGGATTTTTGCTAGTAAAAGATAGCACAGAGGAGTTTTTGCTGATAGAAGTAACACAGGGGACTTTTACCAATTAAGTAAAATATAAGGGGTATTTTTGCATTTCCCTCAAATTAAAGAGAACAATTACATATATAGAGTAATGAAAGATTCCTCTTACAGTCTTACCTACTTACCAAATCTTATTTATGACTAAAGTTAATGGTTCTAATTAGTTTTTATTCGAATTAATTCTAGTAAATATTTGTGTAATCTAAGAATCTGAATCAAGTATTGGAACTTGAATTCCAATTTTGAGTTTGATTAAAAATACTCCAATATATGGTCGCTCGTATTATTTCCATGTATTTCTGTCGGATTACATCGAGAATGAATAATAGTAATAAATTATATGTGATGTTGTTTCTTTATAATATTTGATTTCAATATCATGTTTTACACTTTAAAATCTCTATATTAAAAGTAGAATTGTTTGATAGTAACAAATATAATTTGAATCAACCATTTTTAACATTTTTTTAATAGAATCTGGTTTGGATGGATTCAGGGGCGGATTCAGGAATTTTACACTGGGGGCTTAAAGTAGATAAAAAAAAAAATTCAATCAAACAGTCAAACTTAAAAAATTATATTTCATTCACGAAAAAATATACAACAAGATACAAAAACGAGGAGGTGGAGTTTGACAAAAACAACCACATAAGTTATTTTAATTACATATAATACCCCGTTATGCCTCCAAAATAACCCAAAACATCTGAGTATTTATATTAACAAACCGCGACGGTTTTTCATTTTTTGAAATCGATCCATGATAGCATCATTTGAAATATCACAAAATATGTCTCTCTCTATAAAGACAACTAAACTATCATTCAACCATTGATCGCCCATTCTGCTACGAAGTCGATTTTTCACCATCTTCATAGCCGAAAAAGCTCTGTCTACTGAAGCAGTTGCAATAGGGAGAATAAGTGCCAATGTCAAAAGTTTGTAAACCAATGAGAATACGACATGCCTTTTAGTTGCAACCATCTTCTTAGCAAGATTACCAATTCCTTTCAAATTAGAAAAGTCATCACTTGATCGAACATCCCTAATGTAATTTTCAAGTTGAATAGGCAAGGCCGAGAGCTCAAGAAAAGAGAAATCACTAGGATAAAGTTCCGCAAGACAAACAAGTTTTTCTTTGTCAAATGCCGCAAAGAGATCGGATGGGTTTAAGCATGCAACACAAAGAAGTAACTCCATGTTTGCTTAATTGAAACGGTTGTTTAACTCTTGCATTTGTCTATCTATAACCGAATTGAATCTCTCAACTTTGTAATGGTGTTCTATGGTCACTTGTTCAATTCTACGTCTTGGCCTTCCATACGGAACATAGACATTACTCACAGAAGGAATTTCAATTTCATACTTTGAACAAAAAGAAGTAACTTCCTCCAACAAATGTGCCCATCGATCATCTCTTGTCTCTTGAAGTCGATCCTTAGATAATTTGACTAATCTCATAGCATTCACTATGTTTTGATCTTTTCTTTGCAAAGCTAGAGACAAGTCATTAGTAATGCCCAATATCAACGTCATCAAATGTAGATTGAAGACAAAGGAAAATAATTGATGTATTAATAATAGATTGCTTGCTTCTCCATTCCTATCGGTGGACTCCTCAACTATAAAGCCAAGAACATCAATCACGGAAGAGAACATGGTAACTAAACCATCAAAGTACCATAATGTGATCCCCAACGTGTGTCACTCGCACGAACGAGAGTTCTCTCTTGGTTGAGACCTTGACCATTTTCGATTTCATTATTTGATAAAGCCTCGACCACTTTTTCATATTGCTTGTCAAGAAGAAAATCACGACGTTTAGGAGAACCTCCAAAAATATTGACCACCATAGTCACCGAATCAAAGAGTCCGGCCATATAAGGACATTTCCTTGCTACCGCAACAAGAGCAAGTTGAAGTTGATGAGCAAAACAATGGACATAATATGCACATTGATTTTCTCTTAGAATTAATGCCTTCAATCCATTAAATTCACCTTGCATGTTACTTGCCCCATCATAACCTTGCCCACGTAATCGATCAATACTCAATCCATATGTAGCGAATAAATCATCAATGGATTCTTTGAGAGAAATAGCCGTAGTACTCTTGACATGTTTGATGCCTATAACACGTTCCATCACATATCCTCGTGCATCCACATATCTCAAAACAACCGCCATTGCTCACTACAAGATATATCACGAGATTCGTCGACAAGAATAGCAAATAACTCATCCCCAAGCTCTCTAATAATAGAATTGGTAGTTTCAATCGAACAAGCATTGACAACGTCCTTTTGAATTGATGGAGCCGTCAACTTAAGATTTTCCGGGGCATTCCCTAAAATAACGGCTCTAGCAACCTCATTTTGACTCACTAGAAAACTTAAAAGTTCAAGGAAGTTCCCTTGGTTGCTTGAAATTCCGATTCATCATATAACGACTTATCATCCTAACATTTGGTAGTCATTGCTATTTTCATTGGTCTTCCGGTTGAACATAGGTTCAATTTGTTGTTTTTGATCCAACAATGCTTAACATTTTTCCCATGCTCGGTTATGAAAACTATTAGAATCTTTTCCTACGTGATATGTTAACCTTTCTTTCTTTTTCCAATTTGAATATCCTTCGGTAATGAAAGCGTCTCCACCTCCTAGGTCTCCAAGATCAACCTTGAAGAGATAACAACAAAGGCAAAATACGATATCTTTGTTTTCATTATACTCCAACCAATTGGCAATTCCGCTATACCAAGAAGGAGAAAATCTTCTAAGTTGACCTCCTTTATATGTTTTCGGAAACTCAAGATTGCGTGGTTGACATGGACCTTTGAGCAAGTATTTTCTACGAACTCTCTCTCGAATGTTAGGATGATAAGTCGTTATATGAGGTCGTAGACCGGGATCACTCGGAAGATCGGGCAAGTTCATTTCAATTTGAACTTTTGGAAGCTCATGTGAGTCACTTTGAATTTGCACTTTACTCGAAGACTCCTCTTGAGGTGTAGGTGTAGCTTTACAGTGTCTCTTCATATCTATAAAATCAATCAAACATAAATATCCCAACTCTCAAGAAATTAATAACATATATTATCCCTCAAATAAGCATTGGATACTACATTTTCCATGTGATATTCAAAAAGGAAATCAAACCGCACCATCTTCTCAATACAAAATCGATGAATAAAATATTATTGATCACTTAACCCATTGTTGTAATCTTGTTAGGTTTAAATGGATATAATAGTATTGATCACTTAAACCATTAATTTCATCACCTTTAATAAGTTAACTCATTGATTTTTGTAATTTCATCAAGTCTCAACTCTCATAGAAGATCAATGTAAATGTAATTGTAAATCTTTTTTTAGGGGGGAAAATGTAATTGTAAATCTTGCATAATTACATGGAAGATTTATAATTATTGAAGCTTTATACTCAATATTGAAATATAAATAAATATTATTTTAAATAAAATTCAAGCAAGTTTGGTTTAATTGGAAGAAAATGAAAATTAGTAACTCATAAATTAATATTTATATAATCTTGAATAAGTGGGTCTTGCTTTGGGTTCAAAGTTTAAAAATATTATAACTCTTGAGCTTGATTTATGTAATTAAAATTGACCTCATTATTTAAATAAGATTGAGTTAATGAAATGTTTACTTTATTAATGAAATATCAAACTTTATGGTTGTGGTCCTTGTGGAGTGTGGAGTGTGCTTGTGAGTGCGGCTGGCAGGGCTTAAGTCAGTGGTGGGCAGGGGTTGGATCGGGACGGGATTTCGGGTAATTCGAGACGGAATTTTTGGGATTCGGGTTTTGATTTTTACTACCTGAATTCCATTTGAATTGACTTGATCCCGGTATCTCGGTTTCCCGATAAATATCGGGTTTTCGGGATCGGGATTCGGGTTTCCCGAAAATAATAATTTTAAACTCCTATATGGTAGAAATATCACACTTTTCTTTATTTTGCTCCTTCATAGCATTATATTTTTCTTTATGGTCATGAATTGTAAATTTCAAGACCATGGGGTAGGTGATGGGGCTTGGGTTTGGGAGTAAGAGATTGATTGAAATGGGTAATTGTTTTGTATGATAAGAAATTCGAGATTCGGTTTTCCCAATCGGGTGTGAAATACTTCCCGAATACCGTCCCGATTTAGTTTGTCGGGTTTTCGGGTTTCCCGAAACTCAAAAATCAATCATACTTCCCGTCCCAAACTACAAAATCCCGATCGGGACGGGACGGGTTCCCGAAACCCTATACCGAATGTCCACCCCTAGTGCTGGTGCTGGGGCGACGAGTGCTGGCAGCAGAGGCAGTTTAGGGTTTCAAAATTGGGAGAGAATTGGAGCACTTTTTGGGCTGGGCTAGGATGAGAGAAATGTTTGGATTATTGGTCTCATGGATATGTCATATTGGGTCATGTATTTAGATTTGACATTATTGGGCCATTGAGCCATTCATCTTATTTGGACTGAGACATCAAAGGTATGGACTTATTTTAATTTTTTTGACACGAAGTTAATTACTACTACTATATTAAAAAAATATATATATTTGAGTGGGGTCTACAGACCCCACTAGCCCTGTACTGCATCCGCCCCTGGATGGATTCATAGTTTCCCTTTTTCGGGTAAATTGAAGTATGCGGACGCATATATGTAATAAGATAGGTTAGTTTGTTTGATTTGTTTGACGAACTTAACTCAAACGAACTTTTATCGAACGAGCTCGAGTAACAAGTAGCTTGATTTGATTTTTAATCCTAACCACCGGTCCAAATCAACTTATATAGGAGTATTATAATCTCTATCTCTGCTATTATAAAAACATAAATATTTCTTAATTTTTTTGTACGAACTAAAATATCCCTGCTACCAATAACCAAAAGAAACATAAGAAATATATTTAAATTAGGAATCATAAGATATAGTTAGACTAGGACTCTTAAAATACCCGTATTCATGCTTTTATAATAGTAAAGACTAGGACTCACAAAAAAATTAAAATACTTAAAATAATACAATTTTAAATTTCGGGCATTTATTTTAAACAAACAATGGGTGCACCCCCATTGGTGTCCAAATTGCTAGCAAAATCCAAAATTCGTCCACAAAGAAGAGTCATCAACTTCAGGCAAACTCCCATCCAATTTCTCCATTATTTCACCACTAATCAATACAAGACACAAGTTATAAAACCTGTTTGGTGTTTGTTGGTGAAAATTCTAAAAAAAATCAATTTGTACTACTTGAAGCTGAGTACGAGTATATCAGAAAAAAATTCTTGAAATTCTTGAAATTTTTTTGTAAATTAATATACCCTTACTTAAATTCTAAATATAAATGACAAAATAGTAAAAAACTTGAAGAATCATACTTCAATCAAACAACATTAACTAGCTATACTACACACATCCCTTTTGCTTCCGAAATGAATTTCATTAAGAATAATTATATATTTGTCACCATGTTCAGAAATTAATGACGTACTATAATGACTTAATGAAGATGATAGAAAGCAAATCCAGAATCAAAATTTAAGCTACACAACATTTAATCATAGTTTCGAAGATTAATCAACAATATTTGCAATTTGCAATTTGTAATTGACTTATGTTATTATTAAATTATGTTAAGTCTTGAAGAACTTAGTATAACTTAAAAATGACGATGCATCAGTTATTACATACAAATCAAGTTTGATTTCTCAAAAAATAGTAATTTATTAAACCATTACTATCTATAATTTATATTTTTTATTTGTATATATTGTGTATGACAGATGTACCACGACTACAAAATATAGATCAAATGAAAAGAAAGTATGCTAGCCAAACAACGAGGTAACGGGTAAAAAATGGGTAAAAAATGTAAGAAAAAATGAATAATTGGCTAAATCTGGGGATAACAAAAAAAGGGAGCAAGTCGATAAAAGGACAAGAAAAAAATGAGTTAAATTGGCAAAAAAAAGTTGAAATAGATAAGAAAATAGGTTAAATTAACAAAAAAGAATGATATAATCGACTAAAATTAGGTTAAACCGAAAATAATGGGTGAAATTGATTAACAAATGAGATAAACCACAAAAGGGTGAAATCAATGAAAGAACGGGTTAAAATATCAAAAAAGAAATAGTAAATTTAGTGTAAAAGTATGTGAAATCGATATTTTTTTGGTTTAAGCAAAAATAAAGTGAAAACTTAGGACTGGCTATGGTGAAAAATCCAACATTCGATTAAGAAATATATAATAAAATGGTATAATCAATGGGAAAATGAGTTATATAGAAAAAATATGAGTCAAAAAATAGTAATTAAACTGGCAAAAAAGGGGTAAAATCGGTAAAAAAAAATGAATGATATCTGCTAAATACGGGATAACTAAAAAAAATAGATAAAATCCATAAAAGAATAAGAATAAAAAAATTAGTTAAATTGGCAAAAAAATATGAAATAGGTGAGAATTTGTTAAATCAACAAAAGAATAAATTTTAAAATCGAATAAAGTTAGGTTATACCGAAGAAAATGGGTGAATTGATTAACAATTGGGATAAAATCAACTAAAATTGGGTTAAACCGGAGAGAATAGGCGAATTGATTAACAAATGGGATAAACCACAAACACGGGTGAAACCAGTGAAAAAACGAGTTAAAATAACAAAAAAATGGTAAACTCGATATAAAAGCGGGTAAAATCGATATTTCTTTGGAAAGTTCTTAAGAAATTATCAATTATTAAAGAACCTTAAAAACATTAAAAAACATCAAAAATAAAATTATGCCACATTTGTGCTATATGTATAAAAAAAAAATACTATTTAGTTAACTTTAAAACTTATAATTGGCTTAAGTAAAAAAAAAATCAAAACATAAAAATGGTTGATACCGGTGAAAATGTGTAAAATTTGATTAAAAATATATGATAAAAAATGGTAAAATCAATGAAAAAATGGATTAGATCGAGGAAAAAAACGAGTTAAAACAACAACAAAAAATGGTGCA
The DNA here is from genome assembly GCA_034814905.1 of Penstemon davidsonii. Taxonomy (NCBI): domain Eukaryota; kingdom Viridiplantae; phylum Streptophyta; class Magnoliopsida; order Lamiales; family Plantaginaceae; genus Penstemon; species Penstemon davidsonii. Next base: position 13,392,100 of record JAYDYQ010002686.1, read on the forward strand.
ATCTTTAAAACAACGGGGTGAACCGGCTAAAAATTGGTAAACCGATAAAAAATTAATGATATTGGTTGGCTAAACACAAGATAACAAAAAAAAAAAAGGTTAAATCGATAAAATAACTAGAATAAACAATTGAGTAAATTGGAAAAAAGAAAAGGTGAAATAGATGAGAAAATATATTAAATCGACAAAAGAATAAGTAAAATTGACTAAAATTGGGTTAAGAGAATAAGTGAATTGATTAATAAATGGGATAAACCATGAAAAATGGGTGAAATCGATAAAAAAAAATAGTAAACTTAATGTAAAATCGGGTGAATCGATGAAAAATAGAGAAAAATTGGTAAAAAAGGGTTAATTTGGTTAAGCTTGTAATTGAAATTGGATGAACTTGGTAAAACATATGTATTACCGATAAAAAAAAAAAAAGTGTTAAACTTGTTAAAAATGTTTAAATGAAAATATCAAGGTCGAGAAAGAAAATAGTTGATGTTGTCAATTTGCTCAAATGGACGTGTAATTTTATGTTAGAGAAATACTTAATAAATATACTTCGTTTTCAATTTTCAATTCTTGGTTTTAGGTATTCATGATCTCAACTTTAATTTTTTGGTAACAACATAATAATTAAAATAATTTAGTCAAAAAATGATGTAATATATCATTAAGACGATGATATGATGAAAAATCATTATATGATACAACTAACCTAGAAAATTAGTTAGTTGCACGTGCACTTTTCTAGTAACCTAATTTTTTTGAATGTTTCATCCAATTCCAATACCTAAGTCAGCACTCACTGAAAAATGAAGCTAAGAAATCACTTTTTATGATTACAGCAAAACAAGTAATCTAAATATTCAAGTATCTGGAAATCTTTTGCATCTTAAAAGCAAAATACATCATTCTTAATCTCTAGATAAAATACAAATACACACACAAAATAAAGCTTTTGCTTTATTACATGGATGACAATAATATTCAAATTCAAAGACTTGAACATAGCATCTGTTAAATTACATTAGTAAGTAAATTCTATTAATTAATTAGTGTTATTAATCTAAGAATTATATTCAGCCACCCCCTCCCTTCTATCTACATTATATGAAATATGAAATATGAAAATCCCTAGCTTGTCCCATTATCATCGTCTTCCTCCTCGTCGTCTTCCATCGAGGTTCGATTCATCATGAATTTCCAACTATCTCCTTCCTCAATGTCCCATTGTTTCTTCAATTCGTAGATGGTATTTGATGCAGCAGCAGCAATTGCAGGATTGCTATCTTCAGCCAGTCTCTGCTCAACCAAAATATACACAATCGATCACGACTCTTGTGCAATCTAATTTATACAAACAGTACGGCCTTATTATTATTTTTTTTTTTTTTGAGAATTCAATTATCAATCGATCATTATTTACTTAAGGGACTGAGAATGTTAATTAGGCTATACTATACTACCGGGTTTTTTGCAAGTTAACTCCCTGTGATATGTCTAATGGGCAATTTACCTCCCTGTGAAATAAAAATAGGCAATTTAACTCCCTGTGAAATGAAATAATGAGCAATTTACCTCCTTGTGATATAAAAATAGGCAATTTACCTCCCTATGAAATGAATAATGAGCAATTTAACTCCTTGCGATATGAATTAATGAGCAATTTAGAGGGAGGCAATGTGCTTCTTTTATAAAAACACAGGGAGGTATCTTGCCATTTTTCTTATCACAGGGAGTTAAATTGCCTATTTAGAATATCACAGGGAGGTATTTTGCCCTTTTTAGAATATCACAGGGAGGTATTTTGCCCTTTTATTTATCACAAGGAGTTAATTTGCCTATTAAGAATAACACAGGGAGTTAATTTGCTATTCACTCCTATACTACCTGTAGAGCTCCCATGCCAGCATTTCCAAGAGTCCACATTGATGGGGCAGCTGATAACGCGTTAGCTAATGCTCTTCTGCTCATCACAATAGAACAGATTATGATTCAGTTAACACTCCTAACGATAACTTAACTACCTAATTATGATTAATTCAATGTATTAGAAGAAGCTATTTCTAATTATATATCTACCGTCCATTTAAACAAGAATAGTGAGAGATACCTGGTCTCATCATCAGGAGAATTTGAACACTCTGCCAACAAAGATACGCTACTTTTACCATCCATTGCATCAAGATCAATAAGAGCTGCCACCAGCAATTCGAGCTGCCCCAAATAATTATAAATAAAAAGAGCACGTAAATTATAGTTTCTAGTAAAGGAAGTTGTATTTGCAGAAGTACTGTTTTAAACTCAGACCTCTTCAGGATCAGTATAGTCAAATCCATCAGCTTCAGAAAGAGCAGAGGCTATGCTCTGATAAGCTTCCTACATGTTAACAAATAAACCAAAAAAGATTTAAGATTAATTTTCTAGCTTAATGACATTCACCTTAAATTCAAATATATTAAAACAAACCTGAATAGCATCAATACGATCGGAAGATACCTCTCCAGGAAAGAACTCGAGAGTTTTCCCATTCTTTTCAAGTGTTATATGCCTTCCTACCACACTAGTGTTTGTAGAATCTCGTTTCCTGTGCAGATGACACCACTTTGGTCACATAATAACCATTAAAATTTGAATGACATGGAAGATATAAATGTTACGAAAACTTACAATCTGTTCATTTTGCTCACCATTATATCATGAATGTTTTTGACAAACTGCAACTCCAACAAACATAAATCTGAATTCTCGAAAAATTAATAAAAACAAAGTACCATTTGGGAAGGAAGGGCTGGGTGAAGTCGATAAAATAACAACTGAAAGGTTTTCCCAGTCGTTATTGGATAATAAACGCTTTCCCCATTGAGTGAAGAAATAAAGCTGAATAATAACAATACCTCCAAGGCCATTAGTGAATCTTCCATGGCACGTTGCTTGGCAACAAAGTCAGCTCGTTTTAAATCAGCCTGAGAACATGAACAATCAGATTTCATTCGATTTTAAAATCAAGAACAAACAATACAAATTATTTAACATATTGTGTAAAATTGTCATAAATATCAAAGAAGTTTTGAAGGCAAGCCTCGAGTACAAGTTCACCTCTAATGCACCATCACTCCAGTGCTTGTCAGCAACACTTTTTAATCTAGATTGGGCTTTCTTTTTCAGAATCTGCCCCAAACCAATAAAAATTAGCACAGTAACAGAACCGAATCTTTATCTTTTTTAGCAATATTAGGAGGAGATTGCTTACAGTGGCAACATGATGAAGCCTTTCAGCTTTTCTCTTTACGTCATTATCAATTTTCTCAGTATCTTCTCTAGCTCTTGCTACCAAACATAAAGCAAAGTGATTAATCATATTTGGGTAAATCTCATTTTATATCTTCTGGCCTCTTCTTCAAACTTACAAAAATATTCATGTTAGTACTTGTGTAGGTTTAGATAAGCACTTTTCACGTGGTTATGTTTGAAAGACCAATGTTTAGATAAACAACTAACTTAACTACTTGGATTTCGCTCATGATGTTATCCTATTAATGCATTTCAGCAATCTGCTATATTACTTTCTTACAAACAAAATGGGAGTTGATATGCTTGAATTTGAAGGCCAATCAGTAGCTTATATAAAAAAAAAAGTTCAATTTACCATAGTGAAGAAATTCTTACCATCAAGCTTAAGGAACTCTGACCCAAGAATCGCAACGTCTTGTCGTGCACGAGCATCCAACCTCATTATGCCTCTATTTCAAAATGTGAATTATCAGCAGGTATTACATAATATATAAATCAATTCTTCTAGATTGCTTCTGTTAGAAGTAATATATATATATATATATATATTAAATGTCTCTTCTCTCGAAAGACTTAAACTTTTAGATGAGGCATTTTTTCAAAATGGTATTAGAGCCAGCCCCAAGAAAAAGGTCATGTGTTCTAATCTCCCAACCACCCAATTTATGATATATTGTTCCACATGTCTTGAGTGAAGCATAAAAAACTACGGGAATGCTAGAATTCCTAATTAATTGCTAATGCTAATACAGTTTGATATATTTTTTACCGGGAAAGAAGTACGATGTCATTTCTAGCCCTTTCGTTCATGAATTTTGCATCATTGTAAAAAAAATTGCATGCTTCAGCTAATCCTTGAGCTGAAGAGATTTTTTTCGCAGTCTCTATGGAATGATCATCTCCACTCTGAGGACTGATGCAAAAACAATATATGATTCGTCGATAAGATAAAATTGATCGCCAAAAAAGATAAAATAGCATTTGAGGTCTGATTACCCTCAAGCAATCTTAACAAAAAAACACAGGATATCCATCCAAAATCTGTAATAGAACAATGAAATTTAACCCATTCAAGAGATTGAAATTTAAAACAACAGAATCAAGAAAATGGGATATTTCACTGCACAATTTGGTTAAGAAATATGGACACCTGGAGTTATTCGAACGATCACCATAGTGTCTCACACACTCTTTTGTTTCTGTATTGTGAGTTCCTCTTGACTGACACACCAATGAAGATCTATGAGATCCAATAAATTCACTTTGTTTTCCACCTAAAGGCCAGATTCCCTTGTTATGGAACTTCAATTTCAACGTTGAGAGATTTTGATTGTTATGTTTATAATGGTTGACTCCTTGATTCATACTAAATATTTGTGGAGTTTTGGCCGATGAATAAATAACCCCATTTGGTTTGGCCATGATCTCAGAATATAACGAAGCTCCAGTTGCAGCAGCCTTGCTTCAGTTAAAGATGGAGAAATACTCAACGAAGAGACTTAACTGCCCAAGCTAGAAATTTTCTGAGTAGTTTGAAGGCTGTAGAATTAAGGAAGATTATAAAGTCAGTCACGATGACACATTTGATATTGACGAAATGGAACTAATAATTGTTGTTGCAAGTACATTTTTGGCGTACTGAATTACTAGGAAACTTGTTAGTAAAAATGTTGTACTAGAACCAAAACATAATGCCTTAACACAGACACAATAACATCGTGCTGGATTCAGTTGCACCAAATCCTTTCTACAATTCTAAATGAATGTTGTAGATTTTAAAATTGAAAACATTTGAAAATTGTTGCCCCAAATAATAAGCATCTCTTTTTTGAGTAAAAATCATTACCATCATCACAAATTAATAGCCTACCTAGATCACATAATTCCCATTCATCTTAATTCATCTAACGTTTCATAACTAGTTCACCGCTCTTTAAACTTAGACAATTAAAATATACACGATTGCAGGAGAGATTGCATTTACAATTACAAATGTGATATCCAACACACAAATGAACTGAGGTCTATGCTCCCTCTCACCCCTCAACATTACCTACCATCATATAAATGGCGGGTTGACCCGCAACCAATCCAAACCAACCTTAAATTTATTATTATGCTAAAACTGGCAATGTCAAAATTTGGGTCTAATTCGACAAACAAGGTCAAATTAAGAAAACCAAACATTAAGAAACCAAGATAACTATTAACATTCAGAGAGCAACCCGACTAGACTGACACAGCACATTAATACCCGATCGGTAATTCTTTTTCTTGACCCGACCCATTTTATAATTTAGACTCAGTCTGAGTCCAACACACCCAAATGCCACCTTTAGCTTCATGATTTTCAAATAGCACTTAGAGTAAACTCCTAAAGTATAAGTAAATAAATAAATGAAATAATAAAAATCCCAAAATAAAACCCTAATTAAAGCTTCAAACCATAAATTAAAACACGAAAACGAAGAATCGCGATCATCCAATTAGCACAAGTATATAAAAAAAAAAACCATGGATATTGAAAATTCATTAATTCCAAAAATAAGCAAAAGATAAAGCTGTGAAATTGAGAAAAAACTAACCTCGTCGGGAGAGAGAGAGAGAGAAAACCTGCAGTAATAATGAGTAAAGCAATATTAGTTGTTGTAAAACAAGAATTGATAAATAGCTTCAAAAGTGAGGGACCATGAAAAGATTGAATCGGAATGTCAACCACAAGATCTACCTATGGCCCCTCAATTGCCAACGTTATCATAACAAAAGAATATTTGAAATAACAAAAGAAAATTAGTTGCATTTGGCGGGTTGCAACCACTAAAGTTGGCTGATAGTTGCAATAATAACGGTAGAAGTTGTAAATTTCCTCTTTTTTTTTTTTTTTTTTTTTTGTGGGGGTTGCAAATAATTTCTTTTTTCACTGAAACCGGATAAAGATAAGTACCAAAATTCAAGACCAAAGGATAAGTTCCACTATTCACGTAAAATGATAATTATATCCTATCTGGATGTGATGTCCCGTGGATGATGTCGTAGACTAGTGGAGGTTTTAAGATAAAAAGATCTTATGTTCGACTCATATTAGTAGTGGTAAAGTTGAGGCGTCAAGACAAAGATATCTTATGTTCGATTCCCATTAGTGTGGGCAGGGACGGAACTAGGATTTTTAGGCAATGAGGGCTAAAGTAAATACGAAATCACGATAATATATTTGAAGCAATACAGAAAAGATCGGAGGTGAAATTGAAAAAAAAGATAACCCTTATAAATTACTTTAGTTACGTATGATACCCTGTTATAACGGAAAAATCGTATTATAGAAAAAATAAAAGATTGTATTCTAATTAAAATTATTGAGAATTTTTATTCAAATAAGTACATTGAATAAAGAAAAAAATAAAATCGAACTACCAAAATAATGATAGTTCATATTGTTTTTATAATTATTACTAAGGAAAATTTTTAAAAACACATCACATCGAAATATTATTAAGAAGATTTTTTTCTACTAAAAACATATAAAACATTGAATAATTATTGACAAGGATTTTTTTTTACATAAAACATTGAAAATATTATTAAGAAATCATAAAATATTGAAATCAAGGGTTTTGAACTTCAGACCTCATGCTGTTACTTTTACATTATCACCAACTGAAAACAATAATTTTCATGCAAGAACTTAATCAATTCTACTATTTAATCCATAAATTCTTGAGTGTGGGTATTTTTCTAATTTATTATTAGTATTAGTAGTTACTTTATCTTTATACTTTGTTAGCAGATGAAAAAAATTCTGACTCGATGATTGATGTATTCACCATCCCATAAATCGGTGGACTAGTCAATTTACGCTTGCTACGTAGAAGCTACTTTGTACAGTAGGGTAATACAAATCGATCACTCAAACAATAATCCGCTTTGATTGGAAGGTATGCGCTAAAAGAAAATGGTTAATACTTGTCGGTGTTGAGCCCAACAAAGATCTTTCGATGCTAAAGTCAGATCAACTCAAGTATATGTTAATCGAAGAACTAAAATGTATTGCAATAATTATTCGTACATGCTCATACTAATGACGAGTATTTGTAGGTGATGAATTTCCGAGTGGGTTGATAAAAACACACAAATCCTTAATTGTTTCATAATTTTCTCAGACATTTGAGGACATTTTGGTTATAGACTATAGTTCTTGATCGACACAATAAGGTGGTCGAGTTAGTCGATCAACATTTACTTATATGTGGTATAGGACTTGGTACATTTTTATTTTGTTTTGAGAATTATAGGACTTGGTACATCAATAATCTAAATTTGCCTATTTTATATGTTCACTTATCTGATATTTCCTATTAAGCGTGTGGCTATGAGCTTTCTTTTCACCAAATCATGAATACTTTTGTCCAAATTGTCGTGCAAAGGGTGATGATAATTAAAGTTGATATTGGACTTTTTTTTTTATCTTTTCTTATGAATTGTCTACTTATTGTAATTATTATGTTTTTCTTAATTTTTCTTCTTAGTTGTCTATATCAAATAGTTATCCAATAAATCTTAAATTTCATTATTTAAAACATTACCTTGTTTCAGAAATTTCATCAGACAATTAATTATTCATCTTTTTTTTCCATTAAAAGCAGTTTTTTAATGTTTGATTTCACTGCTTCTACTATTACTTCTCAGTAGAAAGGCAGTCAGAAGCAGGTTTTGAAAAAGCATCTAAAACTCTGCTTTTGTGGGTGTTGGCATTTCTATAAGTAAATAGAAGTTATTTCTAAATACTTTTATCCATGTAATTGAATTAAATTTCAAGTTTCCCTCCATTTTTTGTGTCATTGTTATCTTATTATTGATTTAGAAATTTATTGTAATATGTTTAAAATATTTAAAGTATATTAATTTATTAATACTTATTAAGAATTGATTAATAACAAAAAAAAACACAACTATTCTTCATAATTGGTGATTTAAAATAAATATATTCGAACAATTTGACCTAATTTTGATTAAGGTTAAACAATAGTTATAAATTAGTATATATCAAGCTACTCGAGTTCGGCTAGTGTTTGTTTGGTGATTAAAGGTTGATTAGTCTAACATAAATCACATACAAACATAATGTTCTAGCTAAATAAGAAAAAAATAAGCTAGTTTGAAAGATAAGCTGTTCGATTCTACTCGACTAGTTTATATCCCTGATCATATATTGTATAAAATAGTCATAACTAAGACATCCATTTTAATTAAAAAAATTAACGAAATAGATATTAGTCTAAAAAATTGACTAAACACTAAATAAATCGTCCAAATATCATAATAATATAATATATAAATGTTTAAATAACGCTATTATATAATTAAAGTTTGTAATTATGTTATAGCCCTTATTCTATCAAATAATGAAAATACTAATTATATGATATACAAGAAAAGTATATGTGAATATAACAATTCCGGGAAAAAAAAAAAGAAAAAACAGAAACTTCTTCCAATTGCAAACACCTTCATATATGGTGCAATTTTTTACTATAAAAATTAAATACCCACTGCATTTAGAAAAAAAAAACTATTTTTTTGGACTTTCAGCAAACATAATTATTTCTTATTTTCCAAAAATATTTGCAAACACTCTTTTAATTGTTGGTTGAACCGAAAGCAATGCAAATCCAAACAATAAATCAAAATTAAAATTTAAACACACAAAACTTTTGTCAAAACTTAGTTTGATTTTTTTAATGAATCACATAACCGATCACAATTACATTATTTTGTAATTATTTAGTAACAAAAAGAAAATTCAACCCCACATATTAAGAAAATATTATTTCTATGCGATCGTTTTTTTTTTAGAATGATTTATATGCAATTGATTTACACATTTATGAAATGTAGTATATCTTTCCAAGTCTTGTTAGCACAAAATTACATACAATCTTATCAAATATTATGTATTTTAGTCAAATTAAATTGATTGCACGACGTCATATATTATATCACAATATGAAATAATTCAATCCCATATTAGGAAATTGGTTAATGCAATAAAATAGTCCCAATATAAACCTAATGACTCTTGTAATGTAAATCTGCTGCAGTTAAAACGGTAATTACTGGTTAATCTTGAGCCACCTTACTGTATTGAGCCCTAACCTCTTTTCCATGAAAATGGACTCCACCCCATCCCAACACAAACCCTCCGCTTCAAAACTCCCAATCAAACGCAAAACCCCCGACCCAATCCTAATCCAACCCGACCCTAAACCGCCGCCGTTCAAATTCCACCGTATATGGACCGAACCCGACGAGATCCGGTTCTTGCAGGGCCTCCTCGACTGCTCCTCCGACAACCTTTCCTTCCCCAGGGATCTAGGTATCTTCTACGCCCGTTTTTCCAACACAATGGCACAGCCTTACACCAATTCCCAACTCTCCGAAAAGCTCCGTAGGCTCCGGAAGAAGTTTCGGATCATTTCGACCCGATTGTCCAAGGGTCTGGACCTATCTCAATTGTCCCTACACGATCGGGCCCTTTACGGCCTGTCGAAACGGTTGTGGCATAGTGATTATGCAGCCACGTCACCGTTCAATGGAGCGAGAAATGTTGGAAATTTGAATTGTAGTAATAATGTTGGTGAGGGGGAAATGTCGAGCCTTTTTGGGGTTAAGGTCGAATTTTCGCCAACGCTTCCGGTGATTAATGATAATGAAGACGATGCTCGTGGTGTCGATTTGGAGGTGGATTTCGTCGATGATGAGGTAAAGATTGAAGGAGAGGGTGCGTTTGTTGTAGAGGATAATAGTAACGAGAATGATGGAGAATTTAAGTTGAGTGAGGTGAAGGTGGAATTAGAAGGGGAGGAAGGTATAGATGATCTTGGCGGTGGAGATGGGGTGGAAGAGAATGTGGAGGGTAAAATAGGGAAAGTGGCGGGGAAGGCGGTGATGGATGTATTCGAGAAGTGTTTAACGGAGGCGAGGAGGAAGGTTCAAGGTGGTGAAAAGGAGAGTTTTCGAGTGCGTTGGCAGCAACAAAGAATTGCGGAGTTAAATGCATTGGGAAACCGGTTGAGGTTGGTCCTTGAGCATTCTCTTCAAAAATGAAATGTTAGACGAAAATTTTGTAAATGGGAATGATAGATTAGAGAAAAGAGATCCCTTTTTGTAGTCTTCTTTCATTTGATTCTCTTTGTTATAGACTTATAGAGATAGTTTTCAAAGTAATTTTACTGATTATGATGATAATATATTTGGTAATGGAATATAAAGAGTTCTTGTTTTCAATATTATAATTGTTCTTTCATTTTTAATTGCTTCTTATTTTGTATTTGGGCAATTAAATTCCTAAACAAATTCAGTAATGAGATTGTATGTTAAATATCAAAGGTGTAGCATCTGATCACAGATTGTATGTTAGCACTTGGCAAATTGTTTAGGATGTTATCTCTATTTTGGTTAATATAATTCAGACTCAGACAATTAAGTAAATATATGTAATGTCAAGAACTACAAGAATAAGTAATATGAGAAGAATATTTGAAGGTAATATTTACCTTTCATCCTCTTCCATAAGGCATTTGGTGAATAATTCCATTTCTTCTAGTAGATCTTTCTTCCAACTTTGAGATCTCCGTAAACCCACTTCTAAATATAGCTGCTGAGATGGCAAGAGGTTGAAGAGAAAGGCACGAGCTTTCCCTACATGATCGAGGTCTGAAGCTGCATTCTCTCTATGCTCTTCTATACTTCTATCATGAATTTCATCTGTATATATGTGCCTCCGGCATGACTAAAAGATGATAGAGAATGTTAAATTTAATGATATCTTAGAACTCTTAATGCTCAACAAAAAAGGAAGGAAAATATGGAATTGATTAGATGCTGTTTTGTTACCTGGAATGCTCGATTTAGATCAGCAATTTGAGCAGAGTTCAAATACCCAGATTTTAGAAGCTCACGAAACAAAATCACTAATTCGGTGCTGATATTATTTGGTGATATGTTCTGAATTATACTAGATATGGAACAATCATCAAAAACTTTAGCCATCCATGGGGGTACTTTGCTCAGTCTTAGCAACGCAACTGCAACATTAGCTGCAGGCTTGTGATGAATCGTGAACAAGTTTGATGTCAAACTTGGAGTCGACAAAGACATGACTAGCTCCTCTACTATCAATCGGCACCAATTATTCTTTCCAGAAGGTGTAGATCCAGTTTCGAGCTCTTCCCATGCCATGAGAGTCGATAAACATCGGGAACAGTTCATCGAGACTCTGATGTCACTGGAAAATATAAGGCCTTCTAATATGGCTGATAGTGATTGCAAGTAGCCTTTTCTAAATTTCAAATCACCTTTTTCTATACTTATATAATCTGATATTCCAGTAAATAATTCCACTAGGCAAAATGAAGCAATTAGTTTCACAGGAGGGGATCCAAAATGCATCAATTTGCACAAATTATGGCACCGGATGCTGACATAGGATAATGGCTGCATTTTGCTACCCTCGTCTAGCAACATTTGGAAGTCAATAATACCTGGTAGAACAGCTCGTGCACTGGCATAAGAACGAAGTTAGTTTGCAATTAGCAAAAAGGTATACTTTTTTCTGAATAACTTGACACGTGATTGATTACCTTCTCAGAGAGAAGAAGAGCAGCAAGAGCAAAAATATGAGAACCTCCCCTGTTCTTGTTCCTTCGTCATGGTCAAAGAGAGCAGGTCCCTTTGAACAGGCTTCTGAGATTGTGGTATTAACTGTTGATATCAAATGAGCACTCAAAAGAACAGTTTTTGAAGCTTCTATTAGTGCCTGTTTTGTAGAGTGGTGCAGAATTAGAGACAGAATGCCGATTGTTGTGAGAACTTCTTCAGTCCAGCCGTCTGAAGTTACAGCTGGGACCATGTAATCCATTAACTACAAATAAGGTGAAAGAACTTGTTAACTTCTGGGAAGGAGGAAATGGTGAGAAATATTGAAAAAAGTTTATACCTTCATTGTCAGCCCTGCCCAAGCTTCATGATTAGAAATTGATTCAGAATGTACTGATCTTAGAATGCTTAATACAAGTTGAGATGTGGGTATGAATAGTTCTGGGAAAGAGTATTTTGAATGATTATAAATGTTTTGTATCACAGCATCTATCCCATGCATGCAAAGCTGATCTGAAGCAACTGGAGCAATTTCAATTATTTTGGTTAATACTTTTACTACTGAAATGGTGTCATGCTCTTGGCTATCATTTTCTACAAGATCACCCAGTAAGCAGACAAAAATCAAGGGAACAAAGTTGTCTCCAGATGCTATCAACTGAGCAAACACATGTAAATCAACTTTGTGGCTAGTTTCATTATTTAGAACTACAAGGTTACCAGTTGAGCTGTTGCACCTGCAGAACTTCAAAATCTGTTCAGACAATGATCTGCAGAGTTTTTCTTGTTGGAACAACCATTTGAGAGAAGTCAAATGAATTCTTGAAGAAAGAGAATTCCAATCCTTTTCTGCCAATAGATGGAAAAGAATTCTTTCAGCTTCCGCACTATATGGTATTTGGTAGCTTATCTTGGCAAATCCTCTATAAAGGCTATACAGATTTACTACTAATTCTATTGTTACTGAGGCAGAAGCATCAAAGTGGAAATCACTGCTGTTAAGTAGAATATATTGCTCCATGGAAGCTAAAACCAACTTATCATCAGCAATCCTGAGGGGGGAAAAACACAACCATTACTCGTTTAAATCGAATGCAGATGTGGGAATTTCGTACAAATAAGAAATTTAGTTACCTATCATTATATAGAGAGCTAACATACAGTATCAGCAGAACTGCAGATTGACAACAGAACAATTCTGCATTATGGGAACTCTTCTGGCCAAGAAGGAATAGCAAATCTGTAGGGTCAGAAGGCAACTGACTTGCAGCATCCCTAATGGGTTGCCCGGAATCACTCCCTAGAAGTACATCCACGGTTGAACTGAAGATCAGATAAACTCTCCATTTCATCTTTTCTGTCGGAAATAAACCCAAGCAACCAAATAATACACTGAACCAAGAAGAAGAAACTAAACTATCTGCAAAATTCTTGGCTTCAGTGTTAGAATCCTGAAGCAGTATCGAATGAAATGTTTCAATCACTCCCAAGGCAATAGCCTCTTCTTCAATCTCATTGATAACCTTCATAAACCAAGGTAAAATTTGCAATTTACATATGTCTACAATACAAACTCTAAGTCCCATTTTAGAGGTGTTGGGGTGATCGTCTTCATTAGCGTATGCACATGCTTCCTTCATTAGGTAAAGATAATGCAAAATTTGATCAGTGCATGTCTGATTATTGCCTAAAGAAGTTGAAAAAGAAGATTTTGATGCATCTCTAATAGATGCTGCCAGAATTGAACTCCCACAGCAAGATGAACATTTCATAAGGGCAACAAGTATTGAGCATGACAAAGTGAATGTCTCTGGAAGCATGCCAATCTCCCCATCAGTATGTTTCTTAAACATTTCAGCTAAGATAATGCTTATTTCTTCAACATTAGAGGTAGATACTATTCCAGGACAGTTTGACACACAGTTTAGAATAAGCTTTAGTGATTGACATTGTACTGGGTGAAAAGGAACTCCAGCTACATATTGCAGAACAGGAATCAAGGTTGTGAATCCAATAGCAAGCCTTTGTGTGAAGGCTCGCTCAGAAGTTGATAAAACATCAAGAACCTGAATTGAAGACTTGACAACTTGATCTTTGCATCCTGTACATTAAGAACCAGCACAAGAGAAAAGGATGTCAACGGATCAAGCTATGAAAAGTAGTTTACTTATTGACAAAAGATATGATGCCATATCGTATTTCCAGAATACATTTAACATGATATCAGTACACTTCCATAAATTATTCATTGATCATTGGGGCCACCCATAAAACTTTGTAAAATATATGTGGAGTCATGTTTCATTGAATGCATACCTGACAATCTCAGAATTTCATATACATAATCTGCTATGTTCTCTTCTATAAAAACATGGATTGCTTTCCCTGAGACATCTTCTGATGATAGATACAAAGTGATTAAATCCAATGTGGCAATTTGAACTTGGCTGTCTGAAGATAGCAGGGAGCCTTTGACAGCTTCAGCAAACAAGACTTCCAAGTGTGCCACATCTATCACATGTTCACTTATTTGCATGAAGTTGTCAGCTTCAAAGGAATCTTTGATCCCTACATGATGTGTACATGCACTCTGAAAGAATCCTCTTTGAGCTAGCACCGTCAAAAATGCTACAGAATAGTAATAAGTTATTATAACACACCAATTAACAAATATCTTTAATCATGTACCAGCGCTTGCTGTGTAATCATAAACTACATGTAAATTTGTCTTTCAAAGGACTGCTCATCTAATTGTAATGTTTGAATTTTCATACTCCTGTATAGTGTACAGTATAAGAGCTCCAGCCTTCCACCATATTAATTGCAAGAATATGATTCGATTTCACAGGTGTTTCACTTGAGGGATTTCCATGGCTCAACCAATTCATTAGCATTAAAGGTCATTTCAGTCATGAACAAGTATTTCATTATCAGAAGGAATAATACATGAACCCAAAATAATTAATATAATTGCCGAGTAATACCGTTAGGACCACGATATAATATCATTGTTAAACAAAACATTAGGCCGTGCCAAAGTATTTTTCAGGTTACTTAAAACTTTGCTCTAACAAATTGAGTATGAGTTGAAAGAAAGAAGGGGAAAAGTTCTCTTCTTGAATGCATAGATAAGTTGAGAACAGTAAGCAACGGAAAAAAACTAACCTACACAGTTTAGACGAACATCGTCACTTTGACTTTTCATGAGGACGTCCACTGATAAGAGCAAAAGCTTGGGGCAATAAGCGAGTAAGATGTCGGAGCAGCCATCATCCATATATGTGTACTGGTGGAGGGAAAATTTGTAAAGTACGAACATGATTTCTCCTTGGACTTCTTCACTATATTTAAGAAATAGAGAAATGTTTACAACATTTGTTTATTGTAAAATGAACCCATTTAGTTGTATTTTAGTTCAACTCACATCGACAACTGAAGACCTGTGATTAAGTTGGGAATGAGCGAATCTTTGTGTCTAATGCAAGCATATAAATTGCTTTCCTGATTATCCAAGAGAACACCAAAGCAATGAAGCTGCATTAAAAATAAGATAAGTTTGTCATGGGATTAGTCTAGGCAAATTTAGCTTGGTATGGGATGATTGTGATGTAAATCAATCATGGAAATAGAAACATTCTGAAAACAGTAGATACTTGCAGAGCCTGGTACTTTCATTTTTCTTTTCGGAATTCATTTGCCACACATGAAACACTACGTCAGAGAGAACAAGGAACAAACAGGGTTCACACACATGCACGCCCGCACATGCATTTGTAGATTCATATTAGTTTTTATCAACTTCTAGGCCAGCGAACACATTGTATGCCTGTGTTACACTATCCGTTTAGTCTTGGGTATCTCAGTAATTTGTAAGAATTTTTTGCAGTAAGTTTTAGAATGTTTATCCAAGTGGGTAATTTAAGCAATTAATGGAAGGTTGAAGAAAATGAATGTAAGAAGACCCATTTGGTCCATACTGCAGAGTAAACACCAAATGGTATGTTTCTATATCTTACCATTTTGTATATGCCACTTCATAACATCATGACTCAGCAAGCGTTTCACAGGGCATTACAATATATATCCATAAAATCATACTTACTTTTCCATCAGACGAGCACATCTAACAAAAATTCTCAGGGGTAGTTTATCAAATGTTGCTTAGAAGAATCAATTAAGTTTATAATGGTCAATATTTAATAGACCTCTATGTACAATCTTCTATTACCCTCCAAGAAATATTTGGTTGCCAAACCAGAAAATTACCACATAATTAGGCAGAAAATAATGTAAATGCTTCAGTATTGCTATTTTACCCACAATTGAAGTGTAAAATCGAAATGATAATGTTTGAATAGCCAAAATGGTGGAGTTTAGACCTCTGAAACAATAACCAGAAGCCAGATACGATTAACAAATAAGATATCATTCACAAATGACATTTAGTAATTGATGCTTTAAGATTTTTTCAATCCATAGAAAGGCATTGAATGCGTAAAATCAATTCATAAACCTCAATTTTTTCCAAACACCACGAAATCAAGGAAAATTCTATGAAATTTCTGGCAGCTCAGTGAACTAAGTCTTGCAAACCTACAAGTGGGAACTATCACATCAATGTTACGGTAACAAACAAAGAAAACTCCAATAGCATTGCAATAATACTTGAGATGCACCTTCAAGTGCAGAGTTGGACCCAAATGAGTTAAAGATATAGGACTAATGTACTAACATTTTTTGCTTCCTATCACATAACACTATTACCTAATCAACAGGTCTTTTGATTTGGAAAGCTATACATTTACGTTGCACTGCTTTTCACCCTTCGCGGAACAACAAGCTCGTCGAGTGTCTTAATTAAAATTGTTCAAACACAAAAGTTTTAATTTATACTTCCACACATAACTTCAGGAAACTCCAAATAAGCATGTTCTAATACTAATCAGTGTACTTTCAGGTTCCGTACATGCCTCTTACTGATAATTAAAAAATATGCAGTTGCTCATTGCTACAACAAATAGATTGCAAACATGAAAAGAGTTTTGAGAGTACTGCATATCACCAGATTCCATTGAACATGTAGCTTTCGTTGTTGTACCTTTTCAATATGCAACACCATTCAATATCCAGTTGAATCAGAATAACTGCAAATTCTAATAAATCACATATAAAAAGCAGAGGCTCCAAAGTTTACTAAGTACGACTGCCAGATACTCCATAATAAACATGTACAGGTATTAATACATACGTTGAACTTTAAGCTTCTTTGATTGTACCTTACCGATAACATTACAATTATATCAAATAAATAAATATTTAATAAGAAAATTAACATAATTATAGAACATCAGCTCAACAATTACCATGTACAACTGACGGCGGCTCCAAGCCAGCGATCCAAGTGAAATTGAGTCTGAAACCCTAGATACGAACTCTTTGCATACATCCTCGTTACCATTATTGTTTGAAGCTTCGCAGAATTTCACGATCAAATCGATGGTTTGTTTGGCGATGGGCTCGTCGTCGAAGTTCGATAAAACTGCGACGAGAGGTGAAGTTAGGAAATGAGAGTGGAAGGTGAGGAGAGATTGGAGGAATTGAGGCTGGGAGATGGCTTGAGAGAGCTGTGAGAGGACGTAAGACACGTGTACGGTGGGGGATTTGGGGTTGGATAGAAGGTTCGAGAGACAGAGGAGGCAAATTGAGCCGCCCTCGCTTGTTGACAGGATGAGGGTGGAGCGGTGGCCCTGGGAGCATGTTTCCGGTGGCGGAGGCGGTGGCGGTGGAACTGTGGAGTGGGAGTACATGTTTTAGAGAGAGAGAGAGAGAGAGAGAGAGAGAGATTTGAAATGGAGGCGGGAAAGGGGAAATATATACCGATTCGAATGAGGTAATTAAATGAATTCCTGAGGTTAAAATTGGTAATAAGAAGATGAGGTTGTTCAGGTGTTGTACCTCATGAGTCATGAGTCATGACTAGGAATCGCTGTACATAGCTCTTTAGGCCATCTACAATAGTTTCCCGGGGCCATTCCTGGGGCAGTCCCCGAGCCAGCCCGGGCTCAGGGTGATCATCTCCAGCACGCAATTTCTTTCAATTTTTTTTCTTCCCCACTCTCACCATTTTTATAATAGTTTTAATATTGTTTTTAATATTAATATTAAGAATGATAATAATGATAGAATAATAATAATTATTATTTTAATAATATAATTAATTTAAAAATATTATAATAATAATATTTAAACATTAAAAATATAAATTATAATTATAATTATAATTAATTCAAAACACGAATTATAACATTAAATAAAATATTTTCAAGTATGTATTTAAGTATTTCTTACTTTAAGTATTAGTTTAAATTGTTTGTCTAAGTGTGCAATGATATTTTCAAGTAATTCTTTTTCTAATTAATGGGGAAATTTTAATTTTATTCTTATAAAATCATTAATAATTTGAATTTTAATAATATGAAGGTTACAACAAACACGAATAAAATTAATAATAATAAAATTTATTTTTTTCTAACATTAACAAATATACTAATAAATTATTTATAAAATTTAATTCCTATTTTTTAAATAGAAGAAATAATTAAAACCATTTTTAATGTTACTATTATTAAAATATTAATAATTATAATTATAATTAAAATTAAAAAAATAATATTTATTTTTATTCTAATATTAAAAAATATACTAACAAATTATTTATAAAATTTAATTATTATTTTTTAAATAGAAGAAATAATTAAAACCATTTTTAATGTTATTATTATTAAATCATTAATAATTAGAATCATTAATAATAAAATTTTAATTTTATTCTAATTTTAACAAATTAAAACGAATATTACAAATTTTATTCTAATATTAACAATTATTACAAAATTTAATCACTAATTTTACACAATTAAAATCAATTTATTACATTTATAATTAATAAAACAATTAAAAAAAAAAGGGACCAATCAGGTGGCGCCACCTGACTTAAAGAGGGGCGCGTGTATTCTCCATTGCTTCACGCCCAGCTCGTTCTCCAGCCCATTCTGCCCCGAGACCGCCGCCCAGCCCGTGCCGCCCCGCCCCGCCATTGGAAACTGCCTCCCAGCCCAGCCTGGCCCTCACGCGCCCCCCGAGCCCATGGTTGGAGATGGCCTTAGGAAGAAAGTTATATAATTTGATAATTTGCATTAGAGTTAAATAGCAATTTACCCAGTAATATGTATGATGTTCAATTTATAATTTATCCTCTATAATTTGAAAAAGAATATTTGATCCCATATAATCTTATCAAAGTTTCACACTATCTCCCTGACATTTTTAAATTTTAAAAGAATACGAATTGACAAAAATACCCCTCTTATATGTAGCACTTTACCCCCTTCCCCGTGTTATGATAAATGTGGCATTTTTTACCCCATGTGTTATGATAAATGTGACGCTTTACCCCATGTGTTATGATAACTAATGCACTTTCCCTACCTATGTTTCAAAAATACTTTTCACACATACTCTCAATTTCAACGAGTGAGTTATACACTTACACTTATACTCTCATATTGATGAAGGTAAATTTCTCCTTTAATTTTTTTCAAATGGGGTTAAAGTGCTATTTTATAAATCACGGTAAGTAAATTGGCATTTGCTCATTTGCATTATGTTTGCATTGGATTAAAATGGATTTAATATTAAGTGGATTGAATTTAGATTTCAAATTTCCTGTTGGAAAAAAAAATACAGTATTACTTTCCTCTGTGATTTTTATAAGTCACTAATTTACATTTTTCCAAATCCCCGTTCATTTTTATTAAGGTATTGAGTTCGAGTCCCGGAAGAAATATAAATATTTTCATTGTTTAATATTAATTTGATAATTAGCTAGCAATTTTGTTAATTAGTTATTTATTGTAATTTGCTAATATTATTAATCTATTTTCTATAGTGAGAATTAAAATTTGAAATTTTATTGCAGATATAGTGCTATATGCCCGATTAATCATAAGTACGAATATAGTTTTTTTTAGGGATTTACAGGAGTTAACATGCTGCCATCGGATATGAATGTTGCGCGCAATAGAATTTCTTTTTTCCACTTTCAAATAGATAATCTATATCTATCTATTATAAATTATATTATTTTATATTTAGTATATATATATATATATATAAAAAGAGTACGAGTTCTTCAAAAAGAATTTTTTGAAATTTTTCGCTCCTGTTAAGCCCCTGACTGAGTTTCGAAATTAAAGTGCGTTCTTGTGGAGGCAAGAGGTATGGTGATATAGTAGAGGGATGAGGTTTTTAAGGTATGGTGGTTGTGGAGCTGTTTGGTGGTGGTGGTGGTGGAGGAAGGCGTGGAGGATGAACTGGAGCATTTTTTTTCTTTACTTCTTTATAAATTTTAATTAATAAATAATGAATTCATTCTTTTAATAAATTAATGAATTCAATTTATATTTTTATTAAATTCAGAATTAGATGTCAATTTTTATTAAAGAGAGAGAAAAATATTTCATCTCTTAAATATATTTATCAAAGGGTTATAATGTAATTTAACAAATGTCAATTTTTATCAAATGTCCAACGTCGCGTCATCGTCGGACATTTTGACCAAAATTTGTGATTCAAAATTTTTGGTGACTTTTTTTAGTGTTTGAGATGGGGTATCTCATATACACTCATGTCCCATAAAATCTTATTTTAGAAAGACCGATTCTACTATGATACTTAATATAAATGACAAAATAGAAAGAAAAAAATAATTAAACAAATATATAATAGTATTCAACTAGCTTAATTTTTTAATAGTTTGCAATTAAATTGTGTTATTATTAATTTTTAATCGACATATAATTATTTTTCAAAGTTTTACAAACTCATTAAAATATTAATATTAAGAAGTATAATTAGACAAGAAGTCTTGTTATATCTCCTACACCAACTCTAACTTATAGAAATTATCTCCTACATTACCTCATATAATTTTTTTTAAAGTTTTACATCTCATTAAATTATAATATTAAAAACAGAAAGAATCGTGATTCTATTTTGTCCCTAACACAAAATCTTAAGCTTATACATTCATGTTGATCAAAACAATAACAACATATGTAATTAGAAGATATACTATAATCTCACATCAGATTTTTTCTCTATATATCTATAAGAAAGTAAGAATTGCGTTAAGTTTCAGGTTGCTAAACAAAATTTAACTAAAAAGATGAAGATAAAGATCGTGGAATCATCACCAATTTATTTTGTATTAAACGGGAGAAATATCATAATCAGTCAAACTATTATCACATTAAAAAAAACTTTCAAAAAGAAATAGAAATCCCATTACCTCTTATTATGGGTAAACAAAAGAGATTTTATTAAGCTAAAACGTTAAAGGACATAAAAAAAATTGTACGTATAATCTATTATTGTTAAATTTTACCTTACAAGTAAAGATGAATATAACTGTTAAAAACTTAAACTTTAGACCAATAATGAAAAAAATTAAGAACTTATGTTTGTCGTGGATCCACAAAAACAAAATTAATAATCGCTTTTCATGTGTAGTGAAGTTGGGAAAGTTATAACTTATAAGATATAAATTATAGAAGTATAAAAGATTAATATAGATAGTTTAAACCATCATTTTCTTGATAAGAAGATATAACATGCTTAAACGAAAAAAAAAATATAGTAATATATATTATTTACTCACTATTTATAATATAATATTATATCAAAAAAATACAAAGACAAACAAAAAAAATCTTAATCCGTTCTTTAGTATGCCGTCATTTTATTCATTGTGATTAAATAACAATTCTAAAAAGTTATGAGACAAAGCATTATATGAAGAAGTCAATAAAGATATAGACTAAGCCATCATCAATATCATCATCATATTAAAGAAGACGAGCATGCTTACATGACAAAAAAACAAAAACCAAAAAGTAAATTGTAATTAATATTATTTACTCAGTATTTATTATTAACTATTATTAAAAATACAGAAGTATAATTATGTGTGGTAATTTTTCTTTTCTTTTCTTTACAATGCCGTTGTTTGATGGTTCCAAATTAATTTTCTATAACAATGTATCAATTATAGTTAAATTAAATTAGTTACACTTTTTACATGTAAAATAAAGAAAAAAGATTAAAACAGAATAAATTTATGATAACCAAAAATACATAAAAAATATATATGTGTAAGATGTGTCATTGAAAGTTAATTGAAATTTGTATAAGTAAGAATACTTTAACTTTCATTTATTTGTCATGTTCAGGTAGTTAATTTTTTATATATACTTATTAAATTAATTTATTATAAAATTTACTCATTAATTTGATTAATAATATTGTATCATATTTGATGTGGCAATCCATGGGCTGATATATAACTATTGACGAATAAGTGATTAAAACTTTCATAATGAAAGTGTCAATATAATGATAGTTGATATGTGTTCTGTTCAGTGTTATGTTGTAGTGAGAAACGATGACAAACATTGTAGTTTGATCACTTGACATAATAATTTTATCATTTATAGAAATATTTCAATAGAAAATTAGTTGCATTAGCTAATATAACATTGTAGATGAAAATGAATATAAATAAAAAATAATTAAATAAAATTTAAATTAGTAAAGGTAAAACAAAAACAAAATCACCGCTTGATATATGTCATACACAAGAGAAATATGACGAATTTTACTATCACACGAACCTGATAAATTTCTAACACATCAGGAGTGTGTCAAAAATAAAAACGAATAAAATTAAACTTGGTAGAGATATGTGCTAAAATGTTCAATTCATTACTATTTATATTGGTTCTCTCAAATTTTTAAATTTTATAATAATTTATATTTATTGTTTCTTATATTTCTTCTTATATTGATCACTATTTAATAAGATTTTTTCAATTGTTCATTGTTAAATTAGAAGTAAAATCTTATAATAATTTTAAAACTATACGTTAAGTAAGTTTAAACACATACAACGTGTGTGCTCCTTTCTAGTATTGAATAACTATCATATTATATATTGTAAAGAATTAAATTACAAAGTCGTATATTAAACACTTACAAATAATTACCAATGTTTATTATCATTAGTAAGGGCTATCTTTAATTAACATGAATGAATAGTGTTAAAAGAAAAACCGGTACACAAGTATATTCATATATGTCTATGTATCATCAAAAATATTGTTTTACTTTCAAAGGTTGGTAAACGTTAAGTTTAGGAAAAACAGATCGATCGTTATACAAATCACCTTTATTTATTATGAATTTAGCTTTCAAATTTCAACCAAACTTATCGGGTCGAATTTAAATTAAAATTTGATCATTCTTTTTTCTTTTCTTTTTTCAGAAAATATGTGATCATTTGATAGCATGTATGAATACGATAGTTGACAGATTAGAAAAGAATGAATAGAAATTCCCCCTTTTTCAATGATAAATTGTTGATACGCCATAAAGTCATTAGTTTGACTATCTTCCGTAACATAAGATTAGTGGGCATGTTATTACATGTGCCCACTTGAATACCTTCACATGTGCCCAATTCATTGTAAATATGTTGTTTTAATTTGGTGTTGCATGTTATCTTAGCAAGAATTGTGAAATTATAAAATTATATCTCACATTTTAACAATTTTCAACA
This sequence comes from Penstemon davidsonii, assembly GCA_034814905.1. Classification (NCBI taxonomy): domain Eukaryota; kingdom Viridiplantae; phylum Streptophyta; class Magnoliopsida; order Lamiales; family Plantaginaceae; genus Penstemon; species Penstemon davidsonii. The sequence continues at coordinate 13,415,711 of JAYDYQ010002686.1, forward strand.
TTTTCGATGTTTTTAAGTTAACGTTAGATGAATGTTGGGTGATGAAGAAAAGATATGCTTTGCTCCTTATCATACAAATGAATTAAAACATTCAAAATACATTTAAAAAAACAATTAAATAATGACTAGAAAGTCCAATCCTGAGTTAATGGGTGACATCATTCTACTGATTTGCGGTAAAATAGGGTATCGAGGTGTAAAAGTCAAATCAGTAAGGAATCCTAAAGTAGTCAATGAATTTAAAATTGTAGTGACAACTGATCAACCGTTCTCAAGTGTTGTTCGAAGATTAAAATTGCTAAAACGATCTCTAAGGTTCGATCTTCATTGTCTTAGAATGTGTATTTCTGACATTAAATGATTCATGTATTTATAGGAAATATTCCTACATATTGATCCGAATATTCGAAAATTATGCTGGTAGGGTTATCGAGATGACGTTGTCGAATTATTTAGATGACGTCGCATTATGACCCGTATAATGATCACCATGGAATGTTAAATCTCTCGAGGTACAAGTTTGATCTAAAACCAGGTCGAATGGCGCATTCTTTGATCGGGATGCTAGATACTCAATCTCAGTTGATTGAGTACTGTAATCTTCTTAGGCCGATCGAGGTCGATGATCAATTTGGTTGATCCCGACTTTGACTAGGTCACAAAAAGTTTGACTTTTTATTTCCATATCATTGTCAAATAGATATACGAAATATGGTATATCACCTACTCATCTAAAATTAAACGAAATTCAAAATTACTCTTTACATATTTTTTATATTTTGTCTAAGTATAACAAATATATATATATATATATTTTTTATTACCATAAACCCCTTTGCTAACAAGAAACCATTTGAATACCGTACATATTAGTCTTATATTGTGTGTGATTCACGGATCTAAATTAGTGGGCACGTTATCACATGTGGCCACCATATTAATCTGATTTTTAAATCCCAAAGTTTAAACTAACATGTAAAAAATTCTACGATCTATGATACCCTACCTAGTGGAATGGAATACTTCTCGTGAAGATTCGATTGTCGAATAAATTCTATGATGTACAAATATTAGTATTAGTTTATTCGGTGCCCTTTTTTTTTTTTATAATTCCCCCCACCCCCCCCCCCCCCCACCCCCCCCCCCCCCCACCCCCCCCCCCCCCCACCCCCCCCCCCCCCCACCCCCCCCCCCCCCCACCCCCCCCCCCCCCCACCCCCCCCCCCCCCCACCCCCCCCCCCCCCCACCCCCCCCCCCCCCCACCCCCCCCCCCCCCCACCCCCCCCCCCCCCCACCCCCCCCCCCCCCCACCCCCCCCCCCCCCCACCCCCCCCCCCCCCCACCCCCCCCCCCCCCCACCCCCCCCCCCCCCCACCCCCCCCCCCCCCCACCCCCCCCCCCCCCCACCCCCCCCCCCCCCCACCCCCCCCCCCCCCCACCCCCCCCCCCCCCCACCCCCCCCCCCCCCCACCCCCCCCCCCCCCCACCCCCCCCCCCCCCCACCCCCCCCCCCCCCCACCCCCCCCCCCCCCCACCCCCCCCCCCCCCCACCCCCCCCCCCCCCCACCCCCCCCCCCCCCCACCCCCCCCCCCCCCCACCCCCCCCCCCCATTTGAAGCTGATCTTCAAGAGTTGAAAGATTTCAAGCTTTTTCCGTGATCTAGATTTAGTTACTTTAGTCTATATGTAGCTTGATAGGATCCCTTTATTATTATTTTTTTATTTGGTGTAAAACTCTTAGATATGAAGATGAATAAAGTTCATTTTTTTTTTCTTTTTCATCTTGATTTAGCTTTACTTGCTTTATTTTGAAATTCAACTCTTCACGTTTGCACTTAACCATATCGAGTATTCTCTCTTTCAACTTAGCACCAAGAGAGTTTTAAACATTAAATAAAGAATCCGATGTAATTTTCAAACAAATTGAAACGGCTTTGCTTGAATACATCAAACTTTTTTTTTTTTTTTTTTTTTTTTTTTTAATAACGTGACTGAACTCAGAATTAACTTCTAAGCTGCCTACGTATCCCAAGATGGGAATCAAGTCATAACGTAGTTCAATACAACTGGTGTTTTGCCGTACACATTTTATACTCATGTGGGCCAGGAGTAACATGCAGTTTAGGCTCGTGCGTCATGGAGCATTTTGCGTCTTCAGGCGTAGTATTTCTTCAAGTATTTGCCGTTGATAGGTCCAATGTGAGGGCCATCTTCAGCAACCAGCTTATAAGCTCCATTTGTATAAACTTCTTGAACAACATAAGGGCCATCCCACTTTGACTTGAATTTATCACCCATTCGTTTTGTAATCTTGATGGGTCTTCTAACAGCGAGTACCATATCTCCCACTTGGAAGGATCGTGGTCGCACTCTTTTGTTGAAAGATCGAGAAATGCGAGCCTGGTAGCATTCATGACGTTGTTGGGCTTCCAACCTTTTCTCATCAAGCGCCTCAAGTTCTTCAAGACGTAGACGTGCATTTTCTTCATTTGTGAGACCTTCTTGGATAGCAATCCTCAAAGATGGAATCTGTTGTTCGAGAGGCAATACTGCTTCCACACCGTACACCAGCGTATATGGAGTTGCTTGAGTTGGTGGTCGATAAGTCGTGCGGTACGCCCAAAGAGCTTCTCCCATTTTTTCATGCCAGTCTTTCTTGGACTTTGCCACTACCTTCTTTAACAAGTTACATAGAGTTTTATTGAAAGCTTCAGCAAGACCATTGGCAGGAGGGTAATACATAGAAGAATTATATTGCTTGAAACCAAACTTTTGGCAAAGATTGCTCACCAAACTATTGCAGAAGGGCTTCCCATTATCGGTGATGATACATCGTGGAACTCCATAGCGGTAAATGAGATGTTTCCGAATAAAATCCACAACACTTTTCTTGTTCACTTGTCGGAGTGGTATAGCTTCAGCCCATTTTGAGAAATAGTCTGTTGCAGCCAAGATGTACATGTGTTGACCAGATGACTTTTTCAACGGTCCGACTGCATCTAGCCCCCATGAATCAAACGGCCAAGACGAGACTGTCGGGTGCAACGGCTCGGGCGGTTGATGAATGAAATTTGCATGATATTGGCAAGCTTGACATTTCTTAGCATAGTCTATGCAGTCTTTAACCATAGTGGGCCAATAGTACCCCATTCTTTTTATTTTGAAGTGCAATTTTGGTCCTGACTGATGAGCGCCGCAAACTCCATCATGAGCTTCCGAGATTGCTGTTTTTGCCTCTTCATCTCCCAAGCAACGGAGGAACATTCCATCAAAAGATCGTCGGTACAAAGTTTCCTTATAGTACACGAAGCGTGGTGCTCTACGACGAATATCGACCCTTCTTTTAAAATCATCTGGCAATTTTCCATGCTTGAGATAGTCGATGAGAGGATGTCTCCAGTCTTCCTCGTCAATTTCAAAAACTGAAACAACATTATTCTCAACATTTTCATCCCCTTTATTTTCATCTTCGAACAAATACGGCACCACCCATTTCTGACATATCGGAATTTGGGCACTTTGATCAGGTAAAGTTAATGCGGAGGCAAGCTTAGCTAAGGCGTCGGCTTGCCTATTTTCCTTCCTTGGCACATGCTCGATGGTTAAGTCGCATAGCCGATCGATAAGCCCCCTTGCATAATTGAAATATGGCAGCAAATCAGGCTTCTTTACTTCATAAAGTCCCAAGATTTGATTAATGATGAGCTGCGAATCTCCAAATACTTGGAGTTCCAATCGTTCCATGTCCACTGCTATCTCGAGTCCAAGTATCAATGCTTGATACTCAGCTACGTTATTGGAGCAACAATGTGTCAGAGTAAATGAGAAAGGCATAACATCGCCTTCAGGAGAGACAAACACCACCCCAGCTCCTGCCCCTTCTCGATGCGCGGCACCATCAAAGTACATCTTCCACGACGGCTGAATTTCGATTACCATTACATCTTCATCTGGCAGGTCATCAGACAACTCCCATTCAGCGGGTATTGGGTGATCGGCGAGAAAATCAGCTAAAGCTTGACCCTTAACTGCCTTTTGTGGGATGTATTCGACCTCAAATTGTTGAATTTGCAAATACCATCTTGCAAGACGGTCGGATAAGACAGGCTTTGACATTACATACTTGATAGGATTCGCCTTAGAGATAAGGCGAACAGTGTGTGCTTGAAAATAGTGCTTCAATTTCTGAACAGAGTAGATGAGGGCTAGACATAGCTTTTCGATTGGAGAATAGTTAAGCTCATTTGGTGTCATCATCCTGCTTAGGTAATATAAAGCATTCTCCTTCCCACTATCATTTTCTTGAGCAAGTAATGCCCCGACTGAACGTTCTTGTGCAGCAATATAAAGGATCAATGGTTTCCCAGGAATAGGAGCAGACAAGACAGGAGGGTTCATGAGATACGTCTTAATGCTTTTAAAAGCATTTTTACAAGGCTCGTCCCAGTTAAAATGAACACCTTTCTTCATTAACCGACTAAATGGATGACATCGGCCAGCCAAGTTCGATATGAATCGCCGAATATATGCTAACTTTCCTTGTAAACTCTTCAGATCATGGATATTCTTAGGTTCAGGCATCTTGAGGATAGCATCAATCTTCGAGCGCTCTACTTCAATCCCACGATTTCGTACAACGAACCCAAGGAATTTTCCAGAACTGACTCCAAAAGCACATTTTAGAGGATTCATCTTAAGTTGATACCTACGCAAACGGTCAAAAATCTTTTTTAAGTCTTGCAAGTGGTCGACTCGCCTTTTTGATTTCACCACCAAATCATCCACATAGCATTCCACATTTTTGTGAAGCATATCGTCAAAGATATTTTGCATAGCTCGTTGATACGTGGCGCCTGCATTCTTTAGGCCAAAAGGCATAACTTTGTAGCAGAAAATTCCTTTCGGCGTTCTGAACGCTGTGAGTTCTTCATCTTTTGGTGCCATGCGGATTTGGTTATATCCAGAAGAGCCGTCCATGAATGATAGAGCCTCGTGCCCAGTTGTTGCATCAATCATCAATTCCGCGATGGGCAAGGGAAAATCGTCTTTAGGGCATGCGCTGTTGAGATCCCTAAAATCCACGCAAACACGAATTTGCCCATTTTTCTTTCGCACAGGAACAATGCTCGAGATCCAAGTAGGATATCTTACTTCTCTAATGAAGTTTGCTTCAATCAATTTGTTTACTTCTGTCTCGAGTAAAGGGATCAATTCAGGTCGGAATCTTCGTTGTGCTTGCTTGACGGGCCGAATCCCTCGTTTTACAGCTAAGTGATGCACTGCAATTTTTGGGTCTAACCCAGGCATTTCCTTGTATGTCCAGGCAAACACATCCTTGTATTCTTGCAAAAGACTTACATATGCTAACTCTTCTTCTTGAGTTAGTAAGGCACTCACGAAAGTTGGACGTGGGTTTTCATCGTCACCGAGATTAACTTCCTTCAAGTCGTCAATAGTGGTTTTCACCCCTTCTTCCAACTCAGGGGAAGCATCCTCAGCATTTTCCTCACCAAGATCATCACTAGCAATGGTGACATGATGTGAAGAACAAATTTCATCATATTCCTTTAAGAGTTCTTCATCACGGAACGATGTATAACACGAAGAGCCTACACTTTCTCTATCTTCCTCGATATCTCGCTTGGATTGCGTGTATATAATGGTTTTCCACTTAGCTTTCAATCCACAGTCATAAGAGATGACCAAATCTTCGCATCTTTTCATTCGAGAAGGTACGATGCTGTGAAGCTTTTTGAAGTTCAGGTCTTTTGCAGATGTCTCCCGTTTCTTCCAACGCCTTGCAGTCGTCAATCGGTGCCTCACTCCTAACCTATTAAATACTGAGCCTCTATTGTTGGAATCAACCCCCAACCTATTGAATACTGAGCCTTTACTTTTGGAGTCAACCCCCAACCTTCCGAATACTGAGCCTTTACGTCTTAGGATTCCAAGTTGATTAACCACAACCGGCTTGAGAGTCATTGAGAATTCTTCATCGTCAAAACTGATGTAATGGTTACTCGCTCTCTTTATTGGAATACGAACGGGTGTTGGTGAAATATATCCAAGTCCGCTTAAAGAATTAGGCACAACATGCCCCATATTTTTCAACATCGTTTGAGTGTCATTAAGGCCATGTTCTTTCTTGATGATAGCATCTGACACAGGTTTGTCCAAAGCTTCGACTTCAGTAGGATCATATCCAGCTCTAACCATGAGTTTGTAAGCGTTAGGACCAAAGCTCGCATTTGACTGTTTGATAGAGAGTGCACCATGCTCTACTTCATTTCCCTTGGTTGGGCGAACAAATCCTTTCAATGGGGGTTGAGATATCTTCAACGAGTCTACTTTTGTGATGGGAATAGTGCAGTTCTTTAGGGCATCAAACTCGATCAATGGTGATTGTCCTTCTTTTCTTTTCGATTTTGGTACATAACGCAAAACCATCTTTGCCTTCAAAGTTTCTTTTGGACCCTTGGTATCACTTGGGCTATGCGGTGCTTGACTTTTCTTTATATCTTCGATGGATTGGCTTTCCTTCATCTTTTCTGCATTTATTGAGGGGAGCGTATTTCTAAGGGGAGTCGGAGTATCAGATTTCTTTATTTTGTCTATATCATCGTGATTGAAGTAAAACTTGGCATCAGCAAAATATGACTCCGCCTGAAGTACAAAGTGTGTTGGTGGATGGACTCCATAGGTGGCAAAATGTGCGGATCATGTGCTCATCGACGTCATATGTGAACAAAGAAGCCCAAACTGCATCATGCACTCCAGCCCGATGAAGATTTTTGTTTTTCCTCGCAAAGACGTCATCTACCCATTCCCAGTAACCTGAAATATAGGAAAATTCACCCAGCGACGGTGCGGAAGAGTGCCAAGGAGTCCTCCATGAAGCCGACAAACGAGCATGGCGTGGAAAACTAGACGGCGATCCTTCCTTGGGAGTACCGGACTGCAGAAGACACACTTTTTGACGTTTAGACAAGGCAGTAGCATCCACACTAGCTTCCTTGGTAATTTCAGCCGAAAACCTCGATGGGTGCTTCTCCTTTGATACAGCGTACTCCGAGGCAAATGGTCCTATGGCTGGCGGATACACAGCTAAAGCAGTTCCTTTCGTCTTATCTGTTTCGCCCTTGTCGATTACGTAGAGAGTTGGGTACGGCACTTTGTAGTCAGTAAACTCCATGAATGCCTACTCAAAATCAAATAATAAAGAAAGAGATTAGTTTATTGATACAAATATCGGCTTATAAAGAAGATCAGATTTTAAAACGAAAAGAAAATCTTGATACAGTCGGCTTGATTGAGTGATAATATGATGATTTGAAGCTTCGAATCAGATGGCGTCGTTACAAAATCTGCATTTACGAAATTAAGAATGTTATTATCATCGCTTATATAATTATGAAATATAAAAAAAAAAATGGATGAACGTCGACAAGAAATCAAGGACCATGCAGCCTTTTAAATTGAAAGTGTATACGATTGATTGTATATATGAAGTTTTAACTCACCAGCAATTCTAGATTGAGGTGTATGTTATAGTGGATGAATTTGAGTTTGCAATGTATAATATGAAAGATGAAGGGATTGGAGTTTTGCAACGGTAAAGTTCAGGTCACTGTTTATTGACTTTATTTGGAGCAATTTATCAAATAGATTGTGGGTAAGGGAGTTGAGTGAATAATATATGGCTGAAAGGGAAATATGGAATGCCTCAAACAATGCTCAAATCTATCTACTCTGCAGTTTAACATGAAATTAAGTTTCAAGTCTCGTTGATTTTATAAGCAGAACATATTTGCAGTTTTATACAAAGAAGAAGCCTAATTCAAGTACGATCGTAAAGTAAATTTGTTTCAGTTTTATTCCAACTATATGAGTACGTAGCTGCTGGAAGAATTATTATTGGTTAATCTGAATTGCTTCTATTGCTGCCAAAAAATTACAGCTGACAATTGGTCTCCTAGTTTGAGTAGGTATGAAATGCTCTCTGATAAATGCCACTGGATGGAGACTCCTTTCTCACGTAAATAATTCTTTGATGGAGTCCCGAAGTCAGTGATATATATATATATATGTGGGCAGATGTGGTAACTAAACGTTGAGTTATTGACATATATGAAACTAAAGAAAAGAATTGATTACAAGTAGACATGTGAAGACAAATTGAATTTGAGAACAACTCTGTTTGCACTTGAGGTCGGCAGTAGATGATTTGAATATTGAAATTTGCTACTTGGACTCTTGATCAAATTACATTAATGGGCCACCTTTACTTGAAAATCATGGCCCATTTATATTTCCAGATATAGTATAAACTTTTTATCATATCTGCTACATTGTTGTGATATGTAAGAGATATGAAAATCGCGACTTACTCACTCCAAAGTATGCTTCGAAAAGCATTAGTCGTGAACAAGTCTCGAAGGGGCATTTGTAGATACATAAAATTTACGCCCAATAAAATGGCGACACGTGTAAAATAAGTTGTTAATTATCAATTTAAATTCTCTTTTTACATTTTTGGGATTTTTAATATATGTAATTCCAAAAAGTAAATAGTTAATTTAAATTGGCTAATTAAATTACGCCACTTGTCAATATGATGTGTTTTGACCAATTAAGAAGAAGTCTTAAAGACTATGGAAGCCAGAAACCAATCAAAATGATGTCTTCTATTCTACAAGGACAATGGCCAATCAAATTACGCCACGTCATCAAACAATGTGAAGAAGACTCTCACTCCAGCATCTATATAAAGGAGCTTTGAGGCTTCACATGACACACACATATATTGACATACTTCACATATATTCTAAAAAGCTTTAAAGTTCCCTCAAGTGCTACACATACAAGTCTTTGACTCCTAAGTCTCTGACTTTCATATCTGTGTTCCGATCCGCAAATCTTGGAGAAGATCACGCCCCACGATTCAAGAACAAGCCTAGAGCCCTTGGATCTACGTGTCTGTCAAGTAGAAGAATCAGAGCAGTTTACAATTTACAGAGATTGTAACCATTTATTTATTTAAATTCATTAAATATTGTAATTTGTTGCTTCTTATTTTACTGTCTAATAAAGTTTTGCAGACATTAAAATTTGTGGTCCCTTGGATACACATTTCTATGGCAGAAGTTTCACATAAGCGATCCTTGCAGTTCAAACTCAGGTTTCTCCATCGATTGATGTAATCAATGACTTTTTCTTCCTTCCATTGACGAGTGCTTGTAAGTTCGATCATGCTCACAATCCTCCTTGGAGGTTATTGTCAATTTTTAAATGAACAGGGATTATTGCTAATTTAAAATTAATAGGGTAATTATTGTTAATTTTTTAGATAAACGGGACTGTTTTTGCATTTTATGATGGGGATAAATTGTTATTTTTCCATCTCTGGCTTGGGAGGATTTTTTGCTGATAGAAGTAACACAGGGTACTTTTACAAATTAGGTAAAATATAAGGGGTATTTTTGCATTTCCCTCAAATTAAAGAGAACAATTACATATATAGAGTAATGAAAGATTCCTCTTACAGTCTTACTTACCAAATCTTATTTATGACTAAAGTTAATGGTTCTAATTAGTTTTTATTCGAATTGATTCTAGTAAAGATTTTTGTAATCTAAGAATCTGAATCAAGCATTGGAACTTGAATTCCAATTTTGAGTTTGATTAAAAATACTCCAATATATGGTCGCTCGTATTATTTTCAAGTATTTCTGTCGGGCTAGGATTCAAATCCAACAAAATCAAAGGATTTTTCTTTTTGTATATTACATCGAGAATGAATAATAGTAATAAATTATACGTGATGTTGTTTCTTTATAATATTTGATTTTAATATCATGTTTTACACTTTAAAATCTCTATATTAAAAGTAGAATTGTTTGATAGTAACAAATATAATTCATAGTTTCCCTTTTCGGGTAAATTGAAGTATACGGACGCATATATGTAATAAGATAGGTTAGTTTGTTTGATTTGTTTGACGAACTAAACTCAAACGAACTTTTATCGAACGAGCTCGAATATCAAGTAGCTTGATTTGATTATTAACCCTGACCATCGGTCCAAATCAACTTATATAGGAGTATTATAATCTCTACTATTATAAAAGCGAATATTTATTAACTTTTTTGTACGGACTAAAATGTCCCTGCAACCAATAACCAACAGAAACATAAGAAATATATTTAAATTAGGAATCATAAGATATAGTTAGATTAGGATTAATTGTAGTGTAGCTTAAATTTTGATTCTAGATTTGTTTTCTATCATCTTCATTAAGTCATTATAGTACGTCATTACTTTCGGAACATGGTGAGAAATATATTATTATTTTTAATGAAATTCATTTCGGAAGCAAAAGGGATGTGTAGTATAGCTAGTATATGTTGTTTGGTTGAAGCATATTTTTTTTTCATTTTTTTGATAAATATAGATAAATATTGAAGTATACTTTTGCAAGTGTTAGGTTTATGTAGAAGTATGATTTTTCAAGTTTTTTACTATTTTGCCATTTATATTTAGAATTTAAGTAAGGGTATATTAATCTAAAAAAAAATTCAAGAATTTTTTTCTAATGAACTCGTACTCAGCTTCAAGTACAAATTGATTTTTTTAGAACTTTCACCAACAAACAGCAAACGGGTTTTATAACTTGTGTCTTGTATTGATTAGTGTTGGAATAATGGAGAAATTGGATGTGAGTTTGCCTGAAGTTGATGACTCCTCTTTGCGGGCGAATTTTGAATTTTGCTAGCAATTTGGACACCAAAGGGGTGCACCCATTGTTTGTTTAAATAAATGCGTGAGATTTGAAATTGTATTATTTTAAGTGTTTTAATTTTTTTGTGAGTCCTAGTATCTATTATTATATAAGCATGAATATGGGTATTTTAAGAGGCCTAGTCTAACTATATCTTATGATTCCTTTCGAAGATTAATCAATAATCTTTGCAATTTTGCAAATTGTAATTGACTTATGTTATTATTGAATTATATTAATTCTTGAAGAACTTAGTATAACTTAAAAATGACGATGCATCAGTTATTACATACAAATCAAGTTTGATTTCTCAAAAATTAGTAATTTATTAAACTATTACTATCTATAATTTATATTTTTTATTTGTATATATTGTGTATGATAGATGTACCACGACTACGAATCATGGATCAAATGAAAAGAATGTATGCTAGCCAAAACAACGAGGTAACGGGGTAAAAAATGTAAGAAAAAATGAATGATATTGACTAAATCTGGGATAACAAAAAAAAGGAGCAAATTGATAAAAGAACAGGAAAAAATGAGTTAAATTGGCAAAAAAAAGTTCAAATAGGTGAGAAAATAGATTAAATCAACAAAAAAGAATGATATTATTGACTAAAATTAGGTTAAACCTAAAATAATGGGTGAAATTGATTAACAAATGAGATAAATCACAAAAGGGTGAAATCAGTGAGAGAACGGATTAAAATATAAAAAAAAAATAGTAAATTTAGTGTAAAAGTATGTGAAATCGATATTTCTTTGGTTTAAGCAAAAATAAAGTCAAAACTTAGGATTGGCTATGGTGAAAACGGAGAAGATTCGATTAAAAAATATATAATAAAATTTTACCAATGGAAAAATAGGTTATATAGAAAAAATATGAGTCAAAGCAAAAAAAATGGTGCAATTGATAAAACAACGGGGTAAACCGGCAAAAAAGGGGTAAAATCGGTAAAAAAATGAATGATATCGGCTAAACACTGGATAACTAAAAAAATTAGATCAAATCCATAAAAGAACAAGAATAAAAAAAATGAGTTAAATTGGCAAACAAAAATGTGAAATAGGTGAGAAAATTTGTTAAGTCAACAAAAGAATAAAATCGACTAAAGTTAGGTTATACCGAAGAGAATGGGTGAATTGATTAATAAATGGGATAAAATTGACTAAAATTGGGTTAAACCGGAGAGAATAGATGAATTGATTAACAAATGGGATAAACCACAAAAAACGGGTGAAACCGGTGAAAAAACAAGTTAAAATAACAAAAAAAAATGGTAAACTCAATATAAAAGCGGGTGAAATCGATATTTCTTTGGAAAGTTCTTAAGAAATTATCAATTATTAAAGAATCTTAAAAACATTAAAGAACATCAAAAATAAAATTATGCCACATTTGTGTTATATGTATAAAAAAATTACTATTTAGTTAACTTTAAAACTTATAATTAGCTTAAGCCCAAAAAAAATCAAAACATAAAAATGGTTGATACCGGTGAAAATGTGTAAAATTCGATTAAAATATATGATAAAAAATGGTAAATTAAATGGAAAATGGATTAGATCGAGAAAAAAAAACGAGTTAAAGCAACAAAAAAATGGTGCAATCTTTAAAACAACGGGGTGAACCGGCAAAAATTGGTAAACCGGTAAAAAAATTAATGATATTGGCTAAGCACAAGATAACAAAAAAAAAAGGTTAAATCGATAAAATAACTAGAATAAAAAATTGAGTTAAATTGAAAAAAGGAAAGGTGAAATATGTGAGAAAATATGTTAAATAGACAAAAGAATAAGTAAAATCAACTAAAATTGGGTTGAGAGAATGAGTGAATTGATTAATAAATGGGATAAACCATGAAAATTTGGTGAAATCTAACAAAAAAAGAAATAGTAAACTAAATTTAAAAGCGGGTGAAATCGGAGAAAAAATAGGTTTAGTCAGCAAAATTGAGAAAAATTGGTAAAAAAGGGTTAAATTGGTTAAAAATTGATTTAGCTTGTAATTGAAATTGGATGAACTTGGTATAACATATGTATTACCGATAAAATTAGTGAAATCGATAAAAAAAAAAAAAAAAGGTGTTAAACTTGTTAAAAATGTTTAGATGGAAATATCAAGGTCAAGAAAGAAAATAATTGATGTTGTCAATTTGCTCAAATGGACATGTAATCTTATGTCAGAGAAATACTTAGTAAATATACTTCGTTTTCAATTTTCAATTTTCAATTCTTTTTTTTGGTTTCCCAAGGGTTTAATCCCTTTCGAGGCGCGTCGGACACATAAAGTGGGAACCTCTCCCAACAGGGATTCGAACCTGAGTCCGCTACTTTGTAGTGACTAGTTCCTTCCACTAGACCAATCACCTGTTGGTTCAATTTTCAATTCTTGGTTTTAGGTATTTATGATCTCAACTTTAATTTTTTTGGTAACAACATAATAATTAAAATGATTTAATCAAAAAATTATGTAATATATCATTAAGACGATGATATGATGAAAAATCATTATATGATACAACTAACCGAGAAAATTAGTTAGTTGCACGTGCACTTTTCTAGTTACCTAATTTTTTTTGAATGTTTAATCCAATTCCAATACCTAAGTCAGCACCCACTGAAAAATGAAGCTAAGAAATCACTTTTATGATTACAGCAACACAAGTAATCTAAATATTCAAGTATCTGGAAATCTTTTGCATCTTAAAAGCAAAATACATCATTCTTAATCTCTAGATAAAATACAAATACACACACAAAATAAAGCTTTTGCTTTATTACATGGATGACAATAGTATTCAAATTCAAAGACTTGAACATAGCATCTGTTAAATTACATTAGTAAGTAAATTCTATTAATTAATTAGTGTTATTAATCTAAGAATTATATTCAGTCACCCCCTCCCTTCTATCTACATTATATGAAATATGAAAATCCCTAGCTTGTCCCATTATCATCGTCTTCCTCCTCGTCGTCTTCAATCGACGTTCGATTCATCATGAATTTCCAACTATCTCCTTCCTCAATGTCCCATTGTTTCTTCAATTCGTAGATGGTATTTGATGCAGCAGCAGCAATTGCAGGATTGCTATCTTCAGCCAGTCTCTGCTCAACCAAAATATACACAATCGATCACGACTTTTGTGCAATCTAATTTACACAAAAGTATGGCCTTGTTTTTTTTTTTTTTTTTTTTTTTTTTTTTTTGAGAATTCAATTATCATCGATCATTATTTACTTAAGGGACTGAGAATATTAATTAGGCTATAGGCTATACTATACTACCTGTAGAGCTCCCATGCCAGCATTTCCAAGAGTCCACATTGATGGGGCAGCTGATAACGCGTTAGCTAATGCTCTCCTGCTCATTACAATAGAACAGATTATGATTCAGTTAACACTCCTAACGATAACTTAACTACCTAATTATGATTAATTATATGTATTAGAAGAAGCTATTTCTAATTATATATCTACCGTCAATTTAAACAAGAATAGTGAGTGATACCTGGTCTCATCATCAGGAGAATTTGAACACTCTGCCAACAAAGATACGCTACTTTTACCATCCATTGCATCAAGATCAATAAGAGCTGCCACCAGCAATTCAAGCTGCCCCAAATAATTATAAATAAAAAGAGCACGTAAATTATAGTTTCTAGTAAAGGAAGTTGTATTTGCAGAAGTACTGTTTTAAACTCAGACCTCTTCAGGATCAGTATAGTCAAATCCATCAGCTTCAGAAAGAGCAGAGGCTATGCTCTGATAAGCTTCCTACATGTTAACAAATAAACCAAAAAAGATTTAAGATTAAGATTTCTAGCTTAATGACATTCACCTTAAATTCAAATATATTAAAACAAACCTGAATAGCATCAATACGATCGGAAGATACCTCTCCAGGAAAGAACTCGAGAGTTTTCCCATTCTTTTCAAGTGTTATATGCCTTCCTACCACACTAGTGTTTGTAGAATCTCGTTTCCTGTGCAGATGACACCACTTTGGTCACATAATAACCATTAAAATTTGAATGACATGGAAGATATAAATGTTACGAAAACTTACAATCTGTTCATTTTGCTCACCATTATATCATGAATGTTTTTGACAAACTGCAACTCCAACAAACATAAATCTGAATTCTCGAAAAATTAATAAAAACAAAGTACCATTTGGGAAGGAAGGGCTGGGTGAAGTCGATAAAATAACAACTGAAAGGTTTTCCCAGTCGTTATTGGATAATAAACGCTTTCCCCATTGAGTGAAGAAACAAAGCTGAATAATAACAATACCTCCAAGGCCATTAGTGAATCTTCCATGGCACGTTGCTTGGCAACAAAGTCAGCTCGTTTTAAATCAGCCTGAGAACATGAACAATCAGATTTCATTCGATTTTAAAATCAAGAACAAACAATACAAATTATTTAACATATTGTGTAAAATTGTCGTAAATATCAAAGAAGTTTTGAAGGCAAGCCTCGAGTACAAGTTCACCTCTAATGCACCATCACTCCAGTGCTTGTCAGCAACACTTTTTAATCTAGATTGGGCTTTCTTTTTCAGAATCTGCCCCAAACCAATAAAAATTAGCACAGTAACAGAACCGAATCTTTATCTTTTTTAGCAATATTAGGAGGAGATTGCTTACAGTGGCAACATGATGAAGCCTTTCAGCTTTTCTCTTTACGTCATTATCAATTTTCTCAGTATCTTCTCTAGCTCTTGCTACCAAACATAAAGCAAAGTGATTAATCATATTTGGGTAAATCTCATTTTATATCTTCTGGCCTCTTCTTCAAACTTACAAAAATATTCATGTTAGTACTTGTGTAGGTTTAGATAAGCACTTTTCACGTGGTTATGTTTGAAAGACCAATGTTTAGATAAACAACTAACTTAACTACTTGGATTTCGCTCATGATGTTATCCTATTAATGCATTTCAGCAATCTGCTATATTACTTTCTTACAAACAAAATGGGAGTTGATATGCTTGAATTTGAAGGCCAATCAGTAGCTTATATAAAAAAAAAAAGTTCAATTTACCATAGTGAAGAAATTCTTACCATCAAGCTTAAGGAACTCTGACCCAAGAATCGCAACGTCTTGTCGTGCACGAGCATCCAACCTCATTATGCCTCTATTTCAAAATGTGAATTATCAGCAGGTATTACATAATATATAAATCAATTCTTCTAGATTGCTTCTGTTAGAAGTAATATATATATATATATATATATATATATATATATATATATTAAATGTCTCTTCTCTCGAAAGACTTAAACTTTTAGATGAGGCATTTTTTCAAAATGGTATTAGAGCCAGCCCCAAGAAAAAGGTCATGTGTTCTAATCTCCCAACCACCCAATTTATGATATATTGTTCCACATGTCTTGAGTGAAGCATAAAAAACTACGGGAATGCTAGAATTCCTAATTAATTGCTAATGCTAATACAGTTTGATATATTTTTTACCGGGAAAGAAGTACGATGTCATTTCTAGCCCTTTCGTTCATGAATTTTGCATCATTGTAAAAAAAATTGCATGCTTCAGCTAATCCTTGAGCTGAAGAGATTTTTTTCGCAGTCTCTATGGAATGATCATCTCCACTCTGAGGACTGATGCAAAAACAATATATGATTCGTCGATAAGATAAAATTGATCGCCAAAAAAGATAAAATAGCATTTGAGGTCTGATTACCCTCAAGCAATCTTAACAAAAAAACACAGGATATCCATCCAAAATCTGTAATAGAACAATGAAATTTAACCCATTCAAGAGATTGAAATTTAAAACAACAGAATCAAGAAAATGGGATATTTCACTGCACAATTTGGTTAAGAAATATGGACACCTGGAGTTATTCGAACGATCACCATAGTGTCTCACACACTCTTTTGTTTCTGTATTGTGAGTTCCTCTTGACTGACACACCAATGAAGATCTATGAGATCCAATAAATTCACTTTGTTTTCCACCTAAAGGCCAGATTCCCTTGTTATGGAACTTCAATTTCAACGTTGAGAGATTTTGATTGTTATGTTTATAATGGTTGACTCCTTGATTCATACTAAATATTTGTGGAGTTTTGGCCGATGAATAAATAACCCCATTTGGTTTGGCCATGATCTCAGAATATAACGAAGCTCCAGTTGCAGCAGCCTTGCTTCAGTTAAAGATGGAGAAATACTCAACGAAGAGACTTAACTGCCCAAGCTAGAAATTTTCTGAGTAGTTTGAAGGCTGTAGAATTAAGGAAGATTATAAAGTCAGTCACGATGACACATTTGATATTGACGAAATGGAACTAATAATTGTTGTTGCAAGTACATTTTTGGCGTACTGAATTACTAGGAAACTTGTTAGTAAAAATGTTGTACTAGAACCAAAACATAATGCCTTAACACAGACACAATAACATCGTGCTGGATTCAGTTGCACCAAATCCTTTCTACAATTCTAAATGAATGTTGTAGATTTTAAAATTGAAAACATTTGAAAATTGTTGCCCCAAATAATAAGCATCTCTTTTTTGAGTAAAAATCATTACCATCATCACAAATTAATAGCCTACCTAGATCACATAATTCCCATTCATCTTAATTCATCTAACGTTTCATAACTAGTTCACCGCTCTTTAAACTTAGACAATTAAAATATACACGATTGCAGGAGAGATTGCATTTACAATTACAAATGTGATATCCAACACACAAATGAACTGAGGTCTATGCTCCCTCTCACCCCTCAACATTACCTACCATCATATAAATGGCGGGTTGACCCGCAACCAATCCAAACCAACCTTAAATTTATTATTATGCTAAAACTGGCAATGTCAAAATTTGGGTCTAATTCGACAAACAAGGTCAAATTAAGAAAACCAAACATTAAGAAACCAAGATAACTATTAACATTCAGAGAGCAACCCGACTAGACTGACACAGCACATTAATACCCGATCGGTAATTCTTTTTCTTGACCCGACCCATTTTATAATTTAGACTCAGTCTGAGTCCAACACACCCAAATGCCACCTTTAGCTTCATGATTTTCAAATAGCACTTAGAGTAAACTCCTAAAGTATAAGTAAATAAATAAATGAAATAATAAAAATCCCAAAATAAAACCCTAATTAAAGCTTCAAACCATAAATTAAAACACGAAAACGAAGAATCGCGATCATCCAATTAGCACAAGTATATAAAAAAAAAAACCATGGATATTGAAAATTCATTAATTCCAAAAATAAGCAAAAGATAAAGCTGTGAAATTGAGAAAAAACTAACCTCGTCGGGAGAGAGAGAGAGAGAAAACCTGCAGTAATAATGAGTAAAGCAATATTAGTTGTTGTAAAACAAGAATTGATAAATAGCTTCAAAAGTGAGGGACCATGAAAAGATTGAATCGGAATGTCAACCACAAGATCTACCTATGGCCCCTCAATTGCCAACGTTATCATAACAAAAGAATATTTGAAATAACAAAAGAAAATTAGTTGCATTTGGCGGGTTGCAACCACTAAAGTTGGCTGATAGTTGCAATAATAACGGTAGAAGTTGTAAATTTCCTCTTTTTTTTTTTTTTTTTTTTTGTGGGGGTTGCAAATAATTTCTTTTTTCACTGAAACCGGATAAAGATAAGTACCAAAATTCAAGACCAAAGGATAAGTTCCACTATTCACGTAAAATGATAATTATATCCTATCTGGATGTGATGTCCCGTGGATGATGTCGTAGACTAGTGGAGGTTTTAAGATAAAAAGATCTTATGTTCGACTCATATTAGTAGTGGTAAAGTTGAGGCGTCAAGACAAAGATATCTTATGTTCGATTCCCATTAGTGTGGGCAGGGACGGAACTAGGATTTTTAGGCAATGAGGGCTAAAGTAAATACGAAATCACGATAATATATTTGAAGCAATACAGAAAAGATCGGAGGTGAAATTGAAAAAAAAGATAACCCTTATAAATTACTTTAGTTACGTATGATACCCTGTTATAACGGAAAAATCGTATTATAGAAAAAATAAAAGATTGTATTCTAATTAAAATTATTGAGAATTTTTATTCAAATAAGTACATTGAATAAAGAAAAAAATAAAATCGAACTACCAAAATAATGATAGTTCATATTGTTTTTATAATTATTACTAAGGAAAATTTTTAAAAACACATCACATCGAAATATTATTAAGAAGATTTTTTTCTACTAAAAACATATAAAACATTGAATAATTATTGACAAGGATTTTTTTTTACATAAAACATTGAAAATATTATTAAGAAATCATAAAATATTGAAATCAAGGGTTTTGAACTTCAGACCTCATGCTGTTACTTTTACATTATCACCAACTGAAAACAATAATTTTCATGCAAGAACTTAATCAATTCTACTATTTAATCCATAAATTCTTGAGTGTGGGTATTTTTCTAATTTATTATTAGTATTAGTAGTTACTTTATCTTTATACTTTGTTAGCAGATGAAAAAAATTCTGACTCGATGATTGATGTATTCACCATCCCATAAATCGGTGGACTAGTCAATTTACGCTTGCTACGTAGAAGCTACTTTGTACAGTAGGGTAATACAAATCGATCACTCAAACAATAATCCGCTTTGATTGGAAGGTATGCGCTAAAAGAAAATGGTTAATACTTGTCGGTGTTGAGCCCAACAAAGATCTTTCGATGCTAAAGTCAGATCAACTCAAGTATATGTTAATCGAAGAACTAAAATGTATTGCAATAATTATTCGTACATGCTCATACTAATGACGAGTATTTGTAGGTGATGAATTTCCGAGTGGGTTGATAAAAACACACAAATCCTTAATTGTTTCATAATTTTCTCAGACATTTGAGGACATTTTGGTTATAGACTATAGTTCTTGATCGACACAATAAGGTGGTCGAGTTAGTCGATCAACATTTACTTATATGTGGTATAGGACTTGGTACATTTTTATTTTGTTTTGAGAATTATAGGACTTGGTACATCAATAATCTAAATTTGCCTATTTTATATGTTCACTTATCTGATATTTCCTATTAAGCGTGTGGCTATGAGCTTTCTTTTCACCAAATCATGAATACTTTTGTCCAAATTGTCGTGCAAAGGGTGATGATAATTAAAGTTGATATTGGACTTTTTTTTTTATCTTTTCTTATGAATTGTCTACTTATTGTAATTATTATGTTTTTCTTAATTTTTCTTCTTAGTTGTCTATATCAAATAGTTATCCAATAAATCTTAAATTTCATTATTTAAAACATTACCTTGTTTCAGAAATTTCATCAGACAATTAATTATTCATCTTTTTTTTCCATTAAAAGCAGTTTTTTAATGTTTGATTTCACTGCTTCTACTATTACTTCTCAGTAGAAAGGCAGTCAGAAGCAGGTTTTGAAAAAGCATCTAAAACTCTGCTTTTGTGGGTGTTGGCATTTCTATAAGTAAATAGAAGTTATTTCTAAATACTTTTATCCATGTAATTGAATTAAATTTCAAGTTTCCCTCCATTTTTTGTGTCATTGTTATCTTATTATTGATTTAGAAATTTATTGTAATATGTTTAAAATATTTAAAGTATATTAATTTATTAATACTTATTAAGAATTGATTAATAACAAAAAAAAACACAACTATTCTTCATAATTGGTGATTTAAAATAAATATATTCGAACAATTTGACCTAATTTTGATTAAGGTTAAACAATAGTTATAAATTAGTATATATCAAGCTACTCGAGTTCGGCTAGTGTTTGTTTGGTGATTAAAGGTTGATTAGTCTAACATAAATCACATACAAACATAATGTTCTAGCTAAATAAGAAAAAAATAAGCTAGTTTGAAAGATAAGCTGTTCGATTCTACTCGACTAGTTTATATCCCTGATCATATATTGTATAAAATAGTCATAACTAAGACATCCATTTTAATTAAAAAAATTAACGAAATAGATATTAGTCTAAAAAATTGACTAAACACTAAATAAATCGTCCAAATATCATAATAATATAATATATAAATGTTTAAATAACGCTATTATATAATTAAAGTTTGTAATTATGTTATAGCCCTTATTCTATCAAATAATGAAAATACTAATTATATGATATACAAGAAAAGTATATGTGAATATAACAATTCCGGGAAAAAAAAAAAGAAAAAACAGAAACTTCTTCCAATTGCAAACACCTTCATATATGGTGCAATTTTTTACTATAAAAATTAAATACCCACTGCATTTAGAAAAAAAAAACTATTTTTTTGGACTTTCAGCAAACATAATTATTTCTTATTTTCCAAAAATATTTGCAAACACTCTTTTAATTGTTGGTTGAACCGAAAGCAATGCAAATCCAAACAATAAATCAAAATTAAAATTTAAACACACAAAACTTTTGTCAAAACTTAGTTTGATTTTTTTAATGAATCACATAACCGATCACAATTACATTATTTTGTAATTATTTAGTAACAAAAAGAAAATTCAACCCCACATATTAAGAAAATATTATTTCTATGCGATCGTTTTTTTTTTAGAATGATTTATATGCAATTGATTTACACATTTATGAAATGTAGTATATCTTTCCAAGTCTTGTTAGCACAAAATTACATACAATCTTATCAAATATTATGTATTTTAGTCAAATTAAATTGATTGCACGACGTCATATATTATATCACAATATGAAATAATTCAATCCCATATTAGGAAATTGGTTAATGCAATAAAATAGTCCCAATATAAACCTAATGACTCTTGTAATGTAAATCTGCTGCAGTTAAAACGGTAATTACTGGTTAATCTTGAGCCACCTTACTGTATTGAGCCCTAACCTCTTTTCCATGAAAATGGACTCCACCCCATCCCAACACAAACCCTCCGCTTCAAAACTCCCAATCAAACGCAAAACCCCCGACCCAATCCTAATCCAACCCGACCCTAAACCGCCGCCGTTCAAATTCCACCGTATATGGACCGAACCCGACGAGATCCGGTTCTTGCAGGGCCTCCTCGACTGCTCCTCCGACAACCTTTCCTTCCCCAGGGATCTAGGTATCTTCTACGCCCGTTTTTCCAACACAATGGCACAGCCTTACACCAATTCCCAACTCTCCGAAAAGCTCCGTAGGCTCCGGAAGAAGTTTCGGATCATTTCGACCCGATTGTCCAAGGGTCTGGACCTATCTCAATTGTCCCTACACGATCGGGCCCTTTACGGCCTGTCGAAACGGTTGTGGCATAGTGATTATGCAGCCACGTCACCGTTCAATGGAGCGAGAAATGTTGGAAATTTGAATTGTAGTAATAATGTTGGTGAGGGGGAAATGTCGAGCCTTTTTGGGGTTAAGGTCGAATTTTCGCCAACGCTTCCGGTGATTAATGATAATGAAGACGATGCTCGTGGTGTCGATTTGGAGGTGGATTTCGTCGATGATGAGGTAAAGATTGAAGGAGAGGGTGCGTTTGTTGTAGAGGATAATAGTAACGAGAATGATGGAGAATTTAAGTTGAGTGAGGTGAAGGTGGAATTAGAAGGGGAGGAAGGTATAGATGATCTTGGCGGTGGAGATGGGGTGGAAGAGAATGTGGAGGGTAAAATAGGGAAAGTGGCGGGGAAGGCGGTGATGGATGTATTCGAGAAGTGTTTAACGGAGGCGAGGAGGAAGGTTCAAGGTGGTGAAAAGGAGAGTTTTCGAGTGCGTTGGCAGCAACAAAGAATTGCGGAGTTAAATGCATTGGGAAACCGGTTGAGGTTGGTCCTTGAGCATTCTCTTCAAAAATGAAATGTTAGACGAAAATTTTGTAAATGGGAATGATAGATTAGAGAAAAGAGATCCCTTTTTGTAGTCTTCTTTCATTTGATTCTCTTTGTTATAGACTTATAGAGATAGTTTTCAAAGTAATTTTACTGATTATGATGATAATATATTTGGTAATGGAATATAAAGAGTTCTTGTTTTCAATATTATAATTGTTCTTTCATTTTTAATTGCTTCTTATTTTGTATTTGGGCAATTAAATTCCTAAACAAATTCAGTAATGAGATTGTATGTTAAATATCAAAGGTGTAGCATCTGATCACAGATTGTATGTTAGCACTTGGCAAATTGTTTAGGATGTTATCTCTATTTTGGTTAATATAATTCAGACTCAGACAATTAAGTAAATATATGTAATGTCAAGAACTACAAGAATAAGTAATATGAGAAGAATATTTGAAGGTAATATTTACCTTTCATCCTCTTCCATAAGGCATTTGGTGAATAATTCCATTTCTTCTAGTAGATCTTTCTTCCAACTTTGAGATCTCCGTAAACCCACTTCTAAATATAGCTGCTGAGATGGCAAGAGGTTGAAGAGAAAGGCACGAGCTTTCCCTACATGATCGAGGTCTGAAGCTGCATTCTCTCTATGCTCTTCTATACTTCTATCATGAATTCATCTGTATATATGTGCCTCCGGCATGACTAAAAGATGATAGAGAATGTTAAATTTAATGATATCTTAGAACTCTTAATGCTCAACAAAAAAGGAAGGAAAATATGGAATTGATTAGATGCTGTTTTGTTACCTGGAATGCTCGATTTAGATCAGCAATTTGAGCAGAGTTCAAATACCCAGATTTTAGAAGCTCACGAAACAAAATCACTAATTCGGTGCTGATATTATTTGGTGATATGTTCTGAATTATACTAGATATGGAACAATCATCAAAAACTTTAGCCATCCATGGGGGTACTTTGCTCAGTCTTAGCAACGCAACTGCAACATTAGCTGCAGGCTTGTGATGAATCGTGAACAAGTTTGATGTCAAACTTGGAGTCGACAAAGACATGACTAGCTCCTCTACTATCAATCGGCACCAATTATTCTTTCCAGAAGGTGTAGATCCAGTTTCGAGCTCTTCCCATGCCATGAGAGTCGATAAACATCGGGAACAGTTCATCGAGACTCTGATGTCACTGGAAAATATAAGGCCTTCTAATATGGCTGATAGTGATTGCAAGTAGCCTTTTCTAAATTTCAAATCACCTTTTTCTATACTTATATAATCTGATATTCCAGTAAATAATTCCACTAGGCAAAATGAAGCAATTAGTTTCACAGGAGGGGATCCAAAATGCATCAATTTGCACAAATTATGGCACCGGATGCTGACATAGGATAATGGCTGCATTTTGCTACCCTCGTCTAGCAACATTTGGAAGTCAATAATACCTGGTAGAACAGCTCGTGCACTGGCATAAGAACGAAGTTAGTTTGCAATTAGCAAAAAGGTATACTTTTTTCTGAATAACTTGACACGTGATTGATTACCTTCTCAGAGAGAAGAAGAGCAGCAAGAGCAAAAATATGAGAACCTCCCCTGTTCTTGTTCCTTCGTCATGGTCAAAGAGAGCAGGTCCCTTTGAACAGGCTTCTGAGATTGTGGTATTAACTGTTGATATCAAATGAGCACTCAAAAGAACAGTTTTTGAAGCTTCTATTAGTGCCTGTTTTGTAGAGTGGTGCAGAATTAGAGACAGAATGCCGATTGTTGTGAGAACTTCTTCAGTCCAGCCGTCTGAAGTTACAGCTGGGACCATGTAATCCATTAACTACAAATAAGGTGAAAGAACTTGTTAACTTCTGGGAAGGAGGAAATGGTGAGAAATATTGAAAAAAGTTTATACCTTCATTGTCAGCCCTGCCCAAGCTTCATGATTAGAAATTGATTCAGAATGTACTGATCTTAGAATGCTTAATACAAGTTGAGATGTGGGTATGAATAGTTCTGGGAAAGAGTATTTTGAATGATTATAAATGTTTTGTATCACAGCATCTATCCCATGCATGCAAAGCTGATCTGAAGCAACTGGAGCAATTTCAATTATTTTGGTTAATACTTTTACTACTGAAATGGTGTCATGCTCTTGGCTATCATTTTCTACAAGATCACCCAGTAAGCAGACAAAAATCAAGGGAACAAAGTTGTCTCCAGATGCTATCAACTGAGCAAACACATGTAAATCAACTTTGTGGCTAGTTTCATTATTTAGAACTACAAGGTTACCAGTTGAGCTGTTGCACCTGCAGAAATTCAAAATCTGTTCAGACAATGATCTGCAGAGTTTTTCTTGTTGGAACAACCATTTGAGAGAAGTCAAATGAATTCTTGAAGAAAGAGAATTCCAATCCTTTTCTGCCAATAGATGGAAAAGAATTCTTTCAGCTTCCGCACTATATGGTATTTGGTAGCTTATCTTGGCAAATCCTCTATAAAGGCTATACAGATTTACTACTAATTCTATTGTTACTGAGGCAGAAGCATCAAAGTGGAAATCACTGCTGTTAAGTAGAATATATTGCTCCATGGAAGCTAAAACCAACTTATCATCAGCAATCCTGAGGGGGGAAAAACACAACCATTACTCGTTTAAATCGAATGCAGATGTGGAATTTCGTACAAATAAGAAATTTAGTTACCTATCATTATATAGAGAGCTAACATACAGTATCAGCAGAACTGCAGATTGACAACAGAACAATTCTGCATTATGGGAACTCTTCTGGCCAAGAAGGAATAGCAAATCTGTAGGGTCAGAAGGCAACTGACTTGCAGCATCCCTAATGGGTTGCCCGGAATCACTCCCTCCCCCCCCCCCCCCGCCCACGCCCCCCCCCCCCCCCTCCCCCCCCCCCCCCCCCCCCCCCCCCCCCCCCCCCCCCCCCCCCCCCCCCCCCCTCCCCCCCCCCCCCCCCCCACCCCGACCCCCCCCCCCACCCCCCCCCCCCCCCACCCCCCCCCCCCCCCACCCCCCCCCCCCCCCACCCCCCCCCCCCCCCACCCCCCCCCCCCCCCACCCCCCCCCCCCCCCACCCCCCCCCCCCCCCACCCCCCCCCCCCCCCACCCCCCCCCCCCCCCACCCCCCCCCCCCCCCACCCCCCCCCCCCCCCACCCCCCCCCCCCCCCACCCCCCCCCCCCCCCACCCCCCCCCCCCCCCACCCCCCCCCCCCCCCACCCCCCCCCCCCCCCACCCCCCCCCCCCCCCACCCCCCCCCCCCCCCACCCCCCCCCCCCCCCACCCCCCCCCCCCCCCACCCCCCCCCCCCCCCACCCCCCCCCCCCCCCACCCCCCCCCCCCCCCACCCCCACAAAATATCATTAAATATGTCAGACAGGCGGGAATTTGAAACGCCACTTGTCTGTTACTTATAAAAGCGTGTTTCAGAAAATGCGTTTTTAGTACAACACTTAAATATAAGCTTGCATAAATAACAACAGATGAGTAAAATACTTATTTGATAGACGACTTGTCTGATACAATATATCACTAGTGAAAGCCAATATCTAGTGATCTTACTTTGCTGTTTGTCAATCCAGCAAGATAAATAATCTTCAAATCTTCAAGAATTAAGAACAAACCTCTTGATTAAAACAACTTCAACTAACTGTCATTGAAGATTTCATCTTTAAAACAGGAGTACCGCTAGTCTTACACGTTCCCCCTGAATTCGAGAATTCATCAGTCAACTAGTGTGTTGAGAGTCAGTCTTCTTGAAGTGTAACACTTGTTGATATCAGATTAGTAAGCTGTTGAACCCAGTCTTCTGATAGGTTCCCCCTCAGCTTATGAATCCAAATTTAACAAGCCCAGTTCCACTCTTAGAGTAGAAAATCTTGTATCACTTAATGGTTTGGTGAAAATGTCAGCAATCTGATTGTCAATATGAACATACTCAATAATAACATTTCCCTTTTCAACATGGTCTCTGATGAAGTGATGTTTGATCTCAATATGCTTAGTCCTGGAATGACTAGTAGTATTCTGAGTAAGTGAAATTGCACTTGTATTGTCACAGTAGATAGGGATTCCACTGATCTTGAGATTATAGTCTTCTAGTTGATGCTTCAACCAAAGTATTTGTGCACAACATGCTCCAGCAGCAATGTATTCAGCTTCAGCAGTAGATATGGATACTGAAGTCTGTTTCTTACTCATCCATGAGATCAGACGACTGCCTAAAAATTGACAAGTACCTGTAGTACTCTTCCTATCAATTTTGCAGCCAGCAAGGTCATAATCTGAATATCCAATAAGTTCAAATCCTGATTCCCTTGGGTACCACAATCCCAAATCTTGTGTGCCTTTGAGATACTTTAGTATTCTTTTAGCAGCTAAGAGGTGAGATTCCTTAGGATCTGATTGAAATCTCGCACAAACCCCAACAGAATACATAATATCTGGTCTGCTAGCTGTTAAGTATAACAGTGACCCAATTATGCCTCTGTATTTGGTGATGTCAACTGATTTGCCACCTTCATCCTTGTCCAGACGAAGTCCAGTAGACATAGGAACATTAACAGATGAGCTAGTTTCCATACCAAATTTCTTGAACAGATCTTTTGTGTACTTTGCTTGATTAATAAAAATACCATCAGGTAGCTGTTTAACTTGTAATCCAAGAAAGTAATTTAGTTCTCCCATCATGCTCATTTCAAACTTGTTCTGCATCAGCTTAGAGAACCTTTCACACATCTGTTTGTTAGTTGAACCAAAAATAATATCGTCCACATATATTTGTACCAACAATATATGATTATCCCATTCAATAGTGAACAAAGTGTTATCTACTTTACCTTTGCGAAATCCTTTGACTAAAAGAAAATCAGATAAAGTATCATACCATGCTCTTGGAGCCTGTTTCAGTCCATAGAGAGCTTTCTTCAGACGATACACCTTGTCTCCTTCTTGATAAGCTTCAAAGCCAGGAGGTTGTTCAACATAAACTTCCTCTTGCAATTCTCCATTGAGAAAAGCAGACTTCACATCCATCTGATAGACAGTGAAGTTCTTGTAAGCAGCATAGGCTAAAAATAATCTGATTGATTCAAGCCTTGCAACTGGTGCGAATGTCTCATCAAAATCAATGCCTTCTTCTTGGAAATAACCTTTGGCAACTAGTCTTGCTTTGTTTCTGGTAACAATACCATCTTCATTCATTTTATTTCTGAATACCCACTTAGTGCCACTTACTCTTTGATGAGTAGGTCTGGGAACTAAGTACCAGACTTCATTCCTTTCAAATTGATTCAACTCTTCTTGCATTGCTTCAATCCAGTGAGAATCACTAAGAGCTTCATCAATCAACTTAGGCTCAATTTGTGAAAGAAAACTTACGAACATTGTTTCATTTGCAGTTGACCTTCTCGTTCTCACTCTATCCAAAGGATCGACAATCACTAAGTCAGGTGGGTGATCTCTGAGCCATCTGAGATCAGGTTGCAAATCTGGATGTTGTCCTCTTGATTGATCTTGCAACACTACTGTTGGAGTCTCAGTAGTAGTCTGTTGAACAGTTGCAGTCTGTTGAACAGTCTCTGGTCTGTCAGCTGTTCGCAACTCCTCTGTTAGACAATCAGCAGACTGATTTTGAACGGCACTTGAGTTAACAGCTTGAGTTAAATCAGGTAGTATGATGGGTACATATTCTTCCTTTCTTTCCACACTCAATTTCTGAAAGTCAGCAGATACCTCTGGATTTGCACTTTGATTCTTTTAAGATGATTGGCTTGGTTCATCAAATACTACATGAATAGATTCTTCTACAAGTAAAGTTCTTTTGTTAAAGACTCTATAAGCTTTACTAACAGTAGAGTAACCTACAAAAACAGCTTCATCAGCCTTTTCTGCAAATGCAGTAAGGTGATTTTTCCCATTGTTCAAAACATAACATTTACAACCAAAAATCCTAAAATAATGTAAATTAGGCTTTATGTTGTTCCATAGCTCATAAGGTGTCTTGTTTTGACTTTTGTTGATCATACATCTGTTCTGTGTATAACATGTTGTATTTGTGGCTTCTGCCCAGAATCTTTGGGGCAGCTTTGCTTCAGCTATCATTGTCCTGGTAGCCTCTTTTAAAGTTCTGTTTCTCCTTTCAGCAACTCCATTTTGTTGAGGGGTTCTGGCAGCAGAGTACTCATGATTGATTCCTCTGGTGTTACAATACTCTTCAACAGTAGAGTTTGTAAATTCAGTCCCTCTATCTGATCTGATCTTCAATATTCTTTGACTTTTCTCATTCTGGATCAGTTCCATCAGATTAGTGAGATGTTCCTTGGTTTCACTTTTCTTCTTCATGAAAATCACCCAAGTAAATCTTGAAAAATATATATAAATATATATACTAATTAGATATACCGGGAGCTTTCTTAGCAATGGCTGCGTGCGTGATTTCTAATAGAATAATTCATATCATCATCATCAGGTTGTGCAAAAAAAATGGGTTGTGCATCAATCCAAACCTACAAAAAGGTTTTATGAGATTAAAAAAAAGGTCCGTTGAGCACCTCATGGCTATGTCATAATAGATCCGAACACTTGCCCCGCATCGATTTCCAGATCATAATAGCTCTAGTAAAGAACTAAAGAAAATAGATAAATGGGAGATAGAAAAATAGAAGAGAAATAAACTAATTATAGAAATCTCTCTCAAGGGTTTACTAATTAATTAAATCATCCACAACAGCTAGGCAGTATTTCTTTCCACCATTGCTGATAGGATCAATAGGGCCAAACAAATCCATATGTAACAGCTCCAAAATTCTGGTTGAAGATTGGTGCTTCTTGCTTTTGAAAGATGATTTCACTTGTTTACCCTTCTGACATGCGTCACAAAGCTTGTCTTTGCTCATGACTGTCTTTGGAATTCCTTCTACCAGATCATTCTTTATTAATCTGTTTATGGTCTTGAAATTCAAATGATTCATTATTTTGTGCCACATCCAACTGATTTCACTTGGTGTAGAAGCCACCAAACAAACATTAGAATTCTTGTCCACAGAATTCCAGTCGACTACATAGATATTTCCCTATCTTCTTCCAGATAAAATAACCTTATTTGTTCCAATTTGTTCAACATAGCACTTATCGGATGAAAACATTACAGAAAATCCCTTGTCACAAAATTGACTTATGCTTAGCAGATTGTACTTCAGGCCACTAACATAAGAGACGTCAGATATCTCTATGTTTCCTTTGATAAGCTTTCCAACAGAAACAACCTTGACTTCTTTGCTGTCTCCAAAAGTAACTCTTGGACCATTTACAGCAACAGCATCTGTCAGTTCATGTATGTCTCCACACATGTGTCTTGAACATCCACTGTCCAAGTACCATTTCTTCACTACTTTACTCCTACTCCTAATCTTAACCTACAAAACAAAATAAAAATGTTTTAGGTACCCTTTATTGAGAGGGTCCTGGTGGATTAGTGCCACCTTTGACAACCCAAGATGTTGAGGTCTTAGGCTTTTTAGGCTTTAGAGTTTTAGCAGGAGCATGAGCAACTTCATTTTCATCATAATCAGCAGGCATGTTATGTTGATAATTATTATGATGAGGATAAGGCTCATAAGCAGGATAAGATGCATGATAAGCAGGGTAACCATGCATTGGTTGATGAGCAGGAT
Organism: Penstemon davidsonii; assembly: GCA_034814905.1. Taxonomy (NCBI): domain Eukaryota; kingdom Viridiplantae; phylum Streptophyta; class Magnoliopsida; order Lamiales; family Plantaginaceae; genus Penstemon; species Penstemon davidsonii. The sequence continues at coordinate 13,445,980 of JAYDYQ010002686.1, forward strand.
ATGCAGCATAATAAGGTGGATAATGAGGTGCAGCATAATAAGGTGAGTAAGCAGGTTGCACATAATAAGACTCATTTCCATACCAAGCATTACTGTTATAATTTCTTTGCTTCTTTGGTCTGCTCTTTACTTGCTCTTTAACAGACGACTTAGGTTTACTAGTCTGATTGGTTTTACTCTTATCAGCAGACTTCTTTGGATTACTCTGCTGTTTAGTTTTACCAGTCTGTTTTTCATTTTCAGGCTTTTTACCCTTTTTAGCCTTAGGAGGACTCTTCTCCTTTTTCTCAGTTTCCAGTGAAGTAGATTTAGCAGTCTGAACATACAAGATAACATTACTATTATCAGCAGATATAAATTTCTCAGCTCTGTTCAGTTCTAAATTTTCTTTTACTAAGGGTGTACTCTGTTCAGTTGACTTATCTACTGACACAACAGACGACTTAGGAATAGACGACTTATTGAGTGAAGATATTGTAGCTTCAAGTTCCTTGATTTTTCCCATATAAACTTCACATTCTGCTCTCAGAGATTCACATTCATGCGAAAGCTTTTTATACATGGCTGATTCTTCAGGTTTTTCAACACTGCGTTTCAGTTTTGCATTTTGCTTTTTCAGCAGAATCATCTCGTCCTTAAGCTTAGCAAATTCATTAACAACATCGGCTTTATTGTTCATCATTTGCTCAAAATGAACTAAATAGCTCAAGTTCATTTTCAGAGAGTATTACCTCATTGTCAGAATCATCAGATTCCTTTGCCATGAGACAGAGCAGTGCAGGTGTCTCTTTAAAAATAGAGTCATCACTTGACGTGCCTGATTCTGAATTAGATGAGTAGATGGCTGTCATCTTTTCAGCTTCAGCCAACAGCACTTTGCTTTTCTGGTATCTTTTCTCTCTTCTCTCTTTCCTTTGTTTCTTTTCCTCCTCTGTATATTTCTCCGCTTTAGGATATGGGCAGTCCTTGATGAAATGTCCCAATTTCCTGCAATTATAGCACATCATTTTGGATTTATAATCATCCTTAATATCATGAGAATGAGAGGAAGGTTTAGAAGTAGAAGCATTGTTATATTTGTTCTTCATTTTTCTTTTGTAGAACTTTTTGAACCCGTTCAATAACAAAGCAACATCGCCAGCAGTGTACTCTTTCTTGTTCAGTACTGTGGTCTCATCAGATGAGTCCACTTCTATAGTTTTCCCGGTTGATCTTCTGGATTTTTCTGCAGCAACCAGGGCAGCAGTGGGACTAGAAGTTGAGGTCTCTTCTATACCCATTCTTGGCATTTTATACTCGTACGCCTTGAGTACAGAAAACAGCTCCATCAGAGAGATCTTCCCCAGATCCCTTGATTCTTCCATTGTTGTGATCTTCATGTTGAACTTGGGTGGTAGCGCCTTCAGGACTTTGAGAGTAATCTCTTTGTCTGTGAACGTCTTACCCAGCTTTAACACGTTGTTCAGCACTTTAGTGAACCTTGAATCCATCTGGTCAATGGTTTCTCCATATTTCATCTTGAAGTTTTCAAACTTCTCCAGGGCTATGCTCAGATTGTGTTCTTTGATGGCATCATTCCCTTCACTCATATCACGGACTTTATCCCACATCTCTTTTGATGTTTTACAGTGTTTGACCTTGTCAAACCTTTCATTGTCCAGGGCTTTAGTCATGATGAAGATTCCATCTTTGTCAAGATTTTTCAGCTTGATTTCTTCAGCTGTCATCTCGTCTTCATCTTTGTCAACGACCGTATCTTGGCCATCAACCTTGATTGTTTTGGTAACTCTTATCGGACCTTTTGTTATGCACCTGTACATATTATCGTTGTAAGCAGCAAGGAAAATTTCCATGCGGATTTTCCAGTCCTCAAAGCTCATACCGCCTATGTGGGGAACTAGGCTGATACAATCCATTTTTCAAAAAGTTTTTGTTTTTCAAAAAAATGCTCTTTTGAAAACTTTTGAAAACCTTTGAAAAATACTCTAGGATCAAGCTCGTTGATCAGGCAAATGATTCAGATGAACCACCTGCTCTGATACCACTTGTTAGTCCCAAGTGGTCAGATGAGGTCTAGAGGGGGGGTGAATAGACCTCTTCAAAATTTATCTTTTAAAAACTTCTAACTTTTCTGTCAGCAGACTAAGCTGATCAGTAATCGTAAGTTGACTATGCTGATCTCGCACAAAGCTTTGAACAACAGAGTTGACCACTCTTCTGATTTCACTCAGCTGATTTTATCAAAATCAGAGTTTTAAAGTAACTAACTTGCAGCGGATTTTTCTAGTGTTTTTCACAAGTAGTTTTCTTAACTTAGAAAAAGTTTTATCCCCAGTTTTATAAACTCCTTTTTAAAACCTTTTCAATCAGTTAAACCTTTTTACGTGTTTAAGGTATGCTCTTCAAAATATGCAAGAAATAATGCAAGTATAAACACAAAGGATTTTTATAGTGGTTATATGGATGGAAATCCTTTAGTCCACTCTTCCAAGTCACTCAGATCTTCGGTTATACTAAATCACACAGATTACAGTATACAATGCTTGCGCCTATCAACAAATGAAACGGCCACAAGTGCGTAATAGGAAATCACAAAGAAACTCCTATTCTCTGAAGTAATATCACTCACTAAGATGGATATCTACTTCTCACAACACTATTCTAACAAAATCACTCAGATTTATAAGTATTTTCTGTTTTCTCTCTATTCTGCTTCGTCAACAAATGACTCGGCTGATGAGTGTTCTGTTCTTAAGTTTGAGACTTAGAAGAATTCTGCTTCAGATTTTTGCTCTCAAAATGTGTTGTCTTTTTTTCTTCAACTCACGAACTGAACTATTTATACGTGAGATTTGAAAATCTGCCCGTTGAGAGATCGACAGGTGTCCAAATCATCGAGTACTGGTCCTTCTGCAGAAACGGCTGTTGCGACTGAACACTGTACACTCTGCTGTACTTTCTATCCCTTCGCATTAAATGCGCATTAAATGCACTAAGCTGATACGAGGTTTCTCTTCAATCATTTGTCATAAATACCCTTCCTCTTCAGCATTTATTACACCATGTGCATTTATTACCGTTGCAATAACTTCTGATCCATTTCCACTCTGCTGATCGAAGTCACTCGTCTGATGTATACTCGGCTGATCCCAAACTTGAACTAATCTGATTTGAGTCGGCTGATAGTCCACCAGTCTGATTCTTTTCTTCAGCAACAGATCAGTAGTCTTCTGGACCATATTTGACTAGTCTGAAATAAATCTTCCTTGGTCAAATATCTTCTAAGGTTTGTACTAAGCTTCCATACTTAGCTGATGACTTTTGGAAATCATCAAAACCTCCCTTCACTTCAAAGTCTTCATCTTCATTCAACACGTCATTATTTCAGAAACATTTCATGTATGAGAGAACATTTTTTTGCACACTTGTTTTAAACAAGAAGGCTGCAGATTCAACATGTAAAAGTTTTATGACGCACACAGAGTAAGGAATAAACAATTCGGGAGCTAGAAAAGGAGATACGTCGGCGTTACCCGGACCACGCGAATCTCAAAAGCGAATTTGAGGACCAAATTCTTTTAAGGTGGGAGCATTGTAACGCCCCAAAAATTCCGAACCCTTTTGATTGGATTTTTAATTTAAATTTATGTGCTACTTTTTATTTTCAAAGTTAAGCATTAATTTGATTTAAAATATACAATTTAGTTAAATCTTGTGACCTTATGAACTTTGAAATAATTTAAAAACATATATGTTACCTTAATTTTATAATAAAACCTTTTTGAAATTTTTCGGGCTTGGATGAACAAAAAATTTTCTTTAAGGACTGAAATGTAAGTTTTCAAAACTTCAGGTGGCAAAGTGAAAATTTGCCCCAAGTTGCAGATTTTCTGCAGTAGAGTAATTATTTTCTCTCCTTGCACACTCTTTAGGCTGCAAAGCATGGTCTTGGGTGGAGAAATTGTTCTACCCAATGTATACATGCATTGGTGGATTTAAAAAATTAAGCATAATGTCTCCCTCTCTTCCCAATGTGTATATACTTGTTATATACACTTGAGATCATATTTTTATCCTCTCAATTACCTCAATTACACACCCATTATATAGTATAAAGAAAATAAGAGAAGGGAAAGAGAAAACACTCTAGAAAGATCAAATTTTCGGATATACACTATACAGTCTCGATTTTTCACTCAGCACGTCTTCGTCCACCGTTGGATCATGCCCAAATTTTGTTTGAAGGTCATACACACATGGGGCTACATATTGACCGTTCGGATCATTGTTTGGATGTCCCTAAGTGAATCGAGAGTCGTTAGAAGTTGGTGAAAAGTAAGGATTTGAGGGTTTTTGTTATGAACCACCACCGGAGCCGCCACCACTGCCACCGGAGCCGCCACCACCACCTTCGGAGGTCTGAAAATGAAGAGAGATTCATCCCCTTCGTTGCTTTGGGTAAAGATCCGCCTATACTTGTGTTCGTTTATTGATTGGTTTTTATTTTGTTCTCTTTTAAGTGTTCTTTTAAAGAAAGAAAATAGAGAAAAACATAAATGCTTTCAAGGATAAATTAGATCTATGATGTTATAGAATAAAGTAAAGTTTATTTTCAGATTTGTTATGGATCTTCATGTGATTTACTTAAAGAATTAAAATCTTGTGTGCTTTTGCACATAACTTGAATATTGAAGAACTCTTGTTTATTTATTGTAGTTTTGTGAAAATTTGTTAAGTGTATATTTAATATTATATTTTTTATGTGGTTTTGCTTACGTTCAAATAAATGTTGCTTAGATATTTTGATCTTTATTTATTTTAGTAAGAAAGTTAATGTTTTTAATTTTCAAAGCTTTGGGGGTATTTTTGAAAGGTTTTAAAAGTTGAAGGGTTTAGGTTGCGATGTTTTTTTTTTTTTGGGAGTAAAAATGGACTGAAAATCTCTGTTTTTATTTGATATTTGGTATGAATTTACTTAAAAATTATTTGTTTTAAAGTTGCTCCGAGTTTGTTTGCAAAAAAGGGAGTTTTTGAAACTTTTGGGGTTATTTTTGTAAATCTGAAAATAAGAGGGCAAATGCGTTGTTTTGTCGCTGTTTTTACATAGTTACTTCTACAAACTTTTGATTAATTGATTTGAAGTAGTGCTTTGTTGACTTTCGTTTTAAGATTGAAAATTTATAAATTTTTCCTAAGAAAATTTATAATTAAAGAACTTTTGTTTCTCCTTGTTAGTTTGGTGGAAAGTTATTAAAACATATTTCTAATCTCAGTTTTATGTTGAAATTTTTGCTTAAATATATTTAAATATTGCTTAGATGTTGGATTTTGAATAAGAAAGTCGATTTTCTTATGTTTTCAAAACTACGGGGTTGTATTTAGAATGTTTTAAAACTTGAGGGGTTTTAGAGATTTGACTTTGGAGTAAAAAGAGACTTAATTTTCATTTCTTGTTTCATTTTTTATATGAGTTTATTTAAAAATCATTTGATTTAAAGTTTGTTCCAATTTTTCGCAAAATGGGATGTTTTTAAAAGTTTAGGGGCTGTTTTGTAAATCTGAAAAATAAAGGGAAAAATTTGTTGTTTTGGGGTTGTTTTATATACTTAGTATTTTGAGTTTTGAAAAATATTAATTTTTAAAAGAATTACTCTTTAGTGGAGGTGATGTCGTAAGTTCTAAGCACTTTTGTGCGATGTGTTAGTTTAGGAAATCCTTGCGTAGGATTTTCATTAGTTATGTTAAATTAAGGTTGTTAGATAAATTCTAAGTTGTATACGTACTTGCTCAGGTTTCGGATACGCTTCATTTGTGGAATTTTAGTCACTATACTAAGCGACAAAGGTGAGCGTTGTGTGTTTAATTTGTATGTCGGCCCGATGTGCTAGTAGATCAAGTCTAAACATTTACTTATGCTCTTAATAATTAAAGCATGTGTTTTAGTCTAACTTTTCTTGCATGTTGTCACGAATAGATTGACTTATTAGGTCGACATTACTCGCATGAAATCCTTAGTATATCAACATGATAATCCAATGCATGCTACATCTAAATCTACTAGTTGCGAATATATTTTACTAAATTATCATGATACCCAAAATTGCATTTGATAAGTTGTTAAATGTTGATAATATGTTAAATATATTTGATATGTTATGTTTTCGTTTGTTTCCGATTTTGTGTGGGCCCTTTTTGATTGGTATATGGACCCTGATTTTTTACGATATAGATTTTGATTATATTACAAAGAAAATAGTGGATGTAAGTTAGATCTTGGATGCTTCTAATGTAGTTGAATTCACCGTTTTTGTCAACTGTGGTAAAGTTGCTTTTCTTATTCCCAATATTTGCTATATTAGTGATAACTGATAAGTTTCATGGGTTGTCTGCTGCTTGCTATCCCAATATTTGCTGTAAATGTGATAAGTCTCATGGGTTCTGCTGCTTGCCTTGCGCTGGCTGTATATTGCAGGAAAATAAAGCAGAAATTGACAAAACCAGAATCTGTCGAGTCGAGCCGAGTACTCGCGAGCTTGGCTTGAGCCGAGCTCAAACAAAAAAATAGATGAAAGGTTTGAGCTCGAGCCGAGCCTCAACAGTGGTTTGTTCGGCTCATTGGGACTTGTTTTCAGCCCTAAATTGATAAATATGTAAAAATAGTTGAAGAAGAATAATTAGACATGAAATTTTTTTATATTAATTATGATAAAGGTATAATTAGGCATCTTATTATATTTATCTCCTACAATAACTCCTAAAATTTATAAATTATATTTTACATCTACTTTTATAATTTCAATATTCTTCTCATATAACACATAAAAAAAAAAGTAAAAAAAAAAAAAAAACCATAAGAAAAAAACACTGTTATTTTAATAGTTCCTAAAATATATATATGTAAAATTATTTTAATTTAGCAACAACATGTTTTAAGTAAAAATATGTTACTTGTATCATTGAAAACAATATAAGTCATACAATCCTCTAAAAATAAAATATTAAGATTAAATTCTCTTAAATATCATTCTGCTATACAAACTAAAAAATGAAAAGTTAAAATAGAATCGCATTTTACCTACGAACCAAAAATGCTCATGACTTAGCTAAGTACTTAATGTTTATTTGGCTATAGAAGCAAACTATAAAGAATATCAAAACATGCATAATCTCGTACTTCATGGAATTCTTTTCGTGAAAAATGAGTGAAATTGGTCAAAAACTGGTGAAATCGATGAAAGTCCAGGTGAATTGGTGAACACTAGTGAAGTTGGTTAAAAAACGGGTGAGACCGGTAACAAAAAATGCATGTGAAATCGTAAATATATTTGAAATTGATTAAAAAAAATCGGGTGAAATTCGGGAAAAATGGATGAAAACGGGTAAAATCGGTTAAAATAAAGTTAAAGTTAGTGGAATTATGTGAAATCAATGAAAGTTGAATTTCTAAGAAAAATGATGAAACCAGTGAAATCCAGTACAAACGTGTAAAGCTAGTGAAAAAAAGTTAAAATCGGTTAAAAAACGTTAAGTCGATAAAAACATATTTAATCAATGAAAAATTCAGGTGAATAACATGTGAAATCAGTGAAAAAACATGAAAAATAGGTAAAAATGGTAAAAACGAGTGAAATCATATAAAAAAGAGTTTAACTGGAGAAATCGGTAGAAAAATGGTTAAAACCAAATAAAGAAAAGGAAAAGAAATCGAACAAAAATTGGAAAATAATGAAAAATGTTATAGCGGATAAAAAAAGGGGTAAATCACTAAAAAAAATATAAACCGGTTAAAAAAATTAAATAGTGAAAACATATGAATCGATGAAAATTTGAATGGAATTTGTAAAGAAACGGATGAAAATGGATAAAATCAATCAAAAAAGCTTAATGTCGATGAAAACATGTTTAATCAATGAAAAATTCTGGTGAATAACATGTGAAATAGGTGAAAACGGGTTAAACTTTAATCGAAAAAAACAAGGTGAAATTGGAAAAAAAATTGATGAAAAACTGAAAACAATGAAAAATGTTATAATCGATAAAAAAAAGCAGAAAAATCGCTAAAATAAATATATTAAATGGGGTAAAAAAAATTAAACAGTGAAAACATATGAATGATGAACTTCAGGTGAAATTGATGAACACTTGTGAAGTTGGTGAAAAAACTGGTGATACCAGTAAGAAAAAATGCTCGTGAAATCGATGAAAGTTCGAGTGAAATTTGTGAAGAAACGGAAGAGGCATGTGTCATCAGTGAATAACGGATAAGCGTGACATGAAAATTACTATGATGGAATGAACTTAAAAATATTCTTATGATCTTATTTTAGAACAAATTTGATAAGATGTCATGATTATACCAGTTATCATTTTATATTTTATTACAGCTATTTAAAGTCATCATTTTTTTTGGTAAACAATAATAATTAATAAAATAAATTGAATATAAAATAAATTGAATATCAACCATAAATATATGATATTTTATGACATAAAAATGACTAATTTTACTTTAATTTATGAAATATACCATGAAATTAAAACTATTACTTTCACTTTTCTAGTACTCTAAAAAGTGCAACACTGAGGGGTCTTGGGAACGGCTTCCTTCCAAATACAACTTTCAAAAGATGTGAAGAAAGAAACTTAATTACTTTTCTTCCCTCAAGTCAAGTCTTCAGTCTTCACACTGAAAACATGTCTTCTACTAAGCCAAGTTCCATTGATTTGAGTTCACGTTTCGATTCTCTTGAGTTAACTGGTACGTAATTTATTGTATTAATTCAAAACTTACGGGTCTTTTTTTTTTTGTCTATTTTACTACTCCTATATGAAATGAATCGTTGTGCATCGAGTAATTGTGGGTTTTATTTATTCGATCAAATAAGTATTTTTGGTTTAAAGATAGGGAATTTATGTTGAGCTAAATGCAAAACCCCTTGTATCGACATTACATTTTATTAGGTTATTACACCCATTTGAAAATAGGGGTTATTGTCAATTTTTAACGAACAGGGGATGTTGCCAATTATTAAAGTTAACCGGGGGATTATTGTTATTTTCTTAGGTGAAGGGAAGTGTTTTCGCATTTTATAGATGTGAACTTTAAGTGAGAAGTAAAAATTAAAAAAAAAATGTTTTAGTTAATTTGAGAAGTGTTTCTGGTTCAAACATTGGGACTTTGAGAAAATATCATGAAGCAATTGTGGGTTTTAGTTAACAATAATAATACTATAGTAATTCTCAAATCAACTCAACTCTCACTTTTGTTTATGAATATAATTGTATCCAGAAGTTGATCTGAGACGGTTCAAAAGATTTTCCCTGCGTGAACTACAAGTTGCTTCCAATAATTTTAGCAATAAAAACATTATTGGCAGAGATGGATTTGGTAAAGTTTACAAAGGCCGTTTAGCCGATGGTTCTTTAGTGGCAGTTAAAAGACTAAATGAAGAACGCACTCAAGGTGAAGAGCAATATTTCCAAACAACCATAGAAATAGCCAGCATGACTGTGCATCTGAATGTTCTTCGGTTACTTGGCTTTTGCATGACTCCGACAGAGAGGGTGCTCGTTTATCCTTATATGTTTAATGGAAGTGTTGCATCTTGCTTAAGAGGTAAAAGCTTAAATATCTTTTCATGGCATTTGTTTTATTTGGTTTCATGCATATCTAGATATATATGAGTCGAGATTTGTTAGTTTGGATATTCTGCTCATTATTTGATATGAAGGATTAATTTACGCGATATACTTGTCATGTTTAATTCATTTCTTATGAGCTTGTTGATGCATTATTGCAGAGCGGCCTGAATCACAACCCCCACTTGATTGGCCAAAAAGGAAACAGATAGCTCTGGGGTCAGCAAGGGGACTTGCTTATTTGCACCATCACTGTGACCCAAAAATTATTCATCGTGATGTTAAGGCTGCTAATATATTTTTGGATGAAGACTTTGAAGCATTTATTGGTGGTTTTGGGTTGACTGAACTTATGGACCTCAAGGAACAAGTTGTACGTGGATCAAGTTGTCATATAGCTCCCGAGTACCTTTCTTATGGTAACTGTTCGGAGAAGATCGACGTTTATGGTTACGGGGTCATGCTTCTTGAGCTCATTACTGGGCAGAGAGCTTTCGATCTCGCTTGCCTTGCCAATGATGATGATGTCATGTTACTTGATTGGGTAAGCATTATCTCTTCACACATGCTCTCGATCTGTTTTCATATGTCAGAATGCTTCACATTAACATGCATTGATTTCTTCTTATAATTCCAGGTGAAGGGACTTCTCAAGGAGAAAAAGTTGGAAACATTGGTTGACCCTTATTTACGAGGTAATTACATCGATGAAGAAGTGGATCAGTTAATCCAGTTAGCTCTACACTGCACACAAGGCTCTCCAACCGAGCGTCCCAAGATGTCGGAAGTGGTTAGGATGCTAGAAGGTGATGGCTTGGCTGAAAGGAATGATCAGGCAAGAGTTCAATCATAGTTACCAACCTAACACTGATTGGATAATTACCGATGATATCCGGGCCAAGATGATATCGAGCACAATTGATCAGTTATATTTGATTTATATTTTTGGGAAAATTGCAAAATTGGTCCTGTAACTATTGCTTACTGGCAAAGAAGTCTTATAACTTTTCGGGATAGCAAAAAAGTCTTGTAACTTTTCGGGCTAGCAAAAAAGTCATGTAACTAATATATTTTGGCAATATAGTCCTATTTCGGCCCGAATTGTCTATGTGTCCGCCAGATCACCTGCCCTTTGCTGACGTGGAAAATTAACCCCCATGCTGGGAGTAGAAAAATTGCCAATTTGGTCCTGTAACTTTTGTTTGCTAGCAAAAAAATCCTGTAACTTTTCGGACTGGCAAAAAAGTCTTGTAACATAACTAAGTTAATTTGGCAACTTAATCCTATTTTTGTCCGAATTTTGGTTTTTTTTCCACTGTGTCAGCCAAATCATCCACACATTTCACATGAAAAACTAACTTACACATGATGAACACTACCTTATAATTAATTTGGACTCACGGTAATATTAGAAGGTATTCAAATAGCACCAAAATTTACCATCATAACATTGAAAAACTAGACTGATAAAATGAATTCCTATGAGGCACCTATCACACCATACTGCTCATAATTGCACAAAAATCAAATTTCAACAGCAAAATATTTTATTTTATTTTTTCAGGAAAAAAACAAAAAAAAAATTCTCAGATTATCTAATAACTATGACAAAGGAATTGCAATTAAGCTCAATAATTTTCTCAAAAGTAGTTACATGTAATCTCAAAATTACATTAAAAATTAATCTTGAGATGAAGATGAAGATTATGTTAGAACTTAATTGCATGAAATTTTAGTTACAGGACTTAATTGCCAAAATATATTAGTTTCAGGACTTTTTTGGCAGTCCGAAAAGTTCCAAGACTATTTTGCCAGCAAGCAATAGCTGCGTGACCAATTTCGCAATTTTTCCACGTCATCAAAGGGCAGATGACTTGGCAGACACGTCGGCAATTTAGGCCGAAATAGGACTATATTTGAAGGGTGTCTTTTGACCCCAATTGGTTGTTTTGACCAAAATCTAATTTTCTGGAGTTTTGATTTTTTTTAATCCTACAAAATTCTACTATTGGTATTCTCTAAATACTAATGTAATGAAGTTTATTATATAAGTAATTTAAGGATGTAAATTATTAATCTTTTCCAAAATCACTCTTCATCATCATTAATTAGGCTAAAATTATTAGGCTAATTAGACTTTTAAAAAAAGTTTCAAAACTCTGATTTTGAGTGTCAATATGTTTTCGTTTACATCTCAACTAATTAAAGTCGAAAAATAATTTCAGTTTTAAATTTTAGAAATTCCTAAAAATCAGCCAATTAAATCAATTTATTATACTTAATTGGTCCTTTAAATTTAGCTATTACTACCGTAAGACATTGTACTTCTTATTTAAGAACTCTTATATATGTAAGAATCCCATTTTACGAAACTTAGAGTATTAGTGTGAATTGTGTAATGTTGATTTTCTTCATTCTATTATTCGATTGTTCAAACTAAAAATCTAACATGGTTTGTTCTACATCTTTGTTGCAGGGCGATTTTGAAGTTATTTTTAATTTCATATTCGATGGTCTTGCTACATGAAGTCTCACTTTTATGTTTATAGGTTTGTTTTTTAATAATTCTTTTCACTTAATTTGAGTATGATTTTACTGAACATAACGTACTATTATGTGGTTATTAGATGACACCTAATGAAGACACTACATTGGGGGTGACATATACCAAATGCACTATTCGATCAGAGTTGTAAATACACAATTTAATAAATAAATTAAAAATATGATTTTGCTTAACATAACTAATCTTATGTGGTTATTAGATGATGGGTTATTTGTTATATGTGCATGTCTATAAATGTGTGATATATTTACTAACTTTTTGTATTTTTTTCTTTATATCCTTACTTATATTTAAGCTTCTTATTTAGTCCTAAATTTGTAGTTTTACTAATTCATTTTTTTTTTCCAAAGCATCATATTTCTATGTTCTTGAGTTTACTTCTGGATTTATTACATGCCCATATTTTAAGCTTTTCTTTGAGAACACTCTCTATGCTTATTCTTTTTTCATTAGATTATATTAGTTTTTCTCTTAGTATTAAATTCAAATATTTGGCTCATCTTGATTCTTCTCACTTTTTTGGGGCTTGAGATTTGTCTCGCCAAATGTTTTTTGCAATGTTTATCGTATATAGTATGAGTAAATATGGACAAAAAAATTCACAACTTTTTGTCAGACATAGAGATGTTTCTATTTGTCGGTCAATCAACAAAATATATAATAGTTTCTACTTCAAATATTGCTTTGATAAACATTTTTTATTGAATATTTCCAAAAAAAAATTTAAAAAAAGTGCTTAAAAGATTATAATATTAATTAGTCTAAACATACCAAGAAATGAAATTGTAGTCCATTCAAAACATATGATAGTGTTTATTGTAGTGATTACCTACATTTCCACATTTACATCCAACCTTTTACAAGTTAAAATTAAATAAATTAGAACATATCATAAATTGAGATAATTAACCGATTAATACATTCAAACAATTCATACTCATAGCTACTACTTATGAACTCAATTGGATCTTGATGTTTCAAAAGGAAAATTTTATGATTTTAAATTAGCAATAGTTTTTAGCTCACATGACAATAAATTGAGTTGCATGCTATCTTTTTATATTTGTATTAATTAGAATGTAAATACTAATATTGACTTTTGGTCTTGAGAATTGATTAAAATCTTATCATCATAGTTTAAATGTTTAAATGTATCATGATCTAAGTAGTTTTAATTTATATTTTGTTCAACCACTATTATAGAGCTGTATGAATTTTAGAAGTTAATGCAGTCTACAAAAATATTGATAAGATGTATGTAATAAAGTTGGTGTTCATGTGATCACGTGTCATCAATCACCATAAATTAATATTAAAAATTTACAATTCCATATATACATATCAAACAATACATCATTCTGAAAATAAATTATATATTTGAAGGGTGTTTCTTTAACCGAATTGGTTGTTTTGACCAAAATTCTAATTTTCTGGAGTTTTGGTTTTTTTTTTCAATCCTACAAAATTCTATTATTGGTATTCTCTAAATACTAATGTAATGAAGTTTATTATATAAGTAATTTAAGGATGTAAATTACTAATCTTTTCCAAAATCACTCTTCTAAAATGAATCATCATTAATTAGGCTAGAATTATTAGGATAATTAGACGTTAAAAAAAGTTTCAAAACTTTGATTTTGGCTGTCAATATGTTTCTGTTTACATCTCAACAAATTAAGGTCAAAAAATAATTTCAGTTTTAAATTTTATAAATACCGAAAAATCAGCCAATTAAATCAATTTATTATACTTAATTGTTCCCTTAAATTTAGCTATTACTACCGTAAGACATTGTACTTCTTATATAAGAACTCTTATATATGTAAGAATCATATTTTGTGTAAAAAATAAATATATAGATTTGTTATTGCTTGATTGATGTTCATCAACTTTCATTCAATATTATAGATTTACTAACAAAAAAAATTGTTACATTTTATGTCTTCTGTTATTTTGATTGAGTGCAAACGATTAATTATAATTGACTTACAAAGTAATTTTTGTTTGGTTAAATTGATTTCAATTGAAATATATATAATTCAAATACATTGTGTATAAACTGTGCATAGCACGGGGCTAAAGCTAGTACATACATATATTTGAAGGGTGTCTTTTGACCCCAATTGGTTGTTTTGACTAAAATTCTAATTTTCTGAAGTTTTGAATTTTTTTTAATCCTACAAAATTCTATTATTGGTATTCTCTAAATACTAATGTAATGAAGTTTATTATATAAGTAATTCAAGGATGTAAATTACTAATCTTTTCTAAAACCACTCTTCTAAAATGAATCATCATTAATTAGGCTAGAATTATTAGGTTAATTAGACGTTAAAAATTTTTTCAAAACTTTGATTTTGGCTGTCAATATGTTTCCGTTTACATCTCAACTAATTAAAGTCAAAAAATAATTTCAGTTTTAAATTCTATAAATTCCTAAAAATCTGCCAATTAAATCAATTTATTATACTTAATTGTTCCCTTAAATTTGGCTATTACTACCGTAAGACATTGTACTTCTTATATAAGAACTCTTATATATGTAAGAATCCAATTTTGTGTAAAATATCAATATATAGATTTGCTCATGCTTGATCGATGTTCATCAACTTTCATTCAAGATTATAGATTTATTTAAAAAAAATTGTTGCATTTTGTGTCTTTTGTTGTTTTGATTGAGTGCGAACGATTAATGCTAATTGACTTAAAAAGTAATTGTTTTTTTTTTTTTTTTTTTAAATTGATTTCAATTGAAATATATAGAATTCAAAAACATTGTGTATATACCGTGCATAGCACGGGGGTAAAGCTAGTACATACATATATTTTAAGGGTGTATTTTGACTCCAATTGGTTGTTTTGACCAAAATTCTAATTTTCTGGAGTTTTGATTTTTTTTCAATCCTACAAAATTCTATTATTGGTATTCTCTAAATACTAATGTAATGAAGTTTATTATATAAGTAATTTAAGGATGTAAATTACTAATCTTTTCCAAAATCACTCTTCTAAAATGAATCATCATTAATTAGGCTACTTAGATGTTAAAAGAATAATTTCAGTTTTAAATTTTATAAATTCCTAAAAATCAGCCAATTAAATCAATTTATTATACTTAATTGTTCCCTTAAATTTAGCTATTACTACCGTAAGACATTAAACTTCTTATATAAGAACTCTTATATATGTAAGAATCCTATTTTGTATAAAAAATCAATATATAGATTGCTCATGCTTGATCGATGTTCATCAACTTTCATTCAATATTATAGATTTATTAAAACAAAATGTTGCATTTTGTGTCTTATGTTGTTTTGATTGAGTGCGAACGATTAATGTTAATTGACTTAAAAAGTAAATTTTTTTTTGTTAAATTGATTTCAATTGTAATATATATAATTCAAAAACATTGTGCATAAATTGGGCAAAGCACGGGGCTAAAGTTAGTATTTCATATGCAACAAAGACGGCCCAAGGAGGGAGGTTCCTTCACCGGTGAAGGTTCCTTACGAAGAAGATGACCAATTTGATTTTTTATATTTTTATTTATTTCTTGAAAATTCTTGATTTTTAGAAAAAAATTATATAAACATTATTTTAACTTGTTTTTAGAAAAATAGGGAATGAATATAATATTAAAACTTATAATGAAATGTATCTTTTGAAATTAAAAATATTTCAATTTAATTTTATATTAATAAAAAAAATTAAATGGATTTTATTATTTTTCAATATTTTGGTATTTGGCTTGAAAGAAAATCAAATATAATATCGAATATATATATATATATATATATATATATATATATATATATATATATATATATATATATTTTAAGTATCACAATTGAGATCAATTTGGACCAAAATGCATCTCTGACGGGGTATATATTTTGACTTGGAATTAGTTTTTAAATGGATAATTCAAATTTAACAACCATGATCAAATTGAATAGTTTATTACCCGCGAAGGTTCTCCTTAACGCGAAGAAGATGATAATTTCCTTATTTTTATTTTTATTTTTTATATTTGATTATATAAAATAATATTTTAACTTGTTTTTAGAAAATATGGAATGACATTAAATACTTAATGATGTGCAATTTTGTTAGAAATATTTAACTATAAGAAAAATATTTTTAATTAAAAGTATTCAATTTAATTTTATATTTATAAATAAATAAATTGAGATTATATTTAATTTTGGTAAAAAATAATTCGAAACGGAGAAACCTACGCGTATAGTAACATTAACCCCTCTGTAAATCGTAACTTGGTGAAATTTGATCATTTTGGTAAAATATAATCCCGAACGGAGAAACATACACGTATAATAACATTAACCCCTCCGTAAATCGTAACTTGGTGAAATTTATTGATTTTGGTCAAAAAGAATCCTAACGGAGAACCTACAAGTATATTAAATAATTTTCTTAGAATATATATAATCTAGGTATGTCAACAGGTAGGATTCAAGTCGGATTAGCCTATGAAAACACCAATTTCATTAGATTTTATTCTAGTCGATCGAATCTCGGAATATAATATGATCTAATAAAATCTCCACTTTCAAAATTCTCATCAATATTTTTTTTTCCAACAAATATTTTATCGCTACATAATTAATGGGCTAATTCTCATTTACCCAGTTAGAAAAATATAATGTTCAATTTACTCCCTTATGATTTAAAAAATAGTAATTTACCCTACTGGGAAAATTTTAAAGGTTCGAATTACCTTCTTCTGTTAGAGAGTGTAACTCACTAGTGGGGGTGAAAATTGTTGCATATTGACAAAATTACCCTTGAAGGGGGTAAATTTATCCATAAAATAATAAAGGGGGTAATAATGTGTCACATTTGTAATAACTAGAAAAGTGCATGTGCGTTGCACGTGACTAATTAATTTCCACGTTAATTACATCATATATTATGATTTTTCATCATACTATCGTCTTAATGACATACTACATAATTTTTTACTAAATCACTTAATTATTATTTTATCACCAATAAATTAAAGTTGAGATCATAAATACCTAAAACAAAAACTTGAAAATTAAAAACGAACTATCATTACTAAGTATTTCTAAATTAAAACTACATGTCTACATAAATATTAACATAAACCTACCATTTAAACGAATGGACAACATCAATTATTCTATTTCTCGACCTTGATATTTCCATCTAAACAATTTTCATAGGTTTAACCCCTTTTTTATTTATTGATTTCGCCATTTCAACGGTTATACATGTCTTTTACTGAGTTCATCAATTTTCAATTACATGCTTAATCCATTTTGTTAACAATTTGACATGTTGTTACCAATTTTCCTCAATTTTGCCGAGTGAACCTATTTTATCGATTTAGCTTGCTTTTACATTGAGTTAATATTTTATGTTTTGTTATTTTAACATATTCTTTCATCGATTCATCCGCTTTTACATTTAGCTAACCATTTTTTCGTTTTTTGTAGTAACTTGTTCTTTCACCGATTTCACCCATTTTTTGTGGTTTATCTCATTTGAAAATCAATTAACTCACTGTCTCAGGTTTAACCCAATTTTAGTCAATTTTACTTATTTTTTTGCTGATTTAACCTATTTTCTCACATATTTCACCTTTTTTGTTGTCTATTTAATTCATTTTTTTGTCCTTTTTCATTTATCGATTTGACCATTTATTATCCGGTGTTTAGCCGATATCATTCACATATACCGATTTATCCGGCTTTCGTCTAACCCTGTTGTTTTTATCGATTGCACCATTTTTGTTGCTCTAACTTGTTTTTCTTCGATCTAAACCATTTTCCATTGATTTTACTATTTTTTTATCATATATTTTTTAATCGAATTTTACCCGTTTTCAACGGTTTTAACAATTTCTATATTTTGACTTTTTTTTGGTTCAAGTCATTTATAAGTTTTTCCGTTAACTAAATAATACTTTTTTTATTCATATAGCACGAAGGTGACATAACTTTATTTTTTGATGAGGTTATTTATAAGTGATAATTTCTTAAGAATTTTCCAAAGAAATATCGATTTCACCCGCTTTTACACTGAATTTACCATTTTCTTTTTGTTATATTAACCCGTTCTTTCACCGAATTTACCCTTTTGTGGTTTATCCCATTCGTTAATCAATTCACCCATTCTCCCCGGTTTAACCCAAACTTAGTTGATTTTATCCTATTTGTTAATCAATTCCTCCATTCTCTATGGTTTAACCTAATTTTAGTCGATTTTGCTTAGTTTTTTTGCTGATTTAACCTATTTTCTCACATATTTCACATTTTCATGCCAATTTAACTCATTTTTCTCTCTTGTTCTTTTATCGATTTGATCCCCTTTTTTTCTTCTTATTATCCCATGTTTAGTTGATATCATTCTTTTTTTTTACCGGTTTTACCCGTTTACCACGTTGTTTTATCAATTGCACCATTTTTGTTTTGCTTTAACTCATTTTTCTTCTATCTAACACATTTTCCCATTGATTTTACAATTTTATGTATCATATATTTTTAATTGAAATTCATCTATTTTCACTGATTTTAACCATTTATATGTTTTGACTTTATTTTGCTTAAGCCAATTATAAGTTTATCGGTTAACTAAATAGTACTTTTCTTTTTGTATTAATATAGCACGAAGGTGGCATTTTTTTAGGTTCTTTAATATCTTTGAGATTATTTAATAAGTGATAATTTCTCAACTCTCGACATTTTAAAAAATCTCATTGAAAAACAGTGGTATTGATATTAATGTATTCACATTAATCATGTTGTTACGTAAAAATATGCACAAAAATGAGATGATGAATAAAATATAAAATCGCATTTTATAAACTAATGGTAAAACATGATTAATGTTTGTTATACAATGAGGCCTAATTTGGTTAGGGAAATTGGAGCTAAAAGTTATGATCATAGGAGGTACACATGGACTGATTTACCTGTTACTTCTTTTGCTCTGAAAGTGGGATTGCAAGTATTTGGGCAGCTTTTGGGATTTTTTCTTTTTCTTTTTGAGCATTTAGTTTTTCAAATAATTGTGGTTTCCGTTAGTGTCTTTTAATAAAAGAAGAAAAAAAAACATAATTAAATAAATTTTTATTTATTTTTCCTCGAATTCAAATCTTGAACAGAAAGACTTGACCTATATCAATACTTGTTACATGTATTTCGAATTACAAATATTTTCATGATCAAATTTCTAAATCAAATAAAAAGATTATAATTAATTGGTTCGAATTATGATTAACATCCTTTCGGAATTAACACAATTGTAGACCATTTGAAATTAACACAATAAATTGAAGACAAAATTGGTACCCAATTGTATTGGGCTTCATTGACGAGTTATAATGAAACCCATCCTGAAAATTAGACCACAAGCGGGCCTATTTAAAATTCAGGAACCGCTCAAAATGAATTTGGTAAATATATATTTTTGTATATAAAAAGCAAGAATTAGTACCACACGGTCCACACTACAACTCATGAACAATAAATTTGATAAAAAATAAAGTTTGTGACTTTTGGGTGTTCTGCATTGTGAATAAATCCTC
This sequence comes from Penstemon davidsonii, assembly GCA_034814905.1. NCBI lineage: Eukaryota > Viridiplantae > Streptophyta > Magnoliopsida > Lamiales > Plantaginaceae > Penstemon > Penstemon davidsonii. Next base: position 13,465,758 of record JAYDYQ010002686.1, read on the forward strand.
ATTTTATTTTGTGGATAGACGTGTGTGGATCGAATATTTGTCAACCTAGCTATAAAAAAATTGTTATCGGATTGGGTCAAGTTATATTGGGTTGGTCAACTCATTAAAAGTAGAGATATCGGGCGGATTTCAATTCGGATACGATCCGTGGTCCGATTTATTAGGATATTGTTCGATTAGTGATCCGATGGATCTAATCCGATTAAGAAGATCCGTAATCCGAACTATATGGAGCGAATATGAATCTAGGCTGATCCGATTGGTTACAGATTCGTATCCGATATATATTACTATATGTTGTTTATATATTATGTATTTAAACCAAAATAAAATTAAAACTATATATGTTCCATTAAAATCTTTTACTATATTAAAAATAATCTTAAAAACAAATGCATGAAAGATGTTGGACTAACCTAATAACTAATTGGACCTACAACATATTAATTTATGTTATTTAATGAGAAAATCAAAATCTTAACCATTTTTCATTCAATTTTTGTCTTCTCTTTTATTTATTGAGTTTTCTTCTTCTATCTTTTTTATTTATATTTTTGTTTATTCCTTTGTTCTAATTTTTACCGTTTATATTTGTCCACCATATTCAATCTTCTACAATTTTCAGGCAATAGTTTCGATGAAATAAGCAAAATGTTACATTTTTAATTCATGATGGTGGAATCTGCAAGTGATTTGGAGAAAAAAGGAAAAAAAAAATATTGTTAAATGTGCTAAAAGGATCCGGATAATTTATCCTGATCCGGAATATCCACCGGATTCGGATCCGGTTGCTAATATTCAAGATCCGAGCGGATCCGGGTAGAAGAAATGAAAATCGGACTCAAATTCGGATCGGCCCTGATCCGATCTAAATCTGACCCATTGACAACCTTAAGTAAAAGTGTGATTTATTATTTTTCCCGTTATCGATTAGCTAATATTCAATTTTATTTTTTGAGAAAGCTAATATTCGAATTTCCATATACTAACGCAATTAAGCTGCTAAAAAAATAAAAAGTAGAGTTAGGTCAAATTGAGTTCATGTAAGCATACAATCTATGAGTCATTTTGATACTACTACTCGTTTTAATAGTATACTCAAAAGTGAATTTATTTTTTTTGGTTTCCCAATGGTTTAATTCCTTTCGAGGCGGGTTGGACACATTAAGTGGATACCAATCCCAAGAGAGATTCGAATCCGAGTCCTCTACTTTGTAGTGACTAATCATTTCCACTACACCAATCACATGTTGGCACTCAAACACTGCAATTTAACAACAAATGTAGATTTTTAAAAGTCATATGATGTCGAAAATGTGCCTCTTGTTAGCATATGTTTTGAAAATGTTTGTGAAAGAAAATCTATAAATCAAAACTGTATTTTTTGTTTTTTAATTTCCTTTCTCAAAATTACGAATACCCCCCTCAGGTAAGGCCTAATTACAAAAATCCCCCTCACGTATTGGATATTACAAAAATCTCCCTCATGTTTGTCACATTCTTACAATTAACCCCTTGTCCCTAAAATGTTCCAATTTTGCCCTTGGAAGTTATTTGTAATGTTTATAATATGTTATAAATTTTAAAAATTGGGTGTTAATTATTTTATCTTGTATATATAAAAATAATAATCATATATTTACCACCAAAATAATTGATATAATTTATAATTTCGCATAAATTTCAATAAATATTTCAATTTATAATACAATATAAACTTTAATAAATTAAAATATCTTATTTATAATACAATATAATTTATTAAATTTACTAATTTAAAAAATAAATTCATTTAACTAATGTGTAAACAATTCATATTTAATATTTTACAATTTAAATTGCTAATAAATATATAAATACCTTTTCTTTTGCAATATTTATTAAAACTTATGGACAATTATAAATTTTATCAATTATTCTGGTAGTAAATATATAATTATCTCTTTTCTAATTAATAAGATATAATAATTAGATCCCAAGTTTTAACATTTATAAGACATTACAAACAATACAAATAACATCCAAGGGCAAAATTGGAATATTTTATGGGCAAGGGGTTAATTGTAAGAAGGTGACAAACCTGAGGGGAATTTTTGTAATATCCAATACGTGAGGGTGATTTTTGTAATATCCAATACGTGAGGGTGATTTTTGTAATTAGGGCTTACCTGAGGGGGTATTCGTAATTTACCCTTTATGTAATTCAAAATTGTTGTATTCTTCATCCTTGACAGTTGACATCTTCTTGTTCATTGAGTCAGTGATCGCCTACACCTATTTCCAAACCGCCATTGCTACATTCGCCTAGCCACATTTTTTGTCCTAACTTGCATTGCGCGCTTAGGGTCTACCATCGCTTAGTAGACCGCCGTAAATGTGAAAGTGTGTTTTCGGTTGGATGTCACACAAAAATATTTCATTCGTTTCATTTATGTTTTTGATGTTAAGTTTTTAGGTAAGACTTACAAAAGTGGAACTTTTGGAAAATTTTACATTTATGTTCTGAAAAATAGTGGTGTCAAATTGTTACTATTTGTGAGATATGGTTTTTATTTAATAATTTCATTTTAGGAGATTGAATATTATTTTAAGACATCTCAAAAAGAAAATAGAAGTAAGATATTTATGACATAGGAAATAAAATATAATTATGAACTAATAAATTAAACAATTTATCATAGAAGTGTTTATAATTTATACGTAGCGGTTCCTTCTCATATATCGCCATGGACCTAAACCAATGCCAAACAAATGCGTCGAATGTGACATTGTTTTTTCTTTTTTTTTCTTTAAGGATATTTTGGTTCTAGATTTGATCTAATTTTTTTCATGGCGCATCAGATATATTAAACGAGAATCTCTCCTAATAGAGATTCGAACATGAGTCAGTGGCGGAGTTATGTTGGGGTTGGGGGGAAGATTGACAAGCAAAATTAAAGACCCAAGTTCAACACCCAATTGCAACTAATCTCCTCCATTTTTTTTAAACCCACCCCAAAATTATCTCATCCTTTTTTGTTTTATACTCCCTCTGTCCAAAATTATTTGTCATTTTAGAGAAAAAAAATTGTCCCAAATTATTTGTCATTTTAGGATTTCAATGCATTATTAAAGTACTCCCTCCGTTTCATAATATCCGTCGCTTTGAAAAAATTTTCTTGTGCCATATTATCTGTCACTTTAGATTTCCAATAAAACATTAATTACTCTTTTTCCATTTTTGTCCTTTATGCTCATAATTTTTCTCAAACATTAGTGGAGGATAATTAATTAAAAGGGTATCTTAGTCTTTTTCATTTTTTTCCCCTTAGAATTCAGCTATATTAAATGATTTTCTTAATTTGTGTGCATACATGTGAAATGACAGATATTTTGAAACGGAGGGAGTACATATTTTAGGTATGTAAAAGAAAAAGTAAGAGAGATAGTGTAAAACTTGAATAACGTGTAAATAGCTAATGGTGAGATAAATAAAGAATAACGGTATTTTAGGTATATAATTTATTTTTTCCCTAAAAATGAGGCTATTTAGTAGGTACCTTAATATGTGTGAAAACATGTAAATTGACAAATAATTTGGGACAGAGGGAATATATACTAGGAAAGTACACGTACGTTATACGTGTTTAGTTTCATGCATGTTTTTTTTTGTAAATTAGAGTAAAATTAATTTTATTATGTCATTAAATAGAGCAAATTAATCTGTTTTTAACCTATTTAATTTATTTTTCATCTTTTTAACTTGTTTTTAGCCGATTTTATTCATATTTACCAGTTTAATATTTTTTTTATTGTTTTATCCATTTTTTACCTATAACTTTTTTCACTATTTTTACGATTTTGTTCTTTTGTTTTTTTTCTGTTTTAAACCATTTTCTACCGGTTTCACCTTATTTTGTCGGTGAAACTCTGTTTTTTTACTGATTTCACATGTTCTTATTATCAATTTCACCTGAATTTTCATTGATCTGACACTTTTTCGCCAACTTTATTGATTATTCACCGATTTCACCTGCTTTTCATTGATGTTGTCATTTAACCGGTTTCATAATTTTTTCACGTATTTCACCCCAATTTCCAATAATTTCACCTGTATTTACCGATTTAAAGGGCACTTTTTTACCGGTTTCACCCAAATTTTCACCAACTTCGCCAGTGTCACCAATTTCACTCGATTTTATTCAATTTCACATATTTTCAATGATTTCATAGATTTTTTTTTTACCGATTTCACCATTTTCCATCATTTACAACCGTTTTTCACGAAAAGCATTCCATGAAAATTCGAGGTTATGCATGTCTTGATATTATTGAATATTCCTTATATTTTTCTATTCTAGCCAAATTAAAATTACTGAATTGTTTAAGTCATAAGTATTTTTTATTCTTTCATAGTAAGAAGCGATTCAATTTTTTTTTTTTTTGAGAATTTCATTCAAATCTTTATATTTAGAGTGTTTATGACTTATGTTGTACTAAATCTTTAAATTAACATTTTCGTACTTAAACAAATATTGAAGCAAAAATATAATAATTTATATATATATATATATATATATATATATATATATATATTAGGGGATATTTAAAATAATAGTGTTTTTTTATGGTTCGTTGTTATCTATTATAAGAGAAGAAGATTAATATTACAAAAATTGATGTAAATTTATAAATTTAGGAGTTTATGTAGGAGATAAATCATGTCTAAGTATACCTCTTCAATTACTTTTATATATTTATCATTGAATTAAATATCACTTTACAATTTAAATAAGGGTATTTTAGTCCACACAAAAAAATTAAGAAATATTCATGCTTTTTTAATAGTATATATATATATATATATATATTATTTGTTGTTTCTTTATTATCCTTCTTTTATGTGGTCATATGATTAACATATAAATCTTCATGGTTATATGGAATTATGGATTAATATATGAAAAAAATTTAGAATTTTTTTTTTTTTTATAGAATTGGCTTTATGTTGTAAACTGTATTATAATATTTTTATTCCAAATTAATTTTTTGTCATTTTATTTGAACATCGGAAAGATATCAAGTTTGTTACCAAAAAAAATTGCCCCCCCAACGGAAGTCGTCTAGCTCCGCCACTGACCTGAGTTTGCCATATTGTGGAGATTGGAGATTAGTAATTTCTATTAGACCAATCATTTGTTGATATTGTGGAGACTGGAGATTAGTAATTTCCATTAGAATAATCACTTGTTGATATAGAATGTGACACAATAACTCTTTTTTTATCCACTTGTTAGGTTTTCATTAGAGAGGCTATAAAATTTTGGTGGTATTTTTAGAAATTTATCAGTTCTGAAACGTATTGCGAGAGCATATAAATCTTAAAAGATTAAGTTGTTCTCAAAGAACTGGTAATATAGCTTGTTTTAGTGTTTAAAAAGTGTGAAATACATTTTTAAAAATTCAAACATTTTTTTTTGTTGAAAAAATTCGAACATTTTGGAAAAGACAAACTTAATATATAAAAGGTATCACATCTCATATGTGCACCCATATAATCTTACAAATACAACTCCTAATCACTTGGTTCTCAAAAAAAAAAAAAAAAAAAAAAAAAACCTTAATTTCTAAATTGGGCACTTTTCGTCGCCAATTTTATTTGACTTTGTCCGTTTGTCCCCAAGAATTGCGCTGATTGTTTCTAGTCTTTAAAGCACACTTTAAATTATTGGTTAGCCCAACACATTTGAATATTACACCCTCCGACAAATATATTATATATATCTATCCATCCTTTTCCAAGTACTTTCCCTTTCCTTTCTACAACAACTTCAAATCATTTCCTCCCTCTACAAAAACCCCTTCATCATACTACAACAAGACAATATCCCATAAAACATTTTCATCGTTCAAACAAAAAAAATGAATTGTGTAAATTTTGATGGAGTTAGAACAAAGGGTCTTCGACTAAATCTGAAAAGATTTTCGGTACAAAGGCTACGCGTGAAGTTCTATTATCTTTTCAATCTCTTCTGCAGATGGAGAAAATCTATGCAATTTTTGAGAAGAAATTTATCCAGGCGTAAAAGAAGCTCAAGCGAGAAGGAGATGAGAAATTTGCCTAATTATTATTATTATTATTCTTCAGGGTCAAAATCATTGGCGCATTCAAATTCGTTTTGCTCGGAAGCTATAGCGGATTGTTTGGATTTTATCAAAAGGAATTCTGTATCTATTGATGAAGAAAGAAGACCAATTCTTGGCCGACAATAGAATATTATTATGTCCTAAACAAATTAAAGTTTTGTGTAAATATTTAGATGTCAGAATTTCATTTTTATTTTATTTTGTTGGTCGGTTTGTTTGTTCTTGTCTTTCTTGAAAAAATTAACGAAGCATTAGACCCAATAAATATAAAAAGATCATGAATTGGAATGATGTTTTTCCTTATTTCCATATTTTAATTTGTGTTTGGATTTAAGAGATTTTGTGTTTGGATTTGTGTTTCGTATTGAAGAACTTCAGAGATGATAATTGATACTTTTCGTAAATTAAAAATATTATTATCAACGAAATGGGAGAACAACTCCAATGTTTGTTGGTCACCTAACTTGATACCAATGTCTGACTAAAATAAAGAAGCATATTTTCGTTTATTATTAATTAGATTCATTGGGTTAATGTTCATTTATCCCTCCGATCCGCATAAAATTTAATTTATTTATATGTGATACCATGTAGAAATTTTAAAGGATTACCCCTTTTCATTGGAAAATATAACTCATTCGTCCGAAAATAACACATGGGGTAAATCATTTCATTTTTTTTCCAGGTTTAAATTAAATAAAAATATATAGTTAACAATGAAGGGTATTTTTGTCAAATTATATTTTTTAAGGTTAAAAAATATTAAGGATCGAGAGAGTTTGAGTCCTTTATTTTTATAAAAATAAAGGAAGGTAAAATACATTTTCTTAAAATTAATGAGGGTAAATTACAAATTATGAATATCACAATGTTGCATTGCCATTAACTCAAGTTTTATTAGATCATACCTCAAAAAATTGCAAGAATTGAAAATTGGCTCAATACCATCACAAAAATGCTAGTCTGGATTAGGGTTGTCAATGGAGCGGACTTGGAGTGGATCATGATACAATCGGATCCAAATTTAAAAATTAAAAAGTATATCCGAATTCGATCCAAGATTCTAACGGATATTCAAAAGTACTATGGAATCCGAATCCGGAAAAAATCGATATCCGACTCAAATATTCGAATCCAAATAAAAAATAATTTTATGTATATTTTTACTTAAAAGGATAAAAAATTATGAATTATCTAATCCAAAAAAGTTGTACAAGCTAAAGAGAAATGAAAATCAATGCAGGTAATATGTAGGATCATAATACAAAGTTTACAAGTTCTATAATAAATGGTAAAATACTAAACACCACTATTTATAATCGAACGGAGGTTAGTTTGTTAGTAATATTAACTTGGTACATGAACATGTTTAATTGGTAATATAATAACATAGTTTTACCATAACTATAGTTTTTAGTAATAGTCTTTTTTCTTCTTTTATTAGGTATAAATCAAACGCGCGGATCTATAGCGGATCAGATCAGCCTAAATTCATATTCGCTCCATATAATTCGAATTACAATTTTTTTAATCGGATCAGGTCCATCGAATTATTAATCGGACAATTATCCTAATAAATCGGATCCGAATTGAAATCAATCCCATTGACAGCCCTAGTCTAGATAGAGGAGTTAAGGAATTGGGCCAACTTGTCTTTTATAAATAGAAATTGGGTCAATCTAGCGGTGTCTTTTAGCCATTTAATTAATCGGTGGGCCATTTCGTTTGAATTTCCTCGAAGTTTTGTTACACACCAATTACACACTCGACCGAGAATTTCATTGGCCTCCAAAATTAACTTCTACAATTTATGCATCTACAATTTATGCATTTGGTTTCTTTAAAAGTGTATATTTATAGGAGGTCGTGGGTTCAACTCCCACGAATGTTGGTATTTTCTTTAGTTTTATACTAGTTTTTTTTTCTAGTTTAATACTAGTAATTAGTTTATTTTGATATCATTGTAATAGTTTCGATTCGATATAGTGTTTGATGTAACAATGTATTCACCATCTTAAAAAAAAAAAAGTGAATCATTCTCAAAAATCTCATTATCGAAATTTCCCTGATCCAACAAATTGAACGCTTCCAAAATCATAAAAATTTCAGGTTGAGTGGCTTCTATTAATGTAATGGTCCTCGTTATCTATAATTTTTTACAAAGTCATCATTTTTTACCCACATTAGCCTCCACCATATGTTATTTATTTCACTTTGATTTTTAACAAGCTGTTCATGGCGGCGCCGAGATCACATGAGCTGCAAGTGCATATTCTTAAGGGCATTTTCGACCATTCACTATAATAGAATTACACTTAAATCCCTCATATAAAAAATCATTTAAAAAGATCGTAAAATAATAATAATAATAATAATAATAATAATAATAATAATAATAATAATAATAATAATAATAATAATAATAATAATAATAATAATACACCTATTTGTATCATGAATCAAAATATAGTTTTCTTGTCATTAATACTATTAGTCAAATACCTAATTAAAAATATACTAAATTCCTCATTTACTACAAATTAGTCAACTTTGTAAAATCACTCAATAATTATAGGACGGTTGTGTAAATAAAGTATGTACGCATCCACATTTCTTTTTAAATTTTGAATAATCCGCGTGAGCCGCAACAATTCAAAGTCTAAAATACCGGTCCTTTTCAAGTTTTCAACATACTTTTTACCTCCCACTACAATTATTGTCTCCTCTCAAAATCATCTCTATATATATACTTAAAACAAGACTTTTTGATCTATAGCATATATAGTTATAATTCGATCATCAAATTTAAATATGAAGGGTTTTCGAGTGAGCTCAAGAAGATTAATAATCGTTCAAAGATTGCGAATCAAGTTCTTGTATTTTCTCAAGCTCCTTAGCAAATTGAAGTGTTTTTCGTATAGAAAAGCTCTAAGATTAATTGGAAGGCGAAGGAAAATTAGACGTATTAACGATAAGTATGTGTATTTTTACAATGGAGTGAATAGATCAGTTTGGCATTCAAAGTCATTTTGTTCGGAAGCCATAGAGGATTGCTTGGATTTTATTAAGAGGAATTCGGTGTCAAAAGATGATGAAACAAAGCCAATGCTCAATCAAGAATAGAAGGTCAAACTGTAAATAAATCTTTTTTTAGTTATTTTTTTATGATAAATTGTAACTAGTGTATGCAGTACGTTTGTGGGGTTTTTTTTTTTTTTTTTTTTTTTTATTGGTTCTTGGTTGGTTTGTTTCATTTTTGTATTTGATGATAATATATGAGCTAGATTATGAATTGGAATTGTCCTTTGTTTCCGGTTCTTGTTTTTCTTGGTCAGAGTTCTTGATTTGCTACCCATTTTGGTAATTAATTTGCATCCCTTGAAGTTAGAAATGACGAAATGTACCCTTAAAATTAAAAATGGCAAAATGCATCCTGAAATTTTATTTCCCTATGCAAAATGCTTCTATACCTATTTCTCATGAGATTCAACTTGTTTCTCGTGAGATTTCATTATCACATGATAAGTGATTGAAGCATTTTTTTTTATTTAAATTACTTTGGCACTCGGAGTTTGGAGACCCAATTTTTGTTTTTTCAATGCGTCAAAGTTTTTTTTAACTTTTTCTTCAACTTTCTTTAACCTAATCAAATGTTACATTATTAATATTAGATAACAACTAATTATGTTTTAATAATTTTTTTTTATGAAAATCAAATTAATAAAAACAAAATCATGAATTAATTTTCCTTAAATTTATTTCAGAAATTTCCTCACAAAAATTTATTTCAAAAATATGTTATTAGGACAAATTTTAATAAAAATACCAATAACTTAAGCTATCATGAATTATATATATCAATTATTAAATATATAGTTTCTATAAATTAATTAATTAGTTTTCCTTTCAATTTCCTCTTTCTTTTATTATGTACTGGAAAATTATTGCATTTTGATATCTATTGATTTGAGTGAATAAATGGAAGAATTGGACCAAATATATAGTACAATTTAGTTATTTTTCAGGCTAAATAAGTTGAATTTTATTATAAGTTGTTATATATTAGACAAAAAAGGAAATCTTTTTTGTTCATCTATGATTGTTTTGTCTGAATTTTCTTCAACATATTCAATCACATTAAATAGAATTCGATAATAAAGTCAAACAATCACCAACAACTAAAATTGAAAAAAGAGAATAGGAAAACGAAGACTAATACGATTAAGAAAAAAATAATGATACGAAACTTGGATTTTATGAAAGAAGTACATAACTTACTAATTTAATTGCTTTTAACTTATTTGGGGTTTTGGCATTTTGCACCCTGGAATTAGGACTGTCAATTTAGTCGGGCTTACCCGAAGCCTGATGGCTCGACCCGATTAAAATTGGCTTGAACCTAAATATTTGTGAATTGGGTCGAGTTTGAGTCATTATATTAAACCCGATTAATTTATGAGCTGAGTTTGAGCCTAATATGGCTCAACTCAAATAAAGCCCAAATATATAATTATTTTAAATATTACATATATTATTAATTACTGACTTTATTTTTAAACAAGAAAACTTTGTTAAAAATTATAGTGTAAACCCACATATATGTTAGTAAATCAATTACGTAGTGAATGCCACGACTCAAAGGAAAAAAATTTAAAGAAAAAAAAGAGGCAAAAGTTAAATCAAAAGGTCCATAAATTGGAGTATTAGGACTTTAAAACTCTATTGTTTGTTCATATAGATCAAACGTATCTTTAAAAATGTGGGCAAATGACTCGATCTTTCAGTCTAAATATTATTTAATATTTCATAATATGAAGTACATGTATGGAATTTATATATACTCGTGTATTAAGTAATAGTAGTCTATTCATACGTGTGTCGGTAATCTTAACTTTTTATATGTCGAGCTAAATTTTCTTATATTAACAAACCCAATATGAGCCCGATATAGGCCCGAAACCCGAAAAGTTACATGGGCCGAGTTTGAGTCAAAGAAATCAGAAAATTTATGAGCCGAATTTGAGTCTATAGCTATGAAGCCCTTCATTATTTGAATTTAAACCATTTAAAGCTCGGCTCACAAGGCCCGATTGACAATCCTACCTGAAATTATAGGGTTTTGGCACTTTGCACCTTGAAAATACAATTTATTTGGCACTTTGCACCCTAGTGTGTGTTTTGGTGAGAGAATTCATTGGTAGAAGGGTAGAATAGTCCTTTTCGATTTATTTTTTGGCACCCTAAAAATATAGAATGTTGACACTTTGCATCCTGAAAATATAAAAAATTTGCACTTTCCACCCCAATTTAAATTTTTTGACACTCTGCAACCTAGAAATTTAATTTATACGGCATTTTTGCCTCCTAATGTGTTTTTTTGAAAAAAACTAATGAATGTCATCGATGGAAAGATAAAATGGTCATTTCTATGCACAATAATCATAAACATGTTATTCTTAATTTATTTTACTTTTGAATAACTTATTTGAACATTTCTCTCATTAAAATTTAGATTAAAAAAAAGATTGTCTTCATTTTGTTTTCAAGTATCTTCTAGATTATTTACATTGTATCTAAAAAATATGTTTACAAATCTAACATGTTATTATATTGCATGATATTGTTTCATAAGAGTCACATGTAAACGATCCTAAATATTTCTATACGACATACTCTACAAATCTAAGATCAATAATTATCAGCATGTTAAATTTATTAAATTACAAAAAGAAAATAGTGTTCTTACCTAATCACTAATAGCTAGTAATTTGGTTAAAATAAAGATGTGCCAAAAATATTAAGTTGAGGTTGAAAATGCCAAAAAAATATTTTTTAGGGTGCAAAGTGTCAAAATCTATATTTTCAGGGTCAAAAGTGCCCAAATATTCGAAAATGACTATTCTACCCTTCCATATGAATTTTTTCATCAAACACACACTAAGGTGCAAAGTGCCAAAATCTTATAATTTTAGGGTGCAAAATACCAAAAACCCAACTTATTTCTTGAAAGTTGAAGTCAGTTTTAGAAATAAATTCATGATAAATTAAGGAAAATACTTATATTGAATCTATTTGAGAACGAGGGAATAGCATTTTCATATCAATTTTTTACCTACTTTAGACATTTGGTACCAAAACTTTAAAAAGACCCTATTTAATACCAAAATTGAAGGACCTTTTCACATTTCTTTCTCCATCAATTTTTGGCATAACTCCTTTGTTACAAGACCAAATTTTGTGTTCTTTACATAATTGGAAAACTCTTGATGAGAGCTTTCTAATGATACAAGTTTCAGTGTATCGAACGCAATTTAAAAACCGCAGAAAATTAACAAAATTTTGGGATATTAATCAAAATTAAACCATATCTCATAATCTACAAGGAATCACGCCACAATATGATATAGGGCACATAAGCATGCTATGGTAAAATATTTGGAGTATAATTTTAAGCATACCAAAAATCACCATCTTTAAAGCTCAAGCAAATGTGAAAAAAGTTCTTTAATTTTGATATTAAATGTGCATTTTTTGAAGGTTTGGTATCAAATATCTAAAGTATGTAAAAACTTGATATGAAAAATGAAATTCCCTCATTTAGGAACTATTACATATATTTTAAAATAAAGTGTATGGATGCTAACTAATATTTTTTTTGGCTAATTTGTTTCACATGGAAATGTGTCATGATAATAACATAGTTAATTAAAATATGATACTTATAATGTAACACTTAATTTAAAAGATAATTGATTTTTTGTGACAAAATATTAAGTAACACCGGTAAACTTGTCACTTTTATATCTATCAAGTGACAATAACTCAATTATTTTCGCTAAAATAATTTTCATAAGCATATTATTGACAAGTATTGTACACATGTTATTATAAATAGTCACTTTTTATAACTATTATGAAAATCACTTTTAGGGTTACATTATAAATATCACCTAATATTTGTAATGACATTTTTACAATTCTTGTCATAAATATTCTTATGAAAATCATGTTTAGTGAAAATATTTGAGTGAAATCATATTAGTGACAAGAATTCTACATTATAAACTTGTCACTTTTTATATCTATTAAGTGACAATAACTCAAATATTCTTGCTAAAAAAGATTTTCATAAGCATATTAACGACAAGAATTGTACAAATATTGTCATTATTGATATTTATTGATATCCTAAAAGTGACAACCAAAATATGTCTTTAAACCATTATGGCAATATTTATTGTCATTGAATTGTCACTAAAATGGTATCACTAATTGTCAATAGTAACTACTTAAATTATCATTGATTTGTAACTATAAGCTATTAGTGACAACTAAAAGTTTTGTAATTATTGTAGTTGTCACAATTTTTATCGTGACAACACTAAAATTGTTGTCACTAATTACATGCAAAGAGCGACATCTATTGCTTTGTGCCTTAATGAAAAAATACTTTAGAAGAGAGATCAATTTTTTTTTTTTTTTGATGTAGCATCAAACAATAATTTTTTGGAATTTTTTTTTAATTTATTAGACTGTGTATTTACAGCTCGGGCCGAAGAGTGCAAAATGTATAGGTCATTCCCAGTGTATTTTTTGGAATTTTATAACTAACAAAGTCTGTGCGCCAAGGTGTTTTAAACAAAAGAGACTTGAATAGCGAATTTATACTATTTAAGATAAATATTCTCTTATCATCTGAAGATATATGAGAAGTGAGTTAAATCTCACGAGAAATAGTTGTAGGATGCATTTTGCCAAGAGAATCGTAATTTGAGGGTGCATTTTTTAGTTTTTAATTTTTGAGAAAATTGCCCAAATAAGTTATTTACAGGCCAATGTTGATCATAAATTCTTTTCGTCGTGTATGATAAGTTTGATCTTGCGGACTGATCTTAAAAGTACTTTTTGATTTATTCAAGATCTTGAAGGTGTCTAACCCTTAATCAAAATCAAGTATGGTGAATTAGAGTTAGTGACAATTTACCGCTCTATGATATTCATAACGTTCAATTTACATTCATATGATTTGAAAAATAGCATTTTACCGTCATATAATCTTATAAAAGATTTACACCGCCTCCCTAATATTTCTATAAGTGGCATTTTACCCTCTGTGTTATGATAATATGGCAATTTACCCTCTATATTATGATAAATGCGACAATTTACCCCCATATGTTACAAAAATACTTTTCATGCCCACTTTCCATTTCGATAAGTGAGTTACACTCTATGGCTGAAGAAGATAAATTGTTTCTTTAAAATTTTCACAGTGAGATAAAATACTTATTTTCAAATTACAAGGAGTAAATTAAACATTATGTATTTCTCATGGTGTAAATTAACATTTAACTCTGTTGAATTATATGATCTTTGGTGTTTGACATTCGATATTATAATCATTTCTTGGATCTATAACGTAAAAGACTTTTTTGTTTGAAACTTGTAAAATGTAATTTTCGACGGCAATAATTCTAATATAAATATTATTATTTTTAAAATCACTATTGTAAAATTTAGGGCCTGTTTGTTTGGCGTTTCCCAAAATTTTTTCGTGTTTGGGAAATGCCAAACAAACATGTTTTCTGTTTTTCGAAATAAATTTTTCATCTATTAATTTTCTCAAACTACTCTCTCAAAAGCCAAACAAACAACAATTTTCTTATTTCTAAACAAAACCTATACAAACTCTACTTTGATTTGACATAAAGTAACCTATCTCTTACACAATTTATCTCACATAACAAACATGATTTGACATAAAGTCTTACACATCTTACACCTACAACCCAACTTTTCCAAAAAAACCTATACACCTACTTTATTTCTCAAACCACTCTCTCAAAATCCAAACAAACAACATTACGCAAATCGAGATTATTTCACAAACCTTCACTACTCTCCCAAACTACTTTCCCAAACGCCAAACAAACTACTTTTACAATTGACGAACTCATACTTAAATCTTAATCTAGCCGGCCACCTGACCTAACCCTATTGTCTAACTAAAACGGAGAATGTATTATTTCAATTTTCAAAAGATGATTAAAGAAAGTAGGCGAGCAAATAAAGTAAAATATCAGGAGTGACGAAGTTGAAAGTCTACCTCAAATCCCCACTACATGCATTTTTATTTCAAATTTCCGAATTGCTTAACTAATGTGAAGTCGTCACAGCCTGACAATAATAATTCTTTATAATTAGTATAACCTTAGGGGTGGCTGAATTGTAGTCCTTATTTTATTCGCCTAATCAAAGTAAATGATATACAGGTTGTTAACTGATGATATACCGTATCCTCACTTACACATGATAATCAAACACTATTTAAGATTGACCAAGTTAACTATTTGACTATATTGCTCTGCTCAACCTCCTCAACCGGATCAATCACCTTGCTCTGCTCGACCTCCTCAATGAGATCAACCAGCTTGATCTACTCGACCTCCTCAACTAGATCGTCCAAATTGCTATGCTCGACCTCCTCAACCGGATCGACTAGATTGCTCTGCTCGACCTCCTCAAACCGGATTCACCAACTGTTCCGCTTGACCTTCCCAAACCGGATCGATCAGATTGCTCTACTCGACCTCCTCAACTAGATCGACCAGATTGCTCTGCTCGACCTCCTCAGCCAAGCCGACTAGATTGCTCTCCTTTGGATGTTAGATCACCCATTGATACAACACGAAACAATCTAGATTACAAAATGAATCATTAATTGATAAATAAACTCTCCCAATTTTATGAAATGACCTAACACTTCAGGCTCTACATGTATTTTATCAGGTCGATCCGAATATATTCGACCAACCCAAACCTATATGGGTCATTCTATTCCTATAAATAACTCATCTTTCCACAAAGCTATGTACGAATATTTTTCCATTATGGCCTTTTAGATAAAAATATTTCCCAATATGATTCAAACTAAAAAATATTATCCTAAATGTACATTTTTCTTAAAATCGCAGGTGCCACCTGCGATTTTACCAAAAAATAATAGTTAGCACCTGCGATTCTTTCTTTATTTATTTTTTAAAAAGGCAAAAATCGCAGGTACTACTTGCAATTTTTGCTAATTATCAGAAATTAATTAACGAGTCGAATTAATTAATCTCGGGTAAAAATTAATTAATTAATTACACTTAATCATATTGGAACAACTAACTAACTATTTATGGAACAACAAACTTAATCTTTAAAATTACTGGAACATTGTATTGAATTCTTCTGGAACATATAACTGTTTGTTTCTGGAACATAAAATATGAAATAATTTACTTAGAAATTTTTATAACCTAATTCACACCCCCCCCCCCCATTCTCTCTCTCTCTTAGGTAGAACTTGTGTATCTCAATTTTTTTGCGGATACTCAAACAATAAATAACACCACGTATATTCACTACAAGAAATATCGACTTTAGTGACGTTGGATATTGGTCGCTAAAAGTATAAAAATGGTCACTAAAACATACAGTGACCAAAACAATGTTGGCCACAACAGTATGGCGACTAAAGGTGCGCAGTGACGAACATTGTATTTAGATGCTGAAAGTATATGTTTAGCAGCCATTCACTAACGATCGCTATAGAATGCCACCATTAGCAACAATATATTTTGTCGCAAATGTACAGATGGATTGTCACTGCATCATTGCATGGTCGCTAATTTCATACTTACAGCAATCAAAATTTATATTCAGCGGCCAATCACTGATGGTCTGTAAAAAACACAGACATGAGCAACAATTATTTTAGTCACTAATTTAGAGCCAAATGGTCACTCCATCATCACATGGTCGCTGATGTTATGTGTACACCAACCAAATTTCATGTTTAGTGTCCGACCATGAATGGTATCTAAAAGAAGTAGACATGAGCGACAATATGCGTGGCCACTAATGGTAGAGATCGATGGTCACTGAAAATTGACATGGTTGCTACTATTAATCGCACAACAACCAAGAATGTATGTTTAGGGACCAACCATCAGTGGTCTCTAAAAGCCATGACCATGAGCAACAAATTTTGTACTCGCTAAAGTAGAAATCGGTGGTCATTGAATCATTAAATGGTTGCTTATACAGTGTGTACAACAACAAAATTTTATGTTTAGTGACTAGTCAGAAGTTGTCTCTGATAGACTTTGCATAAGCAACAATTCTTGTAGTCGCTGATGTTAAGATATATGGTCGCAAATTTGATTCACGTAGCAATCAAAAGTCATGTTTAGTGACCAACTGTCAGTGGTCTTTAAAGGTGCAGCCATAAGCGACTTACATATTTCCTCGCTAATGTGGAAGTTCATGGTCACTATAACATTGTGTTGGCTGATATAATTTTACATGTAGCAGCCAATATGCTTGGTTGATAAATGTCTTTTACCAACCATGTCATTTGTTGTAAAAAGAAATTTATCATTGCTGCTAAAGTTCTTACTTCGAATTATTGAGTGACCAAATTATGGTCTTCAAATATATTTAAGCGACCAAACTTTTAATTAAATGCAATCTTAATATAACCGCAAAGCTTATATCACATTATTTGATTTAGTAAATATTATTAATTAAAAATATAACACCTGTACAATATCACCATCACACAAAATAATAATAATAGAAAACAACCTCAAAATAGTGAGCAAAAAGCCTTATGCATAAGCTAAACTTTCAGACAACAAACTTAACTAAGTGAAAATTCAATGCTTATTAAATTGTAATTACAAAAACAAAATAAAAAAATATGCTCAAACAGGGTGCAATCATTTACATTGGCTTGAAAGCTAATGACTACTTGAAGCTAAATCTTGTGTAAAATTGGATACATCCTATGAAAATCAAAATTCAAAATTGAATTGCAATCCACGTCCAAGAATCCTTAAGCTTTCCAATATGAACTTCATCCTTAGACAACAAACAACTCAACCGAAAAAACTTCATGACATGCACTGTCTCAAATTAATAAACATCAGCAAGCTCGATCGTTTGCAAACACCGCAACAATTGAATCCTTCAAGCCAAATTAAAGCTACACCATACAAAATTGAAAGTGCAAAGATAGTTATAATCCATGTTGGTAAGGTAAACAATGAGCAGCCAAAAAAATTAACAAATGAGCTAGATAATACAGAATAATTCAATAGTTTTGAGAAATAATTCTTATCAACATTTTGAAAAGTGTCAGGATACGGTAGATATAACTCCAATATGAAGCAAGCAAGATTAAAAATGGAAAAAGTGTAAATTAAGGAACTACGTTACAAACAATAAAGTACATGAAGATTAGAGTTCTCTTGAAATTCGTGATTGAAAACTTAGTGAGAACCTACAAACATGATACTCTAAAAAAATTCTAACAATTATTTATATTAAAGTTTAAAATATTCCATAATCTTTAAGGAAGCACAGTGAATATCATTTACTCAAATCCATTATGTCATTAAAATAAAAACAAGTATCTAAAAAAATAAATTCACCAATACATGCATGAAATTTATCCACAAATTCAATCATAAATGAACATAATGAACACATAAATCTTTCATACAAGTAATAATATGCAAGTATAGAAAGATAAACAAAAGAGAGATAAGAGACTCAATAAACTGCATATTCAATGACTTGTAACTAATATAAAATAGAAGGGTCATCATTCATACCTAAATCACTCGTGTTCATTGTCACTATCCACATAAGCTTCAGATGCCTCTTCATCATCACTGCTACAATATTCTTCACCTAAGGCATCTTCTTCTTCCTCATATTCTTCCCCACCATATTCATTATTGGTGCGTGGATTAATTATCCTTTCAGCAATTTCAACCTCTATTGGAGGTTCATCATTACGAACTACTGAGCCTATCTCGTTATTATTCTCTTCAACTTGTATGCGAGCACAATTCTCTTGTTGATATGCATCATTCACATCAAGTTCTTCTCCATCATTAGATTTAAAAAGAGACGGATCAAACAAATGTCTATGTTGCGAAATTTGAACTACTTTCCAGTCTCCACCTAATTTTGTATCATTGACATAGAATACCTGAGTTACTTGATTGCTAGCACATATGGATCACTTGTATACCATAGTTTGCTGACATTTATGCTTGTAAAATCATTATCTATCTTGACTGGCTTATGCCGTTGTAAATCAAACCATTTACAACTAAATAACACACATCGAAAATTATCAACGTAGCTCAACTCAATGACATCTTCTAATACACCATAAAAATTTATAGTTTTGCCCTTATGTATAGATTCTGTGCTTACTCCACTATTTTGTGTGGAGCGTCGACTATCTAGTTAGATATTTGACTCCTTCTACTATGCACCCACTACATCTGCTTATTTGAAAATGAGGACCTGATGCAAGTGCAAGAAGTTCATCACTAACTTCTGGTGATCTTGTACGTCGTAGTTCCTTAATCTAGTAACAAATAGTAATTTGAGTTTGCATATGTATGTATAAAGGTTATCAATTCTTTCCAATCAATTAAATTTAACAACATAACTGTAAATTCTTACTCGATTTTCAAACCATAAAGCGAACTCTTTCTTTTGTCTTGTCTCCCAACCAATAGAATTTTCCTGCTTAAGTTCTTCTTCATGTTCCCTAAACAATAACAAAATTAATATCAAATGATGTTTAATATGCCAATTAGTATAAAAAAAACCGAAAAAACACTAGTTACCTCAAATATTGTTCTATCTCCGGACAATTATTCAAGACGAACCAATGTAATGCACTACGTTCTTCACGATTAAGTTGGGTATATTGTGTTTCTCCAAAGACTCGAGTTTTACTTTTAAATACAGAAAGTGTTGCTTTTGGATGCTCCTCACCATCAGGATTACGTTCGACCCTGTTGTATATTGTCTCAGTTCCATGAAGATACATTGAACAAAAATTCAAACACTCTTTCACAATGTAGGCCTCAGCAATTGAACCTTCTGGTCGAGCCCGGTTTCGAACCATCCCTTTTAAACCACCAAGAGATCTACACTTGGATTAAAAAACAAAGCAAATAGAACCACATGTTATAACCAAAAAAAAAAAAGATGTTACGTATAAGATATTTCTCATTAAAATAAAAATAAAAATGCATTTTTTACCTCTCTATTGGATACATCCATCTATAGTGGACAGGTCCTCCAAGCTTAGCCTCTGTCGCCAAATGAAGTGATAGATGGACCATAACATCAAAGAATGCGGGTGGAAATATCATTTCCAACTTACACAATATCACAGGTATCTTTTTCTCCAAATCGTCAAGGACTTCCAATTTTAAGGTTCTAGAACATAGTTGTCTGAAGAAACTTGACAACTCACTAATGGCATTAAGAACGTCTTTATTAAGGAAACCACGCATCCCAACTGGAAGCAAACGTTGCAGTAAAACATGGCAATCATGACTTTTCAAACCAGTTATTTTACCATCTTTGATGCTCACACGTGTAGAGATATTTGCAGCGTATCCATCCGGGAATTTCACATCTTTCAAGAATTTACAAAAACCTTGCCTCTCTTTCTGGGATAGAGTATAGATTGCACGGGGTTTTAAAAATCTAACTTTACCATCTTTGTTAGCTTTGGCTCCTTCTAATGTTTTCAAGTGTAACTCACTTCTTATACCCATATCCTTCAAATCTAGACGAGCTTTCTCGGTATCTTTCGATTTACCATCAACATCAAGTATAGTTCCAATTATATTGTCACATATGTTTTTCTCAATATGTATTACATCTAGATTATGCCGCAACTTCAGTTTTGACCAATATGGCAACTCAAATAATATGCTTTTTTTGTTCCAACATGATTGTTGCGACGAACGTTTTCGTTTAGTATTTCCAGAATGCTTGCCAAGCTTCACATTTTCTACTTCTTTTAGTTGTGCCAAAATCTCATCAACAGTAAGCTCCTTTGGCTTAGAACCGTATTCGACCTTCCCATTAAATTTTAGGCTTTTTCGATAAGGATGATGCCGGGCCAAATACCGCCTATTGTCTAGATAACCAATTTTACTTCTCAATCTTCGTGAAGGAGTATTCATGCTACATCTAGGGCAAGCACAATATCCTTTTGTTCGATGTCCAGATATATCACTATAAGCAGGGAGATCATTTATTGTCCATAAAATTGCTGCATGCAGCCGGAAATATTCTCCACTTGCTGCGTCTCGTGTGATCACTCCAACCCATAATTCCTTTAGCTCATCAATCAAAGGCCTAAGATGTGAAACCCCAAATTTAACTGTTTGGTTGTAAATTGTCATTTCCAAAAGTTAAGACATATAATTGTAAACATTTAAATTTTTCGTCTAATACTTTAGTTATATATAAATTTTCCTAATTAGATAATTAAACATATCAAATAATCGATATTTAAATTTAGCTCAATTGGGTTAATGGTTTCAATTTAAGTCTTGGCCCATTAAGATGGGTTAATGTGTTACAATTAAGACTAAGAATTCATAGTTTAGTTTAACCTAATTAATTAAAAAGATTAAGGAAAAAGTCTTCATCTCTCCTTCTCACACCCACCGCCGCCGTCTCACCAATCGGGAGAGGAGCCGAGCCATTCACCACCACCGCCGCTCGAAATCGAAACCACCACCGCAAGCCTAGCCGTCGCCGCCGCTGCTCCGTGAAGGTAACCACACACCGTTTTCACTTCAGTTCGTTCGATTCGTTTCGTTTGGGGCTAGAGGAAAGGGAGACGGGATCGAGGGAAGTTTGAGAATGGAGGTTCGGGGTGCGATAGGGAGTAGAGGTCGTGGAATTGAGAGAGTTAGTGAGGTGGTGATGGTGGAGGCAGCCATGACAGGTCGGGGAAGAAGTGGGGGAGACGATGAACAGGGGAATTTGTTTTGGGTTGAGGGAGTGGACGGGTTTTGGGCATGGGTTCCGGGTTCGGGTTTTGGGGTAAAGATGGCCGTCCGAAGCTTGTCGGGGAAGACGAAGGCGAGGCGGAGAATGGTGAAGCCGGCTGAAATTGAAGTCGTGAAGGTGATGAACAGTAGAAGACGATGAACAGTAGATAATTGGGCTGAGTTGACTGGGCTGAGTTGACTGGGTCGTGAGTTTGGGCCGAGTTTGAGTTAGCAATTCACCGGGTTTGGGCTTAGGAATTGGGCTGAGTTTGGGGAGGTTTTTAGACTTAGTTTGGGCAGGAATGGGTTGGAGTTTCTGGTCGGGTTAAGTTTGGGCCGAGTTGAGTTCGGGCCGGGCCGAGTTCGGGCCGAGTTCGGGCCGGGCTGGGCCTAGATATTTAGTTTTTCGCACCTGGACTTAGGCCAATTGTTTCGGATGATGAAATCTAGCGAATATGGGTTCGGGCCTAGTGGAATGTGAGTTAATTAACAATGTAGAATCTTTAAATTAAACAAATAGTCAGGGCCCAATTTAAATTTTAATGGAATTTAATTTAACTAAATTGCTGGGTTTAAATAAGATTTGAATGTTAATTTGATAAAAGAATCTTTAGAATTTAATTGTTCAAATTACTGATTATATATCCGCGGTTAATTACAGGTTTCTGAGTCGGTATTAGCATCCTGTTATCCCAAGCGTCTCGACTAATCAGGTGAGTGTTCTTGTGCGAGTTTACCTGGTGCTGCTTGAAGTGGCTTATTGGATGAATATTGACTGTTACGTGTATGATTTATTTGCCTTGTGAGTTTTGAACTGCGCCTGTGACTGGAAATTTGTGAATTACTGTTGTGCGAGTGTTGATGCTTTGTTTTCGTTTATCGTTTGCATCATTGGGTCTGATCACATTCATTCGAGCCCTCTATGCGGTTGGATGAGATGTCTTTGCATGAGTCTTTTATCACATTCATTCGAGCCCTCTATGCGGCTGGATGAGATGTCTTTGCATGAGTCTTTTATCACATTCATTCGAGCCCTCTATGCGGCTGGATGAGATGTCTTTTTATCACATTCGTTCGAGCCCTCTATGCGGCTGGATGAGATGTCTTTTTATCACATTCGTTCGAGCCCTCTATGCGGCTGGATGAGATGTCTTTTTATCACATTCGTTCGAGCCCTCTATGCGGCTGGATGAGATGTCTTTTTATCACATTCATTCGAGCCCTCTATGCGGCTGGATAGCCCTCTATGCGGCTGGATGAGATGTCTTTTTATCACATTCATTCGAGCCCTCTATGCGGTTGGATGAGATGTCTTTGCATGAGTCTGATCACATTCATTCGAGCCCTCTATGCGGTTGGATGATATGTCTGTTGCATGCATACTTGTGATGCGTCTTTGGTGTGCGTTTGAATTGATTCTGATTGTGTTGCTTGCTTGCTGCTATCATGTACATTTGCACACGGCCTCACTAAGTTGGATGATCAACTTACCACTCTTTGTGGATTACATTTTCAGGTACTTTCGACAGTTGAAGTGTGTGGTAGTTGGTGATCCGGGATCCGAGTCGGTCGTGTCCTGTATTTTTGGAAATCTTGTTTAGATTATTTTAATTTGGAGACTTCAAATGTGATTGGATAATGTTTACGAGTTTTTAATTGAATTTTTTTAAAGATTGATGTATTAAGCTGATTGATAAATTTTTACGATGTTTAAACTAATTCAAGTTTTAAGTTATATGTTATCCGCTGCTAGTCTAGTTTAAATTACATTTTTGGTTAATTTGTTGGTTTTGGCGACCCCATTCCAGTCGAGGGCCATCTTTGGCCCGAGGACATGGCTGGAAAAAACGAGGCGTCACATAAGATATACATCAATGTCTTTCCCCGGTGATCGAGGACCAGGAATTAAAAGAGACAACATCAAATATGGTTCTTTCATGCATTGCCAAGGTGGTAAATTATAAACCGTTAACATTACTGGCCATATACTATAAGAATTACTCATATTACCAAAAGGATTAAACCCATCTGTAGCAAATCCAAGACGTATGTTACGAGGATCTTGACCAAACGAAGGGTATTGTTTATCAAAATCTTTCCAAGCTACGGAATCTGAAGGATGGATCATTGTATCATCTGATTCAACTTTTTCTTCTGCATGCCACCTCATATCTGAAGCTGTTTTTTTTGACATGTACAACCGTTGTAACCTAGGTTTTAGAGGAAAATTGCGTAGTATTTTATGTGGGATCTTTTTTCTTTTGGCATCATTGACTTTCCATCTAGACTCTTTGCACACCGGACAATTATCTAATGACTCGTGTTCTTTCCAAAAGAGAATGCAATCATTTCTGCATGCATGGATAAGTTCATACCCCAAACCGATGCCTGTCAAAACCTTCCTAGCTTCATAAAATGAAGGGGGAATGATGTCACCATCTGGTAAATATTCTTTGAACAGCGAAATAATCATATCATAACATTTATTGGTCATTCGATTCAAAACTTTTATGTTAAGTAATTTCACAAGAAATGACAACAATGATTGTGAGCAACCAGGGTATAATTTCCGTTGTGTATCTCTTAGTAACTTTTGAAACTTGTCCATTTCTTCATCAGGTATGAGCTCTGGTGTACCATTCAAATTATCATAACAATCGTCAGTATTTTCATGATCGTAGTTGTCAAAGTTATGCCTAACCGAATTCAAATCTTCCAACAGTTGTTCCTCCTCAAATGTCTCATTCCTATGACCATGAATGTTATGATTTTCAACGTGTATATCAACGGTTTCACCGTGATGCGTCCATTCACTATAAGTAACATCTATTCCATGCGTGAGTAAATGCAATTTGACTAAGCTAGGTGGATATAAAGACTGGTTCAAACACTTCCCACAAGGACAAAGCCATTTATCACTATCAGGCATGTGTATATAAGAAAATCTCATGAAACTTCTAACTCCATTGACATACTCATCTGACGTGAAGTCGTCAAGTTTGATCCAGCTCCTATCCATTTATCTTTATGCAAGATAGAAATTATATATAAATAAAACTATATTTCAACAAATATATATTGATCCAAACAACAACGAGAACATAGCAATAAGAATAGTTTAATTCACCTATATCTTACCCTCGGGACTTTCCTTTCTATCGACTTGTGTAAAAGAACAGCAGTTCATATACATCATAACTTTATAGTGATTGTTATTTTGATGTTGTTTCTAGGTGAAGATAAATATGTTCATTCTAGAAAAGGATTGGTCTTGCTAGTTTGAGGACAGTGAAAGATTTTAGGATAAATTTGAAAGTAAGCTCTCTCCATTTTCCAATATTCATATTTAGACAATTATAAAGAGATGAAACTAATAGTATGCATTACTATACAAGTGGTAAAAACACTTGATTTGGCTCAATTGCGTTTCCCTTAGAACTGATTACATTATTCTTTAGCTTTAACAAAATAGTAGGCTCAATAATATTGATTTATTATAGAGTGAAATATGAAAATTCTTCTTTAGCTTTACTTAATTAGGTAAAAAATACCCAAAAATCAGTCCCCATCCCACCTCCAAGCACACCTTAAAGCATTTTGAGTCAAATATGTTGGAAAATCTATTCAAATTCTACTCAATATCTTCAATTCTAAATCCTACTATCATATATAAGCAACATAAATTTGCAAGGTATAATCCAAGAAAAGATAAAGAAAGCTAGCCGCATAAATACGAGGAAAGTTGAAAGATTCAAAATTCTTAAGCCTGGAATGATAAATTATGATTGAAGTAACACAACAAGGATACCTGCCTTTGTTATTGCGGGTAGAACGATCTCTTAGAATATGGCTTCTACTCCAATTTCAATAATCAGCTACAATAATACTTTGCGATTCTACTTTTAAATGAGCTTCCACTTTTCGATTCTCTTCACGATTGGGATTGAAATTGGGAATGGGTTGATTGATTCTCGTGACGGATTGAAATTAGGAATAGGTTGATCAATTCTCTTCACGTTCAGAAGGTTATTGAAATAGAAGAAAAACAAAAGTTGGGAATTAGGGATGATTTTCAGAAGAGGAAATTAGTAATTAGGGATGGCTTCTCACGAGGCTATAAAAGTGATGGCGCATTACTTCTGAAGTCAACAATAGGGTAATGAATAAGGGTAGAGTACATAGAGCTACATTAAAATCTTAGTTTAGTTTATACATTTTGTTTTATTAAAATTATTGTTTCTTTTTAGAATATTATAAAATTATTGCTTCTTACTAAAAAAATTAATTTATGCTTATTTTATTTCAAAATTCGTGTTATTTTTTTTAAGCTATTTATATATGTATGGGTGATTTATGATCAGACCCTGAGGTTTAGTCGTTTTACAAGAACGTAGCCCTTATGTTTCAGAAATTACAAGGAGATCTCCTCTGGTTTAGACTATGTATCAAAATATCTCTTATAACTTCAACAGTCATTACAATGACAACCCCTACAATTTGTAAAAAAGTTAACAAAAAACCCTTCTAGAGGGTGTCCATGTAATTTTTTATATCACAAGGGATTTTCTGTAATTATGCTAAACCTTCAAGGGGTTTCAGTGTAAATCACCCCCTTGTAAGGATCAATATAAGTAGATGAAAAGATATGTTTTGAGTTCGACTTGATAAACTCAAATAAGAAAAAAAAATATATAATTAAAATAAAGTCGTTCGTTCGATTTCATGAGTGGTGTAGCCAAAAAATGTTATATCAAGGGGATCTATATAAGATTAAGGGTAATTTACATAGATACCCTGGCTATTACCCTAATTACAAAAACTTACCCTCTTATTTCAAATATTACAAAGACACCCCTAGGGTCAATAACTGGATCATAAATCCCCACATTTCTAAGATCTTTTCCTTCTCTTCGGGATCGAACATCAATTGCAACTATTCGATAAACGGCTCATTGGGATAGATGTAGATGAACAATACCACCTAGAACCATATAGGAAGTTCTCTTCTCGTAAGGCTCGAGAATAACCAGGGGGTGTCTATTTAAATCTTCCTAAAATTAAAGGTTATATTAAATTTAAATATATGTTAAAAAATTAATGATTTTTTTATCTAGCAATGAAAATTTGAACAATTTTAAATTAATCTCAAAGATCAATTAGCAAAATGGGAAATAGGTACAGTAGAGACAATCTCTACGATTGTCATACTAGTAACTTGTAAATCATTTCTCATGTACATTGGTATTCACAACATTCTTCTTTGTCTCTATTAATTTTAACAAAATATTGTTTAACTTTTTACTCACATATATACCAAAAAGTATTTGCAATAAGTCATAATGCATAAAAACTTAATTGCTAAAGATAAAACTGCACATAAAATTTAAACTTAATTACTACAATCTGAAGTTCTATTTGTTATTGTAACATTTTATTTGGAAAAATTGCGTTTTGGTATCATAGGATTGACCAACTTGCAACTTTGGTACCATTGGATACGAAATTGCAAATTTGGTACCACATGATAGGTTTTCATTGCAACTTTGGGATCAAACCCATTTTTTTCCCAAAGTTAATGGTAATTTACCACCTATGAAATACATAATGTTCAATTTATCCCCCTCTATAATTTTAAAAAAATCAATTTATCCCTGTAAAAAAATTAATAAAACAATTTACCCCTTTCAGTGGAAGAGTGTGACTCACTTATCGAAATTATCATAGTAAAAGGTGATAAAGTGCCGCCTATAAAAATGTCAGAAAGGTCGTGTGAAACTTTTATAAAAGTACAGGAGATAAAGTGCTATTTTTTATATCACAAGGGGGTGCCAAAGTTGCAATGAAAACATATCCTGTGGTATCAAATTTGCATTTTCGTATCCAATAGTACCAAAGTTGCAAGTTGACCTATCCTATGGTAAAAAAAAAACAAATTTCCCCATTTTATTTTTACTTATTAAATTTGTTATTTTAGCGATTTTTATTTTCAGTAATTATAGTTTTGATTTATTTACCGAACAAATTAATTAAAGTGAGCCCCTGTTCAGTCATGACCCTAAATTCTATCTCCATCATCGCCCCCATTCATCCATGGCCGCCATCTACAACGACTATTGATTGGAATTGGTGGGTGGGTTATGGTCTCCTTTCCACTTTCATTCTATTTGTTGTCTTAATAAGTCTAATTTATCCAATTCATTCTTAGCTCAATAGGTTTTACTTTCCCAAAATTCTTTGTCACTTTATTTTGATTACTCATTCTTTGGGATAAAAGAATGACTTTTGGGCTATTTAGTGATGAATTCGCAATTATGTTGGATGATTGCTGCAGATTTGGACCATAATTGATTCCCCTTACCTGCAATGAACTACGGTACATAGTTTAATTTTTTTTCCTTTTTCTTCAGTTTTTAAGTATACATTAGTTGTTAATTAATTCAATGATACAAGTTTATTATTGAAAATTTTAGAGTTAAAAGAACTATCTACATTTTTTTGGCGCTCTTTACTCTAAAAGTTACCCGCCAAATCAGAGAAAATTAGGAAAGAATATATCAAATCTTTGAAGATTTTTCTCTATGCTTATCTAATCAAAATTATTCACAATCTGCCTATAAAAACAATGACTTCCATCTCTTTTACCCCTTTTATTTTTGCACGACTTCATCCCTTCTCTGCATCTCATATTTTTGCACTAATTAATTGGTGAATACAGTTTTTAAGCCTTTACTTCAATTTGTTTTTATGTTCGTTAATGCCCTTTTTATTCTCCTTATTGTGTCAAAGCCTGTCTTCTCTTAATATGAGTTGTAGTATTGGCCATGTGTTATTTATTATTTCAATCTATTGTATCCTTGACTATGTGTTTGTTACCATAGTATGTTATGCTCATAGATTTACCATTAACTTTTGATTTATAAGATTTGATTCAAAATTAAATTTTCATTGCATAGGTTGCTTTATGAGTTCTGAAAATTTTCAATTGATTGTTTTTTTGTCATAGCATGATGAGACAAGGATTCTTTTTTACTCTAATGCATTTATGAATTCAGATCTGATTTTTTGTTAAATTAAATTAAATGTTTTATGTGTATAATGTTTGTCCATTAGTTAACTTACAATTTTGAATGTCTATGTTTTAATTAACCCGATTCCTACACGATATTTGGCGGAGATTACTGGAGGGGATTTAAATCAAACTTGATTTGGGATCAATTTTGATTTTGAATGCGTTTTTATTATGATTATTAATTGTGCATAACCTATTTAGATAACTGAGTTTCTATTGGATTAGGGTCCGACAATGAATAATCTTTTGAACCGTAGAAAGGAATTGTCAATTGCAATGGCTGCAGCAAATAAAACGCCAGATCTTAAGCGTAAGGCAATGTTGTCAAGTGCCCTGGCTGCAGCTGATCCTAAGGCCAATAACGCAATCGAGCCTTCTTTGCCTCGAAGTTCGACTGGTAATTCTTTTAATCACATCTCAATTAGATGCAATTGTCTGTACTCTTGATTAACTATTGGTACTTTTTTTTTTTTCGTTCTCATAGCTTTAAATAAAAATAAAAGGATAACTTTTACTTCGACCAAGACTTTTGGCAACTCAAACAATACAAATACATCGGCTAGACAGGTTGCAATGAATGTTGACCTTTTGAATGAGTCTCATAGGCAGAGGGGTTCGAACGAGCACATAAGTTCTAATGTTAGAGGTAATAATGATTAAATCATGCTCCATTTTGTACTTTAAAAGTCATTATTATAAACTAAAGGAAATTTTCTTCGTAGAATCTGTGGAAGAGATCATTGATACATCTGAAGGCACCCAAGGTACCTTCTAGTAGTCATTTAGCTTTTTCTTAATTTTTTTTAATCTATAATTTTCTATATAAGAACCATTTTCTTGTCATAGATGGTCGAATGAATGTGAAGAGGAAGATGACTAAGCGTGGCCCTACTAAAGGGTGGAATACCCAAATGCATACACGAAAATATGGGGAGAAGCCAAAGATTGATATTCCTGAGGGGCTTGACAAGCCAGTTGGTCAGCACAGCTCAAAGCATGCTTCACAAATCGGGATTCTCGTTAAGCTTGAGGCACCAATGCAAGTTGAAGGCTGGGCAAACATTCCAGAAGACACGAAGGAACATCTTTTCAAAAAATTGTTTGTAAGGGATCATTTTAATTTTTTTATTCTTCTTTGATTTCTCCTTTAATGTAATTCTATAATATAAACAACATTTGATGATAATTGATTAAATGTGTAGGATAAGCTCAACTATGAACATGACAAGAAGCATGTAATGAAGTGCATTGAGAGGTCATTCGCAAAACAGTATTCTAACTTCCGCTCGAATGTTCATAAACATTACAAGAAGTGGAGAGACGAAGTTGGAGTGGAACTAGCAAAAGAACACATTTATGAAAAACTTGCTAATCGTTCTGAAGATTGGCTATGGCTTTGTGACTTTTTTGAGACGGAAAAATTCAAGGTAAATGTCAAAATTCAACATGAGTACTAGGCTTAATTAATATGTTAGTTAACTTAATGTTAAACCATTTTTTCTTAATATTTGCAGAAAATTTCGGAAACACAATCTAAAAATAGATCCAAGTTGAAGACCCAACACAAACTTGGGACGAAATCTCGCGCAGCTCATCAGTATGAGAAAGTAAGTTTTAATAATTTATATGATTTAGAATACAATAGTGTAAATATAAATTGACATTTACAAATTTCACGAAATAGACGTTGGATGACATTGACATGTACAAGACTGAATATTATAACTCCAAGAATGGATGGGCTGACGAAGAAGTTGAAGCTAATCATGTATGTATAAATTATTATTTTCAATTAAATTTCATGGGCTATTCAATTGTTCTGTTATATGTTCATAGCAACTAATATATTAATTTAATTATTTGAATCTTTGCATAGGCTCAAATGAAAGAATTACGAGAACAACAAAATTCTCTACCTGAAGGAGCTCCTCGAATGAGTTCGGAACAAATCTGCATTGAGGTCCTCGGAGAGAACTCATCATACGTCAAATCAAAAGTTGTAAAGCGCAGAAAACTAGTTGGGGAACACACTGCAGTTTCTGAATCATCTGAGTATCAAAAACGGTTGGAAGAAAAGCTATCAACAACAAAAGCTACTATGGAAACTCTCGTACAATGTTTAGAGAAGATGAGTGGAAAAAGCATGTCTGAAATACTTAATCTACAGGAGTGGTAAGTATAACTTTGCAAAAGTCTCTTAATTGTTGACATATGAACTATATATGTTATACACACACTCTCTCACACACACATATATTTATATATATATATATATATATATATATATATATATATATACACATATTATATATCTGATTTTTCATCAGTTATATGGGCAAAGAATTATTTATTTGAAAATGTACATGTAAAAGATGTTGATCAGATTTTATTCTTATTTTAAGTTCTTATTTACATTAAAGCTCTACTAATTTTCAATTTTTTTCTTTAATGCAGATATGGATCTTGCAATAGAAGGAGATTTAATATTATTGCATAGTGAATACTTTTAGAATTATGAGTTTTAATAAGGAGCTTGAAGAATTACTTTTTTATTGGAATTATGCGTTTTATAATATGATATCTTCAATTGGTTTGGTTTTATAATAAATAGTTTCATGCAAATTTTTAGTTTTATAGAAATGATGCATATTGGATGATGAGATTATTGTGATTGTTAGTCGGTTTTAGTTTGAATTTGAAGTTTAGCTAGAGTTTGGTTTGATTGTTAATTGAATTGAACTCGTATGGAGCACTAATCAAATCAAACACAAGTCTGACTTGAAGGGCTTGGTAATTTTTTGGTTAAATTTCAGATACTCATTTTTAGTTTGTTGGATCTAGTTCAAATTGAGTTTCAAAACTTATCACCCAATCAATATATTTTAAGTTTGATTCGATATGTGAACGAATACAAGTGAACCATGTATAAATTAATACACATTTTCTTCTTTTTCAATATTGATATATTATTTATGTTGAATTAAATTAAAAATGGAGTTCAATCTATGTTAATTTTTAAGAACATTTATAAGAAAGCATATGATTTTATAAGAATATGGCCTAATTTTGTGCATCACCATGGTCTTAATGTTGGAGATTTTATTGTATTCGAGCACAATGGTAACATGCATTTCAATGCTTTCATATTTTATTATGATCATAATTATAGCGGCCATCTAAAACTCGTTGCTATGAAGTTACTCTTAGTGACTGTAGTTATTGGTTGCTGACATATAAATCAAGAGAGCAAGTAGCGACCATCTCAAAATTGTTGCTCTTAATAAATTTCAGCAACCATCTTAAACTCGTTGTTGGGTACTCACATAGAGCAACCATCATAAATTTGTTGCAAAATATTTACGCTTAGCGACAATAACAATTGGTCGGTGAATTCTTACTCAGGAGAGTGTATAGCGACTACTTTACAGTTGTTGCTATCAATATAAATTTACTGACCAAGTCTCACTTGTTGCTGGAAAATTCGCATTTAGCGACCATAGTAATTGGTTACTGACATCCAACTCTGGAAAGGAGTGCAGCCATTCAAAATATTCATTGCTAAATATGATCACTGTAGATGTTTAGCCACGTCGACCATGAAATTCCTCGCTATATGAACCAGACATGGTCACTGTACTTGTGTCAAATCTTTAGTGACCTTTCACAGCCACCAATTGTTCGTTGGTCACAGAAAAATTGGCGCAAACAGATTTTAGTGACCGATTGATTTCTAGTTGCAAAATACGGGCATATAGCAACCATTTGAACGTCGTTGCTGAGAATTTGGTCGCTAAAACCAATATTTGTTGTAGTGATTGATTTGAAGATAAGAGAAATTTGCTACCACATCTTTTGATCAATAATATATATTGTATTTAATTAATTATATTCCAACAAAAAAGATACAAATTTTAAATTTGGTGCATATTAATTAAAGGATTATGTTTGAAGTTTGTTTCATTCATCTTCATTATCATTATGTGGATAAATAAATATGACAATTTACTAAAATTGTTCAAAAGGTAATTTTGAACTTTTTAAAAAATTTCTAGGTTTGTAATAGATGGCCCACCGGTTACTTTTTTGTGCTATTGGAGAGGAAATATATTGAACTCATCTAATGGGTGTGAGTATGATATTCAACCAAAACGACCTCTTAGGGCGGATATCAGATGGAGTTATGAGAAGTTACTAACAGAGTTGTACAGAGTTATCGGGCTAAACAAATGGGAGTTTAGGTTGGGAGTGATATGTATATATCCTATTTCATTTTACCGTGACACTGCTAATTATGTTGACCTTCCCGTTAATGATAATAATGGTGTTGAAGCTATGTTTGATGTTTTTACTCATTTTTCGGGGATAGGTAGATTACAGTTGTACTTAGAGATGAAGTTGATAGATAGCCAAGGGTTTGCTAATGACACAGAGGCTGGATGTCATTACGTTGATGACACAGTTGACTCACACGTGGACGAAGGTAACCAAAATTATTCACCTTCTTACCATGATTTGGGTAACCCGGTTCCGCTGACTTTCCAATCAGACGTTGGAATGACTACACAAATAGTACACACAAATGTTAGTCCTCCTAGGCCTCGAAATGTAAGAGAACTAAACGAAGATTTGGAGACTGATTCTGAAGATGATGAAGGATGTTTTGAACACAGGCTAATGGAAGAGAACGATGGAAGTAGCAATATTAGCAGTGACATTGAGGAGACTGATACTGGGGATGACAGTATGTATGTCAATGAGCTTCCTTGAAATCGTATAATGAGGTGAATTACCGATTTTATAGGAAAACTGGTGAAGGATCATGTATCACAGATATTCGTGCAAGTCAAATTCAATTGTCTGAGAGTGACGAACTAGTTAAAGACTTACTCTTTAGGTTGAAAAACGATATGCAGTGTGCTGTCAAGAAATATCATATTAAAAAGAATTGGAGCTACAAGGTAAAGAAGAGCACTGATAAAACATGGGTAATATGTTGTTAAAAGAAAGTGTATTCGTGCAACTTCTATCTCCGTGCAAGTTTATTGATCAGGAAAAATAGATTATGGGAAGTGACACATTACCTGGGACCGCATACTTGTTTGTTTGCAGGATTACGCTAAGATCATTTTCATTTGGACTCTAAGTTGATTGTTTGGGATATCCTAAATCTTGTTAAGGTAGATCCAAATTTGAAGATTCGTGTCATTGCTGAATATGTGAAGAATAGATTTATGATGAAAATATCACATAAAAAAGTATGGTATGGGAAACAGAAAACAATTGCACAAATCTATGGAAATTGGGAGAAATCTTATCAAAGGTTGCCAAAAGTACTTGCAGATATCAAACAATATAACCCTGAGACAGTTGTTGAGTATTATAGACATCCACCACCCGATCAAATTGATATATTCCATCGTGTTTTTTGGACATTTGGACCTTGTATTCAAGCGTTCACGCACTATCATCCAGTTGCTAGCATTGATGGTACTTTTCTTCATGAAAAGTACAAGGGGGTTTTACTAATTGCGATGGGATGTGATGCAAATGATAGTATATTGCCACTGGCCTTTGCTATTGTAAAATATGAGTCCTTTAAAACTTGGGATTGATTATTGAACCTTATGCAAGAACATGTTGTGAAGGGTCGTGATATATGCTTGATTTATGATCGCCACAAATGTATATTGATTCTAGAAAGGAGGTGGACAAATGTGCAACATCAGTACTGTTTGAGGCATGTGCGTTCTAATTTTTGCAAAGTCCATACGGGTGGTAATTTGAAAAGGCTAGTGTGGAAGGCGGGTTGCTCACACCAGGATCGCAAGTTTCAAGCTGTGTTGGATCAAATTGAACTATTGAGTCTTGATGCTCGAAAGTGGTTGGATAAGCTCCCGAAAAAAATGGATGATTGCACATGATGGTGGTTATAGATATGGCCTAATGACAACTAACATTTCATAAGTTTTCAATGACGTGATGAAAGGAGCTCGTGGTATGCCTATTACAATAATTATTGAGACTTCATTTTATCGTTGTGTTTATTACTTTCAATCGAGACTTGGTATTGCTGAACTTGCTCGGGAAAATGTTGGAGCTCCAAACACTGAAGCCCAAAATAGATTTACGCCCAAGGTTTATCAAATGCTCCTCCACAACACCAAGAAGGTTGGGGGTATGCATGTTACAATTTTCAACAATTAAAGTTCAAATCGTGCGCATTGGCGAAAGGACATGCACATGTGGTTAGTGGGTTGCCTATCATGTTCCTTGTTCCCATGTTCTTACTTCTTGTAATAACCAAAATGTTGATCCTTTATCTTTTGTATCATTATTTTATACCATTGAGAATTATTCGAGGACATGTAGTGGTAGATTTGAACCATTGGAGAATGAGGCTTCTTGGTCTGAGTATAATGGTCCGATGTTCAAACCAAACTGCAAACTTGAACGGAAAAAGGTCTACTAAAATCAAGACACAATCGCAATGAAATGGATTTTCAACCCGATAAATGGGTGATTCATTGTTCTACTTGTGGGAAGGAAGGACATACGAGTCGCACATGCTCAGACAATAGGACATAGTTTCATAGATATTACTAAGAAATGTATTTGTGACTGAGATATTATTGTGGACACATTTTTATGTATTAAAGGCTATGTTTAATATGTACATGAAGTAATGACCGATATTGTGGGTTTTTTTGGCTTGTGGTTCTCAAATTTATTGTTGTGTGTGCTCACATTCCAGAGAATTAAAAAAACTGAATATGCTATTTTTTTTAATCTTGTGATATGTGAGACAGAGGCAGAGATACATATGTCCATTTTCACATATTTATCATTCATATATTCCAAATATCAACATATTCACATATTTCAAATATCAACATATTCACATATTTCACCATTTAATCCTGTAAACCATATTCACATTTTCCAAATATCAACATTACACAATGAATAAAGT
Source organism: Penstemon davidsonii (assembly GCA_034814905.1). Taxonomy (NCBI): domain Eukaryota; kingdom Viridiplantae; phylum Streptophyta; class Magnoliopsida; order Lamiales; family Plantaginaceae; genus Penstemon; species Penstemon davidsonii. The sequence continues at coordinate 13,501,798 of JAYDYQ010002686.1, forward strand.
CTCTTAAACTAAAGCAAATTCCAAAACCATGTCCATTTTCAATTACCAACTCCAACTCAAGCTACATCCCAAACTCCACTTTTAATTCGTTGTATAGCGATTTGGCGCTCTCCCCTCCAGTCTGATGTTCCTTCTATTGAAAATATGACATTTCGCACACCTAGCGGGATCGAGCCCAAAGTCATTGTGATGCTCAACCTGAGATCCACTCGTCGTACCAACCTAATACACTCAAACTGGTTCGGTGTAGAATACTCGGAGTGAGTGTACCACGGAGGTGGATTGAACTCACGATTAGAACATGGAGATGTTAGAGAACATGATGGAACTAAAGGAGACGCAATAGTTGGAGGATAAGTTGCGGCAAATGGAGGAGTTGGGCCTCGTGATTCTACCATACGTCGACGTCGCGACTGTGGTTGCGGCCTTTGTGGAAGAGGTACAACATACAAAGGAGCAGGTGGTTCTTGCCCTGTTAGTCATTCATGCTTTCCAACTACAGTTAAAACATCTATGGCGATATGGCGGCTTGTCAACAACGGTTGTATATCATCATCATGTAAATGATTGGGGATGTATTCTTCAAGTAAAAGGTTTATTCGTTGTCTTGTTGAATCTGTATCATGTCAAAATAAATACGTTAATATAATTATATATAGAAACATTAGAAAACATATATTAATATGCTACAATTTTAGTTGTCATACCAAACCCTCGACTCCACCATTCGGATACCCCTGTACCATGTGTCATCTCTTCCATCTCCACCATTTATATGATTTGGAATGGGATATGAATTTCCTATAACATTCTCGTAATTCTCCGATACCAAATCATATAAGGATGTTTATAGCCCATATGCTCTACACAAATATCTTCATTGACAACAACATGTTCTTAATTCACCCATAAGTTAATATAATACTGGTGGTGACCAGCCCATTAAGCATGGTTTTTTCCCCGACGGTCTATCATGTGTAGGTCCCTAATTGTGTCACATGGTTCAGGGATACCTTGCAACATTCCAAACTGTCTAAGCACTTGATCTGGGAAATGCAATTCCACTTTTTCAAAGCAGATTAGAGGTACATTGCTAAATCATTTATGCATTCCCTGGAGACAATAAGGAGGTAACTCCTCTAGCTGGTATGGCCACCACACAAACTGATCATCAGCGAGCTGGTCCAGCCAGTCTCGTAAGTCCTGGGATGAAATAATTTTTAGCAATTTAGTTGTACGCCACCTAATTATGGTTCAAAAACATCAAATTAGTCAATATATTGTCGAGTGCTTCATTCATAATTAAATAATAAGTATGCATACTTACTTGTACCCACGAGGTCCAGGAGGGTCTATTATAGGCAAAAATTGAAAGTTGTGCTCAATATAAGGATGCATGCAACATATTCTCTCCCATGCCCAAATCTACAAAGAACATAAATCAAAATAAGTATATAAAATGAAGATATTATAATTAATAAGTCCACCAAGAAGTAATGGTTGATAACTGTAATAGGGTCAAACAACCAAATGCTAAAGTCGCACTACCCCAACTGAAAGTCCCAATCATTTCAATATCTCGTAGAAGGGGAAAAATACTCCAGGTCTACCCTATTCCCTAATTTGTTAGGGAGGACGCACCACCAATCAATGCTAGAATAAACGCTCGGGCATGTTGTTCAACCCTTTCAGGAGTAGCATCCTCGGGTACTACTACAAACTTATTCATCAACTATTTTAACTTCAACAAAACTCCTTCAATGGCATACATGGTCGGTATGACACCCAACAACTATTCACAAAGATCCAACTATTGCTCTTCTGTACGGCGTGGATCGCGGCTGCTAACAACATGCCCCTCAATCGGGACTCCTACGTCCTGTAGGGTAATGATAGCCTCACCAATGCGTAAATGGAACATATGAGTCTCCTCACACCACCACTCCATCAAAGCAGTAATTAACGACCAGTCATATTTTATTTTTTCGATTCTATAAACTCCGTAAAATCCAGAACTTATACAAAATTGCAACACTCTACAGTCGACATCCTCCAAGTGACTAATGCACGCGTCTGCACAGCGACATATGAGGGCCTTAAACTCATGTCCATTCCAAATATGGCTAGACGAGTGCTCATTCTGAAGATGGAGTACCGACGGATCAATAGAACCGGATGAATAATATGTTGTTCGGCATTCATCTCTATTAAAAATAAAAAAATTCATTAAGTAATAATATAATAATCTTATAATGATTAGATTGATGTTTTGAAGAAAAAAAACTAAATTGAATTAATTACTTGACATAAGGAGACAAAACTGTAATTATTATAAGTAGTAGATTTGCATAAAAACAAGATGCTATTAAAAATTTATCTACATAACATCAAATTCCTTCTCTAAGAACATAATATTTATTTACTATTAGATAAATCATCACGTTCAATTTATGCATTTATATAACAATTCAATTTTATTGGAAAATTAAATTGAAGAAATCTCATAAAACTATATATATACTTATATTATATATTATTTCAACAACAAAACTCTTCTCCAATAACATAATTAATCTACCTAAGATAATTAAAACTTAAATCATCAAACCCAAATAACAATACGATTATCAAAAGAGTAAAAAATCAACAGACATGATTTTGCATAATATATCAAGGCCAGTCAATAAAATAATTAAAAAACCAAATTAATCAAAATTATTGGAACTTAATCAAGGAAGAAATGTTGATTCAATTCACCAAACAATACAAGACACTAAGATACTATATAATTCAAGTATACTATATAGCCCATGTTTCTTTTTCCTTTTGCGAATACCAAATTTCATGACCATAAGTTATGAAGACACTTGAAAGTTAAGACTGCAGTTTGGAATTTCACACCAAACTCATTCTTGTCGAGCATGACAGTAATAATTCTCACACCAATTATGTTGAAAGATTGGTGCAGAGGAATGTTCTATGTGCCTATTTTCACAACTTCAATTCATTTTTTGGTCTACATATCTCCTACTTCAAAACTATTGTACTATCATCCAAAATCCTTAATACTAAGGAAAAATTACCTGGTAGAAGAAAAGCTTTACGAGATGGGGGAAACAACTATGAGAGAGAGAGAGTGTGTGTAGCCGAGGAAGGTGAACCGCGACCGTTGCTCCGGCGTCGTCTGTGGTGCGGGTGATGTTTCCAGCTATAAGAGAGAGAGAGTGTAGTCCTCGTCGTTGCTATGAGAGAAAGAGAGTATATATATTTTCAGCTTAGGGCACGGTGTATATGTTTTCAGCTTAGGGCACGGTTGGGGCTCTGTTTTAATATTTTTAGTGCATATATAATTCGCAGGTAGTAACTGCGATTTATTATCGTCATTAATTACTCGACTCGTTAATTAATTTATGATAGTTAGATAAAATCGCTGGTAGTACCTGCGATTTTTGTCTTTTTGTTTTTGAAAATAAAGAAGGAATCATAGGTGCTGACTGCGATTCTGGTAAAATCGAGGGTGGCACTTGCGATTTTAAGAAAAAGGTACATTTAGGGAAATACTTTTCACTTTTAGTCATACTGAAAAATACTTTTGTCTAAAAGACCATATTGGAAAAAAATTCGCCATGTACTCATTTGATAATTGCATCTACTTCTTAGGCTGCTCGAATGGATTTGACTTAAGCATCATAGGGTCTTTGTCAGGGGTAATACCGACGAGCCCTAGCGATCTTCTTAAGTACAGGTCAGATCCCATTAACAAGGAGTTTGATCGATCTCTCTGATAGAATAGTATCCTGGCTTTTTATTTTTTACTATTTATGAAATTATATTTTCGATTAGTACAATGCACTTACTATAAATGGTCTATTTCATCTTTTGCAATAATTATCTAGCATCTAGTTGAATGTCCTTAGATCACAGAGCTAGGCGACAACCTATGGGCTGATCCTCAAGACCGTGATCTTAAACTGTTTGGAGTTGATGAATCCAACGAGATAGGACATCGATGAATTTGGATAGACTTTCATGTTTGTGTATACAACGAAAAACTGGAGGACGCTGGGGTCCATGAACATGACTGAGATAGTCGATACACATGAGTGCGTGGCTTAATAGGTAGCAAATTGCACTGAACACCCCAACCGGATATAACCCATTGTGAAAACGCTTGTCGCAAATCTGAGTTGGAGTTCTCTCTACTTACAATAGTGTATGAGGAATAGTCCTCAATACTTGAGGTGTTAAGGTTTATCTGATGCACGTGCATTCATGCTTTGATGTATTTCCTGACAAACTGGTTTTTCAAACCAAAAATTCCCTGTGCATTTACGTTGGGTATACATGGACGTGTATGCAGGTTCATAACATCAAGATAGGATTCATTGACTTGACTTGATAGGTTAGGAGCTTCTCCTATGAATTATGTATTAGTAGATTCTGAGGAAGGCCTTGGCCAAGGCTGGTGATATAAGGGTCAACCCGCGAGATCCATGTATACTAGGCGAACAAATCATTCGAGACAGATTCACTCATAAGAAGTTTACTCCAGGACTCATCTTAAGCGAGGCCACGCCTCGCTCCAGCGAGATTGCACATATGCGAGGAGTTTCACATCTGAAATCCCCCTAACCGCGGACCTCCTACCTACATGGAAAATATAATCATAGCGTGGAAAAAAATCTTCATGCATTTCCTTATCATACATGGATTCTGCAAATTCTGGACTATTTTCTACATGTATAAATACCCCAAGGTATGACCTAAATAACTAATGCACAATTACGATATCTACATTGTCTTTCTGCAAATTTTCTAAGTTTCCTGGCAACACTTTGCTGACTTAGGCATCGAAGGAGGCTCCACCGGCACCCACCGATGTGTTGACTTTGTTTTTATAGGACTTACCCGTACAATTATTCAAGTCCTTGAAATGGAGAGTACCAGATTCAGAACTTTGGTATCGGACCTGCATCAACTGGTGAGGGATTCCCCCAAGTAAGTGTCACAATGGTGAATCATCAAGCGAATGACATAATAGAATCGAGGTTAATAGGAAAACTAATAAATATCCATGCCCTTGAACTTGATCGGAAGACCAACTACTGGAATGATCGTATTTTACTTCTAAAGGGAAAGGTAAACTTCACCATTGATAGGGCTCCACGAACTTGAGGTTAGATATTGACCATTGAATGTGGGAGAACTCTCATATTAATGGGATGTCAATTTGGAGAGTGATCAATTGGACGGAATATTCAATTGATTAGATAGACAATTAATTGGTTGATTAATTAAACAATAGTTTAATTAGAACCCATGGTCAATTATGCGGTGGACCTATGGGGACACACAAAATAAACATAGAAAGCTAACATTTCAAATCATGTCGTGAAATGTCTGTAAATGTTAAACAATTTGTTCATCATTGAATTCATTGACTTTCTTCTGAGTGCACAGTGCGTAATTTGATCTTGCGGAGATTGATCTTCTTCAAAACGTTGTAAATCATCAATAACGTTAAGTTGTGGAAACTTGATCCCGAATAAAACATCAAAACTCTCCTCGAATTTCTTGAAGAACGCCTTGAGTTTTGCTAAGAAAGCCTCAAAGATGATAAACTTTGTATAGAGAATTATGTTGTTCTCCAACTTGTGCTCCTTGAATTCTTCTTCAGTTGTGTTGTTCGGTTGTGTCTTCAATTGCGTTTTGCTTCTTGGAATTTAGTTTTGTAGGCTTAATCTTATCATATTCATATGATGGCGTGACAAAATTTGACCTTTGAATATTATTATGACAAGAGAATTGATTTGCTTATTTTCTCGTCTAGAGATAATTGTTTTTGCAAATATAAAAATATAATGCAAATATCTCACTCAAAAAAAAAAAATGAAAATATAGTCTTGTGTGGGGAGATTTAACTTAATTAAAGAATATCTTTCTTTGACAATATTTAACTACAAAATAAAAATAAAATTAGAAATTCGATCAACGAACTATATTATCTTTTGGAACTAGAATCGATTAAATCTTAAATTATGAATACAAAAATTGAAAAGATATTAACTAAATATTTTTATTTGTTTACACATGCAAATCATCAATTAAAAAGAATGACTAGAATCTTCCTTCAATATGATGATATATCAATTAATTGAAAAACACAAGAGAAATCATGCACTAATTAAATCTAATATTCATTTCATTAAATATCCTTCAAAAGCGTTTCAATTTCCACAAATGAGCATAACATTTACAGAATTAAACAGCCATTTCAAATCGTATATAATCATACATGGCTGCTTTGAAAGGTCCTTGCCATCTTGCTTGGGTTAGAAATATTGTGTTATTTCCATTGACAAGCTTACCGCCTTGTACTCCGATACTGTACAAGTGGTACAACCCATGAATGCCATGTCTTGCCAGTGCATTGTCTCTTCCTATCCTGTTAGTTGTAAAATGTGGGGCTGATTTTGGATTATTGAAACGTACCTTAAAGTATGTAATTAGTTAGTAACCAAATTATTGATTTTACTGAAGAAAATTACAATTCTATGAATAATTAGGAACCAAAAAAAAAAAAATTAGGAGATTAGTTATATAATTATTTTCTAAAAATAAATAGAGATATTTCACATATGGTTATTGCTACAAATCAAACCAAACTACTCGATACTTGACTCGAGCTCGTTCGATAAAAACTCGATTGAGTACGATTCGTCACACTTATCAAACAAGCTTGAACATCATTTTTCGTTCGATAACTTTTGAACCTCAGTTCGAGCTCGACTCGAGACACTAAAAATTGATAATATACAAGTAAAATTTCAAGCTCCTCAATACTCAGTTCGAGCTCGTTCTACCTCGATTAACAATCAAACCAAACTCAAACATAAAAATTTCAAGCCCGATAAAATTCAAACCAAGCTTGAACAGTGTGTCGTTCGACACCAATCGGCTCAATTACACCCCTACATATGGTAGACATATTTTGTAATTTGTTTTTTTTTATTGGTATAAACGTAAGCAATTTTGTAGTTTAGGTTTTCTTTTTTAACTTAAACTTGAGAGTTGAGATTAGATTAAACAAAAAAGCAAAGGATGAGATTAATTAGCTACTCTATATCCCTTCTCTTTTCTAAACTTAATAGATCCTTTTTTTTTTTTATCAAAGGGATGTAAATTGAACATTATGAATATCACATGAGGGTAAATTGTCATTAACTCGTACTAAAACTACTGTTTTATAGAAAAGTGTTGAAATTGTTTATATGCACTGAAAATCCTAGAAAGTGAAATTATAAAGATGAAATGAGGTGACCTACTTGTACTTCAGCTTCATTAGCTGATGCGAGTGCTAATTGGAGAGTGTAATTTCCTGTCTTGATTACATTTTTTAGGTTGAATACAATTTGCCATGTTGTCGCTTGAAACTTACCAACTCCCACGTTCCTGTTTACAGATAAAAAGACGATGAACTCAAATACACAATAATTTCTTGTTTCTCAACTTAATTTATTCTTTTATATAAGACCATATATTTCTTAATTAAAATAATATAATGGAGGGAAAAATATCTTTGATACAAAACTTTAGTCCAGAAAACATATTTGATACCAAACTTTTCGAAAAAACACATTTCGTACTATAATTCACATCCTCTTAACATATTTAGTTTTCCTGATATATTTTCGGGAAATTCAGCATGTGCCCGTTAAGTTAACAATGGTGGGTCTTTAAAACCCATGCATGTTTTCCCTTTCATCGTCAACTTAGCGGGCACGTGAACGGCACGTGCTGAATTTCATCGTAAAAATTACGACAAAATTAAATGTGTCAAGAGGGTGTGAATCCGGTATGAAATGTGTTTTTTCGAAAAGCTTGGTAACAAATGTGTTTTTTTGGACTAAAATTTGTTATCAAAAATATTTTTCCTTATAAAATAATGAGTTTTTGGTTAATTATAGATTACTTAAGTGAAGTTATTGAAAAACTCTAAAATAAACAGGAGAGTTATATTACTAGGAATAAAATTAAAAAAATATGAAAAATACTTGACCTGGTAACATGTGCGAAAAACCAGTCTTTTCTATAATCACTTTGTCCAATTGTGAAAACTAGATCCGTCTTTGGATAAAAATCTTTGTAACGCGTCCACAATCCGTATTGTCTGAACCTGTACATTGCAATTAAATGATGACAAGTGATCAACTAAATATTATATATGCTCTTCTTATAAATTTAATTTTTTTTTTCAATTTTGATCGAACTTTTCAACGGGTACTCCGTATTGGTGGATCTTGAAAGAAGGGTTCGGATCTGGAATGAAAAACTCAGCAGCCGTGCGATCAGGAATTCCAATTTCCCACAATGTAGCACCTGTTCTTGGAGGCTTAAAGACCACATTCTTTAACTTAATATTTGATCCTGCATTAATTGTTTTTTTATTTATAAGCAATTAAGCATCTCTAAATGACAATAAAAAATAATGCTAAAATTTGAACAAAAATGAAATGCTCACGTACGCGGTACTCCACTGACCACATTTTGTATAATACTACATCCGTCCCACTTTTTTTTTATCTCTTGGTACGATCAACTTGTCAACTTGATTAAATTTATAAAAATTATAATAAATAATTTAATTAATATATTTCATTAATAAGTTAATTATATTACATGATACCATTATTAATATTTTAAAAGTTTAATACATTACAAATATAATTTAATATGATAAGTCATTTAAAAAATTAAAAAATTTGACTGATTATTGTAACTAATAGAGAAAAAATAATGGGACGGAAGAAGTAAACGAATGACCACCGTAGGTATTACTCAATCTAAATAGGCCATAATACAATTACTTGAATAATAAATTCTATGATCATCGGAGAGTTATATTTAATAGTAATATTTAGGAGCGATTATTGCATTTTTGGTGTCACAACTATAGTCCATTGATATTTTTACCCCGTAATTTTTCGGGCTGGCACATTTGGTGCCACAACTTCAACATCAGTGGAAAATTTGGTGCCAATTGAGGTCCAATTTCAAAATTGGCCCGAAATTTCCCTATGTACGGGCCATCTAACATAAAAAATGGGGATTTTGACAATTCAATGCATTTTTCATTAAAAAAAAACCAAAATTTAAAATCCTAACTTTTCCTATAAAATCCTAATTTTTTTCTTTTTTTAACGAAAAAGGCGTTGAATGGTCAAAATTCTCAATTTTCATGGCCCGCACATGGTGGAATTTCAGGTCAAATTTGAAATTGGGCCTCAATTGATACAAAAATTGCCACAGATGTTGAAGTTGTGACACCAAATATGCTAGCCAAAAAAGTTACGGGGTAGAAACACCAGTGGGCTATAGTTATGACACCAAAAATGCAATAATATCATATTTAGGACTACAAAAAAAAAAAAAAAAATATTAAGAAAAAATTGAATCAAAACCTGGATTTATTTTTATGTCATAAGCATGTTTGTAATCTCCAATAACTCCAGGAACGGATGCAAACAAACTGTATGTCCCAGGTACGACATTCTTAATCAAAAAATGTCCTTTCGAATTTGTCTGTGTCCAAAATTGATAACCCTGGAAAAAAAAAATCAAAGCTTTAGAATTTAGGTGGAGACCTAATTTTATTAAAAAATATATGAAACTATTCCTTAGAATTTCGATAAATGCAAATGAAATATAATTAACCTTGTTTTCGTATTGCCATGAGCCAGCATCTCCTGGCAAGGCAAGTCCCACATAAGCTGAAGCTCCCGGCACAGGCCGTTTGTTAACAAACCTTGAAAAATTGATATCTCTTTTAACTCGCATTATATAAAAATTAATTCAAATTGTTTTATATAGTGTGTAACAAAATATATGACCATGAAACAAATTCATAGATTAATTTTGTAAAATATTTTCCTTCAAAGTAATGAAACTTAAGGACTTAAGGTGGACAAAACTTCTAGTTTTTAATCTATTTTTTCATTGTTTTTACATTGTAGAGTTATTGAGTACATACCTGTCATGAATAAGTAATTTACCGGTTACAACTCCCCTTTGACTTGATTTAAGAAAATTTGTTGAAAGTGGGAAACTATATGGCCAACTACCAACCTCCTTCACCATCTGATCATTACTCAAATAAAGGAAAATTAATAAAATTTCGGATTGACCAGTATTCATAATGAGTACAATGAGTATCACTCGAATTACTATATACTTACTCCGTCCTCAATTTTTTTTATTAACTTTTGACACAAAGTTTTAGATAAAAATTAAAAAAAGACGGAAATTTTTTTTTATACCAAACTTTAGTCCAAAATTCATATTTGGTACCAAACTTTTCGAAAAAACAAATTTCATATTATGATTCACGCCCTCTTGACACATTTAGTTTTGTCATCAATTTTCGGACGTAATTCAGCATGTTCCGCTCACGTGCCTGTTAAATTGACAACAGGAGGTAAAACATGCACGAGTTTTAAGAAACCCACCTTTGTTAACTTAACGGGCACTTGCTATATTTCGTCCAAAAATTGACGGCAAAACTAAATATGTCGAGAGGGTGTGAATCATAATATGAAATGTATTTTTCCGAAAAGTTTGGTACCAAATATGTTTCTTGGACTAAAATTTAGTATCAATAGTGTTTTTCCCTAATTAAAAGTAGTGGTATCAAATCACTACTTTATGTGAAAGATTATTGTTGGGAAAAATAATTTCAATTATAGAAAATGATTGTTATTAATTTAGGAATATCCCAAAAAGAAATAGTAGAGAAAATTGAGGGACATAGTACCTACCCTATGTTTAGCGTCGTTCCATAGAACAGATGGATTGGTCTTTGCTGCAACATCAGAGTTGAGATAAACATAAACAGGTCCAAAAACCTTTTTCCAATACTCTCCAATTTGAAATTTGAGAGCTAGATCCTCTCCAGCATAATGTGTGCTAATAAACATCTTTCCAAACCAAACACATTAATTCGTTGTTACTAATAATAAAACAATCTAACATTTTTTCAATGAATTTTATCAAGGTACTTAAATAGATTGATTGAAAGTACATACATTAAGTACAGTTGGACCAACATGAGAAGTAAGATCTTGTTTAAACGGACCGCCAGTGCGAAATTCATTACTAGGAGTTATCATCCAAAAACCAATGTTGTCACTGCTTATCCAACCATACACCTTGTTGTCTTTGTTATCACAAGAGTACAAATACTTGTCATCCACCTAAATATCAACAAATAATAACATAATTAAGAATGATAACTTGCATTGCATTTTTCTATTCATTTGTGTGTACTTACAAAATACTAAAATTAGACAAAAAATGTTGGTTAGAAATCGTTGATTCATTCGGACATGACGTTGGCACTATTGAAGTACCTAACTCTTAATTCATTCCTTTATTTAGACTTGGTCACTATTATTTGGATAAGGAATAGTGAAGGTCAATTTTTTTTTTTATATGATCAACAATTGATCAAATTAAGAAGATACAATTAATGGATTTTTGAAAACTTAACTTCATGTTATATGTCTAATAGACAATTTATCTCTCTGTGATACGAAAATAGGCAATTTACTTCCATGTGATATGAAATAATGAACAATTTACCTCTTTACTAGTGGAGGTGATGCACACACATTCTATATGCGACTGAGATTTTATTTTCAAGTAAAACATTATCAATATTCACTTCACTTTACCCCATCTGATATGCGTAAATAAGCAATTTACCTCCATGTGATATGCGTAAATGACCACTTTAACTCCCTCATGTGATATTGTATAATGGGTGTATTACCCTCTTATGAAAATGTAAAAATCAAGAAGGAGTCAGTGTGCGTCTTTTATGGAAACACAATGAGGTATTTTATTTTTTTATTTATCGCATGAAGGTAAAGTGTCTATTTAAAATAACACAGGGAGTTAATTTGCTATTCACTCTACAATTAACAGACATGACATATTAGCATTAAAAGGATTGGCCCAGATCCAACCCTTTTTGTTTGGATCCAAACAGACACAACACATCTTTAACTCCGGAACAAATTCTTTAATCCTGCCCCTAGATTCACCCAAATACCAACCTTACCAAATACTCACACTTAAGCATATAATTTCTTATATAGGATGTTACATATTGTACATAATAATATTTTGCAGTGATGAAAATATTAACTTGAGCACCCTTTCTATTGCAAATTCTAATAAAATTACCCTCAAGTTTATGTTGACAATGTCAATGAAAATTAAGAGGTCAATTTAATTGTACATTTTAATATTTGCAGCTACCTATTGATTCATGAATATGTTGTATGATAGAGAATTTTCCCATACCTCTCCTTCGAGCTCTGGATTTTTTGGATTCGTCAAGAGAATAGCTTCTTTATAATCTAGAACCCTGCCCGTAGCACGATCCACGGGCATTGGCATGACCCTTTTTCTTTCATCCGAGATTGCCATGTAGTGAAACCTTGATAAAATTTTGACCATAGTTAAACAAATAAATATGGTAATACATGATTAATAAATATTATTTTAATATACGTATGATTAATTTAACAAAACCTTATTTGACATTTTCATTCAAGATATATGTAATACCCAAATTCCACATAGATTGTGGAATAATTGTTTAAACTGCTAATTTAGATTTGGTTCACTCTCCTATGTACTTGTCAACATGTGTTTAAATGATTTCATTTATATAGAAATGAAGTGTTATTTTTGGAACATCACAAAAAAAAAAAAAATAGTGAAAATTTAGGGGCAGATGGAGCATGAAACATCAAAATCGAATTCAGTACTTTGATTAACATTCTCTTTTTTTGTAACTTAAAATTTTAAATTTTAAAATATAGTATGACAATTTAAAAGAAATTGACAGAATTAAGGTGGATGAAATTTAGGTACTTGTTTTCTTGAAGCTTGAACACAATCCTTCCTTCTTGGATATCGAAAGCAGGCCATCCTTTTAAACGCTCAAGAACAATATATGTATAGAATCCATGTGAGCCACGTACCATTACAAATCTGCTTTATTAGCAAATTAAATTATCAAATTTTATAAAATGTTCAATTTAGTTTGACATGAAATATCGAAGAACTTCACCTTTTATCAACATTTAAAGGAACTTTGTAACTACCAACTGCCCATGTTGTAGTGAATGAAATCTCTGTTTGTTCCTTGTTTTGCACTATCACCTTGTAACTTGTTCCTAGTAATCTGCCCATTTTATTGTAGCCATTAAATATAAGAGTTGATGCAATTTACCCCCTGTTAAATGTATAATATTCAATTTACCTTCCTGTGAAAAAGAGCGTTTTATCCCCGTGTAAATTTTAAAGAAGCAATTTACCCCTTTCAGCTGGAGAGTGTAACACACTTACCGAAATTGAGAGTGACATGAAAAGTGTTTTGTAACATAAGGGGATAAATTGCCACATTTATCATAATACAAGGGGTAATTTGCAACATTTATCATAACACAGAGGGTAAACTACCACATTATCATAACACAGGGGAGTAAATTAACTATTATAAAAATACCACATATAAAAATGTCAGGAAGGTGGTGTGAAACTTTTATAAGATTACAGGGGTACATTGAACATTATAAATATCACAGAGGGGTAAATTGCCAGTAACTCTTAAATATAATGACCTAAGTAAATTAACTATTCGATACTCACTTATCCATGTTATCATGATCTCCTGGCTTGTTCCAAACAACATCCCAATACCTAATATTAAAACGCGTTATTAAACTCAAATATTCAAATCATTTTTATAAAGAGATTAAACGAAAAAAGTTATAATAAAGTGTATTTGTATGTATACCCTCTATTATCTTCTCTATTTTGGGTTTCAAGCAAATTTTCACTTCCTTTGTATGTTAGATCGGTAACTAGACCACCTGGTACAGTTAATGTGACACTAACAATGCCATTACTCATTACCACCTGTGATACATATGTTGGAGAAGATAATCGAAAATTATTGCTATAATTATTACTCCCTTCGTTTTTTTTTATTTGTCGCTTTGGTAAAATTTTCTTGTTTACTTTTATTTGTCGCTTTAGGATTTCAATGTAAAATTAATGTTATTTTACCAATTTTACCCTTCTTACTAATACTTAGTATTTTGGATTTTTTGCTTCAAAAATGTGATTATTTATGACATTCTTTAATTCGTGTGCAATCATCCAAAGCGACAAATTAAAAAAAACGGAAGAGTAGTTACTTATCAAAAAAGAAAAAAATAAGACAATCATTACTAGTTAATTGGTTAACAAATAAGTTTTACATGTTGATTATGTTGATGCAAATGCACTCCGAAATCGGAGAAATTAGCTTGAATGCTTTCTTCCAACAACGTTGTTCTGCAGTTAAACAAATTTAATCAACAAACCGAAATGAACACATTACAAATGCATAAAGTTAATTAAGGAATGAAATAATTTTAATTCTTTTAAGACGGGAACACTTTCCTATTTCCTAATTCTTCGCAACTTCCAATTAAGTAGTATTTAATATTTTCTCCATCCCAAGTTTCTTACTCCTATTTATTTTATAGAATGTCCCAAAACAATATTCCTCTGTCCCATAGTTTTTGCTCATTTCACTTTTAACAACGAGTTATAGATGAGAGTTGTAAAGTGAAACTTTTAAATATTTTTTCCCAAAAAACAAATATGAGCAAAAAAATGGGACATATTGGGTAGGGCTGTCAATGGGGCGGATTTCAATCCGGATCCGTCCGAATCCGAACCGATTTATTAGGATAATTGTTCGATTAGAGATTCGATGGACCTGATCCGATTATAAAGATCCGTAATCCGAAACTCATGGAACGAATGTGGATTTAGATCGATTCGATCTGTTAAAGATCCGTATCCCACAATAAATAAAAAGAATGATATATATACATAACATTTTATAAAAAGTAAGTATTATTAATAATATTTCACTGTTAATTTAAAAAGATAGTAATTTATAACTCGTTTATAAATTTATTTAAACCAATATTTTCATTTTACAAATATGAATATATTAAAGAAAGTTTGAACATGTGAGTTAAAATTAAATAAAATTGAAAAGTTAATAAACTTGTTTAGGAAAAAATATTAATTTAATTTTTTAAATGAAAAATTATTGGATCCGAAAAAGATCCAATATTCGGCCAAATCCGAGCAAGATCCGTTGGATTCAAAAAATCTAAATCCGAGCACAATCCGAGCAAGATCCGAATCCGACAGGATTCGATCCGATATAAATGGAGCCGGACATGGACGAGCCCGATCCGACCAGAATCCGACCCATTGACGGCCCTAATATTGGGTACCATATTTCCTCAAATTGAAATATTTTTCTCAAAATTATCATTTCATATAAAGTAATGATTTCCAACCACTACTTTAACAACATAAATGTAAAGTTAGCAGAAAAATGTAAAATCTAAGATATACCTTTTTAAATTAAAGAAAATTAAACAATTAAACACCTCAATTTGCCTCTATTCGATCTTACAAATCCAATGTCAAAAGATAATTTTAAATAAATTTTATAACCGTCAGCTAAAAGTTAATTGTGGTTATATTGAACAGAAAGTATATCAAAATTAAAGAGGGCTTTAAGAAACATTTATTAATCCTTGCTAAGAAAAACAAAAAAAAGAATTATGTAATTAAGACATGTCACTTTATATTAAACAAGAAATAAAATGATCAAGATCACTAACAATATGTGTGCAACTAATATTCTAGAATGAGGTATAAGACATGAATATAATTAGGAAACCCAAAAAGATAATATTCTAAAATATATCTATGAAATAACTTTGGTTGTATTTAAGAACTAAAAAGAAAAGGATTAATTAAGTAAACAACTATATAATGAATGAATTAGTATATGCATGTATGAACTCACCCGTTCAAATTCTGAGAATCACCTAGTAGAAGAAACAGTTGCAAAACTACCACAACGTTCCACCCGAGCCCGATTCGAAATTTTCCCATCCTTAATCCAAGAATATCTATTAAAAAAATTTATTGCATGAGTATGATACACAAATACAAATAATAAATTCATAATATTAAAGGTTTTCAATGAATT
Organism: Penstemon davidsonii; assembly: GCA_034814905.1. Lineage (NCBI taxonomy): Eukaryota > Viridiplantae > Streptophyta > Magnoliopsida > Lamiales > Plantaginaceae > Penstemon > Penstemon davidsonii. The sequence goes on from JAYDYQ010002686.1 coordinate 13,517,939, forward strand.
AGCAATTTTCAATGGCTCATTTGCAATAAGAAAAAAAATTAAGGGAATCAAACCTGTAAGATAGAACTGATCGATTAGCTTTTGGAATTAACTAATATAAATAATAAGGGAGTGAATTCTTGGGACTAAATTAAGGTGTTAAAATTTATTTTGTGGAATAAGTCATGGAAAAAATCAGGAAAGCATATTGATTAAAAATTGCAGTCAAATTCATTTGTTTGTGGATAAGAGTAGTATCAGTTTTCATTCATATCTCCAGAAAAGGTGAAAAACAATTTATGCTTGCAACGAATGAACGTGAATCTTTTTTCCTTCTTTTAGTCTATTTGAATTTGATGCATGCAAATATGGAATTATTTGGTAATCTACCATCAGATTACGTGAATATTTTGCTTAAAATTTCGAATGTGAATGTGAAATTTGTTAACATTCTTATACAATTAGATTTGACATGCATATAAATTAAATATAAATGGAAAAACTCTTGTGACGAGTGAAATGATGTAATGATGATGTCTTACAATATGCATGATTTTAATCTAGGGGCCTTTAATTTAAGACAATAGTCTATTCACTTCAACAAACATAATTTAAATTTTATATAAATATTATATTTTATTCTTCTTTAAATTAATACTCCGTATTTAATTATGAAAGATATTATAAATAATATTTTATTACTTTTTATATGTAAAATGATAAGCATAGATTCGATTTAATTCATTTTAAAATATAAAAATATAGATAATAAGTTAATTAATACATTTTAATGTATGAAATAAATGACTTTAAGTTCAAATCTACATATATAAAGATTTTAAATTCAACTTAACATATAACTCAAATCGACATTCTATATTACTTTTATTAAATTCAACTTAACATACAACTCAAATCGACATTCTATATTACTTTTGTTAACATCTATATTTAAAATATAATTTAATTTGCTGATGTGGAGGCTATGCAAAATTTTACATGGATACTCAAATTTACATAACAATCCATTAGGGTGAAAAGAAAAACTGGTCCCATAACTTATGATTGTCGAAAAGTTTGCCTCAAAAGTTTTCAAGCTGACAATTTTACCCTATGGGTCCGAAAATGAAGCAAAATTTGGGACATATTTTGCCCCATTGAGAGAGTGAGCTCCACTCTCAAGCTTATGAAGGTTAATTGAAGAATTTGACCACGATATTTTTTTCAAAAGGCACAAAAAAAATTTAGGAGGGATCCAATCGCGATTTTGGAATAAAAACTTAATATTTTTTTCTTGCTCTACCTAATCGCGATTTTGAGAAAAAAAATTGTTCATCCTATTAGCGATTTTAGAAGAAAAAAATTAAAAGAAAATTTCATTTTTATTGTCCCAAAAATCCTAATTATAATTTTGGAACAACAGTTTTTAAAAAAGGAAAAATTTTGCTTTTCTTAATCGCGATTTTGGGATTATTTGTTTTCTACTCTTCCTAATACTGATTTTGGAGAAAATATTTAAAAAAAATGAAACAATTGTCCAAAAATCCTAAAAGCGAATTTGGAATTTTTTTTATTAATATATTTATGCTCTTTCTAATTTCGATTTTGGGCCAATATATTTTTTTCCTCTTCTTAATTCAAATTTTAATTTGGATCAAAAGTTTAAAGAAAAAAAATCCTTTTTTGCCCAAATCCTAATTGCGATTTAGGAACAATTTTTAAAAAAAAAGGATAACTTATGGTCTTCCTAATCGCTATTTTGAGGAAAGAGAATATAAAAGAATCAACATTTATAAAAGTAAAATCTTGTTTCAATTGGAGCATCCTAAATATTAAGTTTTACTGGTTTTGTAAAATTGTCCCACAATTGCGAATAGGAAAAGCAAGGAAAAAATTAGATATTAAGTTTCTGTCCTAGATTGTAGTCCTTCTAAAAGTCAAAATCAGATTTTGCATAGTAATGTGCGCGACCCATATTGATATTTTTTTCTATAAATCCTGGTCAAGAAAATTCCATTAAAATTCATAAGGTCGAGAGTGAAGGTCATTCTCTCAATTGGATAAAAAATGTCCCAAATTTTCTTCAGTTTTGTGACTTATGGATTAAAATTGTTAGCCAGAAAATTTATGGGGCTATAAGTTATGGGATTATTTTTGTGTTTTCCCTTAATAAGCCCGAGAGTGGAGCTCACTCTCTCAATTTGGCCGAAAATGTCCCAAATTTACGACTTATGGGGAAAATTACCCGCCCGAAAACTTAAAGGCAAACTTCTCATCAACCATAAATTATGAGACCAATTTTGCCTTTTTTCCCTACCATGAGTTCTACATATCCATGTAAATTTACATAGCCTTGTTGGAACCATATTTTTGGAGTTGGTTATGTAAAACAATTGCTTTCCAACAAGCAAAAATACTTAATGTTGGAAATGCTCTAACAAATACTACATAAAGAGAGGGCATCAGTGACGATATGATTCCAACAGAAAAATAAAAATAAAAATTGTCAATATTAGAAACAAATTTATAAATGAATACCAATGGAAAACGTGTTCATCCGATAATAGCAACAAATTACCAACAAAATATCGGAAAATAATATTTTTCATAGAATATATGTTGTTAAGTTGTTGAAAAAGATGTTCCTTAACAAATTATTGATGGAATATCGTAAACATATATTTTCATAGGAATTTTGTTTTAAAGTTCTAGGAAAAAGTGGTACATAGCAATAGAATCGTTTCCTAAAGGAAATAATCCATCACTAATGCTTTGTTTGTGACAAACATGTTATCAAATGACGACAAATTACCAACAAAATATAAAACAAAACAAAAAATTGTGCGTAACAATTCCACCATTGATCTTTTGCAGAAAAGTACCGACATCTACGAAATAATTCCAATAAAACTAACCTACATCTATTCAAATTCACAATTATTTACAAAATAAACTATCTTATTTTTGTTGAAAAAAAAGTGAAAGGTATTTCATAATAATCATTTAATCATTTTAAAACAAGGTCAAGCTGCTTGTAAACTGTCGAAGCAAGGCAACGATATATTTGGGACGACACATCAGTAAGAAATAGTGTGGAGAGAGAAAAAAAATTGTTGTAAGAAGAGAAACGATGAAGCATTTGTTATATTTTCTCTTAAGTACTTTGTTACGTGAGGTTTTTTCTTTAATAACATTTCATTAAATCATTTGTGGTTTTGCTTTGGATATACATTAGCTACTTTATTGCATAATTGAAGTCAATAACATACGTATTTCTACAAGAGAAATAAAAGAGAAACTTAGGGGCTTGTTCTTTTGGCCTCTCACTCTCTGAAAATTAGTTTTAGAGCTAAAATCTTTAAAAATATATTTTTTTGAAAACTATTTCAGAAAAAAATCTCAAAGAAATATGAGATACTCATAAAAAAATACCTCAAGAGGTGTTTTAAAAAAAAGCCCGATTTTTTTTTAGAGAAATTATACAAAACAGAAAAGTAAATGTAACTATTTAAGTTAAGACAATAATAATAGACTTCCCTTAATTTTATTATTCTATTCCTAAATCATATTTTTATATCTCAGTTTTCTTCGATTTCATCTTAATTCAAGATACATCTAATTGAAAAACCAACATACGTGTTTTTTTCGTCAAGCGTCTAGGTACAATTCGACATCCAATTTGTTTAGTTTCACCTTAATTAAAAGGGTGATTTAATCTCAGACCCCTTCAGGTTTTGGCATATTACAAGAAACCCCCCGTTGTTTCAAAAATTACAGGGATACCCCCTCAGGTTTGGACAAGTTACAAGAAACCCCTAATGACGTTAAAAACAGACGGAATTTGATGACGTCATATACCCACATGGGGGTGTCTATGTAATAATATTATACCACAGGGGGTGTCTATGTAATAATATTATACTACAGTGGGTGTATTTTAAAAAATGACCAATGGATGTTACTGTTGGTCATATATTTTGACTATAAATCAAAATGTTCACGTGTAGGGATAATACAACTTTAAATCTCGGCGTGCATCTGCAACCATTATGGGTGCATTCTTCAAGCAAAATATGTGGCAAACAATAACATCCAACGGTCAATTTTTAAAATATGACAGCTAGCTACAAGTAACTCCCTGAAGTTATTGTAATATTTCAAATACACCCCCTGTTGTATAATATTATTACATAGACACCCCTATGTGGGTACATTTAGCCAGGGGTTAAATTTGAAAAGTAAATTTTTTTTGCTGACGTCATCAAATTCCGTCTGTTTTTAACGCCGTAAGGGATTTCTTGTAATTTGCCCAAACCTGAAGGGGTGTCCCTGTAATTTTTAAAACAACGGGGGGTTTTTTGTAATATGCCCAAACTTGAAGGGGTCTGAGTGTAAATTACCCTAATTAAAAGTTATGGTTACAACATATATATTTTTTTATAAAAAAAAAAAAATCATAAAAGAACATAATCTCAAACCCCATCTCGAATTTGCAAGAATTCACTTAAAAATCATTTTTAACACTAACATGCCAAGAGAACATTTGTTTCAAAAACTTGTGAATTAAGAACAAAAAGAATCTCAAAAGTTGTACTTTTCTTTACAATGTTTATGAAGCCGGTTGTTCTAAGCGGATATAATCATACATGACTGAGTTAAAAAGTCCTAGCGCTTTTGCCTGTGTAAGATAAATTGTGTTATTTCCATTAACTAGTTGATTGCCTGCTACTCCTATATTGTACAAATGGTACAACCCATGAATCCCATGCCTTGCCAGCGCATTGTCTTTGCCTATTAATTCAGTTGTAAAATGTGGAACAGATTTTGGATCGTTGAATCGTACCTTCAAATATATAATAAAGAATTAGTGGTGTGATGAAAAAAATATTCAAAAAAATTTCAATTACATCAGACATAAAATATTGTATTCTTGGACTCACACTTTTTAAGAAAATATTGGGTGATTTACACTCAAACCCCCTAAGTTTTAATCATATTACAAGGAACTCTCTGACGTTTCAGAAAATATAAAGAGATTCCCTGTGGTTCAACAAGATTTACAAGGATACGCCTTACAACTTGTAAAAATATTTACAAGAAACACCCTGTAAGGGATATCCTCGTATTTTTGAAACTACAGGGGTTTCTATAATTACGATAAACCTCAAGGGGTTTGAGTGTAAATTCCCCAAAACATTTACTTAAAAAAATCTCATAAGCCGAATGTCTCAAAGAAAAAGTTTAGGTTTTTTTTTTTTAAAGTCCAACTCCATTTTCAAAAAATGTTCTAATGTTTTTAGAGATGATTGAAAAAAAAAAAATCTCTCTTATCATTTATCTTTAGTACTCACTTAAATCCCCCTTGAAAAGTTAAAAAAATTATCATTAATAAGACAAGATAACTCAATTTACCAATAAGAAATTAGAAAAAATCATCTAATGAATTGAGATGTCAAATGGATTTTTTTTTTCTGTACAAAGAAGCTATTTTCCTATCTCAAAAGCTTCAATTTTATATTAGTCTCTAATGAAAAACCAAACCTATCTTTTTTTTAGACAATTAATATTTAAATATGAAAATGATACATGCAAATTACAAGCGAATATAGTCGTTCTTGTAGTCATTTGTAAAACAACATATGAGAATTAGTGAGTAAATAGCAAATTAACTCATGTGTTATTAATTTATTAAAAAAAAAAAACTCATGTGTTATTTTAAATAAGCAATTTAATTCATTTTGATAAATAAAAAGGTAAAAAAAAAATCCCCATATTTTTATAAAAGAAGCAAACTGAAAATTCTAAAATTAAAATTTCAAAACATGAAATAGAGAAACATACTTGTAATTCGGCTTTCTGAGCTGATGCGAGGGCTAACTGTAGGGTATAATTTCCCGCTTCTACGACATTTTTAAGGTTGAATTTAATTTGCCATGTTGTCGACTGAAACTCAATTCCCGCTCCCACTTTCCTGTTAACCAATATGATTAGCACTTGGATTTAATTCACGCTATTTGCTTTTTTATTTTTTATTTTGAAATATTTGATTTTTAATAAAGTATGTAGTTTAATACAATAGAGACAATAAATTGAATAATTCATGGTTTCTTAGTATATTTAGTAAAAAAAAAAAATTCTTTGTGTTAATTTAATTAGTAAAAATCAATTTTTATTATCCAATAAAGACAAAAGTTAACTTTCTTGATTTCTAGTTCAAAGTTATAGATTTAATTTTGTACAATAAAATAATTTCTTTTACGTTTTTTTTAATTTATTTAAATTAATTTCTTTTACTTTTTCTTAGTTTATTTTTGTGTACATATATAAGATGGGAAATTGGTGAACTCCATATTATTTTAATAATCAAATACTTGACTAGGGTAGTTTACTACTGACTGAATACAATATTTGCCTATTCTAATAATTAAGTAATGTTATAGAGTTTCTAATAAATAAAATAACATAGGAAAGATATTAGGTATTTGTCCATGAAAAACGTAAAATAACCTAAAAAGACCTATAAAAAACTAATGGTATTGCTCAAGAAAAATAAGGAAATATGGTATTCCCTCCTTTTTTTTTTTATTTGTCGCTTTGGCAAAAAAAAAATTGTTTACTTTTATTTATCGTTTTAGGATTTCAATGTAAAATTAATATTCTTTTACCAATTTTATCCTTCTTATTAATATTTATCATTAATGTTAATTAATGCTAAGATTATTTGATTAAAATATTATTTTGAAATGTTTGCTTAAAAAAAGTGGTTATTTATGACATTCCTTAATTCGTGTGCAATCCTTCAAAACGACAAATAAAAAAAAAACGGAGGGAGTAAAATTATACCTGGTAACATGTGCAAAAAACCAATCTTTTTTGTAATCGCTTTGTCCAATTGTGAAAACTAGATCTGTCGTAGGGTATAAATCCTCATAACGTGCCCACAATCCGTATTGTCTAAACCTGTAAATTGTAATCAAAAGATGATAAGTAATTAAGTAATATTTTGTACGTCGTAATTTTTTTAAAAAAAATGTATTTTTTAATTTCAAACGAACTTTTCAATAGGTACTCCATATTGATGGATCTTGAATGAAGGGTCAGGATTTGGAATGAAAAACTCAGCAGCTGTACGATCAGGGATTCCAATTTCCCACAATGTTGCACCATTTCTTGGAGGCTCAAATACTACATTCCTTAACGTAATATTAGATCCTGTAACAATTATTATTGATGAGAATGTTGAACATATTGAACTACATATAATTTATCTTAATTGCATAAAATATCAAAATAATACACTAAAACAAATTAATTTTCAAGAAAATTTATATGAAATTCAAAGTAACGAGAAAATTAATAATACTTCATCCGCCCCATTTTTTTATCCCATGGTACTTGACTAAATTTATAAAAATTATAATAAATAATTTAAGTAATATATTTCACTAATAAGTTGATAATATCATATGACATCATATATATTAATATTTTAAAGATTTAATGCACCATAAATATGAATAATTTAACATAACAAGTCACTTAAAAAATTGAAAAGTTTGACCAGGTACTGTAGCTAATGGAGTAAAAATAATGGGACAGAAGGAGTAAAAGTTATTGAAACAACTCAATCTTTAATTCAGAATATAAGATAAGTGTTGATATAAGAGAAAAAAATTTATAAGAGAACCTTATAATTAAAAGCCATTAAAATTAGGGTGATTTACGCTCAGATCCCCTAAGATTTATCGTAATTACATAAAATCCCCTGTAGTTTCAAAAATTACAAGAACACCTCTCACAGGGTGTTTTTTGTAAATATTTTTATAAGTTGTAGGGAGTGTCCTTGTAAGACTTGTTGTAACATGACTAAATCTGAGAAGTCTCAGTTCCGTAACTAAAGAAAAAAAATTTGTAGATAAAAAATTCGAGTAGACATTCTTGTTGAAATTGAAAAAACTCTCAATTTTCGAAATAATTTTTATAAGACATATAAGAAGCCAAGCATAAAATCAAATTAAAACCTGGGGCAATCTCAATATCAGAAGCATGCTTGTAATCTCCAAGAGTTCCAGGAACCCATGCAAACAAGCTGTAAGTACCAGGTACCACATTCTTAATGACAAAATTACCACTTGCATCTGTTTGTGTCCAAAATTGATAAGCCTGAAAATTTTGGGGGAAAAAAGATACAAAGTCGTTTTCGAAATTAGTATCTCGATTTACGTGGTCAAATCCTAAAAATAATTCAAAATATCATTTAAAATTTTGATATATGAAAAATATATATATAATTAACCTTATTTTCGTACTGCCAAGAGCCAGTCGATCCGGATTGCGCCAATCCCACATAGGCCGAGGCCCCGGGCACTGCTTTCTCATTAATGAACCTTAAAACATAGATAAATATTTCAAGTGACATTCTTTACAAACTGATCGTTATGAATTAGAATCGCCATTTTACTAACGAGAACCATGACGAACAAAGAAATTAAAAATCGAGAGCATACTAGATAAATGTTTTAATTAAGCTATAAATAAAGTCACAATCTTAACAAACACTCATTTATAAATCAAAACAAACTAGATCAATTAAACTACAAGACTAAAATATTCAAACTACAAACATATATATATATATAAGTCGTAAATAATATAGACATATTACATACCTGTCATAAACAAGTAATTGACCGGTTACAACTCCCCTTTGGTCGGATTTAAGGAAATCTTTTGAAATTGGAAAACTATATGGCCAACTATCAACCTCTGCTACCATCTGACGTGTTACTCAAAAAACATGAGGAAAAATAAGTAATGAGATATTAATGATATATAGTTTGAGTTCAAAACCCTAAACTAAAATATTAACTTTGAACAATATTTATTATTATTATATAAATACGAAATTGATTACCCTTTTTTTTGCATCATTCCATAACACCGATGGGTCAGTCTTTGCTGAAACGTCAGAGTTGAGATAAACATAAACAGGCCCGAGAACCTTCTTCCAATATTCTTCACTGTGAAATTTTAGGTCTATATCCTCCCCAGCATAATGTCTGCTAATGAACATCTTTGTAATAAAAATAAAAATATTAAATATTATTAACAATAAAAGCTAATTGAAATTAGTCCAAATCAAAATATTTATATTATTGAATTTACTTACATTGAGTACAATTGGACCGGCATGAGAAGTAAGATCTTGTTTAAATGGTCCACCGGTTCGAAATTCGTTACTCGGAGTTATCATCCAAAAACCAACACCGTCATTGCTTACCCAACCATAAACTTTGTTGTCCTTGTTATCACATGAGTATAGGTACTTATCATCCACCTATATATGCAAAAAATTAGAAAAAATAAAACATATTTTGTACAAATGGGTGACAAACTTATTATAAAGGAAATACATTCAGTATGGTTTACATTGTTTTGGACTAAAAACAGTTAAAATAAAAAAATTACTGGCAGTTGTACATAAGACATAATGCATGCAACATGCAGGCTAAGATTTATTAAAAATAAAATTTGCATGTTATACGACGGGGAAGAGATCTTAGAGTCAACTTCTCCTTAAATTTAGAGGCAAAAATTACATCCACGTGTTGCATTACATCATATGTGCATTGGATGCTCAAAATAATTATTCTAGTGACTTTTTTAGAATTAAAGTACTCCCTCCGTTTTTTTTATTTGTCGTTGTGGAGGATTGCACACAGATTAAGAAATGTAATAAATAACCATTTTTTGAAGGAAAAATCTCAAAATACCCTTTTAACCAAATAATCACAACTTTATTTAGCATTAACTATAAACTTCAACAAGAAGGGTAAAATTGGTAGAAAAGAATTAATTTTGCATTTAACTCCTAAAACGACAAATAAAAATAAATAAATTTATTTTGCCAAAGCGACAAATAAAAAAACGGAGGGAGTAAAATAACCTCAAACTCTCTTTACTAATGCACGTGTCTGTTAAAGTATCTCCAATTTATCTGGAGAAACTTAAATGAAAATTTAAAAGCTCAAGAATCAAATTACAATAAACCGTTTGTAACTTTAGATTCTTGCAATTTTTTATATATTATGAAAATTTCAATACCTCTCCTTTGAATTCAGGATTCGTCGGATTTGTCAAGAGAACCGCTTCTTTATAATCTAGAACCTTCCCGGTGCTGCGATCTACGTACATTGGCATCATCCTTTTCCTTTCATCCGAGATTGCCATGTAATGAAACCTTTATGTAAAATTTTAAAATTTAGTACCCTTGTCTATTTATAACCGTTGATTAAATTTGTTTTACATTGTGTGTTTCAAGCTATAAAATCTTAGAAACATCTTGAAAACATTTAGGAAAGATTGAATAATTTAAAGAACTTATAGAAAAATCTTGAAAAATATAAACAATATGCAATTTTAAATTTGAGGATTTCCAATATATTACTTTTATTCGACCAAACTCTCAAATTCTTAGTATAATATACGATAATACTATATACTGTCCATATTTTAGAGGAATTATTTGTAAATTCATGTCTATATGTTTAGCATTAAAAATCAGTTATCTATCTATATGTATTGATCTCAAACTAAATGGATGCTAGCATATTTATAGTACTTTAAGATAATTTTATCAATTTTTTAACTTTTGTAGAAATGTTGTAGGGAAATGAAGAAATTCTGTAACTATTTTGTTGGTGAAGCTTTGTTTGATGATGCCATTTATTTTATAGATTGATTATGTGAGATATATTTATGGTAGTATGTGATATGGAATAAACCATATTTTTATGAGCAAGAAAAAAAACTATTGTTAGAAAAAATAGTTGAGGGTGCATATTAGGTACTTGTTTTCTTGAAGCTTGAACACAACTCTTCCTTCTTCCATGTCGAAAGCAGGCCATCCTTTTAGACGTTCGAGCACCGTATATGTATAGAACCCAGGCGAGCCTCGCAACATTACAAATCTGTCGAATTGTATCAAATTGTTACAACAATTTTCATTTAAAATAGAAGTTCAAAAAGAATGAAAATTCTCACCTTTTATCAACATTTAAAGGAACTTGGTCACTTCCAATTTCCCATGTTTTTGTGAATGAAATTTCTATTTGTTCCGTGTTCTGAATTATTACCTTGTAGCTTGTTCCTAGTAACCTACACCAAAATAAAATTCATTTAATTGAAGATAATTAAAATAACATGACTAAATATTCACAAACCATATAATCATAAATATAAATAAATTTTCACATTTAATTAATTGTAAGTAATATAAGATAGGTACTTACAAATCCGTGGTAGAGTTACCTTCCGTCTTGTTCCAAACAACGTCCCAATACCTATCAATATATTTCTTTATATATTATATTGACAATAATAAAATTTATAATGATATATTCACCGTTTAAAATTAAAAAAAATAAACAACGAATAACTTTATATAATAAAGCGAATTTGTATACCCTCTATCATTTTCTAGATATTGGGTTTCTAGCAAATTTTCACTCCCTTTGTATGTTATATTGACGACCATACCACCTGGTACTGTTATTGTGACGTCAACAATGCCATTACTCATTACCACCTGTGAAACATAATGTTTAAGTGGATAAAATAATTCAAAATTATTTGATTAATTTAATTTAGTGTAACATAAATTTTGAGTTCTTAAATGGGATATGATTCAGTTGTAGAATTTAATATAGAAAATTAACAATTATTTTTTTCTTGAAAAAGAAAAAAGAATTTATGTAGATTTGATCGATGTCACGTCAATTATGGTTAAAGAAATAAGTTTTACCTGTTGGTTCTGTAGATGCAAATGTACTCCTAAATCTGATAAATCAGTCCCGATATTTTCTTCCACCAATGTTTCCCTGCATTAATTAATTAAACTAATAAAATTAAAAAATAGAAATAAAGAAATACAAACAAGACTTAACACACCCAGTCACAAAGTTACACTTTTCTAGAGTGTTATTCAATCAAAAGTAATAAATAAGTTTAGTATTATAATTAAACTAAAATTATGGTGTCATTAAAGAATGTACAAATAATTTAAATGCTTGAAAATCTACTAAGCGAAGACTTAAATTAATCTTTGATAAATAAAAAGAATTTAAATCGTTAATATTTGATCGACTTAAATTAACATTAACCCTACCAAAACTTATCATCTATGGAGGATATTAACTAACTTTAATTAGTAGTGGATTGCAGATTTAATTTGTCTTTCTTCCTCACTTTAATTAATTTCTTCAAAGTTTTATCGTTTCATAACTTGAGAGCCCCATTAGTATAAACATATGGTTATTTAATATTTGGTGACCACTTTTATTTTAAAGAATTCTTTTTTTTGAAAAAGAAGTTTCTTTTGTTAGGACTTTCCGACTTTGATTAAGGTTTTCAAGATTTCGCTCAAGGAAAAAAATATATATGTATATTACACTAGGGATGTTACCTTTTTTTTTATTTTCAAACATAAGAAAAGAATCAAGACTTATCAACTTCTGCAATCTAATTTTTTTTTTCATCATTAAAATCAGTTGAATTTCAAGAACCAAAAAAAAAAAAACCCTAATCACCTAAATAATCACTATAACATATAGTATAAGTAACTACAAATTTTTCTCAAAAAATAAAAGTAACTGCATATGTATGTATGAATTCACCCGTTCAAATTCCGAGAATCAGCAATTGCAAACAACAGGTGCAAAACTACTCCTAGGCACCAAATCTTCGAGTTCCGCCCATGCAGTTTAATTCCCATCCTTTGTCTGAATATTATCCTACAAGTTGTCATAGAAAAGTTGTTGGAAATATGAGTCGAAATTTTCATCGTTTTGACGGAATATATTAAAATTATTCTGAATCAATGTTAACAAAAAGAAAGTATATATACTTTCAAATTCTTTGTTTGACATGAGACTTATTTATTTATTTATTTGTAATTTTTTTCATACTTTTTCTATTGTTTTCAAAACATATTAGAATTTTTTTCGAAAAACTTCCAATATTTAATTGATTAAAATATAAGCTATAAATAAAATTTGATACTTGCACAAAAAAAAAATAAGACAAAAAAAAAAAAAAAGTGGGGGGATCATACCTACTAGTGAGAGTACTTGATTATTGATGTCCGATTGACTAGTTTTTGGAACAAAGCTAAATAGTAAGGGAACTCGAAATAAATAGTATTTCATATTATTTTTGGATCATATATATATATACATGGCAGTCAAATTGTTATTTATTTAAGTCAAATTCATTTATGGAATTATAATGATTAAATATTCACTGATGCATGCACATGCATTGAGTGAACGCGATATTTTTCCTTATTGTAGTTAAATTTAAATTTGATGCATGCAAATATGGAACACGCTTAAAATATTTTGCAATCTATCCAATGGATTTTCCCTGACTTAGCTAATTTGATTATTTATAATGGTGAAATGTATTTATGATGGTTAATATGGAATTTTGAATTTTGAATTTTGAATTATGAATAAATAATAAGCACTGATTGGGAAAAAATATCTTATTAATTAGATACATCTTAAGATTAATATTACTTTATTTAGGAGATTCATATATAGGAAGAATACTCAATCCATCCAAACCTTTTTTTTTTTTTTTTATCTATTGCTACAATCAACTAGTTATTTGATTAATCTTCAGATTATTATGATAAAAATATTTACATTATGTTGATAATAATTTCATATATTAAGTAACAATATTATAAGTATCCATTAGTATGACAAGTTTGAACCATCAAAGATTTTAAAAATTCAACTCATATTATAAGCTATTCATAGATTTATGGGGTTGACTTCGAACAATAGCAGTCCATATTTGGAGATATAGGAATTACAATAGTAAAAAAAATTATAATTTTGAGAAAGAAATTAACGACTTTAAAGAATTCCAAAGGCTCGTACAACATCATTTCGGTATGATTATTGTAGTTTAGTGAATAGAGCTTCTTTGTTCCCCAGCGGTTGTCTAATAGTTTGGACTAACATCCCCCATTTTGGATATATCCCATCGGCGGATAATACTTCATGGAGTGATCCCTATCATTTATCTTATAATGAACTTTTGGAGCAATTCCTTGAGCAAGATTGTCGAACAAGGGTGAACGACCAAGGACGGTGATATGCTTAATTTTATAATTATTGTCCCTATAGTTATTATTATTCATTTCATATTAATTATTGTTATTATTATTATTATTCATTTTCATATTTATTATTATTAATATTAATTTTCAAAATTATTATTATTATTATTATTATTATTATTATTATTATTATTATTATTATTATTATTATTATTATTATTATTATTATCGTTATAAATAATATAGGTGAGAGTAGGGAAGTTTTTTTTTTCTTAATTAATTGGAGGAGTTAGCCCTGACGATTGGAGACGGTGCTCAGGAGAGTGCAAATTCACCCGGGTAGAGATTGACACCCCTATGCTATGAAAAGCCCAGTAAATTGAAGATGCTCTAAATTTCGAAAGGTAATCTAGAATACCAAAAAATAACTTCAAATCTCTTAAATTACCAAATATAATACAAATCTCCTGATGCAGACCAATGAATTTAGGAGCTTTGATTATCCTTTTACAAGACCTAAACTAAATTTATTAATTAACTAAATATTATTCATTTCATATTTATTATTGTTATTATTACAAGGAATCATTAAAAAAATTTATTAAAAAATAATTGAAATTGAAAAATGTTCCTGGAAATTCTTGCTCCCATTGGAGCATTTGTTTCTATATGCATCAGGATCCCGATTCATGGTTATTATTATTATTATTCATTTTCATATTTATTATTATTAATATTAATTTTCAAAATTATTATTATTATTATTATTATTAATAATTTACAAAATTATTATTATTATTATTATTATTATTATTATTATTATTATTATTATTATTATTATTATTGTTATAAATAATATAGGTAAGACTGGGGAAGTTTTTTTTATTAATATATTGGAGGAGTTAGTCCTGACGGTTGGAGACGGTGCTCAAGGGGGTGCAAATTCACCCGGGTGGAGATTGACACCCCTGAGCTGTGAAAAGCCCAGTGAATTGGAGATGCTCTAAATTTCAAAAGGTAATCTAGAATACAAAAAAATAACTTCAAATCTCTTAAATTACTAAATATAAATACAAATCTCCTGATGCACACCAATGAATTTAGGAGCTTTGATTATCCTTTTACACGACCTAAACTAAATTTATTAATTAACTAACTAGCCCTCTACATTAATTACCAAACCCAATTTCCTAAATTACCCACACATATTAACATATAGTATGATATTGTATCCCAGTGGTAAAAGATGGAGCCATAGTTTGATGCACTGATATATATGTCGCCGAAGCCTCCAAATCTGCAACCGAAACCACCAGATCTCCGGCCTTCACCAACGTATCTAATCTTTTGTTCGCTCCTTTCATCTTCTGTCGGGCAGAGGCTTTCGAGCCATTTTGTTTTGCTGGACAAGACTTCGATTTTTCGGAGCATCACCCCTGTGATGGTGGCACAACTGCTTTTTGATTTCCGTTTTTTCGTTCTCGTGTTTTTTATTTTCTTGTTGTTTGGTTTTTGTTTGTTGTGTTGTTTTAGGTTGGTTTTGTTTTACTTTTGTAGGTTGCAAATAGCTTTGATTTTTGTTTGCATTGCAGAGAAGATCAAGTTTTGGGATATTGGTTCAAGATCTCTGTCTACGGAGATTGTTTTTGCAGCATTTGTTAGTCCCGTGCGGGCTCAAGTGGAAGAAATGGTTTGGATTTCCTCTCAGTCGGGATTTCATGCTAACGCACACCTCTGTGCAATAGCTTTTTTTCTTCCTTTGTTTTTCTTTCCTTTGTTTTTCTTTTTGTTTCTTGTTCCCAAAACTTGGTTGATATGTTTGCTAGCTTAACTCTTGGCTTTTTCTCCTTTCATTTGTAATTGTAATTGTAATGTATCTGTGTTATTAGTATTTTATGAAAGTTTAATTATATAAAAAAAGGTATTGGGCTAAAAATCAATCAGAAATGTGGGTCGTTTTTTTAGTTTCATAGTACTTTCATGTACTGATGTAATTCACCTTAAAATTATGTGGAACATAATTAAAAATCGAACATTAACAAACCAGAAAAATAAAAGTGAAAAATCAATAAAACAAAAGCATATATATAGAAAGGAGAGAATTGCATTTTTGATACACAACTATAGGTCAATTCCGACTTTTGGTGCATAGTTTTATGTGTCCAACACATTTGGTACAGAGCTTTAACAAATTATGACACATTTGGTACAACCGTTAAAAATTGCCGTTAAGGGGTGACGTGGCAGTTAAGTCTAATTGCAAAGTTGATGACATTACTTATATTGACTGATAATTTTACCCCATAACATTTCAGGTTACCAAAAAAGCCCCACATCTCCAAATTTAGTGACAGTTTTAGTCCACATTGTTGCCAAATTTTAAAATTGACTCGAATAAGACAACGTGCGGACCAATTTGAAAATTTTACTTATTTTATTTAAATAACTAATTTGATTTATAAATAATATTAATAAATTAAATAATAATTTAACATAAATATCACCAAAATTAAGAAAACATATTATTTTTAAATATAAGATTTATATAATAGTATTAATAAATTTAATATTTATTAAAATAATAAATTATATAATTAAAAACTATTTAATATTTATTAAAATAATAAATAATAAATAATTTTAATTTTAAAAAAAATCCAACCCCACCCACCTAACCCAACCCACCACCCCTCCCCTCCCCCCTACCCCAATTCCCAGGCCGCCGGCGGCCCGGGAATCGGGGTAGGGGGGAGGGGACGGGGATGGGTGGGGAGGTGGTGGGTGGGTTGGGTTGGGTGGGGTGGGGTGGGGTGGGGAATTTTTTTTTAAAATTATAATTATTTATTATTTATTATTTTAATAAATATTAAATAGTTTTTAATTATATAATTTATTATTTTTATAAATATTAAATAGATTAATGCTATTATATAAATCTTATATTTAAAAAGAATATGTTTTCTTAATTTTGGTGATATTTATGTTAAAGTATTATTTAATTTATTAATATTGTTTATAAATTAAATTAGTTATTTAAATAAATTAAGTAAAATTTTCAAATTGGTCCGCACATGGTCTTATTCGAGTCAATTTTGAAATTTGACAACAATGTGGACTAAAATCGTCACTTAATTTGGAGATGTGGGGCTTTTTTGGTAATCTGAAATTTTATGGGGTAAAATTATCAGTCAACATAAGTAATGGCATCAACTTTGCAATTAGACTTAACTGCCACGTCACCCCTTAACGGCAATTTTTAACGGTTGTACCAAATGTGTCACAATTTGTTAAAGCTCTGTACCAAATGTGTTGGACACATAAAGCTATGTACCAAAAGTAGGAATTGACCTATAGCTGTGTACCAAAAATGCAATTCTCTCATATAGAAAGACAGAAAAATATAAATCAAATATAATTGATCAGTTGTGTTCGATATCATCTTGGCCCGGGGAACTCAACGGGTCGGATGATATCATCGGTAATTATCCAATTGGTGTTAGGTTGGTAACCGTGATTGAACTCGTCTTGCCTGAAAATTTCTTCCTTCTGCTACTCCTCCCACCTTTCAGCCAATCCATCACCTTCGAGCATCCTAACCACTTCCGACATCTTGGGCCGTTCGGTTGGAGAAACTTGTGTGCAGAGTAGAGCTAATGGAAGTAACTGCACCACTTCTTCATCGATGTAATTACCTCGTAAATCAGGGTCAACCAATGTTTCCAACTTTTCCTCCTTGAGAAGTCCCTTCACCTGGAATTATAAGAAGAAATCAATGCATGTTAATGTGAAGCATTCTGACATATGAAAACAGACCGAGAGCATGTGTGAAGAGATAATGCTTACCCAATCAAGTAACATGACATCATCATCATTGGCACAACGAGCGAGATCGAAAGCCTTCTGCCCAGTAATGAGCTCAAGAAGCATGACCCCATAAGCAAAAACGTCCGTTTATCCGAACATTTACCAGTAGAAAGGTACTCGGGAGCTATATGACCAATTGTTCCACATACAGCTGTGTTCACGTGAGTTTCATTGTAGTTCATGAGTTTAGCCAACCCAAAACCACCAATAAATGCTTCAAAGTCTTCATCCAAAAATATATTAGCAGCCTTGACATCACGATGAATAACTTTTGGGTCACAGTGATCATGCAAATAAGCAAGTCCCCTTGCGGACCCCAGTGCTATTCGTTTTCTTTTTGGCCAATCAAGTAGGGGTTGTGATTCAAACATGACAAGTATATCGTGTAAATTAATCATTCATGTCAAATAATGAGCAGAATATCCAAACTAACAAATCTCGACTCATATATATCTAGATATTCATGAAACCAGAATAAACAAATCATGAAA
Organism: Penstemon davidsonii; assembly: GCA_034814905.1. NCBI lineage: Eukaryota > Viridiplantae > Streptophyta > Magnoliopsida > Lamiales > Plantaginaceae > Penstemon > Penstemon davidsonii. Next base: position 13,536,401 of record JAYDYQ010002686.1, read on the forward strand.
AGATAATTAAGCTTTTACTTTTTTTATTAACAAAGAAAACCCCTCTCAAGTCGAAGCGATAATTTTACCCCACCAAACAATGCAAAAACATCCCTATTACCTAAAAGGTTACCAATAACTCCTGGTAACTTTAAAAATTGGGAATACGCCCCCTCCTCCACGTTTTTTTTTTTTTGAAAAAATTGACAAAATTCTCCATATGATTTATGGATCCCATATAAAAAAGTTGACAAAAATCTTATCCCCCACAGTTACATGTTTTGGCACTTTACCACCCATATGTACAAAATAAACACTTTACCCCCTGAAAAATAAAATTAGTTGCACTTTACCCCCTCAAATGATTTTATGCAATTTTTGTTTGACGGAAAATGTACATGTGCCCCTCACATGAATTTTCGAAGGGTAAATTAGTCACGTCACTTCTTACTTGTCCAAATACTTGACTCATGTCTTGTGAACCAAAAATCTAAAGTTAAGTAGAAAAAAAATTATTTGTAAAGAGAGAGGGAAAAATGCGCGTCAGTGAAATATTTGGGCGAAAAATCGATGTTGGAACTAATTTACCCTTAAAATACACAAGTGAGACTCATATCTATGTTTTTTGGTGAACGGAATTGGCTTAAAATCATTTGAGGGAAAAAGTGCAACTGATTTTATTACTTGCTTATTTAATTTATACTTTTGGGTGGTAAATTTCAAAATATGTAACTTTGAGAGGGGGTGTAAAGTGCATTTTCCCTAAAAATATTTTAAATGATCTTATTTAGATGGTCTTAATTGTCAATTAGTATAAGAACTTGATTACTTGAGAGATTTTTTCGTATAAAATTTTGATTACTTGAGATTTTTTTTTGGGAAAGAGATGAAATTAATTAGAGATAAGGAAGCAAATTTTTAAACATATTAATTAAAGGGTTAGTATGTAATTTAACATATGTTTATTTTTTTTAAATGTCCGATGCCATGTCATCATTGGACATTTTGACCAAACTTGTGGTTCAGATTTGTTGTTGACTTTTTTTAGTGGTTGATATGGGGCATCTCATGTACACCTATGTTCCATAAAATCTTATTTTAGAAAAACCCAAGACTTTATGCCAAATCTTGTTTGTTATGTGAGATAAATTGTGTAAGAGATATGTTACTTTATGTCAAATCAGAGTAGAGTTTATATATATTTTGTTTAGAGATAAGAAAATTGTTGTTTGTTTGGCTTTTGAGAGAGTAGTTTGAGAAAATTGAGATATAAAAAATTTATTTCAGAAAGTAGAAAATATGTTTGTTTGGCATTTCCCAAACACGAAAAAATTTTGGGAAACGCCAAACAAACAGACCCAATTAATTAAGTTTCTTCACATATTTTCAGGTGTGTTTGGAAGGAAGCCGCTCCGAAGACCCCTAAATGTTTTACGGTGGATATTCGAGTGAATATTTCGGTCATTCAAAGGAAAAATTGTTAAAAAAATTACTAAAGTAAGAAAAATAAGAGAGTCACGGGTAAACAAATAGTTTCGGAATTACATCTTGTTTTGATTTTATTTTATTAAAAAAAAGGGAAGCTTTTCAATGTTTTTGACGGAAATTATTAAAATTTTGATCCATGATGTTGACACTTTTTACCCTACTGCTAAATTTTGTAAATTAGAGTAAAATTAACTTTATTATGTCAAAAAATTAATCTGATTAAAGACTGATTTACAATTTAGTAACTTTATTAGTAATTTTTTTATTGAATAAAGAAATGCTTGTAAATTAGAGATAGTTTCAATTAAGGTCTTTTATTCTGCTAAATTTAGGTAATTCATGATTTCCTTAATCCTTATGTAACAATCTTAAACAACATGTATTTTGAAATGGAGGGAGTAAGTTCTTAAATGTTTAGTGAGTTGATATTGAGTTAAAAAGGGGATAATAGAGAATTCAAAATTAATCCTATGGCATTATGAATTATGCTCTGGCTATATCAACAAGCATTTCTTTATTTCTGTCAGAAAAAATCTAAAAATTTTAGGGGTTTTTTTGCACTTTGCACCCCTCAAAACACGAGAAATAGGTACTTTAACACCCTCGAAACACAAAAAACTCAGCAACTTGCACCCTCTAGTATTTTTCTAGGGGCAAAGTAGGTAATCTATTTTGGATTTTTAGCACTTTGCACTCCCAAAACAAGATAAATGGGCACTTTGCACCCCCAAAATATAAAATTAGCATTATCACCCTCGAATTAAGAAAAACTCATCAATTTGCACCCCAGAAACATGAGGATTCGGCTCTTTGCACCTCCGAACATAAAATAAGTACCTAACACCCTCAACTTAAGAAAAACTGCACCTCCTCATTTTTTGCGACAAAGTTGACCATTTGGGTCAAAAAAAACCAAGGGAAAAAATAGGTAATTTATTTTCCTTCTTCCTTAAAATTTGCATAATACGGTTATTAATACAAGAATATTCATTTTCATCTCCATCTTTCTTTTCATCTTGTCAAATTGGATTAATGTATCGTTTTTGTGATATGCTTTGGTCAGTTATGTATTGAAACTTTTCAGAAGCATATCGAGTTCTTTTCGAAATTTTCGGCAACGAATATAAATTAAAAGAGTGGCCTGATGGAAATTTGGTTCTCAAAAATTTTATAGTTGTTTAAAATTCAATTTAATTTGTTATAGTATGCATTATTTCTTTTCTAAATTGTAAAGTGAAATAAAATACTATAATTTATTGCCACACTTTCCTTTTATAAAAATATTACACTTTGACCCCCTCAACTCAAGAACCTTCGATTCGTCCCTGTAAAGACTACAATTTAATTAATGTGTAAAATTATGAGTTTTTGGATTCAAACATTTAAGAAATTTTCCCTTAGGTATATTAGAATTAACTAAAAACGTGTGATTTTTTGAAAAATTGGCTATAATATACTATTTTTTTTTCCCTCAAAGAAAAAGAAAAGGAAATATGTTTTACATGATCAGGTTGCCTAAATCATGTTTACCTCATTTTTTCACAAATGTGGCCTCATTTTTTTTTTTTAATGTATATAAATTTTCCAAAATTATAAGCATGGGCTTATCTATTTAGCGCTTGCACATAAGGAGCTAAGTAGCAATTCATAAATGGGCCGATAAAACTCGTGCAAAATTTCAATTTGGACTACAATAATTATTTGTATTCAATATAATTCTTGGGGGGGCCAATCCAAGCTGTTTTAAAAGGTCTAACTACCCACTCAAATAAAGTAAGCCCCTTTCACTGTAGTTGTCATAGGAGTCTATTATTATTGAAAAATAAATATTTTTAATATCAAATTTTAGTTCAAAAAACATATTTTGTATCGAACTTTTCGAAAAAATACATTTCATACCATGATTCATACCCTCTTGACACATTTAGTTTTGTCGTCAATGTTCAGACGGAATTCAACATGTACCCGTACATGTTCCCTCCCATTGTCAACTTAACGGGTATATGAGCGATACGTGCAAATTAAATGTGTCAAGAGAGTATGAATCATGGTACGATATATATTTTTTCGAAAAGTTGGGTACCAAATGTGTTTTTTGGACTAAAGTTTTGTTTCAAAAGTGTTTTTCCTCATTATTATTTGAGTCCAATCTGAACACGCCCAAGCTTATTAAAATTTTAATTGATTAGTAATTTTATGGTTCTAATTCGATTAAGAAAATCCGTATATGGATCATATGTAGGTCGATATAAACCGTTAAAGATCCATATTTAATGATGAATAAATAAAATATTTTACAAACATAATGTTTATTTTTATAAGTAACATTACGTCATTAACAATGTTTTACTTTCATTTTAATCATTCCGTGGTTTATTTGTATATATGCATATCTTTACCAAAATAGAAATATTTGATTTGGGTCAACCCAGATTCGAATATCCGTATATGGATCATATATAAGTCGATATAAATCGTTAAAGATCCAGATCTAATAATAAATAAAAAAATATTTTACATACATAATGTTTGATTTTTATAAGTAACATTAAGTCATTAACAATGTTTTACTATCATTTTAGCAAGACATGAATTAATACATCATTTAGTGGTTTGTTTTTATGCACATCTTTACCAAAATAGAAATATTTCATTTGGGTCAACCCAGATTCGAGCCGGAGCCAATCCGAATATGACTTTCACCTGTAACTTGCAATATGAAGGAATATGATGGGTCGTTCAAGCGAATCTTCTCTGATTAAAAGTTGAATCTGATTGACAAAATCACAACTTAATTCCATTTTGAATTGGATTGGATCATGATTTTTAAAACCAATATATATTTTGTTTAATCTTTAGAAATTTTTATTTGATTACTAACAAAAAGTACAAAGATAATTAACTAACAAAATTTATATATAACTAAAGATGCACACTTATTATAAAATTTACATGGGTCAGCATTACATTATATATTTCTGGATTTAACATCCACCAGGCTCTTTTGAAATAATACTCGATTGACTGATTAATCACATTAATAAGATGTTGGATATATATATATATATATATACCTTTCCTTAAAAAAAAAAACTATTTTGTCTCGAATTTGGTATTCAATTCAAAATCTGGATTGGTGTCCGGCTTAATACATAGATTTGAACATAAACGAGTATTCAATACCAAATTTTGTGTCTCCAGTTTAGACTAAATATTGATATTTTTTAGCAAGATAACAAAATATTAATACTAGCTTTTTAAGAACATGGAATGTCTTTTCTTTTCTTCTTTTAATGATAAAAAAATTAAACTGTTGAGAGAGATAGAGAGGATGTGGCGTGTCACATGTGTTTGTAAAATGGTTTATTACATAATTGTTCTTAATTTTCTAATAAAACAGGCGTACAGTGCTTAATTCAGTTCATACCTATAATAATTCATTTGATGGGTGACATTCCACTAAATAAATGGCCACTATTCATTAATTTTTAATTTTAGTACCCCTTCCGTCTTTTTTACTTTCTTGAGATTTTGCACGGAGTTTAATGTTTGAAAGATTGAAATTTTTAAATATTTTCATATTTATGCACTTAAAATTAGCGGTGGAGAGTTGGGCTCATTTGCAATGCTTTTGGTAAAAGCAGTTGCTTAAAACAAAAGAAAAAAATAAGTAATTTTATTTAAAAACAGGAGATATTTGCAAATATGTTAAAAGAAACAGCTTTAATTATTACAAAAAAGAAGCAATAGAAGAAACACCTCCTTAGCTGCTTCATGTTAACCTATTTTTATCTGCTTTTCATTTAAAGAAGCAATAACAGAAGTATCTACTTGCAAACACTGTCAAAGTGCTTTAAGCACACACAAAAAACAAAAAAGTACTTTTAAAAGCATTTGCAAACACCCCTTTAACATTTGCTTTAAGTACTTTATGTGAAATGATGTTCTTGAGAAAATATAAGGCAAAAATTTAATTTTCGTACCATAGAACTTGGCTGATTTCACTTTTCATACCATACTTACGAAAAACGTAACAATTTCCTGTCAAACGTTACAAAATGATTCCGTTAGTTCTGTTGATAGAATTGCCACGTGACTTTAAAAATTTAAACAACTAATACTTTTTTATAATATTAAGATTAATTTAAGTGATTAAACTTTGACGATTTTGCGGATTAACTCCTACCTTTTAGCGATTTTACGAATTGACCCCTCTCTCATTTCTGACGCACAACCACCATCCTCTGGTAGTTGTTCGTCGGAAATAGGAGATGGGTTTTGTTCGTCTCTTCATTGCGAACACATGCGTGTAATAAATTTCATATTATGTTGACGGAATCGTTCAATTTTTGCATTTGAAAATTTAAAGCGCAAAATCCTTTTCCTCACAAATTTCAAATCGCGATTACAACATTGTTTCTCCATCTTTTTCAGAAATTTTTGCGTCATCTCACTTCTTTGGACTTGGACTTCAATCTCTATGGTTTAATTCCCCCAACAAAACTAACGAAAATATCATTTTTGTAACGTTTGTCAAGAATTTGTATGTTTTTTGAGAGTTTATATGAAATATGAAATATATCAAGTTCTGTGGTATGAAAAATGAACTTTTGTTGAAAATATAATTTTATTTTGAGATAAGAAAAGTTGTTTTGAAATATCTCAAATAGGAAATAGAAGAAAAATAAAAAGACGGAGGGAGAATTTTTTTAGGTCCGATCTTGCATTAATATCGATGTGATCCATCAATCACAGCATTTTTTATTATTTCAGCAAGCTAAGACATGGACACATATATTTAATTAATCAAGCATTGATTACATCGCTTTATTTAAATGTATGATTTACGTTCATTTTCCCCTAATTAAATACAGATACAGATATACTTATTAAATGGGATCATCAAATGTAGTCCAAGAACAACAACTGGCCCCCTGCATGCATTGGGCCCGATTGCGACGGGATCTTCAATTTCTAATATGTTGCTATAGTTTCATTTATATCATGATTGGGTAAATGTGATATGAATGAATAGAGTCGAAGTCAAAAGTATATAATTTAAGTTAATTTTACTTTTGCATCGAGCATAATTTCTTGTTTGAATTTGGCTTGATTAAGCTAATCGAATACAAATAAATAAAATCGAGGGCTAAGATGGGTATATCTCGAACAGTTTAATGTTTTCACATACTATGCCACTTTCAATTTAATAAGTTGAACGAATTATAAAACTATCAAACGAGGCTTGCTCAAATTACTTCTTTATTAAGAGTATTAAAAACTGGTAATCCATCGGCGCTTGATAAATCAATGTTTGGATTATTGCATTTTAAGAAACGTGAAGCAATTGGTGCTCGATAAATCAATGTTTCGATAATTAGAAATAAATACAAGACACTCCTTTGTGTTATGCTTTGAAGAAGTACAATATTATTTATGAGATTTTGGTCCAATGATCATATATGGGGTTCCTTTGGTTCTTGTCTTCTCATGACGATCCACTATATTGTGATATATGCTTTGTAATTGCTCGTATTTAAAACTTGAACCACTATTTTGAGTAACCCAATAATGTAATCACATATTGGCATACGGTCAAAATTTGTCAGACATGAATATGTTGGAATATATACTATAGTTTATATAATTTATATTTTTTAAATGATATGAAAATATTCAATTGTACGGTGGAGAGATGTTCAGAGTCAGATAATTATAAGGATGTAATCGCGATCAACAATCAATTTATAAACCGCGACCTAACATGTTAAAAGCGAAATCTCTCAAATGAGTTGGCTAGGGAAATGCATATCCATTGTCATTCTAGAGCAAGATCAAGGTCGATAAATCGGGCCTTCATGGAGAAAATCAAGGAATCACCCTAACAAATGTCTCAATCATGACATACTAATGAGTTACGTACTCTGCAATTCTACCGGAGCTTGTTTACGGGGTATATACTTCATCAAAAAGATTTATCCGTTCGAAGCTTTCAAAATTATCATATTTGACCTAAGCATCGAAGGGATTTTTGCCAAAATCATTTTCGGTTTGTGGTTGTTAATATCAATGGAAAAGCAAGTCCATTCGTAGGTTAAAATAGTTCGGACCTTCAACAAATCTATTTCAAAATATTCACATCATTCGGCACTCAAGGCGAATTCAGGCATCGGAATGGCTTCGTAAGAGTTGTCTGACCTAGTTCTCCTTTTTTCGGTAGGTGGTTGAAGAAAAAAAAGACGCAATCATTTGCCCAATCATGAACTAAGCTAGCAAACCTTGAACCCGACCCACCAAACAAAAACACTCAACCCGTAAATCAGTGAAACGCTCGATGACTCGGAGTACTAGATGCCTCCCTAGGCAACCTCTAGTGTGCCTAACAATAATATAAATTATCCTCAAAGTCCCCGTATTGGAGAGGACTAACATCCCGTACCAAAATCAAAGGACGTCGGTGTACATCCACAACATTTCTGGACAACATTAGATGTGTAGCCAGAGGCGGACCTAGACTATTTTTGTTGGGGAGGAGACTTTTTTAATAGCAAAAACTCGATATTTTTATATATTTTCATAAAATGACCAAAACTAACTTAAGATTAAACTTTTAGTCTCGACAATAACAAAGTGTAAATTAAAGAGACCTATTAGCTTCTCATATTTAATTAGTATGTTACTAAAATCGAGTTTTTACCTCAATTGTAATTTATATATATATATAATTAACTTCATTTTCTAATTGACGCATGTCCTTTAATAATTTGGTAATACAATTATGAGGATTTCGTGACTATGATATACCTATTGGGTTTGCATAACTGTAAATTCTCGGATAAAAGTAAAAAGTAAAAATGAATCCCCCAACTAATTAATATTCCTTAGTTCGACTTGGCTAATTGCAGTTCATGGTTGGCAAAACTATTGATAGTTCACCACTCAAGTGGTGACACGTGGCAACAAACCCACTTGCAACTGGCTATACAAGTTCAATTGGGACGGTACGAATTGTCCTAAATACCCTTGTTAATTTGTTTTATTTCACAATCTTCTTCTCCACCTTCCATTTCTTTGTGGCAGTACATCTTTCTTCTTCCCTACTCTTCTCCACCTTCCATTGATGTCATTATGATATTTACAATGGTGGAAGTCGCCGTAAATTGGAAAGAGCAAAATCCCACTAGAGCACAAAAACTCAAAAATTACTCGAATTTTCAATTTCTGAAAAAGAAAAATCAACCAAAAGTATTTCAACATGATAAAAATCACCAATAAATCGGTAATTATTTTATGAACGTAGAGTGGGTCGCCGGCGGGAGAACGGCTGCCTGAGTGGGCCTCACGCGCGGACGTTGTTGGTCAGAGGTTGGGGTCATCCCCAACCTCCAGCCGGGTCGCTTCTGACCCGTTTTTCTGTAAATCGGGTCAGCGCGACCCGGTTACAAAATTTGGAATTTTTTCTTCATTTTCGGCAGATTTTACCCAATTAAAACTCGGGATTTGTGAGATATTTGATATTGAATACGATTTTATGTTCAATTTTCGGTTTCTTCCGCAAGTTGAATCAGGTTTATTGAATTGATGAAGAAGCCTCACGCGCGGACGTGGTTGGTCAGAGGTTGGGGTCATCCCCAACCTCCAACCGGGTCGTTTCTGACCCGTTTTTCTGTAAATCGGGTCAGCGCGACCCAGTTACAAAATTTGGAATTTTTTCTTCATTTTCGGCAGATTTTACCCAATTAAAACTCGGGATTTGTGAGATATTTGATATTGAATACGATTTTATGTTCAATTTTCGGTTTCATCCACATATTTAATTAAGTTTATTGAATTGATGAAGAACCCTTAAATTGTTGATGTCAAGAGCACCGAAAAAATTAATCATAATTAATATTTATGATAAGTTAAACTGTTCAAACATTTTCAATTTTGAGAGAAGATGATTCAATTGAAAGTTTTTCTTTTATCATCACTTAAGTAAAATGGGGGCTCTATGTTTTTTTATTATAATTTTTTGTTCCCAACAAGAAAAAAAAAAAAAAGGTTACAAGGGTGTTACGGTAATTATACCATAAATCAACATAAAATATGACCGGCAATTTTCACCTATCTAGCAGGTCATGGTTGAATTTTTTAATATATATATTTGATTGGCTATGAGACTTTAACTATTGGCAGTTTTTCACAACCTCAACTGCTATTAGACATCCCCTCCTTAGTTTATTAGTTTTCTTTGAATAACTTTTAGTTACAATCGTTATCATGAATTTACTATGGTCAAATGTTTATAATACTTATATCATATGTATATATTTAAATTCACCTAAATTTATATTTTTAAAATATTAAAAAAGTACATTTACAAAGTTCTAGTTTTCGTGCTATGCAAAGGCCAGGAATTAAATCTAGTTTCCAAAAATGACAAAAATGGAACCTAGAACATTCAATCAATATGGCAATTATATTGGTTTCGCCAAAAAAAAAATTTAGTCCCATTGTATTTTTTGAGCTTGACAATACCAGCGTCTTCATGGGACGATATTACTATAACTAAGAATTAGTTTGGTGTACAGTATGGTGGGATCCCGAGGCTTGGTGGAGGCACATCCCGCGATTTATATCCTTCAGGGTTCTACGGCAAGGGTTCTGAGGGTCCAGGATTATTCTAGTGTATATAAGCTTGGACACCTGGGTTATCAAAAAAAAAAAAAAAAAAGAATAGATAAAGCAAAGTTGGAATTACAACCGTAAATTGTACATGTTGGAGAAATAATGTCAATTAACATAAAATACATTAAAAGCAATAAATAATTTGAATTTAATAAATATTCAAATTATATGCAGTTTGCTGTAAAGTAGTATTTACTTGTATTGAAATCAATGCAACGATTAAATAAATAGCGGGCAGCGGCTAAAGCTTCAGTTACTTTCCGCACTTCATTATGGAGTAAATAATAAAAATGCAAGCCAACTTTCATCAATACTTATGTGTACTTTGGTGTCACATTTTTTTGTCGTACTTATAGATTTATTAACAAATATGCAAATTAAAAATTTGTGTGGACTCACATATCCACTTGGAGGATAGATCTTTTATGGCCAACGATATTGCCAGAGCAAGTATTGTTGCTTCCAGAGCAATAAATTATTGTTCTCTAATTTGCCCCTCTTAATTAAGTATGTTAACATTAACTTTCTAAACTCCCATAATAATACACTCTTTTTACTTAGTTTGTAACTGACCAATAATAGCAAGTATATTTTTTTTTATCACGGCATCAAATTTTTTCTTCCCCAGCATAATCTTCCTTATTTTTTATTTTTCTACTTGGCATTGAAAAGTAAAAATTTGGATACAATTAGCTTGAATAAGAAATTCAAATAGATTTAAGCAAATGTGAACGAAAAAGTTAAATCTATTTTATACAAAATATTGACTAATAATATAAAGTTTCCAGAAAATCAACCCAAAAAAATTACATAAAGGAAAAAAGACAAACAATTAAGCAGTAGACATAATACTAAAATAATACAAACCCAAATTATTAAGTCGTGTAACATAATTTTATCTGTAAATGATTTAAAAAATTGGAATTATAAAATATTTCCAAAGATTGTGATGTATTTGCCTGAATTATTTACACCAAATTGCATAAAAATAGCTGCTGAATAATTTAACTATTTAACAACGGCTTCTATATATGGACATGCATCCCAACTTATAACAAGGGCATTTTTTCTCTTCACATATAAATATTTTAATGGATACAGAAAGACAAATTGATAAAATATTTCTAAAAAAGATTGGTTTCTATCATTAAAGGTGTTAATTAATTAAAAAGAGAGCATTAGGGAAGTTGAGGAATTCAGATTTTACATTCCTTAATTAAGAGGGACAAAATAGGGAACTATAATTTATTGTTCAGGCAGTAACAATCTTCGCTCTTACAATATCTCAAAATAGGGGAATATAATTCTTGCATAGACCCGATCTTTCATAGATCATACATAAAATATTCCACTAAACAAAATTAGTGCATCCACTAAACATATTTACAAAATTTTATGTATGGTCTATGAAAAACCGGGTCTAAGCAAGAATTTTCGGTGGTACACTGTATATATGCACTCATGTTTGAATTTCCGGATGCATTTATTAATGTGTATGGTGTACGTATGCACTTATGTTCAATATCTGGATGCATTTATTGCAATAAAATACTAACTAATTGGTATTTATCCTTGTATTTGAATTGATGAACCAAGGTAATAACTCATTGTTGATTCAAATATTGCAATATACAATGTCTATATTGGCTCCTTCCTTCTTTAAGTAATAATTTTCCTAAAAAAGGTAAATTAATTAAAATCATGGATTAAAAAAGGTAATTCAAAAACATTTATTTACATTGGAAGACTATTATTTTTCTTAATTTAATATTTTTCATAATTTTTTTTAGTTTTTCTAAAAAATTCTTGATTTTTTTTTTGAATATTTAGTTGAATGAAATATACACTAGAAACAAAATTTCGATCCATGGTTAAAATACAAATAATTACATAGCCCCTTGGACCTTACTTTGGCTGAGGCTAAGGCAATTTTATTGGCAATAGAATATTCCCACGATCGGGGTTGGAGCAATATCGTAGTTAAGTGTTTTACCCATCAAAAGTCTCTGAAATGGTTAAAAAAAAAAAAAGAATAATGAGTCAAATAATCAAACCATTTTTTTTTTCAAATAATAGTTAAAAATTGAATCAGTTTGAAATCATATAGTTTTTGTTTTATGACTTCGTATTAGAGATGCAAGTTTCTTTCCTAAAAAATTACCAAATAAAAAAATAACGTCACACATCAATTTTTTTAATTTAACCACTAGTTTTGCACGACAAGAATATATACATATTTGAAAGTTTCAAAAAATTTACCACAATACTGGTTCAATTTCTTTTTACAATTAATTATCAAAGTTTGATGGAATACCTCGAGTAGCGGTGTGGATCTGCTGTTCCAACTTAGGGTGCATGTGGATGGTTTTGGCCCGGTCTCGCGGGTTTCGCGAGACCGAGCCAAAACCATAAAATCATCAAAAACCTATTCAAAAACTCACACTCAAACTCTTCAAACCTATAAAACATTGATTTGACATCTACCATCTACTTTTTCTCCCAAATCTCACTAAAAAAAACATTGATTTGACACCTACCACCTACGTTTTCCCCTAAATCTTAACATCCAAACTCAATCAAAGTGGGGTTTCAACTTATTCAAACCACAAAATCCAACGACCAAAATTCATTCAAATGAGGTCTCAAATGTTTCATCGAAACCACCCAAACCATTTTTTTAAAACTGAGACCTGCGAAACCGAGCAAAAATCCATTCAAATAGACCCTTAGTGTCCCAGACTATGTCACACTCATAATTTATCGACACGTGTCAAACTCAATTAATAGAAATCACACATGATTATTTCTCAATTAACATTCACTTCCCACCCGTCTACCACCGTTAAATTTTAATATTCTTCCATTGAATTGCAACTCAAATATTTAGGATCCTGTCTACCACCGTTAATGTTAATATTGTGCCATTGAGCTGCATCTCAAACACTCTTATGAGTAAAAAACCAAAATGATTAGCAGTTTAGCACCATACCCCCACGCAATAATCACATATCATTTCACTGTCTTAATTTACTATGAACTTTATGTTCTCTTAATTTGTATAATAGAAATTTTAATTAAATAAAAAAGCCTAATTAAAATGGTGAAGTAATAAATCAATTGCAGTACTAAAGAGAAAAAAAACTCAAGCAATTGAATACAATTAATGGCGGAGTTCAAGGATCCTTCAAATTTCAGAACCGTTGGCTTTACAACAAAATTGTTTTTTCTCTTAAATAGAGCTTACATAATTTTTTGTTGAATTTTGTTTGGATAAAACGAAAGTGTAGGCATGGAGAACATAAGGTGTGTAGATGGAGGATTGTGAGGGAAAATAATCATGTGTGATGTGTACTAATTAAACTTGACATGTGTCGATAAATTATGAGTGTGACATAGTCTGGGACACTAAAGTTGGGATAGGGAATCCGCAGGGCTCGAGTAGAGGTGGACTTAGATGACTTTACAAGTTCAAAAAAAAAGTTACATCTTGTTTTACCATATATTCCCCATAATTAGTTGAGAAATAACTTGTTTAATATGGACTATGCATTTTTTTATTGTGTCATTCTAAAACAATGATGTTCTGTTTTATTTCTAAAAATTTAACCAAAAGACCACACTAATTTATGTGTTATTGTTTTCGATACATAATTGCCAAGTAAAGTGTGCTACTTATTGGACAACATGCGTCTTTAGTTTTTTGGTTAAATATGCCTGTCAATTGAGTCGGGTCTACCAGAAGCCCGATGGCCAACCCGATTATATTTAGCTAAACCTAATTAATTGTGAGCCAGACTAAATTTGAGCCTTTATATTAACCTGATAATTTTATGAGCCGAGTTTGATCTTAATGTGGCTCAACCCGAATAATGCCCGACTAAATAAATAGCTGAAAAAACTACAAATTTGGTATCAGTAATTAGCTAGTCTTCTAAATAAAACGTTGTATTGTTTATCATTTAAAAAAAATTAACACTTCTTAGACTTTCAGGGTTGCATTTAAAGATTTATTTTTTCAAAAAGGTAAGAGAGAAAGATTGGAAACTAGTAAAAATAATTGAGAATCAGGACTTTATAAATTTTACCGATAGATAGAACTATTTTCATATTTTTGAACTTTAATCAAAGTATATAAGAAGAGGAAAAAATTTGTATCACCATAAAAGTTTTAATTTCCAATTCATCCAAATCATTATATTTTCGAAGCTTCGTTTAAACTTTGAAATTACAAAGCCCTTGAAGGTATCACCATATTTGTTATCAAATATGACCTTTGCGGAGGTATCACCATAGTTTAATAGAAGCCCGATGTAAACCCGTTTGAGCCTAAAACTATGAAGCCCGATGATGTTTGAGTTTGACCCAAACAAAGCTCAGCTTATAAGACCCGATTGACAGGCCTATCATGAACATAATGTCAACAATTATAAATAAAATTAGATGTGTAAAATGAGTAATTAAGGGTATAAACAATCATGTATAGTTGAAGAACACATGGTTCAAGTTGAGTTTGCATATTTTTTATTTAGCTTATTATCTTTAAACTAGATAACCGAGCTCACATGAGTGTTAGTCGAGTTGAACAGGAATTGAGCTTAAGTGCCTTTAGTGTTGCACTTTCCCCCTTAATTTTAAATGGCAGAAATACCCTACACTTTATTGATATGTACCTCTCACATGACCTACTTTGACCAAAAAAAATACTCAAAAAAAGTTTCAGAGGGATAAATGCATCATTAATGTAAGTTCAGAGTGGACAACAAAAAAAATTTAAGTTAAGGGAGGAAAGTGCAACTTGATTGTAATTCAGGGTAAAGTACGAATTTCTAAATTTTAATAAAGAACGAAAGTTTGGTTAGCTTTATTTTATTTTAAAATTTATCAAGATATCCTTTCAACTGTTATTATAGAATACAAAATAAAAAGTCATTAGAGCCATATATTTATGTAGTGTGCAAATTTGCTTTTTTTTTTTTTAAAATTTTTATAATTTTTTTTTGGCAAAATAACTTTTCAACTAGTTTCAAACTAATAACCTATCCCTTTGTTGTATTTTAATAACATTTTCTATGTGAAAGTTACTATGTGGTATATTTATTATACTTTATCTCTTAATATTAAATTTAAGTGTCGATACAAGTTAGATAATAAAATTTTGTCAATAGATATAACTTGAAAATTGTTAAAAAAAATCAAGTTATCTTTCTGTTTAGAATATTGTTTAGATTTTTCCATAGTATATTTTTTGAATTTTTTATTTATCATGTAATTATGACATCATATGAATTGAATTAGTGGTTAGGACAGTTGAACTATTAAAATTAGTCATCGGTAAAACTGTTGTTTCTATGTCAATCAGTAAAAGAGTGTGGATAATATTATATTATTAAGGGCTCAGGACTTGTAATACAGGTTGAAGGCGAGGAAAGCACGGCTAAGGGGGCTCAGGTGATCGCGGGAGCCCTGGCTGCGGCCCGTTCCCGCGTGGGTGAGAGGAAGGAGATGAGGGGCGCGTGAGATAAGTCAGGGGACGCCAAGTGGCGTCCCCTGATTGGATTCTTTTTTTTATTAAAATTGTTTATGTAGTGTTTTAAAAAAGGAAAAAAATAATTATTTAAATAAATAACTAATAAAATTAAATTTTTCTCCAAAATTAAATTAAATTTGTAGAATTAATAAATATTATAGAGGTAATGTTTTTGCATTTTATAAGTTCTAATTAATAAAAAAAATAGAGATAGATTCACGCGCCCATCTTTAAGTCACTTGGCGTCCCCTGATTGGATTCATTTTTTATTATTAAAATTGTTTATGTAATGTTTTAAAAAAGGAAAAAAATAATTATTTAAATAAATAATTAATAAAATTAAAATTTTCTCCTAAATTAAATTAAATTTGTAGAATTAATAAATATTATAGAGATAATATTTTTGCATTTAATAAGTTCTAATTAATAAAAAAATGGAGATATGCAAAAATTGGACTGCATTCGTGTCCGTAGGTCGCGGGCTCGTATAAGTCTTGAAGAGACGAAGTGAATTTCGATCCATGATTTGCACCCCCCCCCCCTCCCCCCATGCGCACGAAGGAAGAGACTTTTGGTAGCTAAATTGTTATACCACTACATTGTCAAATCATATATAAACCTCAAAAAATTTCCTTCCAATTCCATTGTGGGATAAAACCACTTCTATTTTTTTTCTTCCATTTCAAAGGGTGATCTTTGAGAATCAATTTCTCATTCACCCGAACTCCGATTTGGACATACCATATACCATTTTATTCTACTAACGGAGTAGAATATAATTCCGCAAAGACCCGAATGAATTTTTTTACTTATCAAATTTATTTTAATTATAAGTGAGAGTGAGCAAGAGTTAGAAATTGAATTAAATCAATTTCGGAGCCCTACCATTGGAGACGACCAGGCAGGGCTCGGGGTGGGAGCAGGGGCAGCCCCAAGGCTCCGAAGCCTCGAGCCCCCCACCATTGGAGATGCCCTAATTGCTCACTTTTGTGGAGATCGGGTGTTTTAGAATTTAGATGGAGCGTGGTTCCAACTACTGCCGATGCGTGTGAGAGGATTTGTTGACTCTTTCCGTGCAGTTCAAGTGGGTAATGAAGCCAATAAAATATAGAATTTGTACTACGTCATATTTTATCACCATTTTTAGAGAGCGTGTTCGGACACTCAACCACGGAGTAAGAGGGACATTGAAGGAAATGACTAAAAAGAGCACTATGTTTCTTTTTATGTTTATTACGGAAGAAATACTCAAAACATCCCTGAAATTTAGTATTAATTATTACATTAACCAATTTCTATGTTAGGAAATAACTCAAACTACATTTGAGATATAGAATCATTACAGTTACCTCGTTACGACATTGATTTCATATAAAAAAATGGTGTTCCAAAAATACCCTTGGGGGTTTATCTAAGCAATCACAAACTTCATGGGTGGCAATATGATTTCACCAATTTTTCCACGTTTACGCCCATGAAAAAAATTGTGTTCCAAAAATACCCTTGGGTTTATCTAAGCAATCACAAATCTCATGGGTGGCAATATGATTTCACCAATATTTCCACGTTTACGCCCATGTTTTCACTTACTTAAACCATTTTTCACTGATCACCATTTAGTCATGAATTTAAATCGGTTTTTACATAAACAAAAAAAAAATGACGTTGACATGCGCCATTAAAAATTAGATCTATCAGGGATCAATTGTAATGAATTTAATCATCAAAGATAATTTGTGTAATTTTTCATTCATGGAAGGATGACCAATGTAACTACTTTAAACCTCAGATATAACTTGAGTCATTCTCCCCTTATATTATTTATTTGAGTTATTGTAGTGTTTGTTGGTAAATGTTAATTTTGATTCCCACTTAGTTGACTTTTCATGGGTTCTTGTTGTCATACATGTTACTGTATTCTGATTTTATTCAATATTTATATTATCTCCACTTGTTTATTCTAATTTATTTAATTGTAGATATTTGTCTTGATCTTTCATATTGTGGATAAGGTTTTATTCTATTATTTTATTTGTAACACAACTAACAATTATATATACAAATTAATCTAATTAGTTGTTTCTATAACTAAAGAATTGATACGCTAATTTTCACAGATATCATTGTAAGATCATTAAAATTAAAATCTTAAGTTTCGTCCGACGATGATCTCGACTTAAGGAAAAATTGTAGAAATTACAACAATTTTATGCAAATTTGACATCAATTTTAAATGGATTTATGTATGTGCAACATCAGTGACTAAATTTAACCAAATTAGTTTTGAGTTGAAAGTTGCACAAAGAGAAACGGTGGAATAAATGATGTTATTTGTCTGAAGACAAAAGAAGAATATCCAATGATAAGCATTTTAATCTTAAACTAAATCGCAATAAATTCCCAATCTATTGTAGATCCTTTCGGATGAAAGTTAAGTAAAAAGTATTCATGTATATCTAATGTTTTTGTTTCTTTCGTTGTTATACATAAAATAAAATTACTTTTGCCAAACCCTATTTTCTCAGGACACATCAAACTTCCTAGTTTGAATTATATTTCTCAAATTTATATACTTTTTTACTATTTACATGATAATTGATTTATCCAAACATCAAATTGAATAGTACAAAAATTTATTTTCAATAAAACATTTGTCTATGTTGTGAACATTGTTCAAAAAAATAGAAGTATTTTATTTATGTACTATAGTATTTTATTTTATTTTATTTTAAAGAAAAACATAATTGTCGCGTATGAAACTCTCCATTTGTGGAGTTGGTGGTAATTTTCTCTCATTGGTGTGTGGACCCCTTCATCGGGGTGTGAACACGTTCGTTAAGGCCCTCTAACTGATGTTGAAGTCTGATATAACTGTTGTGGGCCACTTGGTTGTTATACTATAGATGCAGTCATAGAAGGTTTTATGTGCGCGCGAATCTAACTTATCCTATTTTGTTGGTCCCAAAGTGGTCAGATGAGGTCGAGAGGAGGGGGGGGGGGGGGGGAATAGACCTTTGAACCTTTAAAAACTTTTCTCTAACTTTTATGTCAGCAGGGTAAGCTGATCTTACTCGTGGGACTACTATGTTGATTTAGCACTCAGCAGATTCAGCAGAGTCGACCACTCATCTGATTTCACTTATCTATTTCAGATACATTCAGAGTTTCAAAACTTGTATGCAACGAATTTTAGCAAGTATGCTTTTCAAACAAGTTTCTCTTCAAAGTTTTACCCCAATTTTATAAATCCCTCTTTTAAAAGCTTTGTCTTTTAAACTTTTGTTTACTTATGAAAATATGCAAATTAAAAACAACTAATCAAACACAGGAATTTTTATAGTGGTTATATAGAAACAAAGTTTTTTAGTCCACTCTTATAAATCACATAGATTTAGGTTCCACTAGAAACACAAAGTAACTAGTACTTGAGCTTTTACAACAAATAACAAGCCTCAAGTCGAACACTTAGCTCTCAGGTATATCACTTAGAAAAACCTATTCTAAAGCACTCAACAAATAGAACACTTCAGCTTTACAACAAATGATAAGCTATAAGTAAGAGCTCTCTGTTCACTCTCGGAAAATCACAAAGATTAACCTTGCTCTTTTCAGTATAGAAAATCACTTAGAAGACCTACACTACGAAGTTATATCACTTCACAAAGATTGAGATACACTCCTTTTGTTCTCAGTTGAATGTCACTCAGACAGACAAGAGTTTGATCTTGTTCTTTAACAAAAAGCTTCGTCAACAGATGACTTCGCTTGTGACTAGACGACTTAACTGATGGATTCTTGCTCTAAAGATGTGATCTTGAAATGTGCAATTCTCTTTTGAATATTCAGTTTATCATCTATTTATACTCTTGGATTTGAAATTCTGCCCGTTGAAGATAGGCAAAATTACACGTTAATCCTGAGCAACGGTCTTCATTTCTACGACAGCTTTTACAGACTGTTCTCTGTACACTATGTTGTACTGATATCTACTTTATGTCAGTCGCATTTAATGCACTCAACTTGTTACCGTTGATGATCTTACTGATCGACTTCACTTTGCTGATGGGATTACTCTGCTGATGATCACTCTGCTGAATGATCACTCTGCTGATTCAAGAATGAACATATCTATCTTGACTCGACTGATGATAACCAATCTGATATTCCCACTTAGCTGATTTGGTCACATAGCTTCTAGACCGTGGGAGATGTTTCACTAAACTTTTTAGTTCTTAGTTGATGACTTCCATTTTAACCTTTTCAACCATTTTAATCTTTTTGTCATTTTCAAAACCTTCTACTCAATTCTTCTATTTAACTCAACTGATAAGATCACTTAGCTGTTCTTTGAGTTAATCACTATTTCCAACATATTTAGTACTTATAATGTATTTTTAAACAAAGTGTAATTGTTTTATTTTTATAATAAAAAAAAGTTTGCCTAAAGGTTATAATTTTCAAAAAATATTTGAAATGAACTATATTTTGATATATATTGTCAAATAATTTTTTATGTTGTTTAATTAAGAATCCCTTTTCTCATGTTATCCAATTAGAAGCGAAAATCCCTTTAATATCTTGAGGTAAAATTGTACTTATAAAAATTCCCTCGTAATATCTTGACGTAAAAATGAATGAGTTATATTATCTTCAACACTATGCATTTCTCCTTTTTTACTTTCTAATGTATGTTGTGTAATTTCGTTCGACATAGAATTACCGAGAATAGTATTCTACTAATTGGACAACATAGATTTTTGGTTTTTTAGTTAAATAACATTAACTATGCCTGCCCATTGAGCCAAGCCTACCGGAAACCCGATGGCTCAACCCGGTTATATTTGAGATGAGCCTATTTAACAGTGAGTCGTCTAAGTTTGACCCTTTAAATTAAACCCGACAATTTTATGAGCCTCTATATTGAACCCAATATTTAATTGAATTTAACCAAATTAGTCTTGCGTTGAAAGTTGCACAAAGAGAAACGGTGGAATAAATGATATTAATTGTCTGAAGACAAAAGAAGAATTTCCAACGGTAAGCATTTTAATGCTAAATTAAATCGCAATAAATTCCCGATCGACTGCAGATTCTTTTTCATTAAAGGTAAATAAATAAAAATAGTCATGTATCATTAATGCTTTTGTTTCTTTCGTTGTTATACATAATATAAAATTACTTTTGCCAAATCCTATTTTCTTAGGACACATCAAATTTCTAGTTTGAATTATATTTCTCAAATTTATATATTTTCTTTTTACATGATAATTGATTTATCCAAACATTAAATTAAATAGTATGAAAATTTAATTTCAATAAAATACTTGCCTATGTTGTGAACATTGTTCAAATAAATAGAAGTATTTTATTTATGTACAATAGTATTTTATTTTCATTTAAAGAAAAATAGAATTGTCACGTATGGGAAACTCACCATTTGGGGCGTTGGTGATAATTTTCTCTCATTGGTGTGGACCGCTTCATCGGTGTGTGGACCCGTTCGTTAGGGCCTCTAACCGATGTTGATGTCTGATACAACTATTGTGGCCCACTTGGTTGTTATACTCTTGGTGCAGTCGCAAATGGTTTTATGTGCGTGTGAATCTCACTTCTCCTATTAAACCCGATAATTTTATGAGCCTTTATATTAAATCCGATAATTTTATGAGCCTTTAGATTAAACCCTATAATTTTATTGAATTTAACCAAATTTGTCTTGCGTCGAAAGTTTCACAAAGAGAAACGATGGAATAAATGATTTTAACTGTCTGAAGACAAAATAAGAATATCCAATGATAAGTATTTAATCTAAAATTAAATCGCAATAAATGCCCAAACAACTGCAGATTACTTCGGATGAAAATTAAATAAGTAAAAAGTATTCATGTTTGATTAATGATTTTGTTTCTTTCATTACTATGCATAAAATAAATTTACTTTTGCCAAACCCTATTTTCTAAAGACATTAAATTTAATAGTTTAAATTATATTTCGCGAATTTAGATACTTTATTACTTTTTACAAGATAACTAATGTATCCAGACATCAAATGGAATAGTACTAGAATTTATTTTCAGTAAAACATTTGCCTATGTTGTGAACATTGTTCAAATAAAGTGAGATATTTTATTTATGTACTATAGTATTTTATTTTCTTTTAAACAAAAATAGAATTGTCGCGTATGGAAAACTCCTCATTTGTGGCGTTGGTGGTAAATTTCTCTCATTGGTGTGTGGACCCCTTCATTGGTGTGTTGACTCGTTCGTTAAGGCCCTCTAACAGATGTTAATGTCCGATACAACTATTGTTGGCCACTTGGTTGTTATACTCTTGGTGCCGTCGCAGATGGTTTTATGTGCGCTTGAATCTCACTTCTCCTATTCAGTACTCATAATGTAAAGGTGTTTAAACAAAGAGTAATTCTTTTATTTTTATGATAAAAAAGAAATTTGCCTAAAGGTTATAATTTTTAAAAAATAATTGGAATGAACTATATTTTGATATAAATTGTCAAATACTTTATTAAGTTGTTTGATTAGGAATCCTTCATCTCTTCTTACTTAGAAATAACTTGTTAATATGGACTATGCATTTTTTTATTGTGTTGTTTTAAAACAATAATGTTCTATTTTAATTCTTAAAATTTAACCAAAAGATCACACTAATATATGTGTTATTGTGTTTAACACATAATTACCTAGTAAAGTGTGCTACTTATTGGACAACTCGAGTTTTTAGTTTTTGGTTAAATATTATTAAGTAGGCATGTCAATTGAGTCGGGCCTACCCGAAGCCCAATGACTCAACATGCTTATATTTGAGTTGAGCCTAGCTAATTGTGAGTTCGGCTGTGTTTGAGCTTTTATATTAACTCGATAATTTTATGAGCCTTTATATTAAACCCGATAATTTTATGAGCTTTTATATTAAACCTGATAATTTTACTGAATTTAGCCAAATTAGTCTTGCGTCGAAAGTTGCATAAAGAGAAAAGGTGGATAAATGATATTAACTGTCTGAAGATAAAAGAAGAATATCCAATGATAAGCATTTAAATCTTAAATTAAATCGCAATAAATTCCCGATGGACTGCAGATTTTTCAGATGAATTAAATAAGTAAAAAGTATTCATGTATAATTAGTGCTTTTGTTTCTTTCGTTGCTATGCATAAAAAAAAATTCCAAACCCTATTTTCTCAAGACACATTAAATTTCATAGTTTGAATTATATTTCTTGAATTTATATACTTTATTACTTTTTAAATGATAATGGATTTATCCAAACATCAATTTGAATAGTACAAAAATTTATTTTCGATAAAACATTTGCCTATGTTGTGAATATTGTTCAAATGAAGAGAGGTATTTTATTTATTTACTATATTATTTTATTTTATTTAAAGAAAAATAGAATTGCCGCATATGGAAAACTTGCATTTGTGGCGTTGGTGGTAATTATCTCTCTGTGTCGACCTTGTAATCATTGTGTAGATCCGTTCGTTAAGGCCCTCTAACCGATGTTGACCTCTAATACAACTATTGTGGGGCACTAGGTTGTTATACTTTGGGTGCAGTCGCAGATGGTTTTATGTGTGCGTGAATCTCACTTTTACATTCATTACTTAGAATGTAAATGTGTTTAAACAAATTGTTATTCTTTTATTTTTATGATAAACAAAAATGTTTGCCTAAAGGTTATAATTTAAAAAAAAAATTGAAATGAATTATATTTTGATATATACTGTCAAATAATTTATTATGTTGTTTAATTAGGAATAATTCATCTCTTCTTACTTAGAAATAATTTGTTAAATATGGACTATGCCTTTTTTAATGTGTCGTTCTAAAACAATAATTTTCTATTTTATTTCTTAAAATTTAACCAAAAGATCACAATAGTATATGTGTTCTTGTGTTCGACACATAATTACCGAGTAAAGTGTGCTACTTATTTGACAACATGAGTTTTTAGTTTTCTGGTTAAATATATTAACTAGGCATGACAATTGATTCGGGCATACCCGAAGCCCAATGGCTCAACCCGCTTATATTTGAGTTGAGCCTAGTTAATTGTTAGTGCGGCTGAGTTTGAGCATGTATATTAAACCCGATAATTTTATGAGCCTTTATATTAAACCCCGATAATTTTATGAGCCTTTATATTAAACCTGATAATTTTATTGAATTTAGCCAAATTAGTCATGCATCTAAAGTTACACAAAGAGAAACGGTGGATAAATGATATTTTATTGTCTGAAGACCAAAGAAGAATATCCAATGATAAGCATTGTAATCTTAAATTAAATCATAATAAATTCCCGATCTACTATATATTTTTGGGATGAATTAAATAAGTAAAAAGTATTCATGTATAATTAATGTTTTTGTTTCTTTCGTTGCTATGCTTAAAATAAAATTACTTTTGCCAAACACTATTTTCTCAAGACACATCAAATTTCATAGTTTGAATTATATTTCTCGAATTTATATAATTTATTACTTTTTAAATTATAATTGATTTATCCAAACATCAAATTGAATAGTACTAAAATTTATTTTCACTAAAACATTTGCCTATGTTGTGAACATTGTTAAAATGAATGGAGGTTTTTTATTTATGTACTATAGTATTTTATTTTATTTTAAAGAAAAACAGAATTGCCGCGTATGGAAAACTAGTCTTTTGAGGCTTTGGTGGTAATTATCTATCATTGGTGTGTGGACCCCTTAATCTGTAGACCCGTTTGTTAAGGCCCTCTAACCGATGTTTACCTCTAATACAACTATTGTGGGCCACTTGGTTGTTATACTCTGGGTGCAGTCGTAGATGGTTTTATGTGCGCGTGAAATCTCATTTCTCCTATTCATAACTTAGAATGTAAATGAGTTTAAACAAAGTGTAATTCTTTTATTTTTATGATAAAAATGAAATGTTTTCCTAAAGGTTATAAATTTAAAAAATGATTGAAATGAACTATATTTTTATATATATTGAAAAATAATTTATTATGTTGTTTAGTTAGGAATCATTCATCTCTTTTTACTTAGAATAACTTGTTAAATATGGACTATGCCCTTTTTTAATGTGTCATTCTAAAATAATAATGTTCTATTTTGTTTCTTAAAATTTAACCAAAAGATCACACTAATATATGTTGTTATCGTGTTCCACACAAAATTACCAAGTAAATTGTGCTACTCATTGGACAACATGGATTTTTAGATTTTTGGTTAAATATCATTAACTAGGCCTGTCAATTAAGTCGGGTCTACCCGAAGCCCGATGGCTCAACCCGATTATATTTGAGCTGAGCCTAGTTAATTGTGAGTCAAACTGAGTTTGAAGCTTTATATTAAACCCGATAATTTTATTGAATTTAACCAAATTAGTCTTGCGTCGGAATTTGCACAAAGAGAAACGGTGGAATAAATGATATTAGTTGTCTGAAGACAAAAGAATAATATCCAACGATAAGCATTTTAATCTTAAATTAAATCGCAATAAATTCTCGATCGACTGCAGATTTTTTCGGATGAAAATTAATTTAGTAAAAAGTATTTATGTGTAATTTATGCGTTTGTTTCTTTCGTTGCTATGCATAATATAAAATTACTTTTGCCAAACCCTATTTTCTCAGGACATTAAATTTAATAGTTTGAATTATATTTGTCGAATTTAAATACTCTATTAATTTTTACAATATAATTGATTTATCCAAACATCAAATTGAATGGTACTAAAATTTATTTTAAATTAAACATTTGCCCATGTTTTGAACATTGTTCAAATGAAGAGAGATATTTTATATATGTACTAAAGTATTTTATTTTCTTTTAAAGAAAAATAGAATTGCCGCGTATGGAAAACTAGCCATTTGTGGCGTTGGTAGTAATTTTCTCTCATTGGTGTGTGGACCCCTGCATCGGTGTGTGGACTCGTTCGTTAAGCCCTCTAACCGATGTTGATGTCTGATACAACTATTGTGGGCCACTTTGTTGTTATACTCTTGGTGCAGTCGTTGTAGAAGAGTAAAATTTGTTGCCTAATTAAATATTGCTATATTTACGAGATATTCAAAATTAAACCAAATCTCTACATAGAAGGCAAATTTGTGTGGGAAGTTTACAAGCAAGGAAAGATTGCATAGGAATTTTCTATACAATGCAATATGTGCATAAAATATCTTTTATATAACAAGAATATAAAATCAACTATTTTTCTTGTCATACAAGATATGAAGAGCCAATCAAATCGTGCCACGTCCTAGAGAGAATTTTACAAGATCTTCAAATCCCACCTATAAATAGGGGTCATCTCTAAGAAGAAAATCACAACTCAAAACACAATTCAATAAGCACAAAGAAGTTCAAAAAGAAAGAAGAAAACCCGCTCAAGTAATCTTCAAAATCAAGGCGTTCTTCAAACCAATGCGTTCTTCAAATCAAGGCGTTTCTTCAAGGCGTTCCTCAAATCAAGGCGTTCTTTGCTATATTCAAAGGTGTTCTTCCAAAATTGAAGAAAAGTCCAACGTTTAATTTGAGATCAAGCTATTTAGCCCTCAAATTAACGTTATTGGAAATTCACGAAGGTCCAAAGAAGATCATATTCCTTAAAAAATCGCAGTATCCAAGACGGAGTTCGAGACGTTCGTCAAGGAGATCTAAATCATTTCACGTTTGATCCAAGATTAAGCGCAATTGCTCTTGGTTTAACGTTATTCAAAAGCTGGAATTATTTTGGAGAAGATCAAATCAACATTTTTCAAGATTATTACTTAAGAGATTAGAATCAAAGGAATCATAGGGATTGTACCCATTAAATCATTAAACCTCGAATTTGTACAATTATTTCGTGTTTAATATATTTTTAAACTTGAGATTTTATTTTTTACAGTCGTATATGATTTTATGTGTACGTGAATCTCACTTCTCCTATTTAGTACTCAGAACGTAAATGTGTTTAAACAAAGTATAATTGATTTTATTTTTATGATAAAAAAAAAAGTTTGTCCAAAGGTTATAATTTTAAAAAAAAAATTGAAACGAACTATATTTTGATATATATTGTCAAATACTATTTATGTTATTTAATTAGGAATCATTTATCTCTTCTTACTTAGAAAGTACTTGTTAAATATGGACTATGCATTTTTTTATTGTGTCGTTTTAAAACAATAATGTTCTGTTTTATTTCTTAAAATTTAACCAAAAGATCACACTTATATATGTGTTATTGTGTTCGACACATAATTACCGAGTAAAGTGTGCTACTTATTGGCCAACATTGGTTTTTAGTTTTTCGGTTAAATATCATTAATTGGGCTTGTCAATTAAGCCAAGCCTACCCGAAGCCCGATGGCTCAACCTGTTTATATTTGAGTTGAGCCTAGATAACTGTGAGACTGGTTGAGTTTGAGCCTTTCTATTAAACCCGATAATTTTATGAGCCTTTATATTAAACCATATAATTTTATTGAATTTAACCAAATTAGTCTTGCGCCGAAAGTTGCACAAAGAGAAAAGTTGGAACAAATGATATCAAATGTTTGAAGACAGAAGAAGAATATCCAACGACAAGCATTTTAATCTCAAATTAAATTGCAATAAATTCTCGATCGACTGCAGATTCGTTCGTATGAAAATTAAATAAGTACAAAGTATTCATGTATAATCAATGCTTTTGTTTCTTTCGTTGATATGCATAGAATAGAATTACTTTTTCCAAACCCTATTTTCTCAGGACACATCAAATTTCATAGTTTGAATTATATTTCTCGAATTTATATACTTTATTATTTTTTACATGATAATTGATTTATCCAAACATCAAATTGAATAGTACTAAAATTTATTTTCAAGAAAACATTTGCTATGTTGTGAACATTGTTCAAATGAGGAGAGGTGTTTTATTTATGTACTATAATATTTTATTTTCTTTTAAAGAAAAATAGAATTGTCGCGTATGAAAAACTCGCTATTTGTGGCGTTGGTGGTAATTTTCTCTCATCGGTGTGTGGATCCATTCATTGGTGGGTGGACCAGTTTGTTAAGGCCCTTTAAAAGATGTTAACATCTGATATAACTATAGTGGGCCACTTTGCTGTTATACTCTTAGTGCAGTCGCAGATTGTTTCATGTGCGCGTGAATCTCATTTCTCCTATTATGTACTTAGAATGTAAATGTGTTTCAACAAAGTGTAATTCTTTTATTTTTTTGATTAAAAAAAAGTATGTCAAAATTTTATAATCTTCAAAAATAATTCAATGAACTATATTTTGCTATATATTGTCAAGTAATTTATTATGTTTAATATCATTAACAAGGCCTGTCAATTGAGTTGGGCCTACCCGAAGCCCGTTAGCTCAACCCACTTATATTTGAGTTGGGCCTAGTTAATTATACTTCGGGATGAGTTTGAGCCTTTATATTAAACCCGATAATTTTATTGAATTAAACCAAATTAGTCTTGCGTCGAAACGGTGGAATAAATGATATTAACTGTCAGAAGACAAAAGAAGAATATCAAATGATAAGCATTATAATGTTAAATGAAATCGCATTAAATTCACGATCGATTGAAGATTCTTTCAGATCAAAGTTAATTAAGTAAAAAGTATTCATGTATAATTAATTTTTTTGTTTCTTTCGTTGCAATGCATAAAATAAAATTACTTTTGCCAAATCCTATTTTCTAATGACACATCAAATTTCTTAGGACCCGTTCATTAAGGTCCTCTAATTGATGCTGGCGTCTGATTCTACTATTGTGGGCCACTTGGTTGTTATACTCTTTGTGCAATCACAAATGGTTTTATGTGAGCGTGAATCTCATTTCTCCTATTCAGTACTTAGAATGTAAATGTGTTTCAACGAAGTGTCTTTTATTTTTATGAAGAAAAAAAAAAGTTTACCTAAAGTTTATAATTTCCAAAAAATAATTGAATGAACTATATTTGATATATATTGTCAAATCATTTATTATGTTGATTAATTAGGGATCCTTTTTCTCATGTTATCCAATTAAAAGCGAAAATCCCTGTAATATCATTTCGTAAAATTGTACTTAAAAGCAAAATTCTCTCGTAATATTTTGTCGTAAAATTGTACGAGTAATATTTTTTATCAACACTATGCATTTCCTTTTATTTACCTTCTTATGTATATAGAAATATATGAGAGTAATTGGTTGTAATGCATGGATGCTTCAAAACTTTATGAGATCGATACAGTATTAGACACACGTTGATTAGATATTACAATGTACTTTGATTCAGGAATTTATACCAATCAGACATGTTAGATGGTGTATCCAAAAAACAATTAGAAGGATATTTTGTCAAATAAGGTGGGTAGCATATTTGACACCCTCAGAACGCTCAAGAATAATAATTTAACAAATTACTTCTAAATTATGTAAAATATTAAAAAATATTCATTAAATTCTCGAAAATTTTCAAATGTTAAATAATTTTCTCTTGGTGATGAGTTTATGACTTCATCTCTTCTTACTTCGAAAATATAAAAGAGACTAATTTATCACTCTTCATTACAAAATGTTTGATTAGAAGTTAGATTGTCTTGTTAAATAGACTTTCACTAATTTTGTTTATCCTTGTATAATATAAATAACATTTTGTTTTACCATATATTCCCCTTAACTACTTGAGAAATAACTTGTTAAATATGGACTATGAATTTTTCATTTTGTCGTTCTAAAACAATGATGTTCTATTTTATTTCTTAAAATTTAACCAAAAGATCACACTAATATATGTGTTATTGTGTTCAACACATAATTATCGAGGAAAGTGTGTTACTTATTGGCCAACACTGGTTTTTAGTTGTTAGTTTAAATATCATTAAATGGGCCTATCAATTGAGCCAGGCCTACCCGAAGCCCGATGGCTCAACCCAATTATATTTGAGCTGAGCCTAGCTAATTGTGAGTCGGGCTGAGTTTGAGCTTTTATATTAAACCCGATATTTTATGAGACTTTATATTTAACCCGGTAATTTTATTTAATTTAACCAAATTAGTCTTGCGTCGAAAGTTGCACAAAGAGGAACGTTGGAAGAAATGATATTAAACGTCTGAAAACAAAGGAAAAATATACATCGACAACCATTTTATTCTTACTTAAATTAAATCGCAATAAATTCTCGATCGACTGCAGATTCGTTCGTATGAAAATTAAATAAGTAAAAAGTATTCATGTATAATTAATTTTTGTTTCTTTCGTTGCTATGCATAAAATAGAATTACTTTTTCCAAACCCTATTTCTCATGACACATCAAATTTCATAGTTTGAATTATATTTATCGAATTTATATACTTTATTACTTTTTAAATGATAATGGATTTATCCAAACATCAAATTGAATAGTACTAAAATTTATTTTCAATAGTACATTTGCCTATGTTGTGAACATTGTTCAAATGAAGAGAGGTATTTATTTATGTACTATAGTATTTTATTTTATTTTAAAGAAAAATAGAAATTCAGCGTATGGAAAATTTGCCATTTGTGGCGTTGGTGGTAATTATCTCTCATTGGCGTGTGGACCCCTTAATCGGTGTGTAGACACGTTCGTTAAGGCCCTCTAATCGATGTTGACCTCTAATACAACTATTGTGGGTCACTTGGTTGTTATACTCTGGGTGCAGTCGCAGATGGTTTTATGTGCTCGTTAAATCTCACTTTTCCTATTCATTACTTAGAATGTAAATGTGTTTAAACAAAGTGTAACTCTTTTATTTTTATGATAAAAAAAAAAAAGTTTGCCTAAAGGTTATAATTTAAAAAAATAATTGAATGAACTATATTCTGAAATAATTTATTATGTTGTTTAATTAAGAATCCTTCATCTTTTCTTACTTAGAAATAACTTGTTAAATATGGACTATGCTTTTTTTTAATGTGTCGTTCTAATACAATAATGTCCTATTTTATTTCTTAAAATTTAATCAAAAGATAACAAGAAAATATGTGTTATTATGTTTGTTGTGAATTTTACACACACAAATAAACTCAAGTGCACGTATCGAACAAGTAATAAAGAGTAAGTATAAGAGTATTGTCTCCACAGGGACTTGACTAATATCTACCAATTCCAATTCCTAATTTACTTTTAAATCGATTCCAAATTCAAATGTGTTTTTGGGTTTTTAACTAATTATCTAAATTTATTAACTAACTTAAGTACTTGGATTGAGTTCTAATAATGAGAAGAGAAACCTAGGGTTATAATCCACTATGTTATCTTTTGATCGCTCAATTGAGATTTCCGTAGTTATTATGGTGACAAGAGTGCTACCTGATGATTCAAGTATTTTCCTACATATCTTCTGAATTACGTAAAAACTAATGTATTATCAAAATTGACTCTATTCCTAGGTGATTAATAAATAAAACAAAGCATTAAACACAAACCTCAGGTAACGGGTATAAACGCCTTAAGTATATTCATATCCTAAGGGTCATTTATTATTCAATTTCTATCTAATCCCAATCTCCCTTTTCCAAGTTCAAAAAGAATATTAAATAAAAGAACTAGGTGATCAATCAAGTTGCAAGCAAAGAGAACGAAATTGAATCAAACACAAGAATTGCCCCCAACTACAAATAATCCAATAAAAATAATCAAAGTAACATAGTTTCATAAAAACCCTAGATACTAAAGAATTAGTTCATGATAAATATATAAAGAAAAACAAACATGAGTTCACGTGGTTTTATGGACAAAACGATGAATCCGATATAAAGATCTTCAATATGACATTCTTCTTGCTTTGGTGATCTTCAAAACTTCTCTCTTTTCTGCTTCAATCTTTCTTCAAGTAGATCTTTGATGTTCTACGTGTATTCTATGAGAGAAATATGTTTTAGGTGATCAAAGATGTGTAATTTCGTGACCTAGAAGTCCTTAATGATTTTGTTTCTTTTGTTGCTATACATAAAATAAAATTACTTTTGCCAAACCCTATTTTCTCAGGAAACGTTAAATTTAATAGTTAGAATAATATTTCTCGAATTTATATACTTTATTACTTTTTACAACATAATTGATTTATCCAAACATCAAATTGAATGGTACTAAAATTTATTTTAAATAAAATATTTGCCCATGTTGTGTGTGAACATTGTTCAAATGAAGAGAGATTTTTTATTTATGTATTATAGTATTTTATTTTCTTTTAAAGAAAAATAGAATTGTCGCATATGGAAAACTCGCCATTTGTGGCGTAGGTGGTAATTTTCTCTCATTGTTGTGTGTACCCCTTCATCGGTGTGTGGACCTGTTCGTTAAGGCCCTCTAATCGATGTTGACATCTGATACAACTTATGTGGGCCACTTGGTTGTTATACTCTTGTAGCAGTTGCAGATGGTTTTATGTGCGCGTGAATCTCACTTCTTCTGTTTAGTACTTAGAATGTAAATGTGTTTAAACAATGTTGGTCCCAAGTGGTCAGATGAGGTCTAGAGGGGGGGGGGTGAATAAACCTCTTTAAAATTTCCTTTTTAAAATTCTCTAACTTTTCTGTTCAGCAGACTAAGCTGATCGAGAACAGTAAGCAGACTAAGCTGATCTAGCACAAAGCTTTGAGCAGCAGAGTTGACCACTCTTCTGATTTCACTCAGCTGATTTTATCAAAATCAGAGTTTCAAAATAAACTAACTTGCAGCGGATTTATCAAGTGTTTTTCACAAGTAGTTTTCTTAACTTTGAAATAGTTTTATCCCCAGTTTTAACAAACTCCTTTTAAAACTTTTCCAACAGTTAACCTTTTTAAGTGTTTTTAAAAACTGTTCTTTAAAATATGCAGAAATTAATGCAAGTTAAAAAACACAAAGGATTTTTATAGTGGTTATATGGATATAAATCCTTTAGTCCACTCTTCCCAGTCACTTAGATCTTGGGTTATACTAAATCACGCAGATTACAGTATACAATGCTTACGCCAAACAACAAATGAAATGGCCGTAAGTTCACAATAGGAAATCACAAAGAAACTCCTATCCTCTGAAGTAATATCGCTCACTAAGATTGATATCTACTCCTCACAACTCAGACATACAAAATCACTCAGATTTTACAAGTATTTTCTGTTTTCTCTCGATTTTGCTTCGTCAACAAATGACTCGGCTGATGAGTGTTCTGTTCTTGAGTTTGAGACTTAGAAGAATTCTGCTTCAGATTTTTGCTCTCAAATTGTGTTGTTATCTTCTTCAATCTCACGAACTGAACTATATATACTAAGGATTTGAAAATCTGCCCGTTGAGAGTTCGCCAGTTGTCAAATCCTCGAGTACTGTTCCTTTTCTGCAGAACGGCTGCTGCGACTGAGCACTGTACACTTCTGCTGTACTTTCTGTCGCATCGCATTAAATGCACCAAGCTGATACGAGGTTTCTCTTCAATCATTTGTCATAAATACCCTCCCTCTTCAGCATTTATTACACCAAGTGCATTTATTACCGTTGCACTAACTTCTGATCCACTTCCACTCAGCTGATCGAAGTCACTCGTCTGATGTGTACTCGGCTGATCCCAAACTTGAACTAATCTGATTTGAGTCGGCTGATAGTCCACCAGTCTGATTACTTCTTCAGCAACAGATCAGTAGTCTTCTGGACCATATTTGACTTGTCTGAAATACTTCTTCCTTGGTCAAATATCTTCTAAGGTTTGTACTAAGCTTCCACTTAGCTGATGACTTTGGAAATCATCAAAACCTCCCTTCACTTCAAAGTCTTCATCTTCATCCAACAATTTCCCCCTTTTTGATGATGACAAAACTTCAGCTAAGTACCTGTACCTAAACTAAAGTTAAGTCCTCAAAAATTTCTGAGATAGAAATAATATGTTGGAAGCTTGAACTTTTATAGATAGATTTGAGAGATTACAGTGCAAGTTACAAGTAAAGAATGCAAATTACAAATTTTCAATAAGTGCCCTAGTCTAGTAATCTAGTCTAGTCCTCAGCTTCTTCATCTTCTTCTTCATCTTCCTCTCCTTCAACTTCTTCACTACTTTCTTCATCTTCACCAGATGAGAAAACATCAGCAAGGCCTTTTAATTTTTCCCTTCTTTCATCAGCCTCGAATCTTGCCTTGATGTCCTCAATCCTTTTATACTTAACGTCTGGATTAAGCTGTTCTTCAGCAGAGTACTTAGAGGCAGCCAATTCCTTGTCAGTTTTAGCTACATCCCTGGGCTCTACTTTATCATCAGCTCCATCTTCAGCTTCCTCTTCAAGTACTTCATCTTCTTTTGGCTTTCCAGCAGCAGCCCGTTGGTCTCGTACTTGACTAGTTGCAGCAACATCAACAGTTAACTTAGCTGACTCCTCTTCCCCCTTTTTGTCAGCATCAGCAGGGTTGAGTTGATCAGGAGTTATGTTGACAGCAGCACAAAGCTTCTTGATGTTTGAATCCATGACTCGTTGTTCAGCACAGTGATGAGTTAGAGTAGTTTCCATGCGAAGTTGAGCAGCTTCCATGCGAAGTTGATTTGTTTTTAAGTCACCAGATTGGTCATTCAGGCAGTCAACATTCAGTTGAAGTGTTGACAGTTCAGTTTGAACTTTGTTGGCAACAGTTGTAAACTCTTGCACAAGAGCAACGTTCTTTTCAGTTTCTGCTTCACCAACTTGTGTTATGACCCTCACGACCCTTGCAATATCAGCTTCATTCCTTTGAAGAGCAGTGTGAAGATGATTTACATCAGCCTTCACTTCTTCAATGCCTCTGCTCATGTTCAATATGCTCTGGGTCAGCATTAAGGAGTTATCTGGTGGTAGAGGAAAATCTTCAATGGCATCCTTGACCATTTTTGCAGTCTCTTCCTGCATTTGCTTAATCATCAGTTTATTCCTTGACTCCATCTCCTTCATAGTGGTTTCAATCAATAGTTGGATGGATTCCATCAGCGAGGAATGCAAATCAGCAGTAGGAGCAGGGTGTGATGATTCAGCAGGATCCTCTTCTTTTGGAAGTTCAGCAGGTTCTTCTTCCTGTTGAACAATTGCTTCATGAAGAACAGGACTGTCTTCAGTTTTCCATTCCAAAGCTAAGGGAACTAAGTCCTTGACCACAGTAGGCAGTTTCTTTGACGTATCCAGGTTGATTTCTTCAGCCTTCTGGTCTTTCTTTTGTTCTTCATCGTCTGGCTCATCAGCGATGTGTATGATTTCAGCACCATCAGTAGACACAACTGTCTTCTGACGAATCAAGTCAGCTGGTACGAAAGGAGAAGTAGTTTGTTTGATCTTCAGCTTTTCTTGATAGGTACTGATATCAGAGCCATAAGCAATTTGTCGTAGGTTTGGCAGAGTGGGCAGTGTGCTTGATGTTCCTGGTTCAAATCTGGATCTCTCAGCCCATTTCTCCAAAGTTGTGTAAACGGCAATCTTAACTGCTCTATCAATCCGGTCATCAGCAGGACCTGGTTTGTTTGGAATTGAGTTTTTGATAGCAGTTGCCTCCTGAGTTGCAATGATTCTTGCAAAATCATGCAATCTGTCTCTCACGAAATCTGAGTCCAATGCCTTTGCTACAGAATTTGTATGCAGCCAACT
This sequence comes from Penstemon davidsonii, assembly GCA_034814905.1. Classification (NCBI taxonomy): domain Eukaryota; kingdom Viridiplantae; phylum Streptophyta; class Magnoliopsida; order Lamiales; family Plantaginaceae; genus Penstemon; species Penstemon davidsonii. Next base: position 13,571,648 of record JAYDYQ010002686.1, read on the forward strand.
TAGAACCCAACGTCCTTCAGCAGCAAACTCCTTCCATGCTTGGATCTCTTCCTCAGATTTATTTAACCTATACTCCCTCCAGCGATTGTACCTTATCTTTTCTGGGAGAAAGGTGGTTCTAGATTGAAGTAGCTGATTCATTCTTTCTAGCTCAGCTTCAAATCTCTCGAAAACAGTGGAGTCACTTTGGACTATCTGAAGTGCTCTTCTTACTTCAGATTTCTTCTTCTTAATTGGTTCAGCCTTTGGTAGGACATACTGTCCTTCCTTAGGTCTTTCTCCAATCACAATACCTTCAGATCTTCTTGGTCCATGTGCATCCTTTTTGCTTTCTTCCAGTGCCTTTGCCAAGTCTGCTTCTTCCTTGGCAGCCACCTCAGCTTCTGTCATTTTCTTGACATCAGCTTCACTCTTGCTTGCTTCCAGAGCTCTTTTCAGCTCAGCTTCATCACGTTTTTGTTGTTCAGCCTCCTCACGCTTCTTCTTGTGATAAGCTGGCACTTTTGCTTTGCCAGTTCTCTTCTTTCTGGCATTTCTGGACTCAACAACTGGTACCACAGCTGTTGATTTTGGTAAAGCTATTGCTACAGGTGCAGCAGCAATTGGCTCGAGGATCTGCACTTCAGGATCCTCTTGAGGTTTAGCAACCTCAGCTGTTAGTGTAGGAATTTGTTTCACTTGATCAGCTGACTTCTTCTCAGCAGACTCCTTCACTGATTCAACAGGCCTCTCAGCAGATGGAGGACTTTTTCTAACCAAATCAGAAGGCTCAGTATCTTCATCAACGAACGTCATTCTCTTTCTGATGGTTTTCTTTGTATGAAGAATAGGAACAGTAGATGTGGCAGTATCTTTTAATGCACTCCTTGTTCTTTTAGCCACATTCTCAGCTGGTAGCTCAGCTGAAACTGTTTTGTCAGTAGATGACCCAACGGACATCTCATTGATTTCCTTGACTGTTTCATCAACAATCAAGTCAGCAGCATCCTTTCTTTTAGGCACAACTGTTTTGGCTTCAACAGCAGGCTTTGCTGTTTGAACAGCTGTCTTGCTCTTCTTGCCTTTATCAGCAGCCATTTTAGGCTCAGTAGCCTTTCTCTTCTGTTGCTTCTTCTCTGGCACAGCAGCAGGCTCTTTTGATTTACCAGTTTTTACTGCTTCATAAACTTTTAGCTCCTTTGCCTTATGAACATCCTTGCCATTAGTCACATCACATCTCAGATTTACCAGCAGATGACTAATGAATATCCTGTGCAGAGTCAGACCACGCTTCTTGTGATCAGCAAGTATATACCAGATGATATTTGCCCAATTTACCTTCAACCCATAGTAAACAGCTATCATCATATGAAGTCTCTTCATTGGTACACTGTCCAACGAGAATGTGCAATTCTCAAGGACCTTAGCAACTAAATCAGCCATTCTCTGAAACTCATCCTTCAGCTGATTTTTCTTGATGCCTCCAGACATTACTTGATTCTTCTTGGAAGCGATATTCCAGAAATCTGCTTCCAGCGGTTCAGCTAAGGTTGTAATTTCAGTGGACCCTTCAAGCGAGAGCCCGTACATCTTGTTCAGCAACTTGGGGGTAACACATATAACTTTATCCCCAATTTTGGCTTTAATCTCCAGTTTTTCAAAGTCAACGTCCTCTTTGGAACCATAAAATTCCATAACTTGTTCCTTGAAGATCATATCTTCATGGGCCTCCATGAATTTAACCAGAGTAGCCGCTTTGAATTTCTCCAGAATTTCTTTCATCAGTGGTGTTCCAGTTGCATGATACGTCAGGTAATTTAGGAACATACCTTCAGCAGCAGCTTCTTTGGTAGACATTCTGAAAAAGATTTAGAGAAACAGAGAGAAATTTTGCAGTAGATAGTTTGCAGAATTGCTCTGTATGCTTTTGAAATTTGAGGGTGCGTAAAAATGTAGTAAGCTGATCAGATCTGGATTTATAGAAGTTAATTCTTGTCGGTTTCCGTGAAAAGTGGTAACCGTCAGATCAGTTACAGTAAAAGCAGATCGTGCGACCGTGATACGCGGATTTCAAAATAGCATTAAATATGTCAGACGGGCGGGAAAACGAAACGCCACTTGTCTGTTACTTATAAAAGCGTGTTTCTTATAAAACGTCTTTGTACAACACTTAAATATAAGCTGACATAAATAAAAACAGATGAGTAAAATAATACTTATCTAATAGATGACTTGTCTGATACAATATATCACTAGTGAAAGCCAATATCTAGTGATCTTCCTTCGCTGTTTGTCAATCCAGCAAGATAAATAATCTTCAGTCTTCAAGAATTAAGAACATATCTTCTGATTAAAACACTTTCAACTACTGTCATTGAAGATTTCATCTTTAAAACAGGAGTACCGCTTGTCTTACACGTTCCCCCTGAATTCAAGAATTCATCAGTCAACTAGTCTGTTGAGAGTCAGTCTTCTTGAAATGTAATACTTGTTGATATCAGATTAGTTAGCTGTTTGAACCCAGTTTTCTGATAGGTTCCCCCTCAGCTTATGAATCCAATTTTAACAAGCCCAATTCCGCTCTTAGAGTGGAAAATCTTGCATCACTTAATGGTTTGGTGAAAATGTCAGCAATCTGATTATCTGTAAGAACATGCTCAACGATGACATCTCCCTTTTCAACATGGTCTCTGATGAAGTGATGTTTGATCTCAATATGCTTAGTCCTGCAATGACTAGTAGTATTCTGAGTAAGTGAGATTGCACTTGTATTGTCACAGTAGATAGGGATTCCACTGATCTTGATATTGTAATCTTCTAGTTGATGCTTCAACCAAAGTATTTGTGCACAACATGCTCCAGCAGCAATGTATTCAGCTTCAGCAGTAGATATGGATACTGAAGTCTGTTTCTTACTCATCCATGAGATCAGACGACTGCCTAAAAATTGACAAGTACCTGTAGTACTCTTCCTATCAATCTTGCAGCCAGCAAGGTCAGAATCTGAATATCCAATGAGTTCAAATCCTGATTCCCTTGGATACCACAATCCCAATTCTTGTGTGCCTTTGAGATACTTTAATATCCTTTTAGCAGCTAAGAGATGAGATTCTTTAGGATCTGATTGAAATCTCGCACAAACCCCAACAGAATACATAATATCAGGTCTGCTAGCTGTTAAGTATAACAGTGACCCAATTATGCCTCTGTACTTGGTAATGTCAACTGACTTGCCACCTTCATCCTTGTCCAGACGAGTTCCAGTGGACATAGGAATATTAACAGATGAGCTAGTTTCCATACCAAATTTCTTGAACAGATCTTTTGTGTACTTTGCTTGGTTAATAAAAATACCATCAGGTAGCTGTCTAACTTGTAATCCAAGAAAGTAATTAAGTTCTCCCATCATGCTCATTTCAAACTTGTTCTGCATCAGCTTAGAGAACCTCTCACACATCTGTTTGTTAGTTGAACCAAAAATAATATCGTCCACATATATTTGAACTAGCAATATATGTTTATCCCATTCAATAGTAAACAAGGTTTTATCTACTTTACCCTTACGAAATCCTTTAATTAAAAGAAAATCAGATAAAGTATCATACCATGCTCTTGGAGCCTGTTTCAGTCCATAGAGAGCTTTCCTCAGACGATATACTTTGTCTCCTTGTTGATAAACTTCAAAACCAGGAGGTTGTTCAACGTACACTTCTTCTTGCAATTCTCCATTGAGAAAAGCAGACTTCACATCCATCTGATAGACAGTGAAGTTCTTGTGAGCAGCATAGGCTAAGAACAATCTGATTGCTTCTAGCCTTGCAACTGGTGCGAATGTCTCATCAAAATCAATGCCTTCTTCTTGGCAATAACCTTTGGCCACTAGTCTTGCTTTATTTCTGGTGACAACACCATCTTCATTCATCTTATTTCTGAAAACCCACTTAGTGCCAATTACTCTTTGATGAGTAGGTCTGGGAACTAAGTACCAGACTTCATTCCTTTCAAATTGATTCAACTCTTCTTGCATTGCTTCAATCCAGTGAGAATCACCAAGAGCTTCATCAATTAACTTAGGCTCAATTTGTGAAAGAAAACTTAAAAACATTGTTTCATTTGCAGTTGACCTTCGAGTTCTCACTCTATCCAAAGGATCACCAATCACTAACTCAGGTGGGTGATCTCTGAGCCATCTGAGATCAAGTTGCAAATCTGGATGTTGACCTCTTGATTGATCTTGCAACACTACTGTTGGAGTTTCAGTAGTAGTCTGTTGAACAGTCTCTGGTCTGTCAGCTGTTCGCAACTCCTCTGTTAGACAATCAGCAGACTGATTTTGAACAGCACTTGAGTTAACAGCTTGAGTTAAATCAGGTAGTATGATGGGTACATATTCTTCATTTCTTTCCACACTCAATTTCTGAAGTTCAGCAGATATCTCTCGGATTGCACTTTGATTCTTTTCAGAAGATTGGCTTGGTTCATCAAATACTACATGAATAGATTCTTCTACAAGTAAAGTTCTTTTGTTAAACACTCTATAAGCTTTACTAACAGTAGAGTAACCTACAAAAACAGCTTCATCAGCCTTTTCTGCAAATGCAGTAAGGTGATTTTTCCCATTGTTCAAGACATAACATTTACAACCAAAAATCCTAAGATAATGTAAATTAGGCTTTCTGTTGTTCCATAGCTCATAAGGTGTCTTGTTTTGACTTTTGTTGATCGTACACCTGTTCTGTGTATAACATGCTGTATTTGTAGCTTCTGCCCAGAATCTTTGGGGCAGTTTTGCTTCGGCTATCATTGTTCTGGTAGCCTCCTTTAGAGTTCTGTTTCTCCTTTCAGCAACTCCATTTTGTTGAGGGGTTCTGGCAGCAGAGTATTCATGACTGATTCCTCTGGAATTACAATACTCTTCAACAGTAGAGTTTGTAAACTCAGTCCCTCTATCTGATCTGATCTTCAATATTCTTTGACTCTTCTCATTCTGGATCAGTTCCATCAGATTGGTAAGCAGTTCCTTGGTTTCACTTTTCTTCTTCATGAAAATCACCCAAGTGAACCTTGAAAAATCATCCACAACAGCTAGGCAGTATTTCTTTCCACCATTGCTGATTGGATCAATAGGGCCAAACAAATCCATATGTAACAGCTCCAAAATTCTGGTTGAAGATTGGTGCTTCTTGCTTTTGAAAGAGGATTTCACTTGTTTACCCTTCTGACATGCGTCACACAGCTTGTCTTTGCTCATGACTGTTTTTGGAATTCCTTCTACCAAATCATTCTTTATCAGTCTGTTTATGGTCTTGAAATTCAAATGATTCATTCTTTTGTGCCAAAGCCAACTAATTTCACTTGGTGAAGAAGCCACCAAACAAACATTTGAATTTTTGTCCACAGAATTCCAGTCGACTACATAGATGTTTCCCTGTCTTCTTCCAGATAGAATGACCTTCTTTGTTCCAACTTGTTCAACATAGCACTTATCTGATGAAAACACCACGGAAAATCCCTTGTCACAAAATTGACTTATGCTCAGCAGATTGTATTTCAGGCCACTAACATAAGAGACGTCAGATATCTCTATGTTTCCTTTGATAAGCTTTCCAACGGCTACAACCTTGCCTTCTTTGCTATCTCCAAAAGTAACTCTTGGACCATTTACAGCAACAGCATCTGCCAGTTCATGTATGTCTCCACACATGTGCCTTGAACATCCACTGTCCAAGTACCATTTCTTCACTACTTTACTCCTACTCCTAATCCTAACCTACAAAACAAAATAAAATGTTTTAGGTACCCTTTATTGAGAGGGTCCTGGTGGATTAGTATCACCTTTGACAACCCAAGATGTTGAAGTCTTAGGCTTCTTAGGCTTTGCAGTCTTAGCAGGAGCATGAGCAACTTCATTTACATCATAATCAGCAGGCATATTATGTTGATACTCATTATGATGATGATAAGGCTCATAAGCAGGATATGATGCATGATAAGCAGGGTAAGCATGCATTGGTTGGTGAGCAGGATATGCAGCATAGTGAGGTGGATAATGAGGTGCAGCATAATAAGGTGGATAAGCAGGTTGCACATAATAAGACTCATTTCCATACCAAGCATTTTTGTTATAATTTCTTTGCTTCTTAGGTTTGCTCTTTACTTGCTCTTTAACAGACGACTTAGCTTTACTAGTCTGATTGGTTTTACTCTTATCAGCAGACTTCTTGGGGCTATTCTGCTGTTTGGTTTTACCAGTCTGTTTTTCATTTTCAGGCTTTTTACCCTTCTTAGCCTTAGGAGTTTTTATCTCCTTTTTCTCAATCTCAGGTGGAATGGGTTTAGCAGTCTGAACATATAAGATAATATTACTATTATCAGCAGATATAAACTTCTCAGCTTTGTTCAGTTCTAAACTTTCTTTTACTAAGGGAGTACTCTGTTCAGTTGGTTTATCTATTAACACAACAGACGACTTAGGAACAGACGACTTGTTATGTAAAGATATTCTAGCTTCAAGTTCCTGAATTTGTCCCTTATACATTTCACATTCAGCTCTCAGAGATTCACATTCATGCGAAAGCTTTTTATACATGGCTGATTCTTCAGGTTTTTCAACCTTAAGTTTCAGCTTAGCATTTTGCTTTTTCAGCAGAATCATCTCGTCCTTAAGCTTAGCAAGCTCATTAACAACATCTACTTTGTTGTTCATCATTTGCTCAAATGAGCTAAACAGTTCAAGCTCACTTTCAGAGAGTATTACCTCATTGTCAGAATCTTCATATTCTTTTGCCATGAGACAGAGCAGTGCAGGTGAGTCATCAAAAACAGAGTCATCACTTGAAGTGCCAGATTCTGTGTTAGATGAGTAGATGGCTGCCATCTTTTCAGCTTCAGCCAACAGCACCTTGCTCTTTTGGTATCTCTTCTCTCTTCTTTCTTTTCTTTGTTTCTTTTCCTCCTCCGTGTACTTCTCAGCTTTTGGATATGGGCAGTCCTTGATGAAATGTCCCAATTTCCTGCAATTATAGCACATCATTTTGGATTTAAAATCATCCTTAATATCATGAGAATTAGAGGTGGGTTTAGAAGTAGAAGCATTGTTATATTTGTTCTTCATTTTTCTTTTGTAGAACTTCTTGAACCCGTTCAGTAACAACGCAACATCGTCAGCAGAGTATTCTTTCTTTTTCAGCACTATGGCCTCATCAGATGAGTCCACTTCTACAGTTCTCCCGGCTGATCTTCTTGTTCTTTCTGCAGCGACCAGTGCAGCAGTGGGGCCAGAAGTTGAGGTCTCTTCTATTCCCATCCTTGGCATTTTATACTCGTACGCCTTGAGTACAGAAAACAGCTCCGTCAGGGACATCTTCCCCAGATCCCTTGATTCTTCCATCGCTGTGACCTTCATGTTGAACTTTGGTGGCAGCGCCTTTAGAACTTTGACATTGATCTCCTTATCAGAGAACGTCTTGCCCAATTTCAGCACGTTGTTCAACACTTTTGTAAACCTTGAGTCCATCTGGTCAATGTTCTCTCCAGGTTTCATTTTGAAGTTATCAAACTTCTCCATGGCGACACTCAGATTGTGTTCTTTTATGGATTCGTTTCCTTCGCTCATGTCACGGACTTTGTCCCACATCTCCTTAGATGTTTTGCAGTGTTTGACCTTGTCAAACCTTTCGTTGTCCAGGGCCTTGGTCATGATGAAGATTCCAACCTTATCAAGATTATTCAGCTTGATTTCGACAGGTGTCATTTCTTCAACATCTTTTTCAACGACCTTCTCTACGCCGTCAACCATGATTTTCTTTGTAACTTTGATTGGACCTTGAGTTATGCATCGGTACATATTGTCATTGTAAGCAGCAAGGAAAATTTCCATGCGTATCTTCCAGTCCTCAAAGCTCATACCGCCTATGTGGGGAACTAGGCTGATACAGTCCATTTTTCAAAAGTTTTATTTTCAAAAAGATGCTCTTTTGAAAACTTTTGAAAACCTTTGAAAAACACTTAAGGATCAAGCTCGTTGATCAGGCAAATGATTCAGATGAACCACCTGCTCTGATACCACTTGTTGGTCCCAAGTGGTCAGATGAGGTCTAGAGGGGGGGGTGAATAGACCTCTTTAAAATTTCCTTTTTAAAATTCTCTAACTTTTCTGTTCAGCAGACTAAGCTGATCGAGAACAGTAAGCAGACTAAGCTGATCTAGCACAAAGCTTTGAGCAGCAGAGTTGACCACTCTTCTGATTTCACTCAGCTGATTTTATCAAAATCAGAGTTTCAAAATAAACTAACTTGCAGCGGATTTATCAAGTGTTTTTCACAAGTAGTTTTCTTAACTTTGAAATAGTTTTATCCCCAGTTTTAACAAACTCCTTTTAAAACTTTTCCAACAGTTAACCTTTTTAAGTGTTTTTAAAAACTGTTCTTTAAAATATGCAGAAATTAATGCAAGTTAAAAAACACAAAGGATTTTTATAGTGGTTATATGGATATAAATCCTTTAGTCCACTCTTCCAAGTCACTTAGATCTTGGGTTATACTAAATCACGCAGATTACAGTATACAATGCTTACGCCAAACAACAAATGAAATGGCCGTAAGTTCACAATAGGAAATCACAAAGAAACTCCTATCCTCTGAAGTAATATCGCTCACTAAGATTGATATCTACTCCTTACAACACAGACATACAAAATCACTCAGATTTTACAAGTATTTTCTGTTTTCTCTCGATTTTGCTTCGTCAACAAATGACTCGGCTGATGAGTGTTCTGTTCTTGAGTTTGAGACTTAGAAGAATTCTGCTTCAGATTTTTGCTCTCAAATTGTGTTGTTATCTTCTTCAATCTCACGAACTGAACTATATATACTAAGGATTTGAAAATCTGCCCGTTGAGAGTTCGCCAGTTGTCAAATCCTCGAGTACTGTTCCTTTTCTGCAGAACGGCTGCTGCGACTGAGCACTGTACACTTCTGCTGTACTTTCTGTCGCATCGCATTAAATGCACCAAGCTGATACGAGGTTTCTCTTCAATCATTTGTCATAAATACCCTCCCTCTTCAGCATTTATTACACCAAGTGCATTTATTACCGTTGCACTAACTTCTGATCCACTTCCACTCAGCTGATCGAAGTCACTCGTCTGATGTGTACTCGGCTGATCCCAAACTTGAACTAATCTGATTTGAGTCGGCTGATAGTCCACCAGTCTGATTACTTCTTCAGCAACAGATCAGTAGTCTTCTGGACCATATTTGACTTGTCTGAAATACTTCTTCCTTGGTCAAATATCTTCTAAGGTTTGTACTAAGCTTCCACTTAGCTGATGACTTTGGAAATCATCAAAACCTCCCTTCACTTCAAAGTCTTCATCTTCATCCAACAAACAAAATGTAAATCTTTTAATTTTATGATTAAAAAAATAGTTTGTCTAAAGGTTATAATTTTAAAAAAATAATTGAAATGAACTATATTTTGATATAAGTTGTCAAATAATTTATTATGTTATTTAATTAGGAATACTTCACCTCTTCTTACTTAGAAATAACATGTTAAATATGGACTATTCATTTTTTTAATGTGTCGATCTTAAACAATAATGTTCTATTTTATTTCTTAAAATTTAACCAAAAGATCACACTAATACATGTGTTATTGTGTTCGACACATAATTACTGAGTAAAGTGTGCAACTTATTGGATAACAAGGGTTTATAGTTTTTCAGTTAAATAACATTAACTAGGCCTATCAATTGAGCGGGGCCTTCCCGAAGCCCGATGGCTCAACCCGATTATATTTGGGCTGAGCTTAGTTAGTTATGAGTCGAGCTGAGTTCGAGCCTTTATATTAAACCCGATAACTTTATGAGCATTTATATTAAACCCGATAATTTTATTGAATTTACCCAAATTAGTCTTGCGTTGAAAGTTGTACAAAAGAGTAACGGTGGAATAAATGATATTAATTGTCTGAAGACAAAAGAAGACTATTCAACAATAAGCATTTTAATTTTAAATGAAATCGCAATAAATTCTCGATTGACTGTAGATTTTTTCGGATGAAAATTAAATAAGTAAAAAGTATTCATGTACAATTAATTCTTTTGTTTCTTTTGTTGCTATGCATAAAATAAAATTACTTTTTCCAAACCCTATTTTTTCGGAAACATTAAATACAATAGTTTGAATTATATTTCTCGAATTTATATACTTTATTGGTTTTTACAACATAATTTATTTATCCAAACATCATATTGAATGGTACTAAAATTTATTTTAAATAAAACATTTGACCATGTTGTGAACATTGTTCAAATGAAGAGAGATTTTTTTTTAAGTACTATAGTATTTTATTTTCTTTTAAAGAAAAATAGAATTGTCGCATATGAAAAACTCGCCATTTGTGGCGTTGGTGGTAGTTTTCTCTCCTTGGTATGTGGACCCCTTCATCGGTGTGTGGACTCGTTCGTTAAGGCCCTCTAATCGATGTTGATGTCAGATACAACTATTGTGGGCCACTTGGTTGTTATACTCTTGGTTCAATCACAGATGGTTTTATGTGCGCTTGAATCTCACTTCTATTCATTACTTAGAATGTAAATGTGTTTAAACAAAGTGTAATTCTTTTATTTTTATGATATAAAAAAGTTTGCCTAAAGGTTTTAATTTTGAAAAAATAATTGAAATGAACCATATTTTTATATATATTGTCAAATAATTATTATGTTGTTTAATTAAGAATCCTTCATCTCTTCTTACTTTGAAATAACTTGTTACATATGGACTATGCCTTTTTTAATGTATCGTTCTAAAACAATAATGTTCTATTTTATTTCTTAAAATATAATCAAAAGATCACACGAACATATGTGTTGTTGTGTTCGAGACCTAATTACCGAGTAAAGTGTGCTACTTATTGGACAACATGGGTTTTCTGTTTTTTGGTTAAATATGATTAACTAGGTCTATCAATTAAGCCGGACCTACTCGAAGCCTGATGGCTCAACCCGATTATATTTGAGCTGAGCCTAGTTAATTATGAGTCAGACTGAGTTTGTGCTATTATTTTAAACCCGATAATTTTATGAGCCTTTATATTAAACCTTATAATTTTATTGAATTTAACCAAATTAGTCTTGCATCAAAAGTTGCACAAAGAGAAACGGAGGAATAAATGTTATTAATTTTTTGAAAACAAAAGAAGAATATCCATAAGCATTTTAATCTTAAATTAAATCACAATAAATTCTTGATCGACTGCATATTTTTTCGGATGAAAATCAAATAAATAAAAAGTATTCATGTATAATTAATGCTTTTGTTTCTTTCGTTGCTATTCATATAATAAAGTTAATTTTGACAAACCCTATTTTCTCAAGTCACATTAAATTTCATAGTTTGAATTATATTTCTCGAATTTATATACTTTATTAGTGTTTACATGATAATTGATTTACCTAACATCAAATTGAATAGTACTAAAATCTATTTTCAATAAAACTTTTGTCTATGTTGTTAACAATGTTCAAATGAGGAGAGGTATTATATTTATGTACTATAAGAAAAATAGTATTGTAGCGTATGAAAACTCGTCATTTGCGTCGTTGGTGGTAATTTTCTCTCATTGCTGTGTGGACCACTTCATTACTATGTAGACCAGCCCTCTAACTGATGTTGACGTGTTATACAACTATTGTGGGCCACTTGGTTGTTATACTCTTGGAGCAGTTGCGGATGGTTTTACGTGCGAGTGAATCTCACTTCTCCTATTCAGTACTTATAATGTAAATGTGTTTAAACAAAGTGTAATTCTTTAATTTTTATGATAAAAAAAAAGTTTGTCTAAAGGTTATAATTTTAAACAAATAATTGAATTGAATGAACTATATTTCAATATTTGTTGTCAAATAATTTATTATGTTGTTTAATTAGGAATCCTTCATCTCTTTTTACTTAAAGAGAACTTGTTAAATATGGACTATTCATTTTTTTAATGTGTCCATCTAAAACAATAATGTTCTATTTTATTTCGTAAAATTAACCAAAAGATCACACTAATACATGTGTTATTGTGTTCGACACATAATTACCGAGTAAAGTGTGCAACTTATTGGATAACATGGGTTATTAATTTTTCGGTTAAATAACATTAACTAGACCTATCAATTGAACGGGTCCTTCCCGAAGCCCGATGGCTCAACCTGATTATATTTGAGATGAGCTTAGTTAGTTGTGAGTCGATCTATGTTCGAGACTTTATATTAAACCTGATAACTTTATAAGCCTTTATATTAAACCCGATAATTTTATAGAATTTAACCAAATTAGTCTTGGGTCGAAAGTTGTAAAAGATAAAAGGTGGAATAAATGATATTAATTGTCAGAAGACAAAAGAAGAATATTCAACGATAAGCATTATAATGTTAAATGAAATCGCAATAAATTCACGATCGACTGAAAATTTTTTCGGATCAAAGTTAATTAAGTAAAAAGTATTCATGAATAATTAATGTTTGTGTTTCTTTCATTGCAATGCATAAAATAAAATTACTTTTGCCAAATCCTATTTTTTCATGACACATCAAATTTCTCAGAACCCGTTCGTTAAGGCCCTCTAATCGATATTGGCGTCTGATTCTACTATTGTGAGACACTTGGTTGTTATACACTTGGTGCAGTCACAGATGGTTTTACGCGCGCGTGAATCTCACTTCTCCTATTCAGTACCTAGAATGTAAATGAGTTTCAACAAAGGGTCTTTTATTTTTATGAAGAAAAAAAACGTTTACCTAAAGTTTATAATTTCCAAACCAATAATTGAATGAACTATATTTGATATATATCGTCAAATCATTTATTATGCTGATTAATTAGGGATCCTTTTCTCGTGTTATCCAATTAAAAGCGAAAATCCCTATAATATCATTTCGAAAAATTGTACTTAAAAGCAAAATTCTCTCGTAATATTTTGTCGTAAAATTGTACGAGTAATATTTTTTTCAACACTATGCATTTCCTTTTATTTACCTTCTTATGTATATAGAAATATATGAGAGTAATTGGTTGTAATGCATGGATGCTTCAAAACTTTATGAGATCGATACAGTATTAGACACACGTTGATTAGATATTACAATGTACTTTGATTGAGGAATTTATACCAATCAGACATGTTAGATGGTGTATCCAAAAAACAATTAGAAGGATATTTTGTCAAATAAGGTGGGTAGCATATTTGACACCCTCAGAATGCTCAAGAATAATAATTTAACAAATTACTTCTAAATTATGTAAAATATTAAAAAAATATTCCTTAAATTCTCAAAAAAATTCAAATGTTAAATAATTTGCTCTTGGTGATGAGGTTATGACATCATCTCTCTTACTTAGAAAATATAAAAGAGACTAGTTTATCACTCTTCTTTACAATGTTGGATTAGAAGTTAGATTGTCTTGTTAAATAGATTTTTACTAATTTCGTTTATCCTTATATAATATAAGTAACATCTTGTATTACCATATATTCCCCTTAATTAGTTGAGAAATAACTTGTTAAATATGGACTATGCATTTTGTTATTGTGTCATTCTCAAACAATGATGTTCTATTTTATTTCTTAAAATTTAACCAAAAGATCACACTAATATATGTGTTATTGTGTTCAACAAATAATTACCGAGTAAAGTGTGCTACTTATTGGCCAACGTTAGTTTTTAGTTCTTAGGTTAAATATCATTAATTGGGCCTATCAATTGAGTCAGGCCTACCCAAAGCCCGATTGCTCAACCCGATTATATTTGAGTTGAGTCTAATTAATTGTGAGTCGGACTGAGTTTGAGCCTTTATATTAAACTCGATATTTTATGAGCCTTTATATTTAACCCGATAATTTTATTGAATTTAACCAAATTAGTCTTGCGTCGAAAGTTGCACAAAAAGTAACGGTGGAATAAATGATATTAAATGTCTGAAGAAAAAGGAAAAATATCCAACTATAAGCATTTTAATCTTAAATTAAATCGTGATAAATTCCCGATTGACTGCAGATTCATAGGATGAAAATTAAATAAGTAAAAAATATTCATGTATAATTAATGCTTTTGTTTCTTTCGTTGCTTCGCATAAAATAAAATTACTTTTGCGAAACCCTATTTTCTCAGGACATATCTAATTTCATAGTTTGAATTATATTTCTCAAATTTATATACTTTATTACATGATAATTGATTTATCCAAACATCAATTAAATTGAATGGCACTAAAATTTATGTTCAATAAAACATTTACCAATGTTGTGAACATTGTTCAAATGAAGAGAAGTATTTTTATTATTTACTATAGATTTTATTTTCTTTTAATGAAAAATAGAACCGTCTTGTATGGAAAACTCGCCATTTGTGACGTAGGTGGTAATTTTCTCTCACTGTTGTGTGCACCCCTTCATCAGTGTGTGGACCCATTCGTTAAGGACCTCTAACCGATGTTGACGTCTAATACAACTAATATGGCCACTTGGTTGTAATACTCTTGGTGCAGACGCAGATGGTTTTATGTGAGCGTGAAACTCACTTTTCATTTTCAGTACTTAGAATGTAAATGTGTTTAAACAAAATGTAATTCTTTTAATTTTATGATAAAAAAAAAATAGTTTGCCTAAAGGTTATTATGTTGTTTAATTAGGAATCCTTCATCTCTTCTTACTTAGAGAACTTGTTAAATATGGACTATGCATTTTTTTTAATGTGTCATTCTAAAACAATAATGTTCTATTTCATTTCTTAAAATTTAACCAAAAGATCACACTAATATATGTGTTATGTGTCATAGTGTTCGACACATAATTACCGAGTAAAGTGTGCTACTTATTGGACAACATGGGTTTTTAGTTCTTTGGTTAAATATCATTAACTACGCCTGTCAATTGATTCGGGCCTACCATAAGTCCGATGGCTCAACCCGGTTATATATGAGTTGAGCCTAGTTAATTGTGAGTTGGTTGAGTTTGAACCTTTATATTAAACCCGGTAATTTTATGATCCTTTACGTTAATCCCGAAAATTTTATGAACCTTTATATTAAACCCGATAATTTTATTGAATTTAACCAAATTGGTCTTGCGTCAAGTTGCACAAAGAGTAATTGTGGAATAAATGATATTAATTGTTTGAAGACAAAGGAAGAATATCCAACGATAAGCATTTTAATGTCAAATGAAATCAAAATAAATTTACTATCGAATGCAGATTCTTTCAGATGAAAGTTAATTAAGTACAAAGTATTTATGTATAATTAATGCTTTGTTTCTTTCATTGCAATGCATAAAATTTAATTACTTTTGTCAAACTCAATATTCTCAGCACACATCAAATTTCATAGTTTGAATTATATTTCTCGAATTTATATATTGTATAACTTTTTACATGATAATTTGTTTATCCAAACATCAAATTGAATAGTAACAAAATTTATTTTCAGTAAAACATTTGCCTATATTGTGAACATTGTTTAAATAAAGAGAAGTATTTTATTTATGTACTATAGTATTTTATTTTCATTTAAAGAAAAATAGAATTGTCGCGTATGGAATACTCTCAATTTGTGGCGTAGGTGGTAATTTTCTCTCATCGGTACCCCTTCATCGGTGTGTGGACCCGTTCGTTAAGGCCCTCTAACCAATGTTGACATCTGATACAACTATTGTGGGCCACTTGGTTGTAATACTCCTGGTGCAGTAACAAATGGTTTTATGTTCGCATGAATCTCACCTCTCTTATCCAGTACTTAGAATGTAAATGTATTTAAACAAAGTGTAATTCTTTTATTTTTATAATAAAAAGAAGAAAAAAAAGTTTGCCTAAAGGTTATAATTTTCAAAAAATAATTGAAATGCACTATATTTTGATATATATTGTCAAATAATTTATTATGTTGTTTAATTAGGAATCCTTCATCTCTTCTCACGTAAAAATAACTTGTTAAATATGCACTATGCATTTTTTTATTGTGTCGTTCTAAAACAATAATGTTCGACTTTATTTCTTAAAATTTAACCAAAAGATCACACTAATATATGTGTTATTGTGTTCGACACATAATTACCGAGTAAATGGTGCTATTTATTGTACAACATGGTTTTTAGTTAAATATCATTAACTATGCGTGTCAATTGAGCCGGCCCAACCCAAAGCCCAATGGCTCAATCCTTTTATATTTGAGTTGAGCCTAGCTAATTGAGAGTCGGGTTGATTTTGAGTCTTTATATTAAACCCGATGAATTTAACCAAATTAGTCTTGCGTCGAAAGTCGCACAAAGAGTAACGGTGGAATAAATGATATTAAATTTCTGAAGACAAAGGAAAAATAACCAATGATAAGCGTTTTATGTTAAATGAAATCACAATAAATTTACGATTGACTGCAAATTTTTTTCGAAGAAAATTAATTAAGTAAAAATATTTATGTATAATTAATGCTTTTGTTTCTTTCGTTGCAATGCAAAAAATAAAATTACTTTTGCCAAATCTTTTTTTGTCTAGGCACATCAAATTTCATAGTTTGAATTATATTCCTCAAATTTATTTCCCTTATTACTTTTTACATGATAATTGATTTATCCAAACATCAAATTGAATAGTACTAAAATTTATTTTCAATAAAACATTGGCATATGTTGTGAACATTGTTCAGAAGAAATAATTTAGTTATGTAATATATTATTTTCTTTTCTTTTAAAGAAAAATAGAATTGTCACGTATGGAAAACTCGCCATTTGTGACTTAGGTGGTAATTTTCTCTCATTGGTGTGTGGACCCCTTCATCGGTACGTGGACCCATTCGTAAGGCCCTCTAACCGATGTTGACGCCTGATACAACTATTGTAGGCCACCTGGTTTTAATACTCTTGGTGCAGTCGCAGATGGTTTTATGTGCACGTGAATCTCACTTCTCCTATTCAGTTCTTAGAATGTAAATGTGTTTAAACAAAGTGTAATTATTTTATTTTTAAAATAAAAAAAAAAATTGCCTAAATGTTATAATTTTCAAAAAATAATTGAAATGAACTACATTTTGATATATATTGTCAGATAATTTATTATGTTGTTTAATAAGGAATTGTTTTTCTCATGTTATCCAATTAAAAATGAAAATCCTTGTAATATCTTGATGTAAAATCGTACATAAAAGCAAAACTCTTGTAATATCCTGACGTAATGTTGTACGAGTTATATTGTTTTCAATACTATGCATTTCCCCTTTTTTACTTTCTTATGTATATAGTATATGAGAGTCGTTGGTTAAAATGCATGGATGCTTCAACACTTTATGTGATCGACGCAGACATGGGTTGATTTAAGATTACAATGTACTCTTAATATGGAATTTTAAACAATCAGACATGTTAGATAGTGTTTCCCAAAAAAAAAAAAAATTAGAAGTATACTTTGTCAAATAGGGTGGATGCCGTATTTGGCACCCTTGGAATACTCAAGAATGATCATATAACATAATACTTCTAAATTATGTTAAATATTAAAAGATCTTTTTGAAATTCTAGAAAATTCTCAAAGATCAAATAATTTGCTCTTGGTGATGAGGTTATGACTTCATATCTTCTTAAATGGAAACTATAAAAAAGACGAATTTAGCACTCTTCATTACAAAATGTGGGATTAGAAGTTAGATTGTCTTGTTATAGACTTTTACAAATTTCGTTTATCCTTATATAATATAAGTTACATCTTGGTTTACCATATTTTCCCCTTAATTAATTTAGAAATAACTTGTTAAATATTGACTATGCATTTTTTTATTGTGTCGTTCTAAAACAACGATGTTAATATTTTATTTCTTAAAGTTTAAACAAAAGATCACAGGAATATATGTGTTATTGTGTTCGACACATAATTACAGAGTGAAGTGTGCTACTTATTGGACAACATGGATTTTTAGTTTTTTGGTTAAATATCATTAACTAGGTCTGTCAAATAAGTCGGGCCTACCCGAAGCCCGACGACTCAACACGATTATATTTGAGTTGAGCCTAGTTAATTGTGAGTCAGGTTGAATTTGAGTCTATATATTAAACACGATAATTTATTGAATTTATCCAAATTAGTCTTGCGTCGAAATTTGCACAAAGAGAAACGGTGGAATAAATGATATTAATTGTCTGAAGACAAAATAAGAATATCCAACGATAAAATTTTAATCTTAAATTAAATCGCAATAAATTATCGATCGACTAGAGATTCTTTCGAATGAAAGTTATATAAGTAAACAGTAGTCATGTATAATTAATGCTTTTGTTTCTTTCATTGCAATGCATAAAATAAAATTACTTTTGCAAAATCCTAATTTCTCAGGACACATCAAATTTCATAGTTTGAATTATATTTCTCAAATTTATATATTTTATTACATTTGACATGATAATTGATTTATCCAAACATCAAATTGAATAGTAATAAAATTTATTTTCAATAAGACATTTGCATATGTTGTGAACATTGTTCAAATGAACAAAAATATTTTATTTAAGTAAAATAGTATTTTCTTTTCTTTTAAAGAAAAATAGAATTGTCGCGTATGGAAAACTCGCCATTTGTGGTGTTGGTGGTAATTTTCTCTCATTGGTGTGTGCACCACTTCATCGGTGGGTGGACCCATTCGTTAAGGCCCTCTAATCGATGTTGACATCTGATTCAACTATCGTAGGCCACATGGTTGTTATACTCTGGGTGCAGTCATTGATGGTTTTATATGCGCGCTAATCTCACTTATCCTATTTAGTACTTAGAATGTAAATTTGTTACAATGAAGTGTAATTCTTTTATTTTTGTGATAAAAAAAAAGTTTGTACTATATTTCTCAGGACACATCAAATTTCATAGTTTGAATTAAATTTCTCATATTTATATACTTTATTACTTTTTACATGATAAATGAGTTATCAAAAAAATAAATTGCATAGTACTATAATTTATTTTCAATAAAACATTTGCATATGATGTGAATATCTTTCAAATAAAGAAAAGTCTTCTATTTATGTACTATAGTATTTTCTTTTCTTTTAAAGAAAAATAGAATTGTCTTGTATGGAAAACTCGCCATTTGTGGCATTCGTGGTAATTTTATCTCATTGGTGTGTGGACCCATTCGTTAAGCCCTTCTAACCAATGTTGACGTTGGATACAACTATTGTTTGTTGACAAGGGAACCCGCAGCCACCGAAGTGCACAAGATAAACCCCACCATCATGTAATAGCTCGCAAACCACATGAGAAATGTAAACCACACTTGGCAAACCAGATGTGACGAACTCGACCTAGAAAGTGTTGGCAAGGGGATTCGAACTCGGTTCAAAGACATTGCGCTTACTTGCTCCACCAACTAGGCCACCCTTGTGGGTTGGTTGTTACACACTTTGTGCAGTTGCAGATGGTTTTATGTCCATGTGAATCTCACTTCTCCTATTCAGTACTTAGAATGTAAATATGTTTAAACAAAGTGTAATTCATTTATTTTTATGATTAAAAAAATAGTTTGACTAAAGGTTATAGTTTTCAAAAAACAATTGAAATGAACAATATTCTGATGCAACTATTGTGAACCTAATAAATTGTGAGTAGAGCTGAGTTTATCCTTTATATTAAATCTGATAATTTTATGAACCTTTATATTAAACCCGATAATTTTATTGAATTTAACAAAATTAGTCTTGCCTTGAAAGTTGCACAAAGGAAAACAGTGGAATAAATAATATTAATTGTCTGAAGGCAAAAGAAGAATATCCAACGATAAGCACTTTAAACTTAAATTAAATCACAATAAATTCTCGACCGACTGCAGATTCTTTCGGATGAAAGTTAAATAAGTAAAAGTATTCATGTATAATTAATGCTTTTGTTTCTTTTGTTGCTATACATAAAATAAAATTACTTTTGCCAAACCCTATTTTCTCAGGATATATCGAATTTCATGGTTTGAATTATATTTCTCAAATTTATATACTTTATTACTTTTTACATAATAATTGATTTATCCAAACATCAAATTGAACTGTACTAAAATTTATTTTTGATAAAATATTTGCTCGTGTTGTGAACGTTGTTCAAATGAAGAGAAGTAATTTATTTATGTAATATAGTATTTTATTTTCTTTTAAAGAAAAATATAATTTTCGCGTATGGAAAACTCGCCATTTCTGGCGTTGGTGGTAATTTTATCTTATTTGTTTCTGGACCCCTTCATCGTTGGGTGGACCCGTTGGTTAAGGCCCTCTAACTGATGTTGACTTCTCATACAACCATTATGGGCCACTTGGTTGTTATACTCTTGGTGCAGTCACATATGGTTTTATGTGCGCGTGAATCTCACTTCTCCTATTCAGTACTTAGATTGTAAATGTGTTTAAACAAAGTGTAATTCTTTTATGTTTATGATAAAATCATGGCCCACCACTGTACATGTATTTACTTTTCAAAAATCAATTCATCCAGGATACTGTTAATTAATTGCTAAAAGTTTCAGAGTTTCTCACCTGTGTCGGTGCCGTTATTCACAGAAGAAACCAAAGAAAAGCCTAATTAACTCTCATCCCCTTGAAGCTTGAAATTTACGAATGACATACCTCATTCAACCCATTACTCCTACTTTATTGGGCCTTAATTATCAATTTAATTTTAATCAAATTATTAATGTAATTTGATCAAGTCTTATTAGACATTTTAATTTAGTTGATATATTTAGCTAACTAATTTGGAGGATTAACACTGAAATAAAAAAATTATATCTCTTAATTTAAACGTTTACACATAAAGTCTTAATTTCTTGAAATTACATAATAGACCCCAAATAAAAATTTTGGGGTTTCACATCTTGTTTTACCATATATTCCCTTTAATTAGTTGAGAAATAAATTGTTAAATATGGACTATGAATTTTTTATTGTGTCATTCTAAAACAATGATGTTCTATTTATTTCTTAAAATTTAACCAAAATATCATACTAATATGTGTTATTGTGTTCAACACATAATTACTGAGTAAAGTGTTCTACTTATTGGACAACATGGGCTTTTATTTTTTTGGTTAAATATCATTAACTAGGCTTTTCAATTGAGTCGGGCCTACTCGAAGCATGATGGCTCAATCCAATTATATTTGAGTTGAGCCTAGTTAATTGTGAGTCGGCTGAGTTTGAGCCTTTATATTTAACCCGATAATTTTATTGAATTTAACCAAATTAGTCTTGCATTTAAAGTTGCACAAAGAGAAACGGTGGAATAAATGATACTAATTGTTTGAAGACAAAATAAGAATATCCAATGATAAGCATTTTAATCTTAAATTAAATCGCAATAAATTCTCGATCGACTGCAGATTCTTCACTCATTTCTAATGCTTTTGTTTCCTTTGTTGCTATACATAAAATAAAATCACTTTTGTCAAACCCTATTTTCTGAGGACATATCAAATTTCATAGTTTGAATTATATTTCTCAGATTCATATACTTTATTATTTTTTACGTGATAATTGATTTATCCAAACATCAAATTCAGTAGTACTAAACTTTATTTTCAATAATATATTTACCTATGTTATGAACATTCTTCAAATGAATATAAGTATTTTATTTATGTACTATAGTATTTTATTTTCTTTTAAAGAAAAATAGAATTGTCGCATATGGAAAACTCGCTATTTGTGACGTTGGTGGTAATTTTCTCTCATTGGTGTGTGGACCCCTTCGTTAAAGCCCTCTAATTGATGTTGACGTCTGATATAACTATTGTGGGACAATTAGTTGTTATACTCTTGGTGCAGTCGCAAGTGGTTTTATGAGCGCGTTATATCTTGACGTAAATGTGTACGAGTTATAGTATTTTCAACACTATGCATTTCTCCTTTTTTACTTTCTTACGCATATAGAAATATATGAAAGTAATTCACTACAACGCACGAAAGCTTCAAAACTTTATGTGATCAGTGCAGGATTAGACACACATTGATTAGAGATTACAATGTATTTTGAATATGCATTTTATACCTATCAGACATGCTAGATGGCGTATCAAAAAAAAAAAAATTAGAAGGATACTTTGTCAGATACGATGGATGGCGTACATGACATCCTTAGAATACTCAAGAATGATCATTTAACAAATACTCAAAAAATTTCAAACGTCAAATAATTTCCTCCTGATGATGAGGTTATGACTCCATCTCTTATTACTTAGAAAATAGGGTGATATACAATTATCTCCCCACCTCCACCCCCCATCCCCTTAAAGTATTGGGTTGTACCAGTTACCCCCTTAAAGTATCACTTGTAATACTTACCCTCCTATGTTATAGTATTGAACATTTTATTCCAAAACTACCATCGGCCCCCTTTATAACAAATAAATTGTTTCTTTATCAATTTATCAAAAAAACAAATCTTTATTAATTATTAATTCATTCATCTACCAAACAATATTATTATTCAAATTTTTCGTGTCTTTTGTTTCCTTCAGTTTTCTGGTCTTAGTTGTTTTCTTCATTTTTATCTTTTTTTTCTTTATTTCTGTTTCAATTTGTTTTCTTTATTTTTTGTGTAGATTTTTTTCTTTATTTATATCTCGAGTTTTTCTTTACAATTTGTATCAAATTTTATTCGGTGATAATTATCTCCTTTGTTTTCGTTATAAATTATAATTCAAAATTTTTAGTGATTCTCCTTCAAAATTTTACTCAAAAAAATTGGATTTGACTCAGGCTTGCATCGTTAATTCTTCAATATATAATTACACTAACTTCTATATACATCTATTACCAATCATAAGAAGATTTAATACCAACAGAATCATTACCAATAGTATGGGCTTTTGTCAAGCTTGAATTTTGTGATAAAGAATTTGAAGGAGAATTACTTAACTTGTATGACTAATAATTCGTAACGAAAATAAATGAGATAATTATCACCAAATAAAAATTGAGAAAAATATAAGGAAAAAAATTGAAACAAAAAATACAGAAAACAAATTGAAAAAAAAATGAGATGAAAATAAAGAAAAAATTTGAGATCGAAAAACATAAGGAAACAAAAGAAATGAAGAATTTGAAATATAATGATGTTTGGTGGATGGATGGATTTTTAATTAATAAAGAGACAAAAAAATATTTTTTTTTTATAGGTTAATAAAGAAATTTACTATTTATAAAAGGGGCGGGAGTATTTTTGGAATAAAAACACTAAAATTGTAACAGAGGGGGGTAAGTGTTACAAGTGATACTTTGGGGGTAATTAATACCACAACAATACTTTAAAAAGGGGGGCAACAATATTTCACCCGAGAAAATATAAAAGAGACGAATTTAGAACTCTTCATTACAAAATGTGGGATTAGAAGTAAGATTGTCTTGTTAAAAGACTTTTACTAATAAATTTTATCCTTATATAATATAAGTTACATCTTGTTTCACCATACATTCCCAATAATTAGTTGAGAAATAACTTGTTAAATATGGACTAGGCATTTTTTATTATGTCATTCTAAAATAATGATGTTCTATTTTATTTCTTAAAATTTGACCAACATATCACACTAATATATGTGTTACTGTGATCGACACATAATTACGGAGTAAAGTGTGCTACTTATTGGACAACATGGGTTTTTAGTTTTTTGGTTAAATATCATTAACATAATGTCAACAATTATAAATACAATTAGATGTGTAAAATGAGTAATTAAGGGTATAAACGTTCATGTATAGTTGAAGAACACATTATTCGAGTTCAGTTTGAATATTTTTTATTGAGCTTGAAATTATGTTGAACCTAAGTAATCGGGCTCACATGAGTGGTCGTCGAGCTGAACAGGAGTTGAACTCAATTAACTTTAGTGTTGCATTTTCCCTCTTAATTTTAAATGGTGAAAATGCTCTACACTTTTGACATGTATCTCTCACATGACCTACTTTGACCCAAAAAAAAGGTGATCGAAAAAAGTTTCAAAGGGAAAATGAGTTCAAAGTGGACAACACAAATTTCCCAAATTAAGGGGGAGAAGTGCAGCTTGAGTGTAAGTTCAGGGTAAAGTACGATTTTCTCAATTTTAATATATAAAGAACGAAAGTTTGATTTCCTTATTTTATTTTTAAATTTATCAAGATTTCCTTTCAACTGTTATTATAGAATACAAAATAAAGTCTTTAGAGACATATTTTTATGTATTGTGCAAATTTGCTTTTTTTTTTTAAATTTATAATTTTTTGGAGAATTAAATTTTCAACTCCAATTCAACTAGTTTCAAACTAATAATCTTTTCCGGGTATTTTAGAAGGAGAGTGGTTTCCAATTTCCATCTACTGCCGACGTACGCACGCGAGTGGATTGGTTGACCGTTCCCATGCAGTTCATGTGAGTAATGGAGCCAAAAAAAATGTTATTTTCCGTAATATAGAATTTGTATTACGTCATGTTTTATCGCTATGTTTATTACAGAAGAATTACTCAAAACATCCTTCAAGTTTAGTATAATTATATTAGTCATCTTCTATATATGTTAGGAGAATTACTCAAACTACATTCGAGATTAGAATCATTACATATACCTTCTTACGACATTAATTTCAAGGAAAAAATACTATCTAAGAAATCACAAACCTCATGGGTGGCAAATCGTTTCACCAATTTTTTCAACAATTTCACCCATAATTTCACTAACTTCAACCATTTTATTCACCGATTAACCCAATTTCACCTTTTCTTCATCAATTTCAATCGTTTTTTACATAAAAAATTTATTGCGTATTATAGTGCAACACTAATAATTAAATTTAACCAAATTAGTCTTGCGTTGAAAGTTGCACAAAGAAAAACGATGGAATAAATGATATTAGTTGTCTGAAGACAAAAGAAGAATATCAAACAATAAGCATTTTAATCTTCAATTAAATCGTAATAAATACCCAATCGACTGTAGATTCTTTCGGATGAAAGTTAAATAAGTAATAAATATTAATGTATATCTAATGCTTTTGTTTCTTTCGTTACTATACATAAAATAAAATTACTTTTGTCAAACCCTATTTAATTTCCTCTGGTTCAAACACGTCAAATTTCATAATTTGAATTATATTTATCAATTTTTACTTTATAACTTTTCACAAGACAATTAATTTATCTAAACATCATATTATATATATGGTACTAAAATATATTTGCAATGGGTAAACACCACTAATGGTCCTATTTATCATTAATTTTTTGCATAGTGGTCCCTCTTATGTTTTTTTTTCCCACGTCAGTCCCCACTATGAATTATTTGTTTCACTTTGGTCATTTTCAGGTGGTCTAAGGTGAACTAAAGTGCCAAAATAATTTTATGAGGGACTAAATTGATAAAGAAATAGTTTTATGAGGGACTAAATTGATACAAAACAATTGTATGAGGGACTATAGTGTAACACTATAAATAAAAGACCCCCTGTAAATGAACAAAGTAAAACAAATAATTCATAACGGGAAATAACGTGGAAAAAAAATAAAAAAAATGCAAGAAAGACCACGTAAAAATTAATGATAGGGAGAATTATTAGTTGTGTCTACAGTTGTGAACATTCTTCAAACAAGAGAAATATTTTATTTATTAAATAATATAAATAGTATTTCTTAACTTATTTTAAAGAAAAAATAGAATTGTCGCGTATGGAAAAATCCCCTTATCGGGTTGGTGGTAGTATACGAAGGAAATGAACGTAGAAAAATAATTGGCCCACAAAATGAAATGAATTAAATTCTCAACTCTCTCTCTCTCTCTCTCTCTCAAACAATGCGTACGGATGTGGAAGTGCATGGTCTTTCAATAGAGACCACTGCACCTTATCACTGATTCACTCTATGAGCATCTTTTTAGCATTGCGGTGCTGCCACGGATCTTTGATGCTTTTATGTGCTTGCCGGTCCGATCACCCTGGCCCGGCCCGACCCCACTTAAAATATTTCCTTACCTTTTTTTTTTCTTTTTTTTTTTAACCAATGGTCCATAAATATCGGGACCACACATTAAATTATTAGAAATATAAAATAACTATCTATAATTAAGTTTGAAAGAAAATAAAAATGAGTTTGAAGATAAAACAAATTAAATTTTGATAGCAGAATGCTATTTAGAGAAAAAAATCTTAATATAACATTTTTTGATAAATAATTAGTGTATGTTAAAAAAAAATAGAATCTTAGTGCATGTCAATTAAACATAAAACTTTGTTATTAAATACATCAATTAGAAAACAAGAAGCAATTGATAAGGCAATCAATACAATAACAACTCAAATAATTGATCGTAAGAACAACAATAGGATACAATTTTATGTTAGTTTTTGAATTTGTTATATTGAAGTTGGTTGTCAAATTAACGTATGTATAAAAAAAAATTAGTAGATTATATATCACTTTATTAGAGATGCTTTAACAAGTAACTACCAATTTAAACGAGTGTAAAACTAATGATGATTGGTTGAGCTGTAAAGAATCTTATTATCAATTTTGAAAGGGATAAATTCAAATTATGGATTAGAATTATTATTTCCTTCGACTTTTGATAAAAAAATTTATCCTTTTGCTTTTGACACAGAAATGTTAGGTAATAAAATTAGAAATATAAATTTTGAGTAACTTTATCATTATGCTTTAGAAATTTTTAGTTCATAGTTAGTGTTATCAGATTATTACTTTACATGAATTAGTATTTTTTATAAGAAACATTTCATTTACAACAAGTGAGTCTTGTTTTGGATCATTTCAAAAAGGAAATATGAATAAAATAATTAGGATTAAGAAATTATGTTTTAACTGATCTTTTATTTTTGGTTATCGAAAACGAAAATATAAAACAACTCTACTTCAATAGGTTTTTTGATCAATTTCTTTTATAAAGTTTCCAAAAATTCTCAAAAGATTCTGGTATTTATAAAAACCAATATGAGTTATTGCGGAAACCACACCACTGCGACAACAACACAATTAATATTGAAAATCCAATTCATTTTCATTCCAATAAACAAAAGAAAAATAATTTTAAAAATAAAAATATAGAAAAGGATGAAAAAGTCCCCACCATTATTATTGCTAGGTTTTTTTTCTCTTCCTTATCTCCTCCACTTCCATCTCTGTTCCTCTCTTGAAGCTCGCGCCTTCACGAGCCCCCTCTTCTATCTCTCTTCCCCTCTTTCCTTTTTATATATAAAAAATTACATAAAAAATATATATACACATAATTTAACCCCAAAAAGTGATGCGAAAAACCAAGCAAAAACCATGATTTTCAAGATTCAACTCACCCACTTGTGATGATCCATGTTTCTTGAATCAATTGCTCACCCAAACAAACCCTATACCCCGAAAAATAAATAAAGTTTAAAATTTCTCTCCCTTTTAGTTGAAATGAAAAGAGATCGTGATCGTTCAAAGCCAGAGGCGGCCGCCGCCGCCGCCAGTGGAAGCTCCACCGGCAAAGCAAAGATGTGGGCCGATACACCGCCGCAGCCGGACGCCGGAATGGACGAGCTATTTGCTGTTCTCGGTTACAAAGTGAAGTCCTCAGACATGGCAGATGTTGCAGAAAAGCTCGAACAACTAGAAATGGCTATGGGCACCTCAACTGAAGATGGGGTTTCAGTTCTCTCAACCGATACCGTTCACTACAACCCATCCGATCTATCCGGGTGGGTCGAAAACATGTTAACCGGACTCAACAACTTCGATATGATGGACCATACCCAAATCGGAATTCCAGGTGAATCCTCTTCCAATAATCTCATTCCTTTTTCAAACGAGGAAAAGTCGAGGCTAGGTGCCGCACAGGACGGATCAAGAAGCTACATATACGACGATGATTTAAGAGCAATTCCCGGTGGTGCTATATTTAGTAACAATGATTCATCAATTGATGCTTTAGATGGTAATAATAATAATAATAACAAGAGGATGAAATTACAATCTTCATCATCACAATCTCCTCCTAGATCTATGGTGCTTGTGGATTCACAAGAAACAGGGGTGAGATTAGTCCACACTTTAATGGCATGTGCGGAAGCTGTTCAAAAAGATAATTTAAAATTAGCAGATGCTTTAGTTAAGCACGTGGGGATTTTAGCAGTTTCTCAAATTGGAGCTATGAGAAAAGTTGCTACCTATTTCGCAGAAGCTTTAGCAAGAAAGATATATAAAATCTATCCAGATGATAACTCTCTTGAATCCTCTTATTCCGATGTTTTACAAATGCACTTTTACGAGACGGGCCCGTATCTGAAATTCGCACACTTCACCGCAAATCAAGCGATTCTAGAAGCGTTTGGAAACGCAAGTAAAGTTCATGTAATCGATTTCAGTTTAAAACAGGGGATGCAATGGCCTGCACTTATGCAAGCTCTAGCTAGGAGGCCCGGTGGGCCTCCGGCTTTTAGGCTCACTGGAATCGGGCCGCATCAGCCCGATAACACCGATGCTTTACAGCAAGTGGGTTGGAAATTAGCCCGGTTAGCAGAGGAATTCGGGATTGAATTCGAGTTTCGTGGCTTTGTTGCTAGTTCTTTAGCTGATCTTGATGTGGAAATGTTCGAAATTAGACCGAGTGAAGGCGAAGTGGTTGCGGTTAACTCTGTTCTCGAGCTTCACCGTCTACTGGCCTGGCCCGGTGGGATCGAGAAAGTACTGAATTTGATTAAAGGGTTGAGCCCGAAACTTGTGACGATTGTTGAGCAAGAGGCGAACCACAACGGCGCCGTTTTCTTGGATAGGTTTAATGAGTCGTTGCATTATTACTCGACTATGTTCGACTCGTTGGAGAGTGCCGGGTTGACCCAACCCGATAATCAGGATTTGGTTATGACGGAGGTTTATTTGGGTCGGCAGATATGTAACGTGGTGGCGTGCGAAGGAGCGGATCGGGTTGAGCGGCACGAGACTCTGGCGCAGTGGCGGGTCAGGATGGGATCCGCTGGGTTCGACCCGGTTCACTTGGGGTCAGATGCGTTCAAGCAGGCGAGTATGCTTTTGGCGTTGTTTGCCGGTGGGGATGGGTACAGGGTGGAGGAGAATGATGGGAGTTTGATGCTTGGTTGGCATACGCGGCCGCTCATCGCCACCTCTGCGTGGCGGCTCAAGGTGGTGCGTTGAGTCGACTCGGGATTTGATTCGACTGAGTTAAGTTGGACCTAACTCGGTACGCGCTGACTGACACCACGGAAAGTGGGATTGCTGAGTTGGTTTGAGAGGGAGAGAGAGAGAGACAGGGCCTATAATTGTGTCAAATCATGTGTTTTTACTGTATACTCCCTGTCTCTAAGTCAGCTTTTTTTATTTTATTTTTTATTTTTTGAGTTTTTATTTGGGTATATTTATTTAAGGTTAAAACTTATTTTACTTTATATGCCTTTTCTGGGATTTTATGTACTTTGGCTTAATTATCCTCTTTCTTTATCCTCTTATGTAAAAGTGTGGTCAGTGACTCGGTACCAATGTGTAAAAAACTAAAATATTTTACTCGAGAGTTAAATAAAATATGAGTGGTTTATATTGGGGGTAGCTCAAAAATGGCGTTTTAGTTTAATTTAATGTCTCTATAACTAGAATTATACAAATTTTATTTTTCTCCCCCCCCACCCCCCCCCCCCCCCACCCCCCCCCCCCCCCACCCCCCCCCCCCCCCACCCCCCCCCCCCCCCACCCCCCCCCCCCCCCACCCCCCCCCCCCCCCACCCCCCCCCCCCCCCACCCCCCCCCCCCCCCACCCCCCCCCCCCCCCACCCCCCCCCCCCCCCACCCCCCCCCCCCCCCACCCCCCCCCCCCCCCACCCCCCCCCCCCCCCACCCCCCCCCCCCCCCACCCCCCCCCCCCCCCACCCCCCCCCCCCCCCACCCCCCCCCCCCCCCACCCCCCCCCCCCCCCACCCCCCCCCCCCCCCACCCCCCCCCCCCCCCACCCCCCCCCCCCCCCACCCCCCCCCCCCCCCACCCCCCCCCCCCCCCACCCCCCCCCCCCCCCACCCCCCCCCCCCCCCACCCCCCCCCCCCCCCACCCCCCCCCCCCCCCACCCCCCCCCCCCCCCACCCCCCCCCCCCCCCACCCCCCCCCCCCCCCACCCCCCCCCCCATGCTACTTTTGAAGTAAAATATAAAAGAGTAGGAATCTTTGGTGTCTTCGATAAAGTCTTGAATACCCATCAAAATCATTGCCAAGTAATGTAATGTAATGTAGTATTTGCATTTGCATTGCATTCAACCTTTGCGGTTATCTTGACTTTTCAAAAACTTTCTTGCTTATGACTGAAATTTAACTAGTTGATACTTGGTGACTTTTGAGAGTGCCTCCAAATCTTCATTATTGAATAGCCATTATTGAATAGCCGTGGGACTTGGTTTCAAATATATAGGGTCTGTTTGGATCGGTTTTCGCGAAACATGATATGGAATGATTTTGATTGAAATATTAAAATGATAAAATATTAGTAAGATAATAGATAGTAGGATTTGAAATTTTGATATATGGAATGATCATATTTGATATCCTATTTATTGTTGTTTGTCTAACTTTTTTTTTTTTTTAATAGAGAACATCCGTGAACGAGTTATTCATCCGGGGCCAATTGATCCATCTGTACTCACTCTACAAAATGAGCATCGTTCTAGTCATATTTGGAATGGGCATGAGTTTGAGCCCCTCAATTGTCGTCGTGCAGACTCGTGCCTTAAAGACATAGAGGCTTGTTTCGACCATAGAGTGATGCCATGTTTGATAAGCTCCGGATTTTATGGAGTTTATTGTATCGGAAGAATAAAATATGACTAGTCATTAATTACTGCCTTGATTGAGCGTTGGCGTGAAGAGACTCATACATTTCACCTACGCATCGGCGAGGCTACCATTACCCTACAAGACGTAGGAGTAATACTTGGTCTTCCGATTGAGGGACACGTTGTTACTAGTAGTGATCTAAAACGTACGATGTCTGAATGGCATGATCTTTGTGAAGAGCTATTGGGTGTTAGAACGCCCCGGAATGCCATTGATGGAGTTTCTTTGAAGTTAAAATGGTTAATGGATGAATTGGTGGAACTACCCTTGAATGCCACTCTCGAAAGGGTTCAAAAACACGCTCGAGCTATTATTCTAGCATTGATTGGTGGTGTTGTCCTACCCAACAAAACAGGAAAAAGGTAGATATGAAATATCTTCCCCTTCTACAAGATATTGAAATGATTGGGGCTTTTAGTTGGGGTAGTGCGGCTTTATCATGTTTATATAACGAGCTAGCGAAGCTACTAAACCTGATATTAAGCAGATTGCTGGGTGCTTGACCCTATTACAGGTATCAATCATTACTTCGTTGGTGGACTTGTTAATTATAATATTTTCAATTTATATACTTATTTGATTTATGTAAAATAGATTTGGGCATGGGAGAGATTTTGTTGCATGCGGCCAAATATTGAACAAACCGTTCAATGTTTGCCTATATTAGACCCTCGTGGACCTCTTGGGTACAAGTAAGTAAGCATACTCCTTATTTAATTATGAATGAATCACTCAACAATAGATTGACTAATTCGATGTTTTTGAACCATAATTAGGTGGCGTGCAACTAAGTTGCTACGTGATATTCATACCCATGTATTAAAAATGTATCGAGACCAACTGGACCAGCTCAGTGACGATCAGTTTGTGTGGCGGCCCTACGTGCTAGAGGAGTTGCCTGATTATTGTCTTCGTGGAATGCCTCAGTTATGGATGAGCAAGGTCCCACTGATATGCTTTGAAAAGGTGGAGTTCATTTTCCCAGATCGGGTGCTTCGACAGTTTGGAATGTTGCAAGGTATCCCTGTTCCATGTGACACAATTAGGGACCTACACAATATAGACCATCGGGGAAAAAAAATGTTCATTGGGCTGATGAGCACCAATATTATACCAACTTATGGCTGAATTATGAACAGTTTGTTGTGAACGGAGATATTGGTGTAGAGGATATGTGATATAATCATGAATATATGATATGGTATCGGCATATCACGAGGATGTTTGTAGGAAATTCATATCCCATTCCGGCACAGATAGATGGGGGAGCTCACACAGGGTACAGGGGTATCGGCGGCGGAGTTGAGGGTCTGGTATGACAACTAACACTATAACCTACTAATATATATTTTCTATTGTATAAATATATTCTAACGTATTTACTTTCGCATGATACAGCTTCAACAACTACAAAGAATCGACTTTTTACTTGGGCAAGTTGATCATTCATGTCCTCAAGCTACTGAATCTCGCAATATAATTGCAAATACTTTCACCGCTTATAAAGAGCACGGTCGACTTGAAGCAGAACAATTTGAGTTGCCTCCTCTGTATTATACTGCCCCTCATACACAAAGGCCGAAAGAACGACTTCGTGGACGTCGTGGTCAAGAAGCAGGCCCCCTAGCCCATCCTACAGCTCCATCATCTTCTCAAACATCTCCACCTCCTACCCATCGTGAGTTCATTCCATCATCTTCTCAAACATGTCCACCTCCTACCCAACGTGGGTTCATTCCACCACCATGGTTTACTCACGCCGAGTATTCTACACCCAACTTCGCTGCATCTCAGCATGAATCCCAATTTGAGTGTGTTACTCAGGCTGACACGCAAACACATATTGGTACACATACTCAGGGCGACAATGTGCAGGTTGGTACTCAGGGTGATTCTATGCAGGTTGGTACTCGAGGTTAAGATTTGGGGTCTATTGAGCGTCAAACCTCCATAAAATTTTTCAGGAAAAGGTTCTCACAAAGGGCCAAAAGAGCGCCAAACCGCTATACACCGAACTAACACTTGAGTACTGGTGGTTATGTTTGATTGTGTAGTATTAATATGTTTGGATTGGCTGGCTTTGATCATTATCTAATAGACAATATTAATTTGTTTAAATATGTGATTCTTCTTATGTAATGTTGATATTTGAAAATTGTAATTAAATATGTGATTATGGTTGTTTAATGTTGATATTTGGAAATTATAATTGAATATGTGATTATGGTTGTTTAATGTTGATATTTGGAAATTATAATTGCATTTTTGGTACTGCGCTTTAGGCCAATTCCCACTTTTAATACATCATTTTTTGTATCCAACACATTTGGTACACCGTTTTAACAAATTATGACATATTTGGTACTTTCGTTAAAAGTAGAGTAGAACTGCATATCAAACAATTAAGAAACTTATTAGAGTTTGTTTGCACCATGTAACAAAAAACAAACCACATCATACTTGGTGTATAATATGACATGATTGAAACAAGAAAATCAATAATTTAATTATACATAATTTAATTTTAATTCTCTAGAATGTAAATATAACATCAACATAAAACATTCGAATTACATTAAAATTTAGTCATTATCCCTATTTTGTGTGCATGTGCGACGCGTATGTCCCTCATTCCCACAAGTTGAACAATGAATTACCCGTTTGTCGGCTTGAAAATCCATTTCATTGCGAATGCGCCTTGATTTTGGTCGACCTTTCTTGCGTTCAAGTTTGGGGTTAGGTTCGAATACTGGACCATTATACTCATTCCAATATGCCTCGTTCTCCAAGGGTTCGAATGTTCCACTCCATGTCATCGCGTACTTCTCGACAGTATAAAATGATGATACAAAAGATGAAGGATCAACATTTTGATTATTGCAACATGCAAGAACGTGGGAACAAGGAACATGATACGCAACCCACTTCCCACATGTGCACGTCTTTTTGCCAAAACGTACAATTTGAACATGACCTCCCTTGGTTCCGCAACAACCGGTAATTACAGAATAAACCCCCCCCCCCCCCCCCACGTACAGAATTGTTGAAAATTATAACGTGCATATCCCCAACCTTGTTGTTGTTGTGTAGTAGCATATTATAAACTTTGGGGCTAAATGTATTTTGTGGTTGAATGTTTGGTAGACCAATATTTTCCAATGCTTGTGTAGCAATACCAATTCTTTGTTGAAAGTAGTAAACACAACGATAAAATGTAGTCTCGATAATTGCTGTAATAGGCATACCACGAGCTCCTTTCATGACACCATTAAAAACTTCTGAAATGTTAGTTGTCATTAGGCCATACTTATAACCGCCATCATGTGCAATTGTCCACTTTTTTGGGTCGAGTTTATTCAACCACCGTCGAGCATCAGGATTCAATAGGTCAATTTGATCCAACACATTATTTAACTTGAGCTCCTGGTGTGAGCAACCCGCCTTCCAAACTAACCTTTTTAAATTGCCACCCGTATGGACTTTGCAAAAAATTGGCTCGTACATGCTTCAAACAATACCGATGACGCAAATTTGTCAATCCACTTGCTCGCATTGCTTTAATTGCATTCAATATACCGTTGTGACGGTCCGAAATCAAGCATATATCACGACCTTTGACAACATGTTCTTAGAAAAGGTTCAAGAACCAATTCCAAGTCTTAAATGACTCATTCTTTACAATAGCAAAGGCAAGAGGAAATATACTCTTATTTGCATCACAACCCATTGTGATTACGCCCAAACTTGTCGAAACAAAGCGATCGATGTAGAATAGATTGGGCGGTCGTATCCACGAGGAGATGACTAAAATAAGCTAAGACCGTTAGTAGACAAAGTAGCTTTTAGAGATAAATAAACAAACTAAATTAACGAAGTGATTTGATTTTAAGAACACTTAAAGAAAAGTGAATTTTTGGTTGTTGAAAAATACGATAATTAAAACGGTAAGGTGTCAAGAATCTCTTATATGCTTCGTTCACTTATTTGGATTGACTCATAAAATTACTCAATTGAAAGTTTCACATCCCAAACAATCAATTGGAAGATAAAGAATTGAAAAACACATGATTTCTAATGTATTTGAGTAAATAATTTTCTTTCTTTTAGAATTGGCACAAAATATCATCTTATGAGAAATCGAAAACATATAATATACCAAGGCATATTGCATTAAAAGACTACCCATAAAACGAATGACTTATATCAATATAATTATATCATAAAGATTCTCACATAAAAAGAGCTTGACTAGATTTATATGAAAACTTATAAAACAATTGTATTAACATAAGAGTTGATGAAAATAGTTGAAGAAGAGTAAATTACTCAAATTTATAAAACTTACAAAACCTTGAAGAATCGAATCCAAATAAGATCACTACGCATATAAGTTCATCTCTAACCTCACCAAAGAAACTCTAGCCTAATTTGCTAATCATTATCACAAGTTCTAGAGAGAAAATATGATAATGATTTGAGAGAGAATTGTAACTAAGACTAAGAATTGTGTGTTTTAAGATGTGTGATTCTAGGACTATATATAGGTGCTAAATAGCCCTAATCCAAGTAGGAGAATGCTTAGGAGGTAGAAATTGAGTAGGAAGATGTTTAGGAGGCTCAATCCTCGTATGGAAAGGATTTATGCAAGTTTCCTAATCACTTTAGGACAAAAATCGCTTTTCCCGCGTAGTAAATTCTGCTCTGCGCGACATATTTGTAAAAGGCATATCTTTGCGCTCTGAACTCCAAATCCAGATCCGTAAAGTCCGTAACGTAGCTAACTCCTTCGTCTACAACATATCCTAAATTCAGCTTAATAGGAGTTTCCTTGAGAGAGTTATCATCCTTGGAAGTAGCAGCAATATTTCTGGCAGATTCCTTATTTGTTGTTCTTGCACTAATTGACCTCCTTGAACCTTCCCTTGTTTCAAATAATGCCTTTGATACTTGTTTAATTTGGGAAAGCTAAATATTCCGGGGTCCATATTTTATATTCCTACAAAAACAAATCAAAACTCAATATTTTCTAATCACAATAATTTCTATTAATTTCATGAAAATATCAAATTAACACTTGATTTATTTGGAAAATTAGAACAATTTAAGTGCATTTTCAAGCACCAATCACAACCCCCAACCAGCTTATTGCTAGTCTCTAGCAATCCAAGCGCAAATAAGATATAAGCATGATGAACAAAACTGAGAAGAAATAAGATAAACTATCCAAGTACTTCAATCAAAGAGTTAGTCAAAGATCACAATCGCTATCAAGATTAGTTCGATCATAACTCCCAAAATGTGTGTGTGTGAATACTAAGCCAAAACCTTCATACCACAAACCACAATACACATAGCTTTCGAAAAATTACCAAGAAAAGTTTCAACTCCATTTCCTCACGGGTAAAGTGTTTAAATTTTTAGGACAAGGATTTCACTCATGGAGTTGGAAAACAGATAGTCACTCAAAGAAATAGGCCATATTTTTACGGACAAGCATACAAACAAACATTGATCCAATGATAGGAAACATAACTATCTAGAGGGCACATTCTTTCACAATTTAGCTTCAGGATTTCAATTGGTCAATACATACTATGGAGCCATATAAAGATTACTTGAATATGACAGTGTCCTCTTTCAGAAATCTACCACCCCCAACCTAAATATGACAGTGTCCTCATTGTCACTATAATATGAATGCAAAGAATACAAGAGACAAATGACTACTTGAATGATGTAAGTTAAGCTAGAGATGATCTTATAAACACACAAACGGAAGAAAAAAACAAAAAAAACAAAACACACCAAAAAAAACAAAAAAAACTATAGTACATAATGGAAAGATAGAACCTGATCAATGGTAGATAGGAGCCGCAAGTGCAATCTCCTCACGTTCATCTACCCTCTCCACAATTTGCTTTAATCGTTGGCCATTCACACGAAAAAGTCTCCCGTCTTTAGGATTTTCGACTTCTATGGAACCATTGGGAAAAACTTGTTTTACCACAAACGGACCAGTCCATCTTGATCTCAACTTTCCAGGGTCAAAGTTCTTTCTAATGTTATGCTTGTCATGAGCCACTTTCAGTGCTTGAGCGGAAGATGTCTTTGGTTTTCTTCTTTCTGTTGGTAGATCCTTGAAGTGCGGGTGCCAAAATCTCTTTTCTTTTACCCTTGTTTCATTAACAAAATTAGATGAATTAATTTTATTAATAGAGTTAAGCGAATCATCAAAATTAGAATTACAAAGGAGATAGTGTAAGGCTTCAGAATTTTCCCTTTCGAATGTTTCAGACACCAATGAATCTATCATATAAGTATGGTGACACTCATCTTCATCTTGTAGTTGCTTCCCAACATGGAATACATTGACTTCCAGTGTCATATTACCAAATGTAAGCTTCATAAGACCATTCCTACAATTGATGAGAGCATTTGCTGTAGCAAGGAAAGGTCTACCTAGGATCAGTGGTATCTTAGACTCCATATTGACCACAGATTGAGTATCCAAGACCAAGAAATCAACAGGATAATAGAATTTGTCAATTTGAAGCAAAACATCCTCTACTATTCCCTTGGGTCTACGAATGGTTCGGTCAGCTAGTTGCAAAACAACAGATGTAGGCTTGATCTCTCCAAGGCCAAGTTGCAAGTAAACTGAGTATGGCATAAGGTTTACACTTGCTCCAAGGTCTAATAAAGCTTGACTAAACTCATGTGGACCAATCTGACAGGTTATCGTGGGACACCCAGGATCTTTATATTTAGGTGGTACCTTTTGCTCAATCACTGCACTTATTTGCTCAGTCAAAAATGCGGTTTTCTTGACATTGTGTTTTCTTTTCACAGTACACAAATCCTTAATCACCTTGGCATATGAAGGTACCTGTCTGATAACATGTAACAAAGGCAAATTAATTTTGACTTGTTTCAAATGTTCAAGAATTTCACCATGATTTTCTGGTATTTTTCCCAATTTCAGTGCTTGAGGGAAAGGAACATGGACCGAGGTTTTCTGCTCAACTTCCTTAGGGGGGTCGTTTGGCGGACTAGATAAAGTTGGTCCCTCTATGACCTTACCGCTACGAGTGGTGATGGCATTGATATCTTTGATGTTATGTGATTCGGACGACTCCATCTTATGTTGCCCCTTAGGATTAGACTGTGGTTGGGAAAGGAACTTGCTTCGTTCTTGTATAGTAAGAGCACTAGTCAGCTTACCAATTTGATTTTTAATCTC
The DNA here is from genome assembly GCA_034814905.1 of Penstemon davidsonii. NCBI lineage: Eukaryota > Viridiplantae > Streptophyta > Magnoliopsida > Lamiales > Plantaginaceae > Penstemon > Penstemon davidsonii. The sequence goes on from JAYDYQ010002686.1 coordinate 13,609,715, forward strand.
TTTGTTCTCTTCCACAATCTGAGTTATTACGGCTTCTACCTTTTGATTAGTCTTACTTTGTGCCTCAATAAATGCTTGAAGTGTGTCCTCTAAAGGATTCCTATTTTGGTGAGCATTATTTTGAGGTGCAGGGTAAGTTCTAGGTGCTTGTCCCTCAGATTTCCAACTAAAGTTAGGGTGATTTCTCCAACCAGGATTGTACGTCTCAGAATAAGGTGAAAAAGGTTTTCTATATGTTCCTAAGGCACTACATTGTTCTTCGTAAACCTCTCTCATCTCACCAAGTGTAGGACATACTTGAGCTAAATGATCTATCCCACCAAAAATGAAACAACTATCTTGTGACTCTACCCTTGCAACTTGTTGAGGTTTTTGACTATTTTTTGTTTCTAAAGCTTTTAATTTGTTAGTCAATGCTTCAACTTGTGCTTTAAGGTTGTCTTCTTCCTTAAGATAGTAAATTCCACTAGTTTTTGTTCTACTAGTACCATCAGTAGTACTAGGTCCAGTCCAGGTGTGAGCTTTTTCGGCTATGTCATTTAGGTACTCTATGGCCTCATCGGGATCTTTTTCAAGAAACTCCCCATTACACATCATTTCAATAAATTGACGCTCCCTAGATGTAAGTCCCTCATAGAAATAACTAACAAGACGCCAATTTTCATACCCATGGTGCGGACACATATTCAACAATTCTTTGAACCTCTCCCAAGCTTGGTATAAAGTTTCATTATCTTTTTGGGAAAAGGTAGAGATTTGTCTCTTAAGGTTGTTGGTCTTATGTTGGGGAAAGTATTTGTTGAAAAAGGCTTCGGTCATTTCTGCCCATGTACCTATAGATCTAGGTCTCAAAGAGTACAACCAGCTTTTTGCTTTGTCTTTTAGCGAGAAAGGGAAGAATTTCAACCTAATTGACTCTACGACATTGGGTTGACTATTAAAAGTTGCGATGACCTCCTCGAATTCTCTAATGTGTAGGTACGGATTCTCACTATCCATGCCATGAAAGGTTGGTAAGAGTTGGATCATTCCTGGTTTGAAATCTATTTGCGGATTATTTGCGGGAAACATGATGCATGAAGGGGTGGCTGTGCGGTTTGGGTGTAGGTATTCTCTTAAGGAACGTGCAGGGTTGTTTTCAAGTTGGTCCATTGTGGTAGGTGTATCAGTTAATGCAATACTTGACCAAGATTCACTTAAAAATTGAGAAGTTGGATTGATTCCCTCAGTGTTTTCCCTAAGTTCTTTCTTTAACCTACGCAAAGTTTTCTCAATTTCTGGATCGTACTGCAATTCACCTCGTTAGCTAAATAACTACTTATGATGCTTACTTGTTGCACCTCCCCGGCAACGGCGCCAAAATTTGATTACGCCCAAACTTGTCGAAACAAAGCGATCGATGTAGAATAGATTGGGCGGTCGTATCCACGAGGAGATGACTAAAATAAGCTAAGACCGTTAGTAGACAAAGTAGCTTTTAGAGATAAATAAACAAACTAAATTAACGAAGTGATTTGATTTTAAGAAAACTTAAAGAAAAGTGAATTTTTGGTTGTTGAAAAATACGATAATTAAAACGGTAAGGTGTCAAGAATCCCTTATATGCTTCGTTCACTTATTTGGATTGACTCATAAAATTACTAAATTGAAAGTTTCACATCCCAAACAATCAATTGGAAGATAAAGAATTGAAAAACACATGATTTCTAATGTATTTGAGTAAATAATTTTCTTGCTTTTAGAATTGGCACAAAATATCATCTTATGAGAAATCGAAAACATACTATATACCAAGGCATATTGCATTAAAAGACTACCCATAAAACGAATGACTTATATCAATATAATTATATCATAAAGATTCTCACATAAAAAGAGCTTGACTAGATTTATATGAAAACTTATAAAACAATTGTATTAACATAAGAGTTGATGAAAATAGTTGAAGAAGAGTAAATTACTCAAATTTATAAAACTTACAAAACCTTGAAGAATCGAATCCAAATAAGATCACTACGCATATAAGTTCATCTCTAACCTCACCAAAGAAACTCTAGCCTAATTTGCTAATCATTATCACAAGTTCTAGAGAGAAAATATGATAATGATTTGAGAGAGAATTGTAACTAAGACTAAGAATTGTGTGTTTTAAGATGTGTGATTCTAGGACTATATATAGGTGCTAAATAGCCCTAATCCAAGTAGGAGAATGCTTAGGAGGTAGAAATTGAGTAGGAAGATGTTTAGGAGGCTCAATCCTCGTATGGAAAGGATTTATGCAAGTTTCCTAATCACTTTAGGACAAAAATCGCTTTTCCCGCGTAGTAAATTCTGCTCTGCGCGACATATTTGTAAAAGGCATATCTTTGCGCTCTGAACTCCAAATCCAGATCCGTAAAGTCCGTAACGTAGCTAACTCCTTCCTCTACAACATATCCTAAATTCAGCTTAATAGGAGTTTCCTTGAGAGAGTTATCGTCCTTGGAAGTAGCAGCAATATTTCTGGCAGATTCCTTATTTGTTGTTCTTGCACTAATTGACTTCCTTGAACCTTCCCTTGTTTCAAATAATGCCTTTGATACTTGTTCAATTTGGGAAAGCTAAATATTCCTGGGTCCATATTTTATATTCCTACAAAAACAAATCAAAACTCAATATTTTCTAATCACAATAATTTCTATTAATTTCATGAAAATATCAAATTAACACTTGATTTATTTGGAAAATTAGAACAATTTAAGTGCATTTTCAAGCACCAATCACATTGCAATAAGTAAAACTCCCTTATACCTTCCATGTATAAAAGTACCATCAATGCTAACAACTGGACGACAATGCGTGAAGGCTTCAATGCAAGGCCCAAATGCCCAAAAAACACGATGGAATATACCCATTTGACCAGGTGGTGGACATTTGTAGTACTCGACGATTGTTGAAGGATTATATTGTTTGATAGCTGCGAGTACCTTTGGCAACCTTTGATAAGATTCATCCCAATCTCCATAGATATGTGCAATTGCTTTTTGTTTCCCACACCATGCTTTTTTATATGATATCTCTTTATTGAAGCTTTTCTTCACAGATTTAACAATGACACGAATCTTCAATTTTGGATCTACCTTAACAAGATTTCGGATATCCCAAGCGATCAACTTAGAGTCCAAATGGAAATGATCTTGGCCTAATCCTGCACACAAGCAAGTATGCGTTCCCCGATAACGTGTCACTTCCCACAATCCATGCTTCTTGGCCAATAAACTAGCACGAAGATAGAAGTTGCATGGGTACTCTTTGTTATAACAACATATTACCCATGTTTCATCAGTGCTCTTTTATACCCTGTAACGCCAATTTTTTTGTATGTGATATTTCTTAACAGCACACTGCATGTCAGTTTTTGAACTAAAGAGTAAGCCTTTGCTAAGTTGATCACTCTCCGACATTTGAGTTTGACTTGCACGAATATTTGTGGCATATGATCCTTCACCAATCTCCCTATAAAATGAACAATCTATTTCACTAAAACGATTTTCAGGTTGATCATTGGCAACCATTGTGTCGTTCCCAATAGCATTTTCCTCAATGTCACTACTACTACTGCTACTTACATCGTCCCCTTCCATTATCCTGATTTCAAAATTTTCTTCATCATCTTCAGAATCAGTCTCCAAATCATCATTTAGTCTTCCATTTCGATGCACGTGAGGACGAATATTTGAGTGTACTACTAAATGGTCTATTTGTCTACTTGTGCCTACGTCTGATTGAAAAGTAGACGGAGCAGTGTTACACACATCATGGTTAGAAGGTGAATAATTTAGGTTATCTTCATCCACATGTGAATCATGGGTGCCACCAATGTATTGGTTGTCTATCGAGTCTATCTCCAAGTACAATTGTAAAGTGCGCCTAGAATAATAAGTAAAAACATCAAACATAGCTCCAACACTGATAATATCGTTAATGGGAAATGCAGTAAAACTAATAGTATTCCCAAAACAAATATGATATCTACATGTCACTCCCAACTTGAACTCTCGTTTGTTTAGCCCAGTAGCTCTGTACAATTCTGTTAGTAGTTCATCATAACTCCATCTACTATCCGCCCTAGGGGGATATTTAGGTGGAATATCGTACTCACAACCATTGGATGGTTTCGATATTTTCCCTCCCCAGTAGCACAAAAACGTAACCGATAAACAATCCATTACAAACCTGATAGAATATAAAAAAAATATTACATAACCTTTTGAACAAATTATCTAAATTGTCATATTTATTTATTCACATAATATAATTAGAAAACAAAGTTACTTAATTTAAGAAAATATTTTACTATATATAATGATTTAAACTGAGAAAAATATATCATCCATTAATTCAATCAAAAACAAATTTTACAATACTACTTAATTTCATAAAGGAATAAATTGGTTACTACTAAATAAAACTTTGAGGAAAATATTAAACCCTAAACAAACAAAAATAATACTTGGTATTTCAAATAAAATATGTTGAGAAAATTACTTGAAAAATAATACTTGGAATACATGTTGAACCTTTTTAGAATATTTTTTACCAAAATTGTAGTACAATTCCTCAAAATACCTAAAATTAGTATTATATCAAGAGAGAATATAAAAACAGAAAAAAGTAGGGAAGTAAGAATCTACATTATGCAAATATATTCACATAAATATACCTGATCGAGAGAGAGTGAGAGAAGAGTCTATATAAATCGCCGGAACTTCTGCCTCTGTTTTTGTTTTCGCAAATGGAGAAAAATTGGAATCTGTTTACACAACTAGGGCTTAAATCAAATAGTTTATTAAACTCGCAGCTGACAACTGCGAGTAACTTAAACAAACTCGCAGTTGGCAGCTGCGAGTTTGTGTTTAATTAATTAGCGGAAAGCTAATTAATTAATCTATAGTTAGTGAAAACTCGCAATTGCCAACTGCGAGTTTTAGTTTTTTAATTTTTTTTTTTAATTTTTAATTTTAAGTAAACTCGCAGTTGCCAACTGCGAGTTTAAGCAAAAGGCACATTCCGGGAATTACTTTAGCAACAAAGACATATTGGGAAATTTGTTTCCCATGAAGGTTATTTAGGAAAAAAATTCAACTATGTCCTATTATCTGAGCATGTGCGACTCGTATGTCCTTCCTTCCCACAAGTAGAACAATGAATCACCTGTTTGTCGGCTTGAAAATCCATTTCGTTGCGATTGTGTCTTGATTTTAGTAGACCTTTTTTCCGTTCAAGTTTGCAGTTTGGTTTGAACATCGGACCATTATACTCAGACCAATAAGCCACATTCTCCAATGGTTCAAATCTACCACTACATGTCCTCGAATAATTCTCAATGGTATAAAATAATGATACAAAAGATAAAGGATCAACATTTTGGTTACTACAAGAAGCAAGAACATGGGAACAAGGAACATGATAGGCAACCCACTAACCACATGTGCATGTCCTTTCGCCAATGCGCACGATTTGAACTTTAATTGTTGAAATTGTAACATGCATACCCCCAACCTTCTTGGTGTTGTGGAGGAGAATTTGTTAAACCTTGGGCGTAAATCTATTTTGGGCTTCAGTGTTTGGAGCTCCAACATTTTCCCGAGCAAGTTCAGCAATACCAAGTCTCGATTGAAAGTAATAAACACAACGATAAAATAAAGTCCTAATAATTATTGTAATAGGCATACCACGAGCTCCTTTCATCACGCCATTGAAAACTTATGAAATGTTAGTTGTCATTAGGTCATATCTATAACCACCATCATGTGCAATCATCCATTTTTTTCGGGAGCTTATCCAACCACTTTCGAGCATCAAGACTCAATAGCTCAATTTGATTCAACACAGCTTGAAACTTGCGATCCTGGTGTGAGCAACCCGCCTTCCACACTAGCCTTTTCAAATTACCACCCTTATGAACTTTGCAAAAATTAGAACGCACATGCCTCAAACAGTACTGATGTTGCACATTTGTCCACCTCCTTTCTAGAATCAATATACATTTGTGGCGATCATAAATCAAGCATATATCACGACCCTTCACAACATGTTCTTGCATAAGGTTCATGAACCAATCCCAAGTTTTAAAGGACTCATATTTTACAATAGCAAAGGCCAGTGGCAATATACTATCATTTGCATCACATCCCATCGCAATTAGTAAAACCCCCTTGTACTTTTCATGAAGAAAAGTACCATCAATGCTAGCAACTGGATGACAGTGTGTGAACGCTTGAATACAAGGTCCAAATGTCCAAAAAACACGACGGAATATATCCATTTGATCGGATGGTGGATGTCTATATTACTCAACAATTGTCTCAGGGTTATATTGTTTGATAGCTGCAAGTACTTTTGGCAACCTTTGATAAGATTTCTCCCAATTTCCATAGATTTGTGCAATTGTTTTCTATTTTCCATACCATACTTTTTTACATGATATTTCTTTAATAAATCTATTCTTCACATATTCAGCAATGACACGAATCTTCAAATTTGGATCTACCTTAACAAGATTTAGGATATCCCAAACAATCAACTTAGAGTCCAAATGAAAATGAACTTAGCATAATCCTGCAAACAAACAAGTATGCGGTCCCAGGTAATGTGTCACTTCCCATAATCTATTTTTCTTGATTAATAAACTTGCACGGAGATAGAAGTTGCACGGATACACTTTCTTTTAACAACATATTACCCATGTTTTATCAGTGCTATTCTTTACCTGTAGCTCCAATTCTCTTTTATATGATATTTCTTGACAGCACACTGCATTTCGGCTTTCAACCTAAAGAGTAAGTTTTTGACTAGTTCGTCACTCTCAGACAATTGAATTTGAATTGCACGAATATCTGTGATACATGATCCTTCACCAGTTTTCCTATAAAATCGGTAATTCACCTCATTATACGATTTCAAGGAAGTTCATTGACATCCATACTGTCATCCCCAATATCAGTCTCGTCAATGTCACTGCTAATACTGCTACTTCCATCGTTCTCTTTCATTAGCCTGTGTTCAAAACATCCTTCATCATCTTCAGAATCAGTCTCCAAATCTTCGTTTAGTTCTCTTACATTTCGAGGCCTAGGAGGACTAACATTTGTGTGTACTATTTGTGTAGTCATTCCAACGTCTGACTGGAAAGTCAACGGAACCGGGTTACCCAAATCATGGTAAGAAGGTGAATACTTTTGGTTACCTTCGTCCACATTATCATAGCTTCAACACCATTATTATCATTAACGGGAAGGGCTACATAATTAGCAGTGTCACGGTAAAATGAAATAGGATATCTACATCAATCCCAACCTAAACTCCCGTTTGTTTAGCCCGATAACTCTGTACAACTCTGTTAGTAACTTCTCATAACTCCATCTACTATCCGCCCTAAGAGGTCGTTTTGGTTGAATATCATACTCACACCCATTAGATGAGTTAAATATATTTCTTCCCCAATAGCACAAAAAAGTAACCGGTGAGCCATCTATTACAAACCTAGAAATTTTTTTAAAAAGTTCAAAATTACCTTTTGAACAATTTTAGTAAATTTTCATATTTATTTATCCATGTTGGATGAAGATGAAGACTTAAAAGTGAAGGGAGGTTTTGATGATTTCCAAAAGTCATCAGCTAAGTATGGAAGCTTAGTACAAACCTTAGAAGATATTTGACCAAGGAAGAATTCACTTCAGACAAATCAAATATGGTCCAGAAGACTACTGATCTGTTGCTGTAGAAAGAAATCAGACTGGTGGATTTTCAGCCGACTCAAATCAGATTAGTTCAAGTTTGGGATCAGCCGAGTGTACATCAGACGAGTGATTTCGATCAGCAGAGTGGAAGTGGATCAGAAGTTATTGCAACGGTAATAAATGCACTTGGAGTAATAAATGCTGAAGAGGAAGGGTATTTATGACAAATGATTGAAGAGAAACCTCGTATCAGCTTGGTGCATTTAATGCGGACTGACAGAAAGTACAGCAGAGTGTACAGTGTTCAGTCGCAGGTAGCCGTTTCTGCAGAAGGGACCAGTACTCGAGGATTTGAACACCTGTCGATCTCTCAACGGGCAGATTTTCAAATCTCAAGTATAAATAGTTCAGTTCAAGAGTTGAAGAAGAAGAAGCAACACAACTGAGATTAAAATCGAAGCAGAATTCTTCTAAGTCTCAACTTCAAGAACAGAACACTCATCAGCCGAGTCATTTGTTGACGAAGCAGAATAGAGAGAAAATAAAATATACATATAAATCTAAGTGATTTTGTGATAAACGTGTTGTGAGAAGTAGATATCCATCTAAGTGAGTGATATTACTTCAGAGAGTAGGAGTTTCTTTGTGATTTTCTATTACGCACTTGTGGCCGTTTCATTTGTTGATAGGCGCAAGCATTGTATATTGTAAACTGTGTGTTTATAGTATAACCCAAGATCTAAGTGACTTGGAAGAGTGGACTAAAGGATTTATATCCATATAACCACTATAAAAATCCTTTGTGTTATACTTGCATTATTTATTGCATATTTTCAAAGAGCATACTTTAACACGAAAAGGTTAACTGTTAAAAAGTTTTAAAAAGGAATTTGCAAAACTGGGGATAAAACTTTTTCTAAGTTAAGAAAACTACTTTTGAAAAACACTAGAAAAATCCGCTACAAGTTAGTAAATTTAAAACTCTGATTTTGATAAAATCAGCTAAGTAAAATCAGAAGAGTGGTCAACTCTGCTGTTCAAAGCTTTGTGCGAGATCAGCTTAGTCAACTTACAATTCCTGATCAGCTTAGTCTGCTGACAGAAAAAGTTAGAGATTTTGAAAGTTAAATTTTTAGAGGTCTATTCCCCCCCCCCCCCCCCCTCTAGACCTCATCTTACAACTTGGGGCCAACAAGTGGTATCAGAGCAGGTGTTTCATCTGATTCATTTGCCTGATCAACGAGATTGATCCTAGAGTGTTTTTCAAAGGTTTTCAAAAGTTTTCAAAAGAGCATCTTTTTGAAAATAAAAATTTTTGAAAAATGGATTGTATCAGCCTTGTTCCCCACATAGGCGGTATGAGCTTTGAGGACTGGAAAATACGCATGGAAATTTTCCTTGCTGCTTATAATGATAATATGTACACGTGCATAACTCAAGGTCCTATAAGAGTTACCAAGACAATCAAAATTGATGGCCAAGATACGGTCGTTGATAAAGAACGTTCAGAGATGTCACCTGATGAAATCAAGTTGAAGAATCTTGACAAAGTTGGAATCTTCATCTTGACAAAAGCCCTCGACAATGAAAGGTTTGACAAGGTCAAACACTGTAAAACATCTAAGGAAATATGGGATAAAGTCCGTGACATGAGCGAAGGGAATGACTCAATCAAAGAACATAATCTGAGTGTTGCCCTGGAGAAGTTTGAAAACTTCAAGATGAAACCTGGACAAACCATTGACCAGATGGATACAAGGTTTACAAAGGTGTTGAACAATGTACTAAAGTTGGGGAAGACGTTCACTGATAAGGAAATCACCGTCAAAGTCTTAAAGGCGCTGCCACCCAAGTTCAACATGAAGATCACAGCGATGGAAGAATCAAGGGATCTGGGGAAGATCTCACTGACTGAGCTGTTTTCTGTACTCAAGGCGTACGAGTATAAAATGCCAAGAATGGGTATAGAAGAGACCTCAACTTCTGGCCCCACTGCTGCCCTGGTCGCTGCAGAAAGAACTAAAAGATCAGCCGGGAGGATAAGAGAAGTGGACTCATCTGATGAGACCACGGTGCTGAACAAAAAGGAGTACACTGCTGGCGATGTTGCTTTGTTATTGAACGGGTTCAAAAAGTTCTACAAAAGAAAAATGAAGAACAAATATAACAATGCTTCTATTTCTAAACCTATCTCTTATTCTCATGATAGTAAGGATGATTATAAATCCAAAATGATGTGCTATAATTGCAGGAAATTGGGACATTTCATCAAGGACTGCCTATATCCTAAAGCTGAGAAGTACACTGAGGAGGAAAAGAAACAGAGGAAAGAGAGGAGACACCAGAAAAGCAAAGTGTTGTTGGCTGAAGCTGAAAAGATAGCAGCCATCTATTCGTCTCAGAATCAGGGACGTCAAGTGATGACTCTGCTGAAGAAGAGACACCTGCACTGCTCTGTCTCATGGCCAAAGAATCAGATGATTCTGACACTGAGGTAACTCTCACTGAAAATGAAGTTGAGCTATTTAGCTCATTTGAGCAAATGATGAAAAACAACACAGATGTTGTTAATGAATTTGCAAAGCTTAAGGACGAGATGATCGTGCTGAAAAAGCAAAATGCTAAACTGAAACTTAGTGTTGAAAAACAACAAGATTCAGCTAAGTATAAAAAGCTTTCACATGAAAGTGAATCTCTGAGAGCAGAATGTGAAATTTACAAAGGAAAAATCATGGAACTTGAAGCTATAATATCTCTTCATGATAAGTCGTCTGTTGCATCAGTAGATACATCTAATGAATAGAGAACACCTTTAGTAAAAGAGAATTTAGAACTGAACAAAACTGAGAAATTCATATCTGCTGATAACAGTAATGTTATTTTATATGTTCAGACTGCTAAATCTACTTCACTTGAGAATGAGAAAAAGGAGAAGAAATCTCCTAAGGCTAAAAAGGGTAAAAAGCCTGAAAATGAAAAACAGACTGGTAAAACAAACAGCAGAGTAGTCCTAAAAAGTCTGCTGATAAGAGTAAAACCAATCAGACTAGTAAAGCTAAGTCGTCTGTTAAAGAGCAAGTAAAAAACAGACCTAAGAAGCAAAGAAATTATAACAATGATGCTTGGTATGGAAATGAGTCTTATTATGTGCAACCTGCTTATTCATCCTATTATGATGCACCTCATTATCCACCTTATTATGCTGCATATCCTGCTCATCATCCAATGCATGCTTACCCTGCTTATCATGCATCTTACCCTGCTACGAGCATTACTCACATCATAATGATTATTAACATAATATGCCTGCTGATTATGGTGAAGATAAAGTTGCTCATGCTCCTGCTAAAACTCAAAAGCCTAAGAAGCCTAAGACTTCAACATCTTGGGTTGTCAAAGGTGACATTAATCCACCAGGACCCTCTCAATAAAGGGTACCTAAAACAATTTTATTTTGTTTTGTAGGTTAGGATTAGGAGTAGGAGTAAAGTAGTGAAGAAATGGTACTTGGACAGTGGATGTTCAAGGCACATGTGTGGAGACATACATGAACTGGCATATGCTGTTGTTGTGAATGGTCCAAGAGTCACTTTTGGAGACAGCAAAGAAGGCAAGGTTGTTGCGGTTGGAAAGCTAATCACAAGAAACATAGAGATATATGACGTCTCTTATGTTAATGGCCTGAAGTACAATCTGCTGAGCATAAGTCAATTTTGTGACAAGGGATTTTCTGTAATGTTTTCATCAGATAAGTGCTATGTTGAACAAGTTGGAACAAAGAAGGTTATTTTATCTGGAAGAAAACAGGGAAATATCTATGTAGTCGACTGGAATTCTGTGGACAAGAATTCTAATGTTTGTTTGGTGGCTTCTACACCAAGTGAAATCAGTTGGCTGTGGCACAAAAGAATGAATCACCTGAATTTCAAGACTATAAACAGATTGATAAAGAATGATCTGGTAGAAGGAATTCCAAAGACAGTCATGAGCAAAGACAAGCTTTGTGACGCATGTCAGAAGGGTAAACAAGTGAAGTCCACTTTCAAAAGCAAGAAGCACCAATCTTCAACCAGAATTTTGGAGCTGTTACATATGGATTTGTTTGGCCCTATTGATCCTATCAGCAATGATGGAAAGAAATACTGCCTAGCTGTTGTGGATGATTTTTCAAGATTTACTTGGGTGATTTTCATAAAGAAGAAAAGTGAAACCAAGGAACATCTTACTAATCTGATGGAACTGATCCAGAATGAAAAGAGTCAAAGAATATTGAAGATCAGATCAGATAGAGGGACTGAATTTACAAACTCTACTGTTGAAGAGTATTGTAACTCCAGAGGAATCAATCATGAGTACTCTGCTGCTAGAACCCCTCAACAAAATGGAGTTGCTGAAAGGAGAAACAGAACTCTAAAGGAAGCTACCGGGACAATGATAGCTGAAGCAAAACTGCCCCAAAGATTCTGGGCAGAAGCCACAAATACAGCATGCTACACCCAGAACAGATGTATGATCAACAAAAGTCAAAACAAGACACCTTATGAGCTATGAAACAACAGAAAGCCTAATTTACATTATCTTAGGATTTTTGGTTGTAAATGTTATGTTTTGAATAATGGGAAAAATCATCTTACTGCATTTGCAGAAAAGGCTGATGAAGCTGTTTTTGTAGGTTACTCTACTGTTAGTAGAGCTTACAGAGTTTTTAACAAAAGAACTTTACTTGTAGAAGAATCTATTCATGTAGTGTTTGATGAACCAAACCAATCGTCTGAAAAGAATCAAAGTGCTAATCCAGAGATATCTGCTGACCTTCAGAAATTGAGTATGGAAAGAAAAGAAGAATATGTTCCCATCATACTACCTGATTTAAACCAAGTTGGTAACTCAAGTGCTGTTCAAAATCAGTCTGCTGATTGTCTAACAGAGGAGTTGCAAACAGCTGACAGACCAGAGCCTGTTCAATAGACTACTACTGAGACTACAACAGTAGTGTTGCAAGATCAATCAAGAGGACAACATCCAGATTTGCAACCTGATCTCAGATGGCTCAGAGATTACCCACCTGACTTAGTGATTGGTGATCCACTGGATAGAGTGAGAACAAGAAGGTCAACTGCAAATGAAACAATGTTTGTAAGTTTTCTTTCACAAATTGAGCCTAAGTTGATTGATGAAGCTCTTAGTGATTCTCACTGGATTGAAGCAATGCAAGAAGAGTTAAATCAATTTGAAAGGAATGAAGTCTGGTACTTAGTTCCCAGACCTACTCATCAAACGGTAATTGGCACTAAGTGGGTATTCAGAAATAAAATGAATGAAGATGGTATTGTTACCAGAAATAAAGCAAGACTAGTTGCCAAAGGTTATTGCCAAGAAGAAGGAATTGATTTTGATGAGACATTCGCACCAGTTGCAAGGCTTGAAGCAATCAGATTATTCTTATCCTATGCTGCTCACAAGAACTTCACTGTCTACCAGATGGATGTGAAGTCCGCTTTTCTCAATGGAGAATTGCAAGAGGAAGTTTATGTTGAACAACCTCCTGGATTTGAAGCTTATCAACAAGGAGACAAAGTGTATCGTCTGAAGAAAGCTCTCTATGGACTGAAACAGGCTCCAAGAGCATGGTATGATACTTTATCTGATTTTCTTTTAGTTAAAGGATTTCGCAAAGGTAAAGTAGATAAGACTTTGTTCACTATTGAATGGGATAATCATATATTGTTAGTTCAAATATATGTGGACGATATTATTTTTGGTTCAACTAACCAACAGATGTGTGAGAAGTTCTCTAAGCTGATGCAGAACAAGTTTGAAATGAGCATGATGGGAGAACTAAATTACTTTCTTGGATTACAAGTCAAACAGCTACCTGATGGTATTTTTATTAATCAAGCAAAGTACACAAAATATCTGTTCAAGAAATTTTACTAGCTCATCTATTAGTGTTCCAATGTCTACTGGACTTCGTATGGACAAGGATGAAGGTGGCAAATCAGTTGACATCACCAAGTACAGAGGCATAATTGGGTCACTGTTATACTTAACAGCAAGCAGACCTGATATTATGTATTATGTTGGGGTTTGTGCGAGATTTCAATCAAATCCTAAGGAATCTCATCTCTTAGCTGCTAAAAGGATATTGAGGTATCTCAAAGGCACACAAGAATTGGGATTGTGGTATCCAAGGGAATCAGGATTTGAACTTACTGGATATTCAGATTCTGACTTTGCTGGCTGTAAATTTGATAGGAAGAGTACTACAGGTACTTGTCAATTTTTAGGCAGTCGTCTGATCTCATGGATGAGTAAGAAACAGACTTCAGTATCCATATCTACTGCTGAAGCTGAATACATTGTTGCTGGAGCATGTTGTGCACAGATACTTTGGTTGAAGCATCAACTAGAAGACTATAATCTCAAGATCAGTGGAATCCCTATCTACTGTGACAATACAAGTACAATCTCACTTACTCAGAATACTACTAGTCATTCCAGGACTAAGCATATTGAGATCAAACATCACTTCATCAGAGACCATGTTGAAAAAGGAAATGTTATTATTGAGTATGTTCACACAGACAATCAGATTGCTGGCATTTTCACCAAACCTTTAAGTGATGCAAGATTTTCTACTCTAAGAGTGGAACTAGGCTTGTTAAAATTAGATTCATAAGCTGAGGGGGAACCTATCAGAAGACTGTGTTCAACAGCTGACTAATGATAACAACAAGTGTTGCACTTCAAGAAGACTGACTCTCAACAGACTAGTTGACTGATGAACTCTTGAATTCAGGGGGAACGTGTAAGACTAGCGGTACTCCTGTTTTATAGATGAAATATTCAATGACAGTTTGTTGAAGTTGTTTTAATCAGAAGATTTGTTCTTAATTCTTGAAGACTTGAAGATTATTTATCTTGCTGGATTGACAAACAACAAAGGAAGATCACTAGATATTGGCTTTCACTAGTGATATATTGTATCAGACAAGTCATCTATCAGATAAGTATTATTTTACTCATCTGTTTTTATTTATGTCAGCTTATATTTAAATGTTGTATTAAAAACGTTTTTATCAGAAACACGCTTTTATAAGTAACAGACAAGTGGCGTTTCAAATTCCCGCCCGTCTGACATAATTAATGAATTTTTGAAATCCGCGTATATCGCTCACACGATCTACTTTTCAGTAACTGATCTAATGGTTGGCATTAATCACGGAAACCGACATCAAACCAACATCTATAAATCCAGATCTGATCAGCTTACTAAGCTTTTACGCACCCTCAAAATTTCAAAAAGTACAAAGCATTTTTACATTCAATCTACTGCAAATCTCTCTCGTTTTTCCTTAATCTTTTTCAAAAATGACTGCCAAAATGAAAGAATCCAACACTGAAGGTAGATTCCTAAACTACCTGACGTATCACACGACCGGCACTCCCAAGATGAAAGAAATTTTGGAAAAGTTCAAAGCTGCTACACTGGTTGATTTCATGGAGGCCCATGAAACAATGGTGTTCAAAGATCAAATCATGGAGTACTACGACTCAGAGGTGAAGCCTGATTTTGATAAGTTGGAGATTAAGACTGAAGTTGGGGGTAAAGTTATCTGCATAACTCCCAAGCTGCTGAACGAGAAATATCATTTATCTATGGAAGGCTCCACTGAAATCTCTACCCTCGCTGAGCCCTTTGAAGCAGATTTCTGGAATCGGCTGCAAAGAAGAATGAAGTATTGTCTGGATACATCAAACAAACTGCCTGCTGAAGTCAAGGATATGATTCCTTTAGCCATTGAGTGGAAGGCTGAAGAAAATCAAGTTCTTCATGAAGCTCCTGTTCAACAGGAAGAGCCTGCTGAAACATCAACCTCTGTTCCTACTGCTGACTTACATTCTTCACTGATGGAATTAATGCAGATGCTGATTGATAATGCCATGAAGGAGATGGAAAGGAGGAATCAGCTGATGTTGAAGCAAATGCAGGAGGCTACTACAAAGATGGTGTAGGAAGCCATAGAGAATTTTCCTCTACCACCAGACAATTCCCTTGCACTGACTCAGAGTATCTTGAGCATGAACAGAAACATTGAAGACGTGAAGGCTGATGTGAGTCATCTGCACACTGCTCTTCAAAGGCACGAGTCTGATATTGCAGGAATTGCCAGAGTCATGAAGGAAGTTGGTGAGGCAGAAATAGAGAAAAATGTTGCCTTGATGCAAGAGTTCACTGTTGTCACCAATAAAGCTCAAAGTGAAATGTCAACACTTCGGTTGAATGTTGACTGCTTAAATGACCAATCTGGTGAGATGAAGACTGCTCAACTTCATATGGAAGCAACTCTGAATCATCACTCTGATCAACTCCAAGTTGTGGATCAAAACATCAGAAAGCTTTGTGCTGCTGTCAACGTAACTCCTGATCAACTCAACCCTGCTGCTGATGACAAAAAGGGGGAAGAGGAATCAGCTAAGAGGAGTGTTACTGCTGCAACTGTTCAAGTACAAGACCAACGTGCTGCTGCTGAAAAGCCAAGTGAAGATGAAGTACTTGAAGAGGAAGCTGAAGATGAAGTACTTGAAGAAGAAGCTGAAGATGAAGAAGCTGCTGAAGAAGAGCCTAAGGACGTAGCAAAAACTGATAAAGAGTTGGCTGCCTCCAAAGACTCTGCTGAAGAACAGCTAGATCCAGACAGAAAATACAAGAGATTAGAGGACATCAAAAGAAAAATCGAAGCTGCCTCTAAGAACTTGCAAGTATTTTCCAGTGGAGAAGATGAAGATGATGAAAGTGATGAGTATGAAGATGAGGAAGAAGAGGAAGATGAAGAAGCTGAAGACTAGGCTAGATTTTCTAGACTAGGTTATCTATTGAAAAATTGTAATCAGCTTACTTTACTTGTAATTTCACTTAAAGTCCATTTTCTTGTAAACTTGTACTGTAATTTCAAAGAATATTTACAAAAGTCACGTTTCCAACAAATTATTTCTATCTCAGAAATCTTTGAGGACTTAACTTTAGTTTTAGGTACAGGTACTTAGCTGAAGTTTTGTCATCATCAAAAAGGGGGAAATTGTTGGATGAAGATGAAGACTTAAAAGTGAAGGGAGGTTTTGATGATTTCCAAAAGTCATCAGCTAAGTACGGAAGCTTAGTACAAACCTTAGAAGATATTTGACCAAGGAAGAATTTACTTCAGACGAGTCAAATATGGTCCAGAAGACTATTGATCTGTTGCTGAAGAAAGGAATCAGACTGGTGGATTTTCAGCCGACTCAAATTAGATTAGTTCAAGTTTGGATCAGCCGAGTGTACATCAGACGAGTGATTTCGATCAGCAGAGTGGAAGTGGATCAGAAGTTATTGCAACGGTAATAAATGCACTTGGAGTAATAAATGCTGAATAGGAAGGGTATTTATGACAAATGATTGAAGAGAAACCTCGTATCAGCTTGGTGCATTTAATGCGGACTGACAGAAGGTACATCAGAGTGTACAGTGTTCAGTCGCAGGTAGCCGTTTCTGCAGAAGGGACCAGTACTCGAGGATTTGAACACCTGTCGATCTCTCAACGGGCAGATTTTCAAATCTCAAGTATAAATAGTTCAATTCAAGAGTTGAAGAAGAAGAAGCAACACAACTGAGATTAAAATCGAAGCAAAATTCTTCTAAGTCTCAACTTCAAGAACAGAACACTCATCAGCCGAGTCATTTGTTGACGAAGCAGAATAGAGAGAAAACAAAATATACATATAAATATGAGTGATTTTGTGAGAAACGTGTTGTGAGAAGTAGATATCCCTCTAAGTGAGTGATATTACTTCAGAGAGTAGGAGTTTCTTTGTGATTTCCTATTGCGCACTTGTGGCCGTTTCATTTGTTGATAGGCGCAAGCATTGTATATTGTAAATTGTGTGTTTATAGTATAACCCAAGATCTAAGTGACTTGGAAGAGTGGACTAAAGGATTTATATCCATATAACCACTATAAAAATCCTTTGTATTATACTTGCATTATTTATTGCATATTTTCAAAGAGCATACTTTAACACGAAAAGGTTAACTGTTAAAAAGTTTTAAAAAGGAGTTTGCAAAACTGGGGATAAAACTTTTTCTAAGTTAAGAAAACTACTTGTGAAAAACACTAGAAAAATCCGCTGCAAGTTAGTAAATTTAAAACTCTGATTTTGATAAAATCAGCTAAGTAAAATCAGAAGAGTGGTCAACTCTGCTGTTCAAAGCTTTGTGCGAGATCAGCTTAGTCAACTTACAATTCCTGATCAGCTTAGTCTGCTGACAGAAAAAGTTAGAGATTTTGAAAGTTAAATTTTTAGAGGTCTATTCCCCCCCCCCCCCCCCCTCTAGACCTCATCTGACCACTTGGGACCAACAATCCACATAATGATAATGAAGATGAATGAAACAAACTTCAAACATAGTCCTTTAATTAATACGCACCAAATTTAAAATTTGTATATTCTTTGTTGGAATATAATTAATTAAATACAATATATATTATTGATCAAAAGATGTGGTAGCAAATTTCTCTTATCTTCAAATCAATATACGTGGTTTTATTTATTGTTTGAGTATCCGCAAAAGAATTGAGATACACAAGTTCTACCTGAGAGAGAGAGAGAGAGAGAGGGGGGGGGGGGGGGGGGGGAATTAGGTTATAAAAATTTCTAAGTAAATTATTTCGTATTTTATGTTCCAGAAACAAACAGTTATATGTTCCAGAAGAATTCAATACAATGTTCCAGTAATTTTAAAGATTAAGTTTGTTGTTCCAGAAATAGTTAGTTACGTTAGTTGTTCCAATATGATTAAGTGTAATTAATTAATTAATTTTTACCCGAGATTAATTAATTCGACTTGTTAATTAATTTCTGATAATTAGCAAGTACCTGCGATTTTAAGAAAAATGTACATTTAGGATAATATTTTTTAGTTTGAATCATATTGGGAAATATTTTTTGTCTAAAAGGCCATAATGGAAAAAAATTCGTACATAGCTTTGTGGAAAGATGAGTTATTTTTAGGAATAGAATGACCCATATAGGTTTGGGTTGGTCGAATATATTCGGATCGACCTGATAAAATACATGTGGAGCCTGGAGTGTTAGGTCATTTCATAAAATTGGGAGAGTTTATTTATCAATTAATGATTCATTTCGTAATCTAGATTGCCGCGTTTAGTATCAATGGGTGATCTAACATCCAAAGGAGAGCAATCTAGTCTGCTTGGCTGAGGAGGTCGAGCAGAGCAATCTGGTCGATCTAGTTAAGGAGGTCGAGTAGAGCAATCTGATTGATCCGGTTTGAGAAGGTCAAGCGGAACAAGCTGGTGAATCCGGTTTGAGAAGGTCGAGCAAAGCAATCTAGTCGATCCGGTTGAGGAGGTCGAGCATAGCAATTTGGACGATCCAATTGAGGAGGTCGAGTAGATCAAGCTGGTTGATCTCATTGAGGAGGTCGAGCAGAGCAAGGTGATTGATCCGGTTGAGGAGGTTGAGCAGAGCAATATAGTCAAATACTTAACTTGGTCAATCTTAAATAGTGTTTGATTATCATGTGTAAGTGAGGATACGGTATATCATCAGTGAACAACCTCTATATCATTTACTTTTATTAGGCGAATAAAATAAGGACTACAATTCAGCCACCCCTAAGGTTATACTAATTATAAATAATTATTGTTGTCAGGCTGTGACGACTTCACATTAGTTAAGCAATTCGGAAATTTGAAATGAAAATGCATGTAGTGGGGATTTGAGGTAGACTTTCTTCAACTTTGTCACTCCTGATATATTACTTTATTTGCTCGCCTACTTTCTTTAATCATCTTTTGAAAATTGAAATAATACATTCTCCTTTTTAGTTAGACGATAGGGTTAGGTCAGGTGGCCGGCTATATTAAGATTTAAGTATGAGTTCGTCAATTGTAAAAATAATTATAAGAGAATTAAATTTTACAATAGTGATTTTAAAAATAATAATATTTATATTAGAATTATTACCGTCGAAAATTACATTATACAAGTTTCAAACAAAAAAGTCTTTTACGTTATAGATCCAAGAAATGATTATAATATCGAATGTCAAACACCAAAGATCATATAATTCATCAGAGTTAAATGTTAATTTACACCATGAAAAACACATAATGTTCAATTTACTCCCTGTAATTTGAAAATGAGTATTTTATCTCCCTGTGAAAATTTTAAAGAAACAATTTACCTTCTTCAGCCATAGAATGTAACTCACTTGTTGAAATTGAGAGTGAGCATGAAAAATATTTTTGTAATATATGGGGGTAAATTGTCACATTTATCATAATATAGAGGGTAAATTGCCATATTATCATAACGCAGAGGGTAAAATACCACTTAAAGAAATATTAGGGAGGCGGTGTAAAACTTTTATAAGATTATATGAGGGTAAAGTGGTCTTTTTCAAATCATATGAATGTAAATTGAACGTTATGAATATCATAGAGCGATAAATTGTCATTAACTCTAATTCACCATACTTGATTTTGATTAAGGTTTAGACACCTTCAAGATCTTGACAAAATCAAAAAGTACTTTTAAGATCACTCCGCAAGATCAAACTTATCATACACGACTAAAAGAATTTATGATCAACATTGGCCTGTAAATAACTTATTTGGGCAATTTTGCGCCCTCAAAAATAAAAAACTAAAAAATGCACCCTCAAATTACGATTCTCTTGGCAAAATGCATCCTATAACTATTTCTCGTGAGATTTAACTCACTTCTCATATATCTTCAGGTGATAAGAGAATATTTATCTTAAATAGTATAAATTCGCTATTCAAGTCTCTTTTGTTTAAAACACCTTGGTACACAGACTTTGTTAGATATAAAATTTCAAAAATATACAGAGAATGACCTATACCTTTTGCACTATTTGGTCCGAGCTGTAAACAGGGCCGGTCCTAGACATTCGGGGGCCCTAGGCGAATTCTAAAACCGGGGCCCTATTTTAAAAAAAAAATATATACTCAAAATTTTAAAAGAAAATATACATATTAAATATTGACATTTTATTCCAAATACATAATTACATGACAATCCATTTAATATTTTATATTGATTTACTTGTGAATATATTTTTATATTTTTAATTTTAAAAATATAATTTTAACGAAAGCTAAATTTATAAGTATATGTGAACTAAATGTAATTTCACAGCAAGTGTACGCCATTAAATTTAATTTTCTTTGTTATCAAGATCAATATTAGTTACTGATAACAATGTTACATCAAAGTTTCACTTAATTGTCATAAAGTTAAGTTAAAATTATATTATAAAGAACATTAAAGAAAATTGTGTTCTTTTTAGGGTTAATAAGAAGGAAAAATTCAGAAAAACACTTAGAAATAATAAAAAAAAAGATTAACATAATAATTATATGGAAGAAGAAAAAATGAGGAACAATTATTAAGAAATAAAAAGTTAAAAGAAACAATTGACATATACGATAGTGTTGGGTTTCGACCAATCCTCCCATTGTGTAAATTAAAAAAAATAAAACTAACAATATTTAGTTCTGGGGGGCCAACATTTTTTTGTTGGTTGCACTCAATATTTTTTTAGTATTTTTATAAAATAAAAATAACAAAGTCATAATAAAGTAATATAACTACAAATGATAAAATATAAATATTTAAAAAAAAATAGTTTCATTTAAACTGTAATCGACAATGATTTTTTGACTACAAAGGGTCTATGATCTGTGTTAAAAGGATCAACAATTTCTTTTAAAAAAGTATATACAAGCTACTAATCTTAACAAGTACTCGTTTTCGATTACGTTATTAAATTTATTTTTAGTGAAAATTATAACATAAAATGTATGTTTGTAAAAAATCTTAAAACTAGAAGAAACAATTGTTAAAACAAAAACAAAAAAGAGGTGTCAAATATATATTAATAGTTAAATGTAATATAATAATATGTATTAATCATGTGCACCTTGAGAAACAAAAAAGAAACATAAAATAATAAATATTTGACATGTTTGAATGGAGAATTGAACCCACATCATAGGGTTTAAACATAAACAACTTTACATATTATGCTAGTTAAGAATTTTGGTATAATTTAACAAACATTCTATTATTAATAATATTTATTTGGGGGCCACTGTATATATAAAATTTTGGGGCCCCTTCAAATCGAGGGCCCTAGGCACCGGCCCAAGTTGCCTAGCACTTGGGCCGGCACTGGCTGTAAATACACAGTCTAATAAATCAAAAAAAAAAAAATCCCAAAAAACTATTGTTTGATGCTACGTAAAAAAAAAAATTGATCTCTCTTCTAAAGTATTTTTTCATTAAGGCACAAAGCAATAGTTGTCACTCTTTGCATGTAATTAATGACAACAATTTTAGTGTTGGCACGATAAAGATTGTGACAACTACAATAATTACAAAACTTTATTTTAGTTGTAACTAATAGCTTATAGTGACAAATCAATGATAATTTAAGTAGTTACTATTGACAATTAGTGATACCCTTTTAGTGACAATTCAATGACAATAAATATTGCCATAATGGTTTAGAGACATATTTGGTTGTCACTTTTAGGATATCAATAAATGTCAATAATGACAATATTTGTACAATTATTGTCATTAATATGCTTATGAAAATCATTTTTAGCAAGAATATTTGAGTTATTGTCACTTAATAGATATAAAAAGTGACAATTTTATAATGTAGAATTTCTTGTCACTAATATGATTTTCACTCAAATATTTTCACTAAACATGATGTTCATAAGAATATTTATGACAAGAATTGTAAAAATGTCATTACAAATATTAGGTGATATTTATAATGTAGCCCTAAAAGTGATTTTCATAATAGATATAAAAAGTGACTATTTATAATAACACATGTACAATACTTGTCAATAATATGCTTATGAAAATTATTTTTAGCGAAAATAATTGAGTTATTGTCACTTGACAGATATAAAAGTGACAAGTTTACCGGTGTTACTTAATATTTTGTCACAAAAAATCATTTATCTTTTAAATTAAGTGTCCAGAAGAGTATATTTAACTACGTTATTATGACACATTTCCATGTGAAACAAATTAGCCAAAAAAATATTAGTTAGCATCCATACACTTTATCTTAAATATATGTAATAGTTCCTAAATGAGGGAATTTCATTTTTCATATCAAGTTTTTACATACTTTAGACATTTGATACTAAACCTTCAAAAAAGGCACATTTAATATCAATTGAAGAACTTTTTTCACATTTGCTTGAGCTTTAAAGATGGTGATTTATGGTATGCTTAAAATTATACTCCAAATATTTTACCATAACATGCTTATGTGCCCTATATCATATTGTGGCGTGATTCCTTGTAGATTATGAGATATGGTTTAATTTTGATTAATATCCCAAAATTTTGTTAATTTTCTGCGGTTTTTAAATTGCGTTCGGTAAACTGAAATTTGTATCATTAGAAAGCTCTCGTCAAGAGTTTTCCAGCTATGTAAAGAACACAAAATTTGGTCTTGTAACAAAGGATATGCCAAAAATTGATGGAGAAAGAAATGTGAAAAGGTCCTTCAATTTTGGTATTAAATGGGGTATTTTTAAAGGTTTGGTAGCAAATGTCTAAAGTAGGTAAAAATTTGTTATGAAAATGCTATTCCCTCGTTCTCAAATAGATTCAATATAAGTATTTTCCTTAATTTATCATGAATTTATTTCTAAAACCGACTCCAACTTTCAAGAAATAAGTTGAGTTTTTGGTATTTTGCACCCTAAAATTATAAGATTTTGGCACTTTGCACCTTAGTGTGTGTTTGATGAAAAAATTCATATATGGAAGGGTAGAATAGTCATTTTCGAATATTTGGCACTTTTGACCCTGAAAATATATATTTTGACACTTTGCACCCTAAAAAATATTTTTTTGGCATTTTCAACCTCAACTTAATATTTTTGGCACATCTTTATTTTAACCAAATTACTAGCTATTAGTGATTAGGTAAGAACTCTATTTTCTTTTTGTAATTTCATAAATTTAACATGCTGATTATAATTGATCTTAGATTTGTAGAGTATGTCGTATAGAAAAATTTAGGATCGTTTACATGTGACTCTTATGAAACAATATCATCCAATATAATAACATGTTAGATTTGTAAACATATTTTTTAGATATAATGTAAACAATCTAGAAAATACTTGAAAACAAAATGAGGACAATCTTTTTTTTTAATCTAAATTTTAATGAGAGAAAATGTTCAAATAAGTTATTCAAAAGTAAAATAAATTAAGAATAACATGTTTATGATTATTGTGCATAGAAATAACCATTTTATCTCTCCATCGACGACATTCATTAGTTTTTTCCCAAAAAAACACATTAGGAGGCAAAAATGCCATATAAAATAAATTTCTAGGGTGCAGAGTGTCAAAAAATTTAAATTGGGGTGGAAAGTGCAATTTTTTTATATTTTCAGGGTGGAAAGTGTCAACATTCTACATTTTTAGGGTGTAAAGTACCAAAAATCTAAATTTCCATGGTGCAAAGTGCCAAAATCTATAGTTTCAGGGTGCAAAGTGCCAAAAAAATAATCGAAAAGGACTATTCTACCCTTCTACTAATGAATTTTCTCACCAAAACACACACTAGGGTGCAAAGTGCCAGATAAATTGTATTTTCAAGGTGCAAAGTGCCAAAACCCTATAATTTCAGGTAGGATTGTCAATCGGGCCTTGTGAGCCGAGCTTTAAATGGTTCAAATTCAAATAATGGCGGGCTTCATAGCTATAGACTCAAATTCGGCTCATAAATTTTCTGATTTCTTTGACTCAAACTCGGCCCATGTAACTTTTCGGGTTTCGGGCCTATATCGGGCTCATATTGGGTTTGTTAATATAAGAAAATTTAGCTCGACATATAAAAAGTTAAGATTGTTGGATGAAGATGAAGACTTTAAAGTGAAGGGAGGTTTTGATGATTTCCAAAGTCATCAGCTAAGTGGAAGCTTAGTACAAACCTTAGAAGATATTTGACCAAGTATGAAGTTATTCAGACAAGTCAAATATGGTTCAGAAGACTACTGATCTGCTGCTGAAGAAGGAATCAGACTGGTGGATTATCAGTTGACTCAAATCAGATTAGTTCAAGTTTGGGATCAGCCGAGTACACATCAGACGAGTGACTTCGATCAGCTGAGTGGAAGTGGATCAGAAGTTAGTGCAACGGTAATAAATGCACTTGGTGTAATAAATGCTGAAGAGGGAGGGTATTTATGACAAATGATTGAAGAGAAACCTCGTATCAGCTTGGTGCATTTAATGCGCATTTAATGCGATGCGACAGAAAGTACAGCAGAAGTGTACAGTGCTCAGTCGCAGCAGCCGTTCTGCAGAAAAGGTACAGTACTCGAGGATTTGACAACTGGCGAACTCTCAACGGGCAGATTTTCAAATCCTTAGTATAAATAGTTCAGTTCGTGAGATTGAAGAAGACAACAACACAACTTGAGAGCAAAAATCTGAAGCAGAATTCTTCTAAGTCTCAAACTCAAGAACAGAACACTCATCAGCCGAGTCATTTGTTGACGAAGCAAAATCGAGAGAAAACAGAAAATACTTGTAAAATCTGAGTGATTTTGTACATCTGTGTTGTGAGGAGTAGATATCAATCTTAGTGAGCGATATTACTTCAGAGGATAGGAGTTTCTTTGTGATTTCCTATTGTGAACTTACGGCCATTTCATTTGTTGTTTGGCGTAAGCATTGTATACTGTAATCTGCGTGATTTAGTATAACCCAAGATCTAAGTGACTTGGAAGAGTGGACTAAAGGATTTATATCCATATAACCACTATAAAAATCCTTTGTGTTTTTAACTTGCATTAAGTTTTGCATATTTTAAAGAACAGTTTTAAAAACACTTAAAAAGGTTAACTGTTGGAAAAGTTTTAAAAGGAGTTTGTTAAAACTGGGGATAAAACTATTTCAAAGTTAAGAAAACTACTTGTGAAAAACACTTGATAAATCCGCTGCAAGTTAGTTTATTTTGAAACTCTGATTTTGATAAAATCAGCTGAGTGAAATCAGAAGAGTGGTCAACTCTGCTGTTCAAAGCTTTGTGCTAGATCAGCTTAGTCTGCTTACTGTTCTCGATCAGCTTAGCCTGCTGAACAGAAAAGTTAGAGAATTTTAAAAAGGAAATTTTAAAGAGGTCTATTCACCCCCCCCCCCCCCCTCTAGACCTCATCTGACCACTTGGGACCAACAAGTGGTATCAGAGCAGGTGGTTCATCTGAATCATTTGTCTGATCAACGAGCTTGATCCTTAAGTGTTTTTTCAAAGGTTTTCAAAAGTTTTCAAAAGAGCATCTTTTTGAAAATAAAACTTTTTGAAAAATGGACTGTATCAGCCTAGTTCCCCACATAGGCGGTATGAGCTTTGAGGACTGGAAGATACGCATGGAAATTTTCCTTGCTGCTTACAATGACAATATGTACCGATGCATAACTCAAGGTCCAATCAAAGTTACAAAGAAAATCATGGTTGACGGCGTAGAGAAGGTCGTTGAAAAAGATGTTGAAGAAATGACACCTGACGAAATCAAGCTGAATAATCTTGATAAGGTTGGAATCTTCATCATGACCAAGGCCCTGGACAACGAAAGGTTTGACAAGGTCAAACACTGCAAAACATCTAAGGAAATGTGGGACAAAGTCCGTGACATGAGCGAAGGAAACGAATCCATAAAAGAACACAATCTGAGTGTCGCCATGGAGAAGTTTGATAACTTCAAAATGAAACCTGGAGAGAACATTGACCAGATGGACTCAAGGTTTACAAAAGTGTTGAACAACGTGCTGAAATTGGGCAAGACGTTCTCTGATAAGGAGATCAATGTCAAAGTTCTAAAGGCGCTGCCACCAAAGTTCAACATGAAGGTCACACCGATGGAAGAATAAAGGGATCTGGGGAAGATGTCCTTGACGGAGCTGTTTTCTGTACTCAAGGCGTACGAGTATAAAATACCAAGGATGGGAATAGAAGAGACCTCAACTTCTGGCCCCACTGCTGCACTGGTCGCTGCAGAAAGAACAAGAAGATCAGCCGGGAGAACCATAGAAGTGGACTCATCTGATGAGGCCATAGTGCTGAAAAAGAAAGAATACTCTGCTGACGATGTTGCGTTGTTACTGAACGGGTTCAAGAAGTTCTACAAGAGAAAAATGAAGAACAAATATAACAATGCTTCTACTTCTAAACCTACCTCTAATTCTCATGATATTAAGGATGATTTTAAATCCAAAATGATGTGCTATAATTGCAGGAAATTGGGACATTTCATCAAGGACTGCCCATATCCAAAAGCTGAGAAGTACACGGAGGAGGAAAAGAAACAAAGAAAAGAAAGAAGAGAGAAGAGATACCAAAAGAGCAAGGTGCTGTTGGCTGAAGCTGAAAAGATGGCAGCCATCTACTCATCTAACACAGAATCTGGCACTTCAAGTGATGACTCTGTTTTTGATGACTCACCTGCACTGCTCTGTCTCATGGCAAAAGAATCTGAAGATTCTGACAATGAGGTAATACTCTCTAAAAGTGAGCTTGAACTGTTTAGCTCATTTGAGCAAATGATGAACAACAAAGTAGATGTTGTTAATGAGCTTGCTAAGCTTAAGGACGAGATGATTCTGCTGAAAAAGCAAAATGCTAAGCTGAAACTTAAGGTTGAAAAACCTGAAGAATCAGCCATGTATAAAAAGCTTTCGCATGAATGTGAATCTCTGAGAGCTGAATGTGAAATGTATAAGGGACAAATTCAGGAACTTGAAGCTAGAATATCTTTACATAACAAGTCGTCTGTTCCTAAGTCATCTGTTGTGCTAATAGATAAACCAACTGAACAGAGTACTCCCTTAGTAAAAGAAAGTTTAGAACTGAACAAAGCTGAGAAGTTTATATCTGCTGATAATAGTAATATTATCTTATATGTTCAGACTGCTAAACCCATTTCACCTGAGATTGAGAAAAAGGAGATAAAAACTCCTAAGGCTAAGAAGGGTAAAAAGCCTGAAAATGAAAAACAGACTGGTAAAACCAAACAGCAGAATAGCCCCAAGAAGTCTGCTGATAAGAGTAAAACCAATCAGACTAGTAAAGCTAAGTCGTCTGTTAAAGAGCAAGTAAAGAGCAAACCTAAGAAGCAAAGAAATTACAACAAAAATGCTTGGTATGGAAATGAGTCTTATTATGTGCAACCTGCTTATCCACCTTATTATGCTGCACCTCATTATCCACCTCACTATGCTGCATATCCTGCTCACCAACCAATGCATGCTTACCCTGCTTATCATGCATCATATCCTGCTTATGAGCCTTATCATCATCATAATGATTATCAACATAATATGCCTGCTGATTATGATGTAAATGAAGTTGCTCATGCTCCTGCTAAGACTGCAAAGCCTAAGACTTCAACATCTTGGGTTGTCAAAGGTGATACTAATCCACCAGGACCCTCTCAATAAAGGGTACCTAAAACATTTTATTTTGTTTTGTAGGTTAGGATTAGGAGTAGGAGTAAAGTAGCGAAGAAATGGTACTTGGACAGTGGATGTTCAAGGCACATGTGTGGAGACATACATGAACTGGCAGATGCTGTTGCTGTAAATGGTCCAAGAGTTACTTTTGGAGACAGCAAAGAATGCAAGGTTGTAGCTGTTGGAAAGCTTATCAAAGGAAACATAGAGATATCTGACGTCTCATATGTTAGTGGCCTGAAGTACAATCTGCTGAGCATAAGTCAATTTTGTGACAAGGGATTTTCCGTAGTGTTTTCATCAGATAAGTGCTATGTTGAACAAATTGGAACAAAGAAGGTTATTTTATCTGGAAGAAGACAAGGAAACATCTATGTAGTCGACTGGAATTCTGTGGACAAGAATTCAAATGTTTGTTTGGTGGCTTCTACACCAAGTGAAATTAGTTGGCTTTGGCACAAAAGAATGAATCATTTGAATTTCAAGACCATAAACAGACTGATAAAGAATGATTTGGTAGAAGGAATTCCAAAAACAGTCATGAGCAAAGACAAGCTGTGTGACGCATGTCAGAAGGGTAAACAAGTGAAATCCTCTTTCAAAAGCAAGAAGCACCAATCTTCAACCAGAATTTTGGAGCTGTTACATATGGATTTGTTTGGCCCTATTGATCCAATCAGCAATGGTGGAAAGAAATACTGCCTAGCTGTTGTGGATGATTTTTCAAGGTTCACTTGGGTGATTTTCATGAAGAAGAAAAGTGAAACCAAGGAACTGCTTACCAATCTGATGGAACTGATCCAGAATGAGAAGAGTCAAAGAATATTGAAGATCAGATCAGATAGAGGGACTGAGTTTACAAACTCTACTGTTGAAGAGTATTGTAATTCCAGAGGAATCAGTCATGAATACTCTGCTGCCAGAACCCCTCAACAAAATGGAGTTGCTGAAAGGAGAAACAGAACTCTAAAGGAGGCTACCAGGACAATGATAGCCGAAGCAAAACTGCCCCAAAGATTCTGGGCAGAAGCTACAAATACAGCATGCTATACACAGAACAGGTGTATGATCAACAAAAGTCAAAACAAGACACCTTATGAGCTATGGAACAACAGAAAGCCTAATTTACATTATCTTAGGATTTTTGGTTGTAAATGTTATGTTTTGAACAATGGGAAAAATCACCTTACTGCATTTGCAGAAAAGGCTGATGAAGCTGTTTTTGTAGGTTACTCTACTGTTAGTAAAGCTTATAGAGTGTTTAACAAAAGAACTTTACTTGTAGAAGAATCTATTCATGTAGTATTTGATGAACCAAGCCAATCTTCTGAAAAGAATCAAAGTGCAATCCCAGAGATATCTGCTGAACTTCAGAAATTGAGTGTGGAAAGAAATGAAGAATATGTACCCATCATACTACCTGATTTAACTCAAGCTGTTAACTCAAGTGCTGTTCAAAATCAATCTGCTGATTGTCTAACAGAGGAGTTGCGAACAGCTGACAGACCAGAGACTGTTCAACAGACTACTACTGAAACTCCAACAGTAGTGTTGCAAGATCAATCAAGAAGTCAACATCCAGATTTGCAACCTGATCTCAGATGGCTCAGAGATCACCCACCTGAGTTAGTGATTGGTAATCCTTTGGATAGAGTGAGAACTCGAAGGTCAACTGCAAATGAAACAATGTTTGTAAGTTTTCTTTCACAAATTGAGCCTAAGTTAATTGATGAAGCTCTTGGTGATTCTCACTGGATTGAAGCAATGCAAGAAGAGTTGAATCAATTTGAAAGGAATGAAGTCTGGTACTTAGTTCCCAGACCTACTCATCAAAGAGTAATTGGCACTAAGTGGGTTTTCAGAAATAAGATGAATGAAGATGGTGTTGTCACCAGAAATAAAGCAAGACTAGTGGCCAAAGGTTATTGCCAAGAAGAAGGCATTGATTTTGATGAGACATTCGCACCAGTTGCAAGGCTAGAAGCAATCAGATTGTTCTTAGCCTATGCTGCTCACAAGAACTTCACTGTCTATCAGATGGATGTGAAGTCTGCTTTTCTCAATGGAGAATTGCAAGAAGAAGTGTACGTTGAACAACCTCCTGGATTTGAAGTTTATCAACAAGGAGACAAAGTATATCGTCTGAGGAAAGCTCTCTATGGACTGAAACAGGCTCCAAGAGCATGGTATGATACTTTATCTGATTTTCTTTTAATTAAAGGATTTCGTAAGGGTAAAGTAGATAAAACCTTGTTTACTATTGAATGGGATAAACATATATTGCTAGTTCAAATATATGTGGACGATATTATTTTTGGTTCAACTAACAAACAGATGTGTGAGAGGTTCTCTAAGCTGATGCAGAACAAGTTTGAAATGAGCATGATGGGAGAACTTAATTACTTTCTTGGATTACAAGTTAGACAGCTACCTGATGGTATTTTTATTAACCAAGCAAAGTACACAAAAGATCTGTTCAAGAAATTTGGTATGGAAACTAGCTCATCTGTTAATATTCCTATGTCCACTGGAACTCGTCTGGACAAGGATGAAGATGGCAAGTCAGTTGACATTACCAAGTACAGAGGCATAATTGGGTCACTGTTATACTTAACAGCTAGCAGACCTGATATTATGTATTCTGTTGGGGTTTGTGCGAGATTTCAATCAGATCCTAAAGAATCTCATCTCTTAGCTGCTAAAAGGATATTAAAGTATCTCAAAGGCACACAAGAATTGGGATTGTGGTACCCAAGGGAATCAGGATTTGAACTTGTTGGATATTCAGATTCTGACCTTGCTGGCTGCAAGATTGATAGGAAGAGTACTACAGGTACTTGTCAATTTTTAGGCAGTCGTCTGATCTCATGGATGAGTAAGAAACAGACTTCAGTATCCATATCTACTGCTGAAGCTGAATACATTGCTGCTGGAGCATGTTGTGCACAAATACTTTGGTTGAAGCATCAACTAGAAGATTACAATATTAAGATCAGTGGAATCCCTATCTACTGTGACAATACAAGTGCAATCTCACTTACTCAAAATACTACTAGTCATTCCAGGACTAAGCATATTGAGATCAAACATCACTTCATCAGAGACCATGTTGAAAAGGGAGATGTCATCGTTGAGCATGTTCTTACAGATAATCAGATTGCTGACATTTTCACCAAACCATTAAGTGATGCAAGATTTTCCACTCTAAGAGCGGAATTGGGCTTGTTAAAATTGGATTCATAAGCTGAGGGGAACCTATCAGAAAACTGGGTTCAAACAGCAAACTAATCTGATATCAACAAGTACTACACTTCAAGAAGACTGACTCTCAACAGACTAGTTGACTGATGAATTCTTGAATTCAGGGGGAACGTGTAAGACTAGCGGTACTCCTGTTTTAAAGATGAAATCTTCAATGACAGTAGTTGAAAGTGTTTTAATCCGAAGATATGTTCTTAATTCTTGAAGACTGAAGATTATTTATCTTGCTAGATTGACAAACAGCGAAGGAAGATCACTAGATATTGGATTTCACTAGTGATATATTGTATCAGACAAGTCGTCTATCAGATAAGTATTATTTTACTCATCTGTTTTTATTTATGTCAGCTTATATTTAAAGTGTTGTACTAAAATCGCTTTTATAAGAAACACGCTTTCATAAGTAACAGACAAGTGGCGTTTTAAATTCCCGCCTGTCTGACATAATTAATGTTATTTTGAAATCCGCGTATCACGGTCACACGATCTGCTTTTACTGTAACTGATCTGACGGTTACCACTTTTCACGGAAACCGACAAGAATTAACTTCTATAAATCCAGATCTGATCAGCTTACTACATTTTTACGCACCCTCAAATTTCAAAAGCATACAGAGCAATTCTGCAAACTATCTACTGCAAAATTTCTCTCTGTTTCTCTAAATCTTTTTCAGAATGTCTACCAAAGAAGCTGCTGCTGAAGGTATGTTCCTAAATTACCTGACGTATCATGCAACTGGAACACCACTGATGAAAGAAATTCTGGAGAAATTCAAAGCGGCTACTCTGGTTAAATTCATGGAGGCTCATGAAGATATGATTTTCAAGGAGCAAGTTATGGAATTTTATGGTTCCAAAGAGGACGTTAACTTTGAAAAACTGGAGATTAAAGCCAAAATTGGGGATAAAGCTATATGTGTCACCCCCAAGTTGCTGAACAAGATGTACGGGCTCTCGCTTGAAGGGTCCACTGAAATTACAACCTTAGCTGAACCGCTGGAAGCAGATTTCTGGAATATCGCTTCCAAGAAGAATCAAGTGATGTCTGGAGGCATCAAGAAAAATCAGCTGAAGGATGAGTTTCAGAGAATGGCTGATTTAGTTGCTAAGGTCCTTGAGAATTGCACATTCTCGTTGGACAGTGTACCAATGAAGAGACTTCATATGATGATAGCTGTTTACTATGGGTTGAAGGTAAATTGGGCAAATATCATCTGGTATATACTCGCTGATCACAAGAAGCGTGGTCAGACTCTGCACAGGATATTCATTAGTCATCTGCTGGTAAATCTGAGATGTGATGTGACTAATGGCAAGGATGTTCATAAGGCAAAGGAGCTAAAAGTCTATGAAGCAGTAAAAATTGGTAAATCAAAAGAGCCTGCTGCTGTGCCAGAGAAGAAGCAACAGAAGAGAAAGGCTACTGAGCCTAAAATGCTTGCTGACAAAGGCAAGAAGAGCAAGACAGCTGTTCAAACAGCAAAACCTGCTGTTGAAGCCAAAACAGTTGTACCTAAAAGAAAGGATGCTGCTGACTTGATTGTTGATGAAACGGTCAAGGAAATCAATGAGATGTCCGTTGGGTCATCTACTGACAAAACAGTTTCAGCTGAGCTACCAGCTGAGAATGTGGCTAAAAGAACAAGGAGTGCATTAAAAGATACTGCCACATCTACTGTTTCTGTCCATCATACAAAGAAAACCATCAGAAAGAGAATGACGTTCGTTGATGAAGATACTGAGTTTTCTGATTTGGTTAGAAAAAGTCCTCCATCTGCTGAGAGGCCTGTTGAATCAGTGAAGGAGTCTGCTGAGAAGAAGTCAGCTGATCAAGTGATACAAACTCCTACACTAACAGCTGAGGTTGCTAAACCTCAAGAGGATCCTGAAGTGCAGATCCTCGAGCCAATTGCTGCTGCACCTGTAGCAATAGCTTTACCAGAGACAACAGTTGCGGCCCCAGTTGTTGAATCGAGAAATGCCAGAAAGAAGAGAACTGGCAAAGCAAAAGTATCAGCTTATCACAAGAAGAAGCGTGAGGAGGCTGAACAACGAAAACGTGATGATGCTGAGCTAAAGAAAGCTCTTGAAGTAAGTAAAAAGGACGCTGATGTCAAGAAAATGACAGAAGCTGAGTTAGCTGCCAAGGAAGAAGCAGACTTGGCAAAGGCACTGGAAGAAAGCAAAAAGGATGCACATGGACCAAGGAGGTCTGAAGGCATCGTGATTGGAGAAAAGCCTAAGGAAGGAGACTTTGTGCTACCAAGGGCTAAACCAATTAAAAAGAAAAAGAAGGAGGTCAGACGAGCAATTGAGATTGTTCAAAATGACTATGTTGCCTTCAAGAGATTTGAAGCTGAGCTGGAAAGGCTGAACCAGCTGTTTCAATCAAGGACTACTTTTCTCCCAGAGAAGATCAGATACAATCGATGGAGAGAGTACAGATTGAACAAGTCTGAGGAAGAAATCCAAGCCTGGAAGGAGTTCGCTACAGAAGGACGTTGGGTTTTGAACTGGTTGCAAACATCCTCTGTTGTCAAGGCTTTAGACTCAGATTTTGTAAGGGATAGACTGCATGACTATGCTAGAGTTATTGTCAGTCAGGAGGCGACTGCTATCAAAAATTCAATTCCAAAGAAGCCAAGCCCTACTGATGATAGAATTGATAGAGCAGTCAAGATTGCTGTTTACACTACTCTGGAGAAATGGGTTGAAAGATCAAGGTTTGAACCAGGAACATCAAGTTCAACGCCCAGTCTGCCAAGTTTACAGCAAATCTGTTATGGCTCTGATATCAGTACTTATCAAGAGAAGCTGAAGATTAAACAGACTACATCACCCTTTGTACCAGCTGACTTGATTCGTCAGAAGACAGTTGTGTCTACTGATGGTACTGAGATCATTCACATAGCTGATGAGCCAGCCAGTGAAGAACAAAAGAAAGACCAAAAGGCTGAAGAGATCAACTTGAATACATCAAAGAAACTGCCGACTGTGGTCAAGGACTTAGTTCCCTTAGCTTTGGAATGGAAAACTGAAGACAGTCATGTTCTTCATGAAGCATTTGTTCAACAGGAAGAAGAACCTGCTGAACTTCCACAAGAAGAGGATCCTGCTGAATCATCACACCCTGCTCCTACTGCTGATTTGCATTCCTCGCTGATGGAATCCATCCAGCTGTTGATTGAAACCACTATGAAGGAGATGGAGTCAAGGAATAAACTGATGATTAAGCAAATGCAGGAAGAGACTGCAAAAATGGTCAAGATGCCATTGAAGATTTTCCTCTACCACCAGATAACTCCTTAATGCTGACCCAGAGCATATTGAACATGAGCAGAGGCATTGAAGAAGTGAAGGCTGATGTAAATCATCTTCACACTGCTCTTCAAAGGAATGAAGCTGATATTGCAAGGGTCGTGAGGGTCATAACACAAGTTGGTGAAGCAGAAACTGAAAAGAACGTTGCTCTTGTGCAAGAGTTTACAACTGTTGCCGACAAAGTTCAAACTGAACTGTCAACACTTCAACTGAATGTTGACTGCCTAAATGACCAATCTGGTGACTTAAAAACAAATCAACTTCGCATGGAAGCTGCTCAACTTCGCATGGAAACTACTATAAACTCATCACTGTGGCTGAACAACGAGTCATGGATTCAAACATCCCCCCCCCCCCCCACCCCCCCCCCCCCCCACCCCCCCCCCCCCCCACCCCCCCCCCCCCCCACCCCCCCCCCCCCCCACCCCCCCCCCCCCCCACCCCCCCCCCCCCCCACCCCCCCCCCCCCCCACCCCCCCCCCCCCCCACCCCCCCCCCCCCCCACCCCCCCCCCCCCCCACCCCCCCCCCCCCCCACCCCCCCCCCCCCCCACCCCCCCCCCCCCCCACCCCCCCCCCCCCCCACCCCCCCCCCCCCCCACCCCCCCCCCCCCCCACCCCCCCCCCCCCCCACCCCCCCCCCCCCCCACCCCCCCCCCCCCCCACCCCCCCCCCCCCCCACCCCCCCCCCCCCCCA
The DNA here is from genome assembly GCA_034814905.1 of Penstemon davidsonii. Lineage (NCBI taxonomy): Eukaryota > Viridiplantae > Streptophyta > Magnoliopsida > Lamiales > Plantaginaceae > Penstemon > Penstemon davidsonii. The sequence goes on from JAYDYQ010002686.1 coordinate 13,645,302, forward strand.
CCCCCCCCCCCCCCCACCCCCCCCCCCCCCCACCCCCCCCCCCCCCCACCCCCCCCCCCCCCCACCCCCCCCCCCCCCCACCCCCCCCCCCCCCCACCCCCCCCCCCCCCCACCCCCCCCCCCCCCCACCCCCCCCCCCCCCCACCCCATTCAGCTGAGCTACCAGCTGAGAATGTGGCTAAAAGAACAAGGAGTGCATTAAAAGATACTGCCACATCTACTGTTTCTGTCCATCATACAAAGAAAACCATCAGAAAGAGAATGACGTTCGTTGATGAAGATACTGAGTTTTCTGATTTGGTTAGAAAAAGTCCTCCATCTGCTGAGAGGCCTGTTGAATCAGTGAAGGAGTCTGCTGAGAAGAAGTCAGCTGATCAAGTGATACAAACTCCTACACTAACAGCTGAGGTTGCTAAACCTCAAGAGGATCCTGAAGTGCAGATCCTCGAGCCAATTGCTGCTGCACCTGTAGCAATAGCTTTACCAGAGACAACAGTTGCGGCCCCAGTTGTTGAATCGAGAAATGCCAGAAAGAAGAGAACTGGCAAAGCAAAAGTATCAGCTTATCACAAGAAGAAGCGTGAGGAGGCTGAACAACGAAAACGTGATGATGCTGAGCTAAAGAAAGCTCTTGAAGTAAGTAAAAAGGACGCTGATGTCAAGAAAATGACAGAAGCTGAGTTAGCTGCCAAGGAAGAAGCAGACTTGGCAAAGGCACTGGAAGAAAGCAAAAAGGATGCACATGGACCAAGGAGGTCTGAAGGCATCGTGATTGGAGAAAAGCCTAAGGAAGGAGACTTTGTGCTACCAAGGGCTAAACCAATTAAAAAGAAAAAGAAGGAGGTCAGACGAGCAATTGAGATTGTTCAAAATGACTATGTTGCCTTCAAGAGATTTGAAGCTGAGCTGGAAAGGCTGAACCAGCTGTTTCAATCAAGGACTACTTTTCTCCCAGAGAAGATCAGATACAATCGATGGAGAGAGTACAGATTGAACAAGTCTGAGGAAGAAATCCAAGCCTGGAAGGAGTTCGCTACAGAAGGACGTTGGGTTTTGAACTGGTTGCAAACATCCTCTGTTGTCAAGGCTTTAGACTCAGATTTTGTAAGGGATAGACTGCATGACTATGCTAGAGTTATTGTCAGTCAGGAGGCGACTGCTATCAAAAATTCAATTCCAAAGAAGCCAAGCCCTACTGATGATAGAATTGATAGAGCAGTCAAGATTGCTGTTTACACTACTCTGGAGAAATGGGTTGAAAGATCAAGGTTTGAACCAGGAACATCAAGTTCAACGCCCAGTCTGCCAAGTTTACAGCAAATCTGTTATGGCTCTGATATCAGTACTTATCAAGAGAAGCTGAAGATTAAACAGACTACATCACCCTTTGTACCAGCTGACTTGATTCGTCAGAAGACAGTTGTGTCTACTGATGGTACTGAGATCATTCACATAGCTGATGAGCCAGCCAGTGAAGAACAAAAGAAAGACCAAAAGGCTGAAGAGATCAACTTGAATACATCAAAGAAACTGCCGACTGTGGTCAAGGACTTAGTTCCCTTAGCTTTGGAATGGAAAACTGAAGACAGTCATGTTCTTCATGAAGCATTTGTTCAACAGGAAGAAGAACCTGCTGAACTTCCACAAGAAGAGGATCCTGCTGAATCATCACACCCTGCTCCTACTGCTGATTTGCATTCCTCGCTGATGGAATCCATCCAGCTGTTGATTGAAACCACTATGAAGGAGATGGAGTCAAGGAATAAACTGATGATTAAGCAAATGCAGGAAGAGACTGCAAAAATGGTCAAGGATGCCATTGAAGATTTTCCTCTACCACCAGATAACTCCTTAATGCTGACCCAGAGCATATTGAACATGAGCAGAGGCATTGAAGAAGTGAAGGCTGATGTAAATCATCTTCACACTGCTCTTCAAAGGAATGAAGCTGATATTGCAAGGGTCGTGAGGGTCATAACACAAGTTGGTGAAGCAGAAACTGAAAAGAACGTTGCTCTTGTGCAAGAGTTTACAACTGTTGCCGACAAAGTTCAAACTGAACTGTCAACACTTCAACTGAATGTTGACTGCCTAAATGACCAATCTGGTGACTTAAAAACAAATCAACTTCGCATGGAAGCTGCTCAACTTCGCATGGAAACTACTATAACTCATCACTGTGCTGAACAACGAGTCATGGATTCAAACATCAAGAAGCTTTGTGCTGCTGTCAACTTAACTCCTGATCAACTCAACCCTGCTGATGCTGACAAAAAGGGGGAAGAGGAGTCAGCTAAGTTAACTGTTGATACTGCTGCAACTATTCAAGTACGAGACCAACGGGCTGCTGCTGGAAAGCCAAAAGAAGATGAAGTACTTGAAAAGGAAGCTGAAGATGGAGCTGATGATAAAGTAGAGCCCAAAGATGTAGCTAAAACTGACAAGGAATTGGCTGCCTCTAAGTACTCTGCTGAAGAACAGCTTAATCCAGACGTTAAGTATAAAAGGATTGAGGACATCAAGGCAAGATTTGAAGCTGAAGAAAGAAGGGAAAAATTAAAAGGCCTTGCTGATGTTTTCTCATCTGGTGAAGATGAAGAAAGTAGTGAAGAAGTTGAAGGAGAGGAAGACGAAGAAGAAGATGAAGAAGCTGAGGACTAGACTAGATTACTAGACTAGTGCACTTATTGAAAATTTGTAATCAGCTTTCTTTAATTGTAATTTTTTCACTTAAGTCAAATTTTGCTTGTAACTTGCACTGTAATCTCTCAAATCTATCTATAAAAGTTCAAGCTTCCAACATATTATTTCTATCTCAGAAATTTTTGAGGACTTAACTTTAGTTTAGGTACAGGTACTTAGCTGAAGTTTTGTCATCATCAAAAAGGGGGAAATTGTTGGATGAAGATGAAGACTTTAAAGTGAAGGGAGGTTTTGATGATTTCCAAAGTCATCAGCTAAGTGGAAGCTTAGTACAAACCTTAGAAGATATTTGACCAAGTATGAAGTTATTCAGACAAGTCAAATATGGTTCAGAAGACTACTGATCTGCTGCTGAAGAAGGAATCAGACTGGTGGATTATCAGCTGACTCAAATCAGATTAGTTCAAGTTTGGGATCAGCCGAGTACACATCAGACGAGTGACTTCGATCAGCTGAGTGGAAGTGGATCAGAAGTTAGTGCAACGGTAATAAATGCACTTGGTGTAATAAATGCTGAAGAGGGAGGGTATTTATGACAAATGATTGAAGAGAAACCTCGTATCAGCTTGGTGCATTTAATGCGCATTTAATGCGATGCGACAGAAAGTACAGCAGAAGTGTACAGTGCTCAGTCGCAGCAGCCGTTCTGCAGAAAAGGTACAGTACTCGAGGATTTGACAACTGGCGAACTCTCAACGGGCAGATTTTCAAATCCTTAGTATAAATAGTTCAGTTCGTGAGATTGAAGAAGACAACAACACAACTTGAGAGCAAAAATCTGAAGCAGAATTCTTCTAAGTCTCAAACTCAAGAACAGAACACTCATCAGCCGAGTCATTTGTTGACGAAGCAAAATCGAGAGAAAACAGAAAATACTTGTAAAATCTGAGTGATTTTGTACATCTGTGTTGTGAGGAGTAGATATCAATCTTAGTGAGCGATATTACTTCAGAGGATAGGAGTTTCTTTGTGATTTCCTATTGTGAACTTACGGCCATTTCATTTGTTGTTTGGCGTAAGCATTGTATACTGTAATCTGCGTGATTTAGTATAACCCAAGATCTAAGTGACTTGGAAGAGTGGACTAAAGGATTTATATCCATATAACCACTATAAAAATCCTTTGTGTTTTTAACTTGCATTAAGTTTTGCATATTTTAAAGAACAGTTTTAAAAACACTTAAAAAGGTTAACTGTTGGAAAAGTTTTAAAAGGAGTTTGTTAAAACTGGGGATAAAACTATTTCAAAGTTAAGAAAACTACTTGTGAAAAACACTTGATAAATCCGCTGCAAGTTAGTTTATTTTGAAACTCTGATTTTGATAAAATCAGCTGAGTGAAATCAGAAGAGTGGTCAACTCTGCTGTTCAAAGCTTTGTGCTAGATCAGCTTAGTCTGCTTACTGTTCTCGATCAGCTTAGCCTGCTGAACAGAAAAGTTAGAGAATTTTAAAAAGGAAATTTTAAAGAGGTCTATTCCCCCCCCCCCCCCCCCTCTAGACCTCATCTGACCACTTGGGACCAACAAAGATTACCGAAACACATATGAATAGACTACTATTACTTAATACACGAGTATATATAAATTCCATACATGTACTTCATATTATAAAAAATTAAATAATATTTAGACTGACAGATCGAGTCATTTGCCCACATTTTTAAAGATATGTTTGATCTATATGAACAAACAGTAGAGTTTTATAGTCCTAATACTCCAATTTATGGACCTTTTGTTTTAACTTTTGCCTCTTTTTTTTCCTTAATTTTTTTTCCTTTGAGTCGTGACATTCACTACGTGATTGATATACTAACATATATGTGGGTTTACACTATAATTTTTTACAAAGTTTTCTTGTTTAAAAATAAAGTCAGTAATTAATAATATATGTAATATTTAAAATAATTATATATTTGGGCTTTATTCGAGTTGAGCCGTATTAGGCTCAAACTCAGCTCATAAATTAATCGAGTTTAATATAATGGCTCAAACTCGTCCCAACTCACAAATATTTAGGTTCAAGCCAATTTTAATCGAGTCGAGCCATCGGGCTTTGGGTAAGCCCGACTAAATTGACAGTCCTAATTCCAAAGTGCAAAATGCCAAAACCCCAAATAAGTTAAAAGCAATTAAATTATTAACTATATATGTACTTCTTTCATAAAATCCAAGTTTCGTATCATTATTTTTTTCTTAATCTTATTAGTCTTCGTTTTCCTATTCTCTTTTTTCAATTTTAGTTGTTGGTGATTGTTTGACTTTATTATCGAATTCTATTAATGTGATTGAATATGTTGAAGAAAATTCAGACAAAAACAACTATAGATGAACAAAAAAGATTTCTTTTTTTGTCTATTGTATAACAACTTATAATAAAATTCAACTTATTTAGCCTGGAAAATAACTAAATTGTACCCATATATTTGGTCCAATTCTTCCATTTATTCACTCAAATCAATAGATATCAAAATGCAATAATTTTTCAGTACATAATAAAAGAAAGAGGAAATTGAAAGGAAAACTAATTAATTAATTTATAGAAACTATATATTTAATAATTGATATATATAATTCATGATAGCTTAAGTTATTGGTAGTTTTATTAAAATTTGTCCTAATAACATATTTTTGAAATATTTTTTTTTGAGGAAATTCCTGAAATAAATTTAAGGAAAATTAATTCATGATTTTGTTTTTATTAATTTGATTTTCATAAAAAAAATTATTAAAACATAATTAGTTTTTATCTAATATTAATAATGTAACATTTGATTAGGTTAAAGAAAGTTGAAGAAAAAGTTAAAAAAACTTTGACGCATTGAAAAAACAAAAATTGGGTCTCCAAACTCCGAGTGCCAAAGTAATTTAAACAAAAAAAAAATGCTTCAATCACTTATCATGTGATAATGAAATCTCACGAGAAACAAGTTGAATCTCATGAGAAATGGTGTACATTTCGTCATTTCTAACTTCAAGGAATGCAAATTAATTACCAAAATGGGTAGCAAATCAAGAACTCTGGCCAAGAAAAACAAAAACCGGAAACAAAGGACAACTCCAATTCATAATCTAGCTCATATATTATCATCAAATACAAAAATGAAACAAACCAACCAAGAACCACAAAAAAAAAAAAAAAAAAAAAAAAGAAAGAAAAAGAAAAAAACCACAAATTTACTGGCATACACTAGTTACAATTTATCATAAAAAAATAACTAAAAAAAGTTTTATTTACAACCTTCTATTCTTGATTGAGCATTGGCTTTGTTTCATCATCTTTTGACACCGAATTCCTCTTAATAAAATCCAAGCAATCCTCTATGGCTTCCGAACAAAATGACTTTGAATGCCAAACTGATCTATTCACTCCATTGTAAAAATACACATACTTATCGTTAATACGTCTAATTTTCCTTCGCCTTCCCATTAATCTTAGAGCTTTTCTATACGAAAAACACTTCAATTTGCTAAGGAGCTTGAGAAAATACAAGAACTTGATTCGCAATCTTTGAACGATAATTAATCTTCTTGAGTTCACTCGAAAACCCTTCATATTCGAATTTGATGATCGAATTATAACTATATATGCTATAGATCAAAAAGTCTTGTTTTAAGTATATATATATAGAGATGATTTTGAGAGGAGACAATAATTGTAGTGGGAGGTAAAAAGTATGTTGAAAACTTGAAAAGGACCGGTATTTTAGACTTTGAATTGTTGCGGCTCACGCGGATTATTCAAAATTTAAAAAGAAATGTGGATGCGTACATACTTTATTTACACAACCGTCCTATAATTATTGAGTGATTTTACAAAGTTGACTAATTTGTAGTAAATGAGGAATTTAGTATATTTTTAATTAGGTATTTGACTAATAGTATTAATGACAAGAAAACTATATTTTGATTCATGATACAAATAGGTGTATTATTATTATTATTATTTTACGATCTTTTTAAATGATTTTTGATATGAGGGATTTAAGTGTAATTCTATTATAGTGAATGGTCGAAAATGACCTTAAGAATATGCACTTGCAGCTCATGTGATCTCGGCGCCGCCATGAACAGCTTGGAAAAAATCAAAGTGAAATAAATAACATATAGTGGAGACTAATGAGGGTAAAAAAAAATGATGACTTTGTAAAAAATTATAGATAACGAGGACCATTACATTAATAGAAGCCACTCAACCTGAAATTTTTATGATTTTGGAAGTGTTCAATTTGTTGGATCAGGGAAATTTCGATAATGAGATTTTCGAGAATGATTCACTTATTTTTTTTTGAGATGGTGAATACCCTGTTACATCAAACACTATATCGATTTGAAACTATTACAATGATATCAAAGTAAACTAATTACTAATATTAAACTAGAAAAAAACTAGTATAAAACTAAATAAAATACCAATATTCGTGGGAGTTGAACTCACGACCTCCTATAAATATACACTTTTAAGGAAACCAAATGCATAAATTGTAAAAGTTAATTTTGGAGGCCAATGAAATTCTCGGTCGAGTGTGTAATTGGTGTGTAACAAAACTTCGAGGAAATTCAAACGAAATGGCCCACCGATTAATTAAATGGCTAAAAGACACCGCTAGATTGACCCAATTTCTATTTATAAAAGACAAGTTGGCCCAATTCCTTAACTCCTCTATCTAGACTAGGGCGGTCAATGGGATTGATTTCAATTCGGATCCGATTTATTAGGATAATTGTCCGATTAATAATTTGATGGACCTGATCCGATTAAAAAGAATTGTAATTCGAATTATATGGAGCGAATATGAATTTAGGCTGATCTGATCCGCTATAGATCCGCGTGTTTGATTTATACTTAATAAAAGAAGAAAAAAGAGTATTACTAAAAACTATAGTTATGGAAAAACTATGTTATTATATTACCAATTAAACATGTTCATGTACCAAGTTAATATTACTAACAAACTAACCTCTATTCGATTATAAATAGTGGTGTTTAGTATTTTACCATTTATTATAAAACTTGTAAACTTTGTATTATGATCCTACATATTACCTGCATTGATTTTCATTTCTCTTTAGCTTGTACAACTTTTTGGATTAGATAATTCATAATTTTTTATCCTTTTAAGTAAAAATATACATAAATTATTTTTTATTTGGATTCGGATATTTGAGTTGGATATCGATTTTTTCCGGATTCGGATTCCATAGTACTTTTGAATATCCGTTAGAATCTTGGATTGAATTCGGATATACTTTTTAATTTTCAAATTTGGATCCGGTATCATGATCCACTCCAAGTCCGCTACATTGACAACCCTAATCCAGACTAGCATTTTTGTGATGGTATTGAGCCAATTTTCAATTCTTGCAACTTTTTTGAGGTATGATCTAATAAAACTTGAGTTAATGGCAATGCAACATTGTGATAATCATAATTTGTAATTTACCCTCATTAATTTTAAGAAAATGTATTTTACCTTCCTTTATTTTTATAAAAATAAAGGACTCACACTCTCTCGATCCTTAATATTTTTTAACCTTAAAAAATATAATTTGACAAAAATATCCTTCATTGTTAACTACATATTTTTATTTAATTTAAACCTGAAAAAAAAATGAAATAATTTACCCCATGTGTTATTTTATATGACGTTATTGTCACACTCATTTTTGGACGAATGAGTTACATTTTTCAATGAAAAGGGGTAAATTAATCCTTTAAAATTTCTACATGCTATCACATATAAATAAATTAAATTTTATGCGAATCGGAGGGATAAATGAACATTAACCCAATGAATCTAATTAATAATAAACGAAAATATGCTTCTTTATTTTAGTCAAACATTGGTATCAAGTTAGGTGACCAACAAACATTGGAGTTGTTCTCCCATTTCGTTGATAATAATATTTTTAATTTACGAAAAGTATCAATTATCATCTGAAGTTCTTCAATACAAAACACAAATCCAAACACAAAATCTCTGCAAGGAACAAACAAATTAAAATATGGAAATAAGGAAAAACATCATTCCAATTCATGATCTTTTTATATTTATTGGGTCTAATGCTTCGTTAATTTTTTCAAGAAAGACAAGAACAAACAAACCGACCAACAAAATAAAATAAAGATGAAATTCTGACATCTAAATATTTACACAAAACTTTAATTTGTTTAGGACATAATAATATTCTATTGTCGGCCAAGAATTGGTCTTCTTTCTTCATCAATAGATACAGAATTCCTTTTGATAAAATCCAAACAATCCGCTATAGCTTCCGAACAAAACGAATTTGAATGCGCCAATGATTTTGACCCTGAAGAATAATAATAATAATGATTAGGCAAATTTCTCATCTCCTTTTCGCTTGAGCTTCTTTTTCGCCTGGATAAATTTCTTCTCAAAAATTGCATAGATTTTCTCCATCTGCAGAAGAGATTGAAAAGATAATAGAACTTTACTCGTAGCCTTTGTACCGAAAATCTTTTCAGATTTAGTCGAAGACCCTTTGTTCTAACTCCATCAAAATTTACACAATTCATTATTTTTTTTTTTTTTGTTTGAACGATGAAAATGTTTTATGGGATTATGTCTTGTTGGAGTATAATGAAGGGGTTTTTGTAAAGGATGGAGGAAATGATTTGAAGTTGTTGTAGAAATGAAAGGGAAAGTACTTGGAAAAGGATGGATATATATATATAATATATATTTGTCGGATGGTGTAATATTCAAATGTGTTGGGCTAACCAATAATTTAAATGTGTGCTTTAAAGACTAGAAACAATCAGCGCAATTCTTGGGGACAAACGGACAAAGTCAAATAAAATTGGCGATGAAAAGTGCCCAATTTAGAAATTAAGGTTTTTTTTATTTTTATTTTTATTTTAGAACCAAGTGATTAGGAGTTGGTAGGACTAGACTAGGAGGAGTTGTATTTGTAAGATTATATGGGTGCACATTTGAGATGTGATACCTTTTCTATATTAAGGTTGTCGTTTCCAAAATGTTTGAATTATTAAAAAGGTATTTCACACTTTTTAAACACTAAAACAAGCAATATTAGCAGTTCTTTGAGAACAATTTAATCTTTTAAGATATGTGTGCTCACACAATATGTTTCTCAATAAGAACCTATAAATTTCTAAAAATACCACCAAAATTTTATAGCCTCTCTAATGAACACCAAACAAGTGGATAAAAAAGGAGTGATCGTGTCACATTCTATATCAACAAGTGATTGGTCTAATGAATATTACTAGTCCCCAGTCTCCACAATATGGCAAACTCATGTTCAAATCCCTATTAGGAGAGAGTTCTCACTTAATATATCATTTGACGCACCATGAAAGAAATTAGATCAAATCTAAAACCTAAATACCCGTTTTTAAAAAAATGTCACATTCGACGCATTTGTTTAGGTCCATGGCGATATATGAGAACGAAGCGCTACGTATAAATTATGAAGACTTCTATGACAAATTGTTTAATTTATCAGTTCATAATTATATTTTATTTCCTATGTCCTAAATACCTTACTTCTATTTAATTTTTGTGATGTCTCAAAATAATATTCAGTCTCCTAAAATGAAATTATTATACCAAAAGTAACGGTGTAACACCACTAATTCTCAATTACTATTTTCCAGGATATAAATGTAAAGTTTGTCAAAAGTTCCACTTACGTAAGTATTACGGGAGCGTCTAGGGTGCGGGCAAGGTAACTCGCCCTCACATGCGGGACGGCCCTGAAATCATGCCATGTGGCGAGCGTAACTAATATGTAACTCGGCGAGTTGACTCGGTCTGTAAATAGACCATTTTACCCTATTTTTTTTTTAATTTTAAATAAAAGTTGAGATAATCTTCAATTAATAAAAGACATTTATAACCTTTAAATCTTCAATTAATAAAATATAGCTTTACCCCCAATTTTGATAATAATTGACTTTGATAATTTTCAAATTTACCCCTATATTTTTCAATTTTACGAATTGAATTATTTTGCTTCTAAAAAAATATAAAAAAACCGCCTGTCATATAAAACGACCGCTTTACCCCCAATTTTGATAATAATTGACTTTGACAATTTTGCAAATTGACCCCTATATTTTGCGATTTTACGAATTGAATTATTTTGCTTCTAAAAAATTATAAAAAAACCGCCTATAATATAAAAAGACCGCTTTACCCCCAATTTTGATAATAATTTACTTTGACAATTTTGCAAATTGACCCCTATATTTTGCGATTTTACGAATTGAATTATTTTGCTTCTAAAAAAATATAAAAAAACCGCCTGGCATATAAAAAGACCGCTTTACCCCCAATTTTGATAATAATTGACTTTGAAAATTTTGCAAATTGACCCTTATATTTTGCGATTTTACGAATTGAATTATTTTGCTTCTAAAAAAATATAAAAAAACCATCTGTCATATAAAAAGACCGCTTTACCCCCAATTTTGATAATAATTGACTTTGACAATTTTGCAAATTGACCCCTATGTTTTCCGATTTTACGAATTGAATTATTTTGCTTCAAAAAAAATATAAAAAAACTGTCTGTCATATAAAAAGACCGTTTTACCCCCAATTTTGATAATAATTGACTTTGACAATTTTGCAAATTGACCCCTATATTTTGCGATTTTACGAATTGAATTATTTTGCTTCTAAAAAAATATAAAAAAACCGCCTGTCATATAAAAAGACCGCTTTACCCCCAATTTTGATAATAATTGACTTTGACAATTATGCAAATTGACCCCTATGTTTTTCGATTTTACGAATTGAATTATTTTGCTTCTAAAAAAATATAAAAAAACTACTTGTCATATAAAAAGACCGCTTTACCCCCAATTTTGATAATAATTGACTTTGACAATTTTGCAAATTGACCCCTATATTTTACGATTTTACGAATTGAATTATTTTGCTTCTAAAAAATATAAAAAAACCGCATGTCATATAAAACGACCGCTTCACCCCCAATTTTGATAATAATTGACTTTGACAATTTTGCAAATTGACCCCTATATTTTGCGATTTTACGAATTGAATTATTTTGCTTCTAAAATAATATAAAAACACCGCATGTCATATAAAAAGACCTCTTTACCCCCAATTTTGATAATAATTGACTTTGACAATTTTGCAAATTGACCCCTATATTTTGCGATTTAACGAATTGGGGGTAAAGAGGTCTTTTTATATGACATGCGGTTTTTTTATATTTTAAAAGAAACAAAATAATCCAATACGTAAAATCGGAAAATATAGGGGTCAATTTGCAAAATTGTCAAAGTCAATTATTATCAAAATTGGGGGTAAAGCGGTCTTTTTATATGACAGGCAATTTTTTTATATTTTTTTAGAAGCAAAATAATTCAATTCGTAAAATCGCAAAATATAAGGGTCAATTTGCAAAATTATCAAAGTCAATTATTATCAAAATTGGGGGTAAAGCGGTCTTTTTATATGACAGGCGATTTTTTTATATTTTTTTAGAAGCAAAATAATTCAATTCGTAAAATCGCAAAATATAGGGGTCAATTTGCAAAATTGTCAAAGTCAATTATTATCAAAATTGGGGGTAAAGCGGTCTTTTTATATGACAGGCGGTTTTTTTATATTTTTTTAGAAGCAAAATAATTCAATACGTAAAATCGGAAAATATAGGGGTCAATTTGCAAGATTGTCAAAGTCAATTATTATCAAAATCGGGGGTAAAGCGGTCTTTTTATATGACAGACGATTTTTTTATATTTTTTAGAAGCAGAATAATTCAATTCGTAAAATCGCAAAAATAAGGGTCAATTTGCGAAATTTTCAAAGTCAATTATTATCAAAATTGGGGGTAAAGCGGTCTTTTTATATGACATGCCGTTTTTTTAGATTTTTTTAGAAGCAAAATAATTCAATTCGTAAAATCGAAAAATATTGGGGTCAATTTGCAAAATTATCAAAGTAAATTATTATCAAAAATGGGGGTAAAGCGGTCTTTTTATATGACAGACAGTTTATATTTTTTTAGAAGCAAAATAATTCAATTCGTAAAATCGCAAAATATAGGGGTCAATTTGCAAAATTGTCAAAGTCAATTATTATCAAAATTGGGGGTAAAGCGGTCTTTTTATATGACAGGCCGTTTTTTTATATTTTTTTAGAAGCAAAATAATTCAATTCATAAATCGCAAAACATAGGGGGTCAATTTGCAAAATTGTAAAAGTCAATTATTATCTAAATTGGGGGTAAAGCGGTCTTTTTATATCATAGCCGGTTTTTTATTTTATTTTTAGAAGCAAAATAATTCAATTCGTAAAATCGCGGAACATAGGGGTCAATTAGCAAAATTGTCAAAGTCAATTATCAAAATCGGGGGTAAAATGGTCTTTTTATATCATAGCCTATTTTTTTATTTTTTTAGAAGAAAAATAAGTGAAAGGGTAATTTAGGTATATTGTAATTTAATTAAAGTCAATAGTTACAAATTCATTTTGACCAAGTTACCTAATCAACGACCCAGATCAATCTGAGCCAAATGAACGGCATGATGAGGCTTCCCGCATGTGAGGGCGTAACTCACATGCCCGCACCCTAGAAAAATCCAAGTATTACATAAAACGTTGCATCAAAAGTGAATAGAACAACATAAATGAAACGAATTAAATATTTTTGTCTGACGTCCAACTCAAAATACACTTTGACATTTACGACGGTCTACTAAGCGATGGTAGACCCTAAGGGCGCAATCTAATTTAGGACCAAAAATGTGGCAAGACGAATGTAGCAATGGCGGTTTGGAAATAGGTGTAGGCGATCGCTAACTCAATGAAAAAAAAGAAGGATGAAGAATACAACAATATTGAATTACATAATAAGGAAAAGAAATTAAATAAAAAATACAATTGTTTATGTAAAATTTTTCTTTCACAAACTTTTCAAAAACAAAAAAATGCTAACAAGAGGCACATTTTCAACATCATATGACTTTTAAAAACCTACATAAAAATTATATTGTTGTTAAATGGCAGTTCACTTTTGAGTATACTATTAAAACGAGAAGTAGAAATGACTCATTGCTTGTATGCTTACTTTAACTCAATTTAACCTAACTCTACTTTTTATTTCCAATCAGCTTAATTGCGTTAATACATGTCAAATTCGAATATTAGCCTTCTCAAAAAAAAAAAAAAAAAAAAAAAAAAAATATTGAATATTAGCTAATCGATAACGGAACAAATAATAAATCACACTTTTAATGAGTTGACCAACCCAATCCCATAACAAATTTTTTTTTTTTTAGCTTGACAAATATTCGATCCACACACGTCTGATCCACACAGTAAAATGAGGATTTATTCACAATGCATAACACTCACAAACTTTACTGTTTATCAAATTTATTGTTCACGAGTGGTACTAGTTCTTGCTTTTTATGTACTATATATTTACCAAATTCTTTTTTTTTTTTTTGGGGTAGAAATATATTTTACCAAATTCATTTTGAACGGTTCCTGAATTTTAAATAGTCCGCTTGTGGTCTAATTTTCAGGATGGGTTTCATTATATCTCGTCAAGCCCATACAATTGGATACCAATTTTGTCTTCAATTTATTGTGTTAATTTCAATGGCCCATTTGCTATCACATATGTTTCAAAGTTCAAATCTATATTCTAAGGTCATTACAAATGGAGTCTTTATAACTCAAATTATAAGAAAATTTATAAGTTTTTTTAAAAAATTGAGCTACAAAGGACCTCATAAAATTTATAAGACTCTTATATAATTAACTTTGGACTCTCATATATAAGAGTCCAAAGCTAAGTGAAAAATTGTGATATGAAGGAAAGTACACCACATTTTTGACTTTCATGTAGAAATATAAAGTTAGAATATTAAAATATAAACAAGATGTTGAAATGCAGAGTAAAAAATGAAAATGTATAACATGTTCAGCCCTTAAATTTTAACATAAGATGTCTGAATTTAAGAGTTCTATTGGAAAAAGTCTAATCAGGCCTAGAAGTTTTGGTTTTAGTAAGGGCTACCATTTGGAATGGATGTTAATCATAATTCGGTCCAGTTAGTTATAATCTTTATATTTGATTAGAAATTTGATCATTTTGATGAAAGATTTGTAATTTAAAATACATGTAACAAATATTGATATAGGTCAATTCGATTGGTACAAGATTTGAATTCGACATAATTTAATAAAAGGCAATAACGGAAACCACAATTATTTAAAAATTTAAATGCGTAGAAAGAAAGCCCAAAAACTGCCCCAAAAGCCCAGAGGCAGTTTGCAAAGCCCAAGAGAAGCCTCCAAATACTTGGAATCCAACTTTCAGAGCAAAAGAAAGAACAGGGTAAATCAGTCCATGTGTACTTCCTATGATCATAACTTTTAGCTCCAATTTCCCTAAGCAAATTACGCCTCATTGTATAACAAACAGTAATCATGTTTTACCATTAGTTTATAAAATTTTTACGTAACAACTTGATTAATGTGAATACATTAATATCAATGCCACTGTTTTTCAATGAGATTTGTTCAAATGTGGAGAGTTGATTTTTTTTTCTCTCTTTATATTGAAGCTTAGTGATTACGAAAAAAAGTTTGAACACGTGAATTAAGTTAAATATTTGTGCAATTAATGACAATTTATCTTATGTGATATTCATAATATTCAATTTACCTCTTTTTGATTTAAAAAAGTGCATTTTACTTCCTTATATTCTTATACAAAAAAAAAAAAAAAAAAAAAAAGCTCACACAGCTTTCCAAGATATTTTAAACCTTAAAAAATATAATTTGACAAAAATACTGTCCTTTATATATTATGTTTTGACCTAGCCAACTTATTAGAAAAAAAAAAAAGACAAAATCTCCCTTGTGTTATTATATTTGAAGCTATTTGGCCCCTTATGTGTTATTGTACGTGTGACAATTTACCACCCCTCTTTTTATTTTATGTGTGACAATTAACCTCCTTGTGTTATTTTATGTATATCAGTTTACCCTTTTTATTACTCCATTACAAAAGTGACACATTATTACCCCCTTTATTAGTTTATGTGGATAAATTTACCGCCTTGAAGGGTAATTTTGTCTATATGCAACAATTTTCACCCCCACTAGTGAGTTACACTCTCTAACAGAAGAAGGTAATTTCATCCTTTAATATTTTCACAGAAGGGTAAATTACTCTTTTTTTAAATCATAAGGGGGTAAATTGAACATTATGTTTATCCAACGGAGTAAATGAAAATTAGCCCATTAATTATGTAACGATAAAATAGTTGTTGAAAACAAAAATATTGATGAGAATATTGAAAGTGGAGATTTTATTAGATCATATTTTATTGAGATTCGACCGACTGTAATAAAATCTAATGAAATCGGTGTTTTCATCCGATCCAGATCCCACCCAATATAAATAGAACTTGATCAGGAGATAGGCTAATTATCTGACTTGAATCCTACCTGTTGACATACCTAGATTTAATATATTCTAAGAAAATAATTTAATATACTTGTAGGTTTTCCATTCATGATTCTATTTTATCAAAATCATCGAATTTCACCAAGTTACGATTTACGGAGGTGTTAATGTTAATATATGTGTAGGTTTCTCCGTTCGGGATTATTTTTTTACCAAAATTAACAAATTTCACCAAGTTACGATTTACGTAGGGGCTAATGTTACTATACGCGTAGGTTCTCCGTTTGTGATTATTTTTTACCAAAATTAAATCTAACCTTAATTTATTTATTTATAAATATAAAATTAAATTGAATACATTTAATTAAAAAGATTTTTCTTATAGTTTAAATATTTCTAACAAAATTGCACATCATTAAGTATTTATGTCATTCCATATTTTCTAAAATCGAGTTAAAATATTGTTTTCTATAATCAAATATAAAAAAAAAGGAAATGATCATCTTCTTCGCGTTAAGGAGAACCTTTGTCGATAATAAACCATTAAATTTGAACATAGTTGTCAAAATACGTACCCTGTTAGAGATGCATTTTGGTCCAAATTGATCTGAATTGTGATACTTAAAAAAAAAATATAAATGTTAAATTATATTCGATATTCTTTCAAGCCAAATTCAAAAATATTGAAAAATAATAAAATCCATTTAATTTTTGTGTTTATTGATATAAAATTAAATTGAAATGTTTTTAATTTAAAAAAGATACATTTATATATAAATTTTAATATCATATTCATTCCCAATTTTCTAAAAATGAGTTAAAATAATGTTTATATAATTTATTTATTTTTAAAATCAAGAATTGGGAATAAATGATGTATACAACAAAAATCAAATAAAATCTTAGTTTTATAGGCGGCATTCCGCCGCCGTTCTGGTGCGATAAGGAGGGATGGAGTCGTTCTGGCGACGGAATATTCCGACCAAAATGGCATCGGAGGGGAGGAAGGGGTGATGGTGTGGGTTGGGGTTTAGGTGGAGATTGTGAATGAATTTTGGAGAGGGTAGGAAATAAAATGAAGGAATAAAATTGGTAATTGAAAAATGTTGTAATGGGTAGAATTGTAAAATTCAGGTGTACATCCAATTTTACTGGTCTCATACACAATAGAGGAAAATTCTTGTCCAAGTCCGACTTGACCAAACTCATTGTGATTGGTCACTCTCCTGGAAGTTACATCTAATCCCAAAGCAAATATATTGCACTTGCCATGTAATTACGTTGGGTTCGGCCGAATCTAGTGTGGGTAAGAATTTTTCCACAATATATTGAAAAAGTGTAAGGATCATGTTGGTGTTTAACAATCTGTGTATTTGAATATTTCATAAAAATATTTCTAACTTAAATCTCATCATAGATCAAATATAGATAATCTAACATATATTAACTTTAATAAAATTAGATTATATATCAACGTAAAAATCTAGTAAGAAATACTTACTTGGATCGAAATATATAAACCAAAAAAACTCGAATCAATACATGAAAACTAGGAAATGAGACTGAGGCTTGCCGAAACAATTTCCTTAAGACAATATTTCCGAGGCTGTCACGGTGCATACAGTTTGATTCCCGGTAGTCTCCCAAGATACAACAGTCTGATGTTCATTATTTGCACAAATAATGAACCCACGGCGAACCGAAGCAAACAGAAAATTTCGACATAAATTTAAAGTAGAGAAGAGAGTAATTTATAATTATTGTCGGAAAAAGGATTCTTAATTGGCCAGATTAAGTCTCCTATTTATAGACACATAAATGTCTTTTCGCAAGAGACACATCGCTTGGATTGCACTGTTTCGGTCCAAAGGGTACCTCTTTAGATCTAACAGACGCGACCCTTAATTACTCTCAACTAATTTATTCACATATTAATTATAAAATCCAACAATCCCCCACATGAATAAAATAGTTCTTCGTGTCCCAACTCCACAGGACATATTATGTCGAAGTATTCTTTAAGAATAATACCGCATCGAGATAGGTGAAATATTTCATCTTGAACCTTCCCTAGTTAAAGCTTATCGGATTTACTTAGCCAATCGGTGAAATATTTCATCTTGAACCGTTGGCTGTTGGTGTAAACCAAGACAATAAACTTAACACAGTACTAAACCGATTTGCTTCAAGTTCTCGGTTGTGTTCGTTTTGGCCCTGAACATTCTTGGTTATGCGAGTGCTTTAGAGAATTCCAACCTATAAAGAAATTCTCAACGAGCCGACCCAGCTCACACTAACATAGGTGACCGCATCTATCAAGAGTATCCTACCATACTCTACTTGTTTTGACAAGATATAGACGTCATTAAAAGCATTTGCTTAACCTATAAAATAACGCGGTAGGCTTGCACTTATTGCATCATAAGAATGGGATAGAGTTATACTCTTAAGTGCTTTCTTTTAAGTTAGCCAAGACTGGTTGTCCTATTGAACCTGGTCCGTGGGATCTCCAGTCGCCAGGTTAGGTTTCCGTACGAGGTAACTTAGTCTAATTTAGACTTTAAGCCCATTCCCCTCGATGCACATACTACTCTCTAGATAAACCTTTAATATCCGGAATTAGGATTATCTCTTGACTTCATAAAGTCCATATTATTTGAAAGTAGATGTCTCTTGGTATTGTATAAACGACAACAAATATGTCGTGATTTACCATTGTACATAGAGTTTGTTAAGCTCTGTGTATCACCGCTTGATTATCTCATTTTACGTATGACTGACACAATTTTCAATCATATTAGAATATCTTCCATGAATTTTTGTGAAGCCACTCAAATTCTTCACTAGCTTTATCCAATGCTATGCACTCCAATTTCATAGTGGATTGAGCTAAATGCATTTGTTTGGAAGATTCCCAAGAAATTGCGGTGCCTCCTAAATTGAATACATATCCGCTTATAAACTTTGATTCCTCTAAATCAGAAATTTGCATTACTCTAGCCCTCCTGGGTCGTTCGATATTTTTCCAAAATACCATGCAAATACAAATGTATTCTTTCAAGATTCAAGCATTCTCATTAATGCATCACAACGAATCTTGATAAGATTGCTCATGTCTCCTCGGTTTATTAACTCATGGCCTATTTCATTTTACGATATATGCGTGAGATTTAATTTTATGAGCATACTCAAATTGTGACTCTATCACATTTGTTCTCGTGTAGCACACAAGATATGAATTAAATAAATTTACAAAATCCCTTAATTTCATAAGTATTTAACTTATCTATCACTCATCCACGTAATGTGCTTGAGATAATTTAATTTGCATGATGTCTTAATCACTCATTAGTTAATATTTTCTCTGTGGATTTAATATTCTCAATATTAGTCTCAAATATTAACATATCATTTACGATTAAACAAAATGTGATACTCAATTATCCAATTTGTTTATATGGACACACTTGTCATATTTATTAATATGAAAGTCGAAATTTGATGATGACACTATCACATTTTTCGTGTCATTGTTTAGGCGCTTGTTAAAGGTCAACAAGAAAAATATAAAAGTTTCGCAAACTATATTTTTTTTTTTCCTTTAACAATGAGACCCTCTAGTTACTTCTCATAAATATTCTCATTTAATTCACCATTAATGAAGACAACTTTAATGTACATTTGATAAAACCTCATACTGTATATAACTATTAAAGCTATTAACATTCAAATGGATGTCATCATAATCGCTAGTGAATATGAGTCAAAGAAGTAAAAGTGTTTCTTTTAATAAGGCACATTGGCTACTCGTCTAGCCCAGTTTTTATCGGTTGACTTATCAAAGTTTTTAAATTTTTTAACTTAAAAACTCGTCTACATCCAATTGGTTCACTCCTTGAGGTCTACCAATTTTATGATTGTAACTCGTTGTCAATTGTCTCTTTCCAATACATGATATTAGAACTTGACTTGAGGCTCATCCTCTAACATTTTAGAATATTTGGATCGAAGACCTTAGAGCTTTTAGCTCATTTATCTCTTCAGCTCGTCAACAAACTCATATTAGTTTAAGAGATTGACCTATTTAGAGATAGAATCATTTGTATATTCTCTCAGAATATAGTAGTTTATAATTAAATATAATTATAAGCTTCACAAGGTTGACCCTCTAGATCAAAGTCAATGAAATATTTTCGCAAAATATTTTATGACATTTACATAAATATTCTAGTCTAAAATGATTAGACTATAGAGTTTATTCTCGCAGAATAAACAATTTTATAATTAACTCTAATTATAAACTGTAGAAAAATTTATAATATTACTTTATCAGACCTTAATATCAGTGAATCAAAGAAAGATCAATTTATAAGAAAGAATTCTCAAATTATTCTTATATTCTCAATTAATGTTACATCACGTGACTTAGTTCACATGATTATATTTATTTCATATTGAACACCAAAAATCTGAAGTGCTACTATTTATCGCATAAGCTAGTAGCAATTAATATTTGTAAGTCATTTTCTTTTCCGGTGATGAACCCGAAATCTGACCCAAGTACCCCCACATTTTAAGGTATTTTGTTTTTCTTCCCTTCCATAACTCTTATGGAATGATATTTGACTTTCTTGTGTGAAACTCGACTTAGTATATGTGTAGACATCTAATGAGCTTTCCCCCACAAGTTGTCAAGTAAACCTGAATTTATAGAATAATATGTTTGATTATTCCGTTTAGCTACGTACTCAATTGAATTGAGTTGAGCTAGGTGAATTATTTTGACGAATTATTCCCAATTCAACACAATCTTGTGTAAATGGATCTATTCGTATTCACCCTCACAAATCGGACATAAGAGTGTTGTTTTCTTATTCCATTATTTCTCATCTCTTTGTAGTTGGCAAATACATTTATTGCCTTGTATTTATTATTCAATAAATGACGCAATCTATATATATATATATATATATGTGACTAAATGAGTTAGTAATGATTTAAAAATCATACAATTTATTCAAATGTTTTGAACTTTCACATATATATGAGAATTTGTTTCTCAAACAAATAAATTATTATAATTTATAATTATTTCTCACAAATAAATTATCAATATTTTCTCAATAGAATATTGATATGAAAATATATTATCAATATTTTCTCAATAAAATATTGATATGATAGTAAATTATAATTATTTTGCAAATAAATTATAATTACTTTTACACATATATTTTCAATATTTTCTCAAAATATTGATACAAATTATATTTCTTATAAGTTATCAATATTTTCTCATTAAAATATCGATATGAATTATAAATATTTTGCAGACAATTTTAATTATTTGTCTATAATAAATTACCAATATTTTCTCGTTAAAATATTGATATGATTATAAATACTAATTAATCCTTTATTTTCACATAAAGCTATTAGTAATTCACTCATTTCCTTATGCCTGACATATGCATAAGAACACCGGAAAGGAAAGGAAGAGGCATCACGTGCATCGATTCAATAGCAACATTTCCCCAATGTTTTAACAGCCAC
This sequence comes from Penstemon davidsonii, assembly GCA_034814905.1. Lineage (NCBI taxonomy): Eukaryota > Viridiplantae > Streptophyta > Magnoliopsida > Lamiales > Plantaginaceae > Penstemon > Penstemon davidsonii. Next base: position 13,667,004 of record JAYDYQ010002686.1, read on the forward strand.
CAGGATTAGGAAACTTGAATAGTTAGAATGAAAGCAGTCCTCCATATTTTTCATCCACTGAAAAATCTATCGATCCACAATTGATTAAGAAAACTTATTTTTCTAACTATTGCAACCACCTCTTTACCCAATTGAATTATTTCGTAAAGAATCTCACTGGCTGACTCTCTGATGCGCAAACATCTTTAATTATTATTGAAATAATTACTTCCATTGGCATAATAATATTTCATCAACAATTTGGAGAAACTCAAAAAACTGAAATATTTATTATAAATTCTCATCGTTGCATTGATAACGAATAGCAATTCATAGATATTTCGTCTCAAGAAACAGGTCCCTTGCCTACATCAATTGGTTCTGTAATGGATTATCATTACTGAACTCTCCTGCCCAAATCTTTATTCTTTCCGCCCAATATGGATTTGCGGAGATGAACATAAATAAGCCAAGTTTATAGAGTCATCATCATAATAATTGGTTAATTAATCGCCACCCAGTCCCTCACAGAGTACAATTACTACTTATGTGTGTTAAACACATATTGATTAAACAAATATACATGAATTACTACGTACGGTTCATATATATCATATGAAAACTCATTTACAGAATTGCAGAATATTTGAATCATAGAATAATAGTGTTCTCACTTAATTTAATTTACACAGATAAGTTGAACAAGAAGATATTGTCTTAAGATTGTTGGTGTTTAACAATCTGTGTATTTGAATATTTCATAAAAATATTTCTAACTTAAATCTCATCATAGATCAAATATAGATAATCTAACATATATTAACTTTAATAAAATTAGATTATATATCAACGTAAAAATCTAGTAAGAAATACTTACTTGGATCGAAATATATAAACCAAAAAAACTCGAATCAATACATGAAAACTAGGAAATGAGACTGAGGCTTGCCGAAACAATTTCCTTAAGACAATATTTCCGAGGCTGTCACGGTGCATACAGTTTGATTCCCGGTAGTCTCCCAAGATACAACAGTCTGATGTTCATTATTTGCACAAATAATGAACCCACGGCGAACCGAAGCAAACAGAAAATTTCGACATAAATTTAAAGTAGAGAAGAGAGTAATTTATAATTATTGTCGGAAAAAGGATTCTTAATTGGCCAGATTAAGTCTCCTATTTATAGACACATAAATGTCTTTTCGCAAGAGACACATCGCTTGGATTGCACTGTTTCGGTCCAAAGGGTACCTCTTTAGATCTAACAGACGCGACCCTTAATTACTCTCAACTAATTTATTCACATATTAATTATAAAATCCAACAGATCATACACACCATACATGATTCAGTGGCTAGGATTAGTCTTGCTTTATGTCTAATGGTTAGGAAAACTTTGGGCAAATGGCTCTTCTACATTGCAAGAGTTAAAAATAGAAAGCCCCATATAACTTCCAATATCCCAATATACTATATTAATTAATTCTGAAACATCCCTCCCGCCACTGGTTTACTCGATCATCCCTAATGAAGTTTACCACTCATGATTCAACCATTCAACTCGACTCGATCGGTATGATCATCACCCTAGCTCTATGACATCATAAACGACAACCTCCTTAACTTCTCCACTAGATCCATTCCGGCAGTTGTTTGCTATAAATTTTGTCTGGGCTTGCCTCGATGTGCAATTGGCTCGATGCAATTGACTCGATGTAAAATAAAGTGAGTGCGGGGCGTGCCAATGTCTGTGCGTGCAAACATAACGGTTTAAAATGGACATAACATGACAAATGTGAAATATAAATCAATGTCCTGACAAGGCTCTGACTTCTAATCAATCGATTGTGGCGGAGTAGGTAAACTCTACCCCTGATTCTTTTCAATGCCTGTCTGGCCGCAGGACTTAACAATTTATGATAACCTTTTGAAATGCCAAAACTTTGTAGCCAAATCAGTGGCTCGCTCGATATGTCAAGGGATTTATAGAAATGTTAAATATCGAGCTGATTATCAAGGAATCTAAAACATGTCAACTTGATAAAAACCTGAACTAACAGATTGACAGTATAACAACAAAGATATGTTAAGATTACTTGATGAAAACATACTCGTAAGTAAAATCAGGAGATTAAGACCAAGTACTTCAATATATTAAATAAACATAGTGTTGATGAATGAAAATACATGAAGTCTAGCCTAAACATGTTTCCTCGGTTTACAAGAGTGAAAGAGTATGTAAATTGTAAAATGGCTCCTTTGTTGGCATCAGAGTGCCAATCGAGTTGATGAATCCTTTAGCTCTTGATGAATTACTCCTTGGTTGGCAGGAAGATTGCCGTATGCACCGATATGTAGTATGCACCTTGTTGACAGTAAAGTAACATTGATGGCAGGTGACTACCACCGATGGATCGCCCAACCTTGGCAGATGGCTACCAATCGGGCTCCTAACCAGCGGGTGGCCACTGGAAAGGGCATTTGTCGAGCAGATGGCCACTCGGCAGATAACTATCAAGCAGATGGCTACTTGATAACGAGCCCATCAAGCAGATGGCTACTTGATGAGTTTACCATGTAAATACGTGGGCACTCACATGATGGTTTGCAGCGTACCACCTGCTGAAAACTAGCGGCTGTCCTGAGGAACGGCTTCGCGGACGGCGGTAGCAGCGGATAGGCTTACACTTCAGGCGGTCATGTCCTGCGGTTTGCTGAGAACTAACGGCTGATTTCGAGGAGTTGGTGTTGCTGACTGACTTTTGCAGTGTTGGTCCCAAAAGTGGTCAATGAGGTCTAGAGGGGGGGGGGGGGGGGGGAATAGACCTCCGAAACTTTTAAACTTTTTCTCTAACTTTACAAATCAGCAGACTAAGCTGATCGAGATTTGTAAGACTACTAAGCTGATCGCGCACAAAGCTTTGAACAACAGAGTTGACCACTCATCTGATTTTCACTCAGCTGATTTAAGATGTTAAATCAGAGTTTTTAGAAACTAATTGGCAGCGGATATTCAAAGTGTTTTTCACCAAGCTGTTCCTCTTTAAGTTTTCTTACTCAAAAGATTTTATCCCCAGTTTTTGCAACTCCTTTTAAAATCTTTTGGTTAAATCGTATGTTTGAGTTCTTTCAAAAATAAACAAGTTAAGCAAACAGTAAATCAAACACACAGGATTTTTATAGTGGTTATATGGATAAAAATCCTTTAGTCCACTCTTCCAAGTCTCACAGATCTTGGGTTATACTAGAAAACACAAAGTAATCAAGTATACAATGCTTGCGCTGATCAACAAATGAAAAGCCACAAGTGCGCTGTAAGAAATCATACATAAATCCTACACTCTGAAGTTAGATCACTCACTTAGACGGATCTACACTCCTCACGCTATTTCCAGTACAGAAGATCACTCAGAAATCCTATACTAAGAAGTTATATCACTCACAAAGATGGATATACACTCCTTCTATTTTACAGCTGAAAGTCACTTAGACAGACAACTAAGTTCTCTGTTCTTCAACGAAAAGCTTTGTCAACAAATGACTTCGGCTTGTGATCAGATGAATCAACTGATGGATCTTGCTCTTATAATATGATCTTGATTTATGCAAGCACTCTTAAGATCTTCAGTTATGTCTTCTATTTATACTCCTCGGATTTGAATTTTCTGCCCGTTGAAGGTTGATAGAAAGCTACAGTCCTCGAGTACTAGTCCTGACACGCGGAACGGCTCCCTGCAACTGTCGCACTGTACACTATGCTGTACGGGTGTTTACTTTATGTCAGTCGCATTTAATGCTCTCAGCTCACAGCTGGTTCCCGTTGATAAGCTTCATGACCGTCTTCACTCTGCTGATGGAAGTACTCTGCTGATGATCACTCTGCTGATCACTCGGCTGATGGCTTCTCGGCTGATTCAAGAATGAACACATCTATATATCTTGACTCGGCTGATATTCCACTTCGCTGATTCGGTCACTTAGCTTCCAGACCATGAGATAGGTTTCACTAAGCTGTTTAGTTCTTAGTTGATGACTTTCAATTTAGCCTTCTTGACTATTATACCCTTTTTTGTCATCTTCAAAACCTTCTCTAAATTATACCAACAATTTCCCCCTTTTTGATGATGACAAAACCTTCAACTAAGAACACATCTAAGTTTCTGATTTAGTCTTCATACTCTGAGATGGAAATTATTGATTTGATACAACTTTCAAAAGATACCACTTGTACTTGATGGTTTTTTTTTTTTTTTTTTTTGATCTTCTACTTAAAGGGTTCTTAGTTGCATCCTTTAATCTTCCCCCTTTTTGTCATCAACACCAAAACTTAAGTTGCATCTTTATCTTCCCCTTTTTCTTCTTTTAATTTCTTTTCCTTTGATGAAGATTGCAAACTTAGTATGCTGAAGACAGGTCCCCCCCCCCCCCCACCCCCCCCCCCCCCCACCCCCCCCCCCCCCCACCCCCCCCCCCCCCCACCCCCCCCCCCCCCCACCCCCCCCCCCCCCCACCCCCCCCCCCCCCCACCCCCCCCCCCCCCCACCCCCCCCCCCCCCCACCCCCCCCCCCCCCCACCCCCCCCCCCCCCCACCCCCCCCCCCCCCCACCCCCCCCCCCCCCCACCCCCCCCCCCCCCCACCCCCCCCCCCCCCCACCCCCCCCCCCCCCCACCCCCCCCCCCCCCCACCCCCCCCCCCCCCCACCCCCCCCCCCCCCCACCCCCCCCCCCCCCCACCCCCCCCCCCCCCCACCCCCCCCCCCCCCCACCCCCCCCCCCCCCCACCCCCCCCCCCCCCCACCCCCCCCCCCCCCCACCCCCCCCCCCCCCCACCCCCCCCCCCCCCCACCCCCCCCCCCCCCCACCCCCCCCCCCCCCCACCCCCCCCCCCCCCCACCCCCCCCCCCCCCCACCCCATTCACTTGTTCTTAGTTGGTAATCTCTAGCAGGTCCGTGATACATGTTAGCACGGGTTCTACAAGATGTGGTTATGTCTGTGTCATCGTCATCTAAGTCGGAATCGTTGTATTCATCTCTTTCGTCCTCCACAATCATATTGTGACACGTCAACATAATGTCACGTAGGTCCTCTGGATGCCAACTCCTTCCCGGCTGCTTTACAATGGCAAAACGACTTTAAAGAATTCCAAAGGCTCGTTCAACATCATTTCGGTATGATTATTGTAGCTTAGTGAATATAGCCCCCCCCCGGTTGTGTAATGGCTTGGACAAACGTCCCCCATTTTGGATATATCCCATCGGCGGATAATAAGTCATGTAGTGATCCCTCTCATTTATCTTATAATGAACTTTTGGAGCAATTCCTTGAGAAGGATGGTCGAACAAGGGTGAACGACCAAGGACGGTGATATGCTTAATTTTATAATTATTGTCTCTTTAGTTATTATTATTCATTTTCATATTAATTATTATTATTATTATTATTATTATTATTATTATTATTATTATTATTATTATTATTATTATTAATTTTCAAAATTATTATTATTATTATTATTATTATTATTATTGTTGTTGTTGTTGTTATAAATAATTTAGGTGAGAGTAGGGAAGTTTTTTTTTTTTAATTAATTGTAGAAGTTAGCCCTGATGGTTGGAGACAGTGCTCAGGGGAGTGCAAATTCACCCGGGTAGAAATTGACACCCCTGAGCTGTGAAAAGCCCAGTAAGTTGGCGATGCTCTAAATTTCGAAAGGTAATCTAGAATACCAAAAAATAACTTCAAATCTCTTAAATTACCAAATATAAATACAAATCTCCTGATGCAGACCAATGAATTTAGGAGCTTTGATTATCCTTTTACACGACCTAAACTAAATCTATTAATTAACTGACTAGCCCTCTACATTAATTACCAAACCCAATATCCTAAATTACCCACACATATTAACATATAGTATGATATTGTATCCCAGTGGTAAAAGATGGAGCCATAGTTTGATGTACTGATATGCCGCCGAAGCCTCCAAATCTGCAACTGAAACCACCAGATCTCCGGCCTTCACCAACGTATCTAATCTTTTGTTCGCTCATTTCATCTTCTGTCGGGCAGAGGCTTTCAAGCCATTTTGTTTTGCTGGACAAGACTTCGATTTTTCGGAGCATCACCCCTGTGATGGTGGCACAACTATTTTTTGCTTTCAGTTTTTTCGTTCTCGTGCTTTTTATTTTCTTTTTGTTTGGTTTTTGTTTGTTGGGTTGTTTTAGGTTGGTTTTGTTTTACTTCTGTAGGTTGCAAATAGCTTTGATTTTTGTTTGCATTGCAGAGAAGATCGAGTTTTGGGATGTTGGTTCAAGATCTCTATCTACGGAGATTGTTTTTGCAGCACTTGTTAGTCCCGTGCGGGCTCAAGTGGAAGAAATTGCTTGAATTTCCTCTCGGTCGGGATTTCATGCTAACGCACACCTCTGTGCAATAGCTCTTTTTCTTCCTTTGTTTTTCTTTCCTTTGTTTTTCTTTTTGTTTCTTGTTCCCAAAACTTGATTTGATCTGTTTGCTAGCTTAACTCTTGGCTTTTTTCTCCTTTCAGTTGTAATTGTAATTGTAATGTATCTGTGTTATTAGTATTTTATGAAAGTGTTTGTACCCGAAAAATCACCCTCGATTTGTCGAGGAATAATGGCTCGATAACGGGCCAATAAGCAACAATGGGCCGAAAATAACAAGGCCAATGAGATGAAAACGGGTCGGGCCAACTTTGGCCCAGAAGACTGATTCGACCGAAATGAAACTGACCAATGGGTCGCAGGACCAGAATGGGCTAAGCCCAATTAAGTCAAGATATAATTGTGGCCAAGAAGGAATTAATTTAATTAATTCATGGCCCAATTAGGGGATTAATTCATGGCCCAAAACTATTAATACAAACAGGCCCAGATTGGCCCATGAGGCCATCTCAGCCAAAAGGTGGATCAATTAATTAACTAAGTGAGTTAATTAATTAATTAATTGAGCCAATGGTTAGCGGAATTAATTAATTTAATTACAATTAAAAGTTAGATAAATAAAAGATAAATGCAAAAGCCACGTGAGTAGTGGGCTAGTGGAGTCTTAAACAAACAAACTTCCTTAAATATCTCAAAGGTGGTTACAAGAGTTAGAAGACTAGAGATTGGCTAAAATTCAAATTCAGCTGCCAAGTATTGCTGAAAATTGAACGTGGAGCAAGAAAGGAAGCTACTGCCAAGTAGTGGAGCTTGTGAGATAGTGGAGGGAAAGGGCATCAGCCGATCAGTTTGAGAGCAATTATAAATACAAGAGGGCTGACATACGCAAGACACACACACAACTCAATCAATCAATCTACTCAGTCTACACTGAAATCGGCTCAACGCCTCTCCGGAAGTCCAGCATACGCTGCTTCTGTCAGTCAGTCAGCATTACCAATTCCTTGATATCAATCGTCAATCCTCCGCAGACAGCAGGACATGGCAGCCTGAAGTCCAGCACCGCCGCTCAAGAGTAAGCCGCAAAGCTGCTTCCGCCGTCAGCAAAGCTGTTTCGAGCGAAACCATTAGATCTCAAGCAAAATAGTACGCTACAAACCATCATGTAAGTGCCCACGTATTTACATGGTAAACTCATCAAGTAGCCATCTGCTTGATGGGCTCGTTATCAAGTAGCCATCTGCTTGATAGCTATCTGTTGAGCAGCCATCTGCTCGATAGATGCCCTTTTCAGTGGCCATCCGCTGATTAGGAGCCCGATTGGTAGCCACCTGCCAAGGTTGGGCGATCCGTTGATGGCAGTCACCTGCTGTCAATGTTACTTTACCGTCAATAAATGTGCACAATATGCATATCAGCTCAATTGGCGGGTTCCCTGCCAATCAAGGAGTAATTTATCAAGAGCTAAAAGGTTCATCAGCTCGTTTGGCAACCAGATGCCAACACAGGAGTCTTTTTACATTTTTGCATACTCTTTTATATTTATAAATCGGGGGATCATGTTAGGCTAAGATTTCATGTATCTTTATTCATCAACTCTATGTTTATTTAATATATGGAAGTATTTGGCCTTCATCTCTTGATTTTACTTACGAGTATGTTTTCATCAAGTAATTTTAATATGTCTTTGCTTTATATTGACAATCTGTTAGTTCAGGTTTTAAGTTAAGTTGACATATGCTGGATCGCTTGAAATTTAACTCGATAACTTATTTGTGTGCAAATTCATTGGTATGTCGAGTAAGCCATTAATTGGCTATAAAGTTTTGGCGTTTAAGAAAGATTATCATGAATTGTTAAGTCCTGCGGCCAGGCAGGCATGGAAAAGAATCAGGGGTAGTGTTTGCCTACTCCGCCACAATCAATTGATTAGAAATCAGCCTTGTCAGGACATTGATCTATACTTAATATTTATCGTAACATGTCCATCTTGAACCGTTATGTTTGCACGCACAAACATTGGGACGCCCGCACTCACTTTATTTTACATCGAGGCAATTGCATCGAGGCAAGCCAGGCAAAATTTATAGCAAACAATATTTTGGCACGCCCGGTGGGACTTGATAATCTTTTGCCAAAAAACCTTTATTTCTTACTAATCAACTGATTTCATGTTCTGCGACGGATGATTCAACTGATAACACAAAAGAAACCGTCAAAGTAAACAAGAGCGAGGTCTGATCTCACACACCTACTGACGTTGGAATATTTGACACCAGTCCCAGTCTCGATGCAGGGAATTGAAAAAATTGAAGAACTATCGGAAGAAGTTCAAAAGTTTATGAAAGACCTTGAGTAAAAACAGGGAGAATGGTCAAACGTGATCAACATGTTCGAGAACATGCTCTAATGCTGCTAGTTAGGCCAACATGGAATCAAACAACACTTTGAATATCTCCCTGACGCGTCTGGAAGCCAAATTAGTTACACTGGCCGATAGCATAAACTTAATGGCCAACGGAATGCATGGCTTGCAGACGACCAGCTTTAATGGATTGACTAAGAATACTTCCGTTCAAGGAAAATCAACGGCAATCCACATTTGGGAGTCCCGAAAGTGGGACGAGCCGCCTAACAGGCAGGCTAGTGGACAGAACACTACACTCGATAGGCGAGACGACACATCGAGGAACAAACTCCGTCACGCAAGCTCGGGGGGCAAATCAGAGGATGAACGTGGAGAAGTTTGTCCAGAACGGACATCAGGTCACCTCACCGAACTATGGTCTGACGAATAGGGTGACATAAGGGAACAATGACTTGCTGACAGTCAATCAGGCGCTAGAAATGTTCATGAAAAAGCAGGACATCAGGATGCCCCGATGCAACAAACCTCACCGTGAATACATTGATCAGGTACAATGTTTTCTTGATATTTTTTAATTCTTCCTGCTACATAATATTGTTCAAGGATGTTATCGGCAACTACTAGGAACAATCAACACACTATCAATACTAGATCAGGAGACAAACAAAATCACCATCGAGGCCAAATCGGCCGCATTGGCCGATGGCCTGCAGAATATACATATCGAGGCATGTTCCATCGGGAAGTGTGATGTCCCACAATTATCAAGAGGTCATATCGAGACATGCTCCGATCATCGGAAAGTGTGACGTCCCAAAATCATCAGGATGTCGCATCGAGGCCAAACGAGCCACACTGGCTGATGGCCTGCAGAATATACTCTCTGATATGAATAATGCTCTCATCTTCGGACAATCTACTGCTGATACATGAGAAAGAAAAGTTTGTCATGGCCACTGAAAATAGGCCAACCCTTGATAGAGAGCCATCAAACATATCGATACTCCTATAATGCACGTCATTTGATCGACACAACCCCTCTCTGCGACTCGGGAGGCAGGTCTAAACAGAGGTCGATCAAGACCATGGCGATACAGATCTACAAGCGTCTCATTATCATGATGTTCATCAATGTAATTCATTAAACCACCATCAAGCCATCCAATTGATAGGCAAAATCAATGACACCGATATCGGAGGTCGGATCAAGTCATCCTCTATCAAGGACACTTGACTTGAAGAAAGACCCTGATAAGGCCGCCACATAAGTGTCCCTGAAAAGGTTCACTGTAATAGCTTCCTTGAAAAGGCCACCAATAGTGCTAATGAAGCCAATCAAGCTACTTATCAGATGTTGGCACGTACCAGGGCAATAATGGCCACACAAACCGATGGTCTACATTCATAGTATTGGCAAATCAGCCACTGACAATAGAGCTATCAGGTCCATCGACCACTTTTGCATTGCACGCCACTTGATAGGCGATATCTGGGAGTAAGAAATATGAACCCTTGCTACGACTCGGGGGGCAGGGTCGAATGATTGTCAACATAATGGTGAAATAAATTTACAGCCTGATAAACAACAGGACACTTAAAGTCCCGTTTCGCCAAAATAGCCATCGGGCCATTAGGCTGATAGGCGAAAATGATGGGTTTCTTTCACTTGACCAAAGAGCAAGAAATTGAAGCACGGCGTAATTAACTTTGTTCGCCGTCCCTTTGTATATTATAGTCTAGGATGCTTAGGAGTTTCTCATTTTTAGGTAGATAGTTTGATTTTCGTGTTTTCTAGAGTAGTGGTTAACTTTTCATTCAATAAAGCCTTGGATCTTCCTGATAAACAAACTTGTTGGAGTTACATAATGGATGGCTTGAAAAAGCCACAACACATTGTCAATGGCAGAAGCCATCAGGAGTCTTGATAAACAAGAAAGAGAGAAGGGGTTGACGAATCACCAATTAAAATATCATAGTAGGGGATCAACCCTCGATATCAACCCATATCATATCAATATCGAGACACACCTCTCATCAGGATGAGGTACATCGAGCCCATAAGCATCGAGGCCCTTGAATCAGAGGCCTTGTTCATCAGAACGGTCACTTGAAAAAGTGAATTTGGTTAACTGCCAAACTTTTGGCTGATTACTAAGTCCTCGATATATTACTATAGGGTATTTGATATCGAGCTTATACAATATCGAGAGGCCCACTGATATCGACTCGCTCATATCAATAGGTGCCCTGATATCGAGGAGATCCACACTGATCCGATATCAAGAAAATCCACATTGCCCTGATATCGACGAGATCCATACGGGTCTGATATCGAGAGATCTGTCATCATCAAGGCCATTTTGATATGGTCTATTTACTGCTGAAAGTTTCGGTTTCATAAAGCCGATAGTTGGTTATTACCAAGTGAAGCATTGTCCCAATTTCTCATCTTAAAAGAGAGAGAGAAAAACTTTAATCTAAGTCTCATTCGAATGAATTAATTTTTTACAGTAATTACATCGAATACGACTAACGGGGGGCATTGTTTGTACCCTAAAAATCACCCTCGATTTGTCGAGGAATAATGGCTCGATAACGGGCCAATATGCAACAATGGGCCGAAAATAACAAGGCCAATGAGATGAAAACGGGTCGGGCCAACTTTGGCCCAGAAGACTGATTCGACCGAAATGAAACTGACAAATGGGTCGCAGGACCAGAATGGGCTAAGCCCAATTAAGTCAAGATATAATTGTGGCTAAGAAGGAATTAATTTAATTAATTCATGGCCCAATTAGGGGATTAATTCATGGCCCAAAACTGTTAATACAAACAGGCCCAGATTGGCCCATGAGGCCATCTCAGCCAAAAGGTGGTTCAATTAATTAATTAAGTGAGTTAATTAATTAATTAATTGAGCCAATGGTTAACGTAATTAATTAATTTAATTACAATTAAAAGTTAGATAAATAAAAGATAAATGCAAAAGCCACGTGAGTAGTGGGCTAGTGGAGTCTTAAACAAACAAACTTCCTTAAATATCTCAAAGGTGGTTACAAGAGTTAGAAGACTAGAGATTGGCTAAAATTCAAATTCAACTGCCAAGTATTGCTGAAAATTGAACGTGGAGCAAGAAAGGAAGCAACTGCCAAGTAGTGGAGCTTGTGAGATAGTGGAGGGAAAGGGCATCAGCCGATCAGTTTGAGAGCAATTATAAATACAAGAGGGCTGACATACGCAAGACACACACACAACTCAATCAATCAATCTACTCAGTCTACACTGAAATCGGCTCAACGCCTCTCCGGAAGTCCAGCATACGCTGCTTCTGTCAGTCAGTCAGCATTACCAATTCCTTGATATCAATCGTCAATCCTCCGCAGACAGCAGGACATGGCAGCCTGAAGTCCAGCACCGCCGCTCAAGAGTAAGCCGCAAAGCTGCTTCCGCCGTCAGCGAAGCTGTTTCGAGCGAAACCATTAGATCTAAAGCAAAATAGTACGCTGCAAACGTCATGTAAGTGCCCACATAGTTACATGTCAACCTCATCAAGTAGCCATCTGCTTGATGGGCTCATTATCAAGTAGCCATCTGCTTGATAGCTATCTGTTGAGTAGCCATCTGCTCGATAGATGCCCTTTTCAGTGGCCACCCACTGATTAGGAGCCCGATTGGTAGCCATCTGCCAAGGTTGGGCTATCCATTGATGGTAGTCACCTGCTGTCAATGTTACTTTTGCGTCAATAAATGTGCACAATATGCATATCAGCTCAATTGGCGGGTTCCCTGCCAATCAAGGAGTAATTTATCAAGAGTTAAAAGGGTTCATTAGCTCGTTTTGCAACCATATGCCGACAGAGGAGTCTTTTTACAGCTTTGCATACTCTTTCATATTTGTAAATCGGGGAATCATGTTAGTCTAAGATTTCATGTATCTTTATTCATCAACTCTATATTTATTTAATATATGGAAGTATTTGGCCTTCATCTCTTGATTTTATTTACGAAGTATGTTTTCATCAAGTAATTTTAATATGTCTTTGCTTTATATTGACAATCTGTTAGTTCAGGTTTTAAGTTAAGTTGACATATGCTGGATCGCTTGATATTTAACTCGATAACTGATTTGTGTGCAAATTCATTGGTATGTCGAGTAAGCCATTAATGGGCTATAAAGTTTTGGCGTTTAAGAAAGATTATCATAAATTGTTAAGTCCTGCGGCCAGGCAGGCATGGAAAAAAATAAGGGGTAGTGTTTGCCTACTCCGCCACAATCAATTGATTAGAAGTCAGCCTTGTCAGGACATTGATCTATACTTAATATTTATCGTAACATGTCCATCTTGAACCGTTATGTTTGCACGCACAAACATTGGCACGCCCGCACTCACTTTATTTTACATCGAGGCAATTGCATCGAGCCAATTGCACATCGAGGCAAGCCAGGCAAAATTTATAGCAAATAGAAAGTTTAACTATCAAAAAAAAAAAAAAAAAAAAAGGTCTTCGGCTAACAATCAATCAGAAATGTGGGTCGTTTTTTCAGTTTCATAATACTTTCATGTACTGTTGTAATTCACCTTAAAATTTCGTGGAACGTAACTAAAAATCGAACATTAACAAACCAGAAAAATAAAAGTGAAAAATCAATAAAACAAAAGCATATATATAGAAATACAGAAAAATATAAATCAAATATAATTGATGAGTTGTGTTCGATATCATCTTGGCCCGGATAACTTAACGGGTCGGATGATATCATAGGTAATTATCCAATCGGTGTTAGGTTGGAAACTTTGATTGAACTAGTCTTGCCTGATCATTTCGTCAAAATTGCAAAATTGGAAAAATAAAATACATTCGCGCTTCCACAGAAATGGACCTATTGAGATAAACACTTGCATCATCAATATTATGTGGAACGTAAATCATTAACAAACACTAAAAGTAGAAGTGAGAAATCAAGAAAACGAAAGCATATATATATAAAGACAGAAAAATATCAATCAAATATTATCCAATCGGTGTTAGGTTGGTAGCTGTGATTGAACTCCTCTTGCCAGTACTCCTCCCACCTTTCAGCCAAGCCATCACCTTCGAACATCCTAACCACTTCCGACATCCTGGGACGTTCGGTTGGAGAGCATTGTGTGCAGAGTAGAGCTAATTGGATTAACTGCTCCACTTCTTCATCGATGTCATTACCTCGTAAATCAGGGTCAACCAATGTCTCCAACTTTTTCTCCTTGAGAAGTCCCTTCACCTGGAATTATAAGAAGAAATCAATGCATGTTACTGTGAAGCATTCTGACATATGAAAACAGATCGAGAGCATGTGTGGAGAGATAATGCTTACCCAATCAAGTAACTTGACATCATCATCATAGGCAAGACGAACGAGCTCAAAAGCTCTCTGCCCAGTAATGATCTCAAGAAGCATGACCCCGTAACAAAAAACGTCCGTCTTTTCTGAACAATTACCAGTAGAAAGGTACTCGGGAGCTATATGACCAAGTGTTCCACATACAGTTGCGTTCACATGAGTATCCTTGTGGTCCATGAGTTTAGCCAACCCAAAATCACCAATAAATGCTTCAAAGTCTTCATCCAAAAATATATTAGCAGCCTTAACATCACGATGAATAATTTTTGGGTCACAGTGATCATGCAAATAAGCAAGTCCCCTTGCGGACCCCAGTGCTATTCGTTTTCTTTTTGGCCAATCAAGTGGGGGTTGTGATTCAGGTCGCTCTGCAATAATGCATCAACAAGCTCATAAGAAATGAATTCAAACTGACAAATCTCGACTCATATATATCTAGATATGCATGAAACCAAATAAAACAAATGCCATGAAAAGAAATTTAAGCTTTTACCTCTTAAGCAAGATGCAACACTTCCATTAAACATATAAGGATAAACGAGCACCCTCTCTGTCGGAGTCATGCAAAATCCACGCAACCGAATTATATTTCTATGCACTGCCATGCTGGCTATTTCTATGGTTGTTTGGAAATATTGCTCTTCACCATGAGTGCGTTCTTCTTTTAGTCTTTTAATTGCCACTAAAGAACCATCGGCTAAATGGCCTTTGTAAACTTTACCAAATCCATCTCTGCCAATAATGTTTTTATTGCTAAAATTATCGGATGCAACTTGTAGTTCACCCAGGGAAAATCTTTTGAACCGTCTCAGATCAACTTCTGGATACAATTAAATTCAGAAATAAAAGTGAGAGTTGAGTTGAGAATTACTATAGTATTATTTTTGTTATATATGATGACATTTTATAATCGATCAACTAACCAGGAATATCAAAGAAATGTTTATGTGGCTTCCTTGTTCGGTAATGAGCAAGGGCAATTACAGGAGCAGCTAATAGACGAGCAAACCGTCCTGCGATGGCTCCAGTACTAGAACTGCTGCTGCTGCCAAATACTTCTTGAGATGATGATGCACCAAATATCCCAATTGCTTCATGATAATTTCTCAAAGTCCCAATGTTTGAACCAGAAACACTTCTGATCATATTAACTAATACATATTTTTTTTTATTATAACTTCCCACATAAAGTTCACATCTATAAAATGCGAAAACACTTCCCTTCACCTAAAAAAATAACAATAATCCCCCGGTTAACTTTAATAATTGGCAAAAATCCCCTGTTCGTTAAAAAATTGACAATAACCCCTATTCGCACTTACAAGGGTATGTCAACTTCAAATGGGTATAATAACCTAATAAAATGAGTTATTTGGCCAGATGGCCTTTTCAAAAGATAAATTTGCAAAAATGACCTTGTGCAATATTCCCAAATAAACCCTATTTGCATAAGAAGCCCCCTGACAATTTAAAAAGAAAAAATAAATCAATAATTAATTATTTAATGGGTATGACGGAAGAAATAGCCGATTTACAAAAACAATTAATAGGAATAACCGAAGAAATTGTCGATTTGAGAGAACAATTAATTATAATAAATAAAATAATAAAAAAGGAAGATATTTATAATATTTTTGACGAATTCTATAATAAAATTAACGAAAATATACCTAAAGAAAAAATTAAAAATCTAATTTACGAATTAGAAGAAATTAAAAAATATAGCAAAGATCTAGTTCCAATAAATAAGCAAGAGCAAATATTTATTTCACCGAGAGAGTTACAACCACCAAGAAATTTATTAAAATAATGGAAGAACAAATAGAAGAAATTAGAAGAATGATAGATCAATTAAAAATAATACAAGACGAACAAAAAGAAGAACAAATTGAGTTTGTAGAGAAAATAGAAAATGAAGAAGTAATATTTGGTTACGAATCAGATGATTCAATACCTGCATATATGGAAAAAGGTGAAAATAGTGGAACTAAAGAAGAAGAAATGCCGGATATAAAACCTGATATAAGGAAAAGAAAACTAAATGATACTAAATGGCATGAATGGGAAGGAATACATTTTGAAAATAATAGAGAAAATAATGGTTACTATCGGAATAGACATGGAAAATATAAAAAGATACCAGATGAATATATACCACACTATCAAAAAGTAACTCAAGGAGTTCTAGATATAGATTGTGTCAAAAGTAATGAATCAGTAATCCAGGATTGGTCGAATCAAATTAGTTTATTATTACAAACAGATGAAATATTCAAAACTGCTACGAAAGACACAATTTGGAATTTAATTTTATATAAAACTAAAGGAAACGTATTTAATTATTTATCTGAATTTACTTCTCTAGAAAAGGAAATACTAAAAGATACATCTACAAGTTCAGAAGATTTTCTCTGGAAAATTGTAAGCAAAATTTGGAAAGAATTTGTAGGTCTAGACGCAAACGAATATAGAAAAGAATCAACTGAAAGAATTAGGCAAAAAGCTCTATGGCATCTAGATAACATAAAAATATGTAATATGTGTGAATACGAAAGTTATGTATGTGAATTTTCTAAATATTATTATATGTTAGAACAACCTGATCAAGACCAAATGAGAAGAATATTCCTATCAAAACTACCATATCCAATAAATAAATCCTGTTTAGATAGATTCAAAGCAGGAATTGAAAAAGGAAGTATTGCTGACACTTTAGGAGGAGTAATTTTAATAGGAAGAGAGTATATAGCTGAAAAATGTACAGAAATAAATGAGATAAAAGTAATTAAACCTTATAATAAAATGTGTTGCAGTAATAATCCAGACATCCCACAACACTATGGATGTGAAGGATCAAAGAAGTATTATAAGAAAAAATACAAAAAATATAAGTGGAAAAAGAAACCATTTAAAAGGTATAAGGAAATGTTTAAAAGAAAACCAAAAAGATTTTTTAGAAGAAAACAACCTAAAAAATATTGCCCAGAAGGAAAGAAAAAATGTAGATGTTGGCTATGCAAAGAAGAAGGACATTATGCAAATGAATGCCCAAAAAAGAAAGATAATCAAAAAAGAGAAATATTAAAAATAGCAGAATTAAAAAATTTAGAACCAATAGAATCAGATATATCAGATTTAGAAGACTTTTATATGTTACAAACAGAAAGCGAATATGAAACATCAGACTCAGAATAGAAGAAATCCAAATTCAACATTTATAAAAGTAGAAATAAAAGGATATTATTATTCAGCATATATTGACACAGGAGCTAGTATTAGTTTTGCTTCTAAACAAGTTAAAGGATTAATTTGGAGAGAAACTGAGCGACCAATTAAAATATTGATTGCAGATGGAAGTACTCATAAAATTAATCTAGTAAGTTATTTTAATCAAATAAAAATTGAGAGTAAACATAAAAAGAAATATGATTTCATAATACCCTCCCTTTATAGACAAGAATCAGGATTTGATATAATATTAGGAAATAATTTTCTAAGACTTTATTATCCATTTACACAATGGTTAGAAGAAATAGAAATTAAAGCACCATATATTAAAAAACTAAATCAAAAGGAAGAGAAAATAAAGATCCCTATCATAGACAATTTTTCTAGAATAAGAATTCAAATTATGAATTTATTAAAAAATACGTTATTTACTTTACAAGAAAATAGTAAAAGTCAGATAGAAAGAGAAGTAGAAAATTTGCTAGAACAAACTTGTTCAGAGGATCCCTTAGACATTAAAATAAACACTAATGAAGAGTTAGTAATAATAGAATTAAAAGATAAAAATCAAGAGGTAAATGTACCGAATAAAATACCCTATTCTAAAAGAGATATTGAAGAATTTATGAAAGATTGTAAGGAATTACTAGATAAAAAATTGATAAGAGATAGTAAAAGTAGGCATGCTGCACCAGCCTTTTACGTAGAAAACCATAATGAAATAAAACGAGGAAAAAGACGAATGGTCATAAATTACAAAAAGATGAATGATGCAACCATCGGTGATGCACATAAATTACCAAGAAGAGATTCCATTATAGAAAAGGTTAGAGGAATGAAATGGTTTAGTTCCTTAGACGCTAAATCTGGATATTACCAATTACGATTACATGAAGAAACTAAGCCACTAACTGCATTTACTTGTCCCCCAGAAAAGCATTATGAATGGAATGTGTTACCATTTGGTTTAAAACAAGCACCAGGTATATTTCAAAGACATATGAGCAAAAATCTCGAAGGTTTTGAAGATTTTTGTTTAGTTTACATTGACGACATATTAATCTTTAGCAATACAAATAAAGAAGATCATTTGAAAAAAGTTTTACTAGTTTTAAAGCGATGCAAAGAAAAAGGATTGGTTTTAAGTAAGAAAAAAGCACAAATTTGCAGACAGGAAATTGATTTTCTAGGAACTACCATAAAATCAAATGGAGAAATAGAACTACAAAAACATGTCTTAGAAAAATTACATATGTTTCCAAATAAATTAGAAGATAGAAAACAACTACAACGTTTTCTTGGTTGTTTAAATTATATATCCGAACTAGGATATTTAAACAATTTTGCAAAAGAAAAGAAAAAATTGCAAGAAAAAATTAGTACAAAAAAGCAATGGTTTTGGGAACAAGAAGATAGTAAAATTGTAGAAAAAATAAAGAGAGAAACAAAAAATTTACCAAGATTATATAACCCAACTAACGAAGACTTTATAATAGTCGAAACAGATGCTTCAGATGAAATATGGTCAGGATGTATGAAATGTATTAAAAAAGAAGATATGGTTTTTAAGAAACTTATTAATCAAGCAGGAACAAATAAAGCTTTGAAGTATTCAAATGATAAAAATTTAAAGGAATTCATGTCAATACCTGTTACTCAGGAAGGTAAAAACAAAGAATTGAAGTATTCAAAAACCTTAAATGGTGAAAATTTAGAGGATACCTCATTTATGTCTAACATAAATGATCTATTGTCTAATAAATCAAAAGAAACATTATGTAGATATATTTCTGGAACTTTTTCAGAAGCCGAAAAGAGATATCCCATCCATGAGAAAGAAACATTAGCATGTTTACGAACATTCAAGAAATGGAGGATTGACTTGTTACCTAAAGAATTTGAGCTTAGAACTGATTCAACATATCTGACTGGATTCATTAGATACAAACTACAGGCCAATTATAACCAAGGACGGTTAATACGATGGCAACTTGAATTAAGCAGATATCCAGCAAAGATAAAATATATAAAGAGTAGCAATAATACTATTGCAGATACATTAACCAGAGAATTTGCTTCAGGTTAAAAATTTAAGGAATCATGGACGGCGCAATAGCAACTTTGAAGAATCAATGTAAGCAGATAAAAGGAAACATTGAAGCAAAACTTTTGGAGCTACAAAACATCGAAAGGGCAATTCAAATGTTTGACCCCACATATCAGCCATCAGAGTTTAGCAAGCTAAGCGTGGTGGACACACCAGAAGAATCATCGACATCGACAAACAAAAAAGAAGAAGCACCAGCAGAATCATCAAGTAAGCGAAAAACACATTATGTAATATTTAATGGACCAATGCAGAATGCTATTTTTGACGAATGGCACAAGGCAGCTATGCATACTCAAGGGAAAAAAGGAATCATCTACAAATCATATAGCACACTGGAAGAAGCTAAGCAAGCAGTTGCTGAAAATAAAAAAACAAACCAAACTTTCAAAAACGTATTGGTTGAGCCACCAAAAGAACTAACAAAAATGCAGGTATTGGGAAAAATCTCAAAATTATCCCAAGTACCAACAAGGCAAGGACACATTCAGATGAAGACTTTAAGTTTTGATGATTTCCAGTATCATTTAAACTTAATTAAAAATTGGAAAGAAGAAGACTTAAACAAGTTCTTCTATCCGACAATTAAGGCATACAGTCTAAAAGCAGTAGTCACGAGTGGAGCTAGCCCGTTAATGGTTTATAAATTTTTCCATTATGGGTTATTGGATACCATATATATTGAAGAAGGAAACAATATCATTCAAGAATTAAGTATTGGAATAACAAAAACGGTGAACAATTATAGAAAACACTTTGGAAAAGACAGAGAAGTGTATTTAAGAATTCATGGTTCATATCCATTTTTTAATGAATTAGGAGAAATCCGAGTACCATCTTATTCATTAGTAAATATGGGTATATCAAATGGACAGTATCCATTAAGAGATGAACCAATTCAGGAAAAAGAAGACATCTCAGAGATTAACTATCAGTTATTATTTGGGATATTAGCACAATTGCAAAGGATGACTGACGAATCGAAGTATAAAATTAATTACAAGAATCAGTCTATCATGATATATTCGCATTTTAAGGACAAATTTAAGCCAGAAGAATTTGACATTTTTCTGGATTTTGAAGACACGTTAATGAAGGTAAAAGGAGTTTTTGATAGGCTCACTGAAGAAGAAAAACAAAAGCTATGCCTTCAGATAAAGCCATTCAAAGGACACGTATGCAGTTACTGTAACAAGGAGGAAAATGAAGGACCAGAGGAAAATGAAGGACCAATTATAGAAGATTAAGAGTGTCGGCAGAAAACAACAAAGATGTAAACAGTAGACCCGAGTGTCGGCAGAAAAAGATGTAAATAGTAGATCTAAATAATGTAGACTTTTACTTTATGTCCTTTTCTTTCAATAAATGTGTAGGGACTCTTATCCCTTCACACGGTTTGTATTGTGTGGACAGAACTTAGTCTGTTCATCTATAAATATGTATCCCTTATGTACATTTTAAATCAGAGTTTGAAAAATAATCCCCCCCCCCCCCCCCCCCCCCCCCCCCCCCCCCCCCCTCCCCCCCCCCCCCCCCCCCCACAAAATCCTCCCCCCCCCTCCCTTCTCTCCCCCCCCCCCCCACCCCCCCCCCCCCCCACCCCCCCCCCCCCCCACCCCCCCCCCCCCCCACCCCCCCCCCCCCCCACCCCCCCCCCCCCCCACCCCCCCCCCCCCCCACCCCCCCCCCCCCCCACCCCCCCCCCCCCCCACCCCCCCCCCCCCCCACCCCCCCCCCCCCCCACCCCCCCCCCCCCCCACCCCCCCCCCCCCCCACCCCCCCCCCCCCCCACCCCCCCCCCCCCCCACCCCCCCCCCCCCCCACCCCCCCCCCCCCCCACCCCCCCCCCCCCCCACCCCCCCCCCCCCCCACCCCCCCCCCCCCCCACCCCCCCCCCCCCCCACCCCCCCCCCCCCCCACCCCCCCCCCCCCCCACCCCCCCCCCCCCCCACCCCCCCCCCCCCCCACCCCCCCCCCCCCCCACCCCATTTTTAAACATGGAATGTTGATAATTATTTAATTCATATAGAGTAGTGGGCCAAATATATTAATTCTGTTTTTATTATCATATAATCATATATGTGTTCAAGGATGAGCAAAAGTAATTACTTGTGAATTTTGGAAATCTCCCAACTTATTTCACACAATTAGGAAGAAAATCAAGCAAAACTGTTGAAAAATCTTTTATCAATTTTATTTTGAAAACTTTGAAATTCATTACGAGTTCGACAAGTTAAAAAATAATAATATATATATATATATATATATATATATATATATATAAAATTAAGTTGGGCAATTATGATTCATGTTCGATTTGATTGAAGCTCGTTTGAGCTAAATTCATCTAACAATCGACCACAATTTTGAACTCGAATAAAAAAAAATAACTGAGCTTAACAATTTTTTTTCACTATAGTAATTTTGTTTGAACAATTACACATGATTTTAAATATACTTAAATAAAACAAAATTAACAATTATAAAATAACAATTTCATAATATATATAATATAGTCAGTTTCAATTGCCTTATGTCATCAAAAGACATATAATACATAAAAAAATACGTACAATATTGAATTCTCTACATTGAACACCACGTTAGATGCATATAAAGTAGTTTTTCAATATATCCACATGAACCACCTTAGTAGCCCTCTTTCATTTTCGTTTGATATGTGGTTTTTCCCCTCTTAATTGTTAGTCAAAGTTTTTGGATAATCAATGCTTGGAAAACTAAACAATAAATCCAAAATAAATTTGAGACATATAATTACTAGGAACTAATGAAAACTGAAATGGCACCTATTCTATTCAGTGCCGGTGCCGCATTGTTAAACTCCATTGCACTTAAACCGTACTTTTTCTCTCTGTGTGGCAAGAAATGTACTATCTTTTAACCTCTAGGTAATTTCTATAAAAAAAAATCTGAAGCAAAAGAAGAAGAAAAAAAAAATAGTGGTATTTCTATCTTGTAATAAAAAAAAAACTAATTTTATTTAAAGATTTCGAATAATTTTTCGGGTAATTGACTAATTGTTATGTACTTGGAGTGATTATTTTTCTTATGAGACTTGTTTTGATATTTTTTTGCATATGAGACTTGTTTTGAATCATTCGATGTGCTTAGAGTGAATTTAGACATCTTTTGTGATCTTTTCTTTTGATTTCGTGTTTGGAATATTAGAATGAATGTTAATTCATTGACTATGATGCTAATTTATTTTATTTTTATATAAACTATATATTTTTTTTGTTTTTTAATATGCGTACGTATCCATGTCGTGTCGTATCTTGAAGATTTTTTAGAAAATGAGTCGTCGAATCCGAATCGTGTCGAGTCAGTGTCTGTGCAACATAGGTTCAGATTCTTGTGCAGATTAAGGTAATATTATATCTGACATAAAGACTCTTGTTCAGTCATTTTCGTGCAAAACACATTGGCAGAGAAGGGAATCGAGTGGAACACGAAATAGCTGGATTGCCATTCATTACCTCTTATTCATATGATATTTTACCAGATTCAATTTCAAACATTGTATCCTCTGAATTTGTCATTTGAATGAATTCTCGTCGTGTTTTAAAAAAAAAAAAAAACTTAAATTATTCACACTTTTATAATAAGTATAGATGTATGTATGTACTAAATTCCAGGAATTTGATGTAATTTTTGGAAAATATCGTGCCGACAATTTCCTCAAAAATTGGTAGAAAGAATTTGTGACTGGTATACTTAGAGTATTTTGAGTATTTAGGGCCTGTTTGTTTGGCGTTTCCCAGAATTTTTTCGTGTTTGGGAAATGCCAAACAAACATGTTTTCTATTTTCCGAAATAAATTTTTCATCCATTAATTTTCTAAAACTGCTCTCTCAAAAGCCAAACAAACAACAATTTTCTTATCTCTAAACAAAACCTATACAAACTCTACTTTGATTTGACATAAAGTAACCTATCTCTTACACAATTTATCTCACATAACAAACATGATTTGACATAAAGTCATACACATCTTACACCTACAACCCAACTCTTCCAAAAAAACTTACACCTACTTTATTTCTCAAACCACTCTCTCAAAACCCAAACAAACAACATTACGCAAAACGAGATTATTTCACAAACCTCCACTACTCTCCCAAACTAAAGTTCTTGAAAAATAATCTGAGAAGGAGCAAAAAGAGAATGTTAGTAAGGTATCATGTTAATTTGGCTTAGATTTATTTTAGGTTTTAGGTTAAAAAAAAAATCTAATATGGGTTTTGAAAACGTAAAAATCATTTTTAATTTATTTTAAAACTCCAAGTTCGGGATTTATTGAAATATTTATTTAATCGAGCTATATTATGGTTGAGTCTTATCAAATTCACTCCAGAGCATGGTACAAAAATAAAATAGAAAACCCATGCAAAACTTTGGTTTTGAATTTTTAAATTCTCTAGCATCTTTAATTACTGAGCCAAAATATATCCAGGCAGAGAAGTGTTCCATTCTAATGCATAATTTCTGTAATGATAACAGAAATACAATTCAAAAATCAAATCATTAACAAACACTAAAAGTAGAAGTGAGAAATCAAGAAAACAAAAGTATATCCAAACACAGAAAAATATCAATCAAATATAATTGATCAGTTGTATTTGATATCATCTTGGCCCGGATAACTCAACGGCTCGGATGATATCATCGGATAACTCAACGGGTCGGATGATATCATCGGTAATTATCCAATCGGTGTTAGGTTGGTAATTGTGATTGAACTCTCGCCTGAACATTTCTTCCTTCTGCCACTCCTTCCACCTTTCATCCAAGCCATCACCTTCGAGCATCCTAACCACTTCCGACATCTTGGGACGCTCAGTTGGAGAGTCTTGTGTGCAGAGTAGAGCTAATTGGATTAACTGCTCCACTTCTTCATCGATGTCATTACCTCGTAAATCAGGGTCAACCAATGTTTCCAACTTTTCCTCCTTGAGAAGTCCCTTCACCTGGAATTATAAGAAGAAATCAATGCATGTTAGTGTGAAGCATTCTGACATAAGAAAACAGATCGAGAGCATGTGTGAAGAGATAATGCTTACCCAATCGAGTAACAATTCATCATCATCATCTTTGGCAAGACGAGCGAGATCGAAAGCTCTCTGCCCAGTAATGAGCTCAAGAAGCATGACCCCGTAACCATAAACGTCCGTCTTCTGCGAACATTTACCAGTAGAAAGGTACTCGGGAGCTATATGACCAATTGTTCCACGTACAGCTGTGTACACATGAGTTTCCTTGTGGTCCATGAGTTTAGCTAACCCAAAATCACCAATAATTGCTTCAAAGTCTTCATCCAAAAATATATTAGCAGCCTTAACATCACTATGAATAATTTTTGGGTCACAGTGATCATGCAAATAAGCAAGTCCCCTTGCGGACCCCAGTGCTATTCGTTTTCTGTTTGGCCAATCAAGTGGGGGTTGTGATTCAGGTCGCTCTGCAATAACGCATCAACAAGCTCATAAGAAATAAATTCAAACATGACAAGTATATCGTGTAAATTAATCCTTCATATCAAATAATGAGCAGAATATCCAAACTAACAATTCTCGACTCATATATATCTAGATATGCATGAAATTAGAATAAACAAATGCCATGAAAAGATATTTAAGCTTTTACCTCTTAAGCAAGATGCAACACTTCGATTAGACATATAAGGATAAACGAGCACCCTCTCTGTCGGAGTCATGCAAAAGCCACGCAACCGAAGTAAATTTCTATGCACGGCCATGCTCATAATTTCTACTTCTGTTTGGAACTGAAGCTCTCCACCTTGAGTGCGTTCTTCTTTTAGTCTTTTAACTGCCACTAAAGAACCATCGGCTAAACGGCCTTTGTAAACTCTACCAAATCCACCTCTGCCAATAATGTTTTTATTGCTAAAATTATCGGATGCAACTTGTAGTTCAAGTAGGGAAAATCTTTTGAACCATCTGAGATCAACTTCTGGATGCAATAAAATTCAGAAACAAAAGTGAGAGTTGAGTTGAGAATTACTATAATATTATTTTTGTTATATATGATGACATTTTATAATCGATCAACTAACCAGGAATATCAAAGTAAAGAGAATGTGGCTTCCTTCTTGGGTATGGAGCAAGGGCAATTATAGGAGCAGCTAATAGACGAGCAAACCGTCCTGCGATGGCTCCAGTACTAGAACTGCTGCTGCTGCCAAATACTTCTTGAGATGATGATGTATCTAACTCTACATGCTCAGACCTTATGCTATTTTTTCTTCTATCTATATAAGAGGTCAAGTAGATTAAAAATCACATTTTAAAAATTGACTCTATAATTTCTTGGATCAAAGAGAACCCAAAGCTGCTCACAAAATCTCCCAATCTTTACGCACACACAAATATCCCAATTGAACAAGGAAGAACCAGAAACACTTCTCATATTAACTAATACATATTTTTTTTTTTATTATAACTTCTCACATAAAGTTCACATCTATAAAATGCGAAAACACTTCCCTTCACCTAAAAAAATAACAATAATCCCCCAGTTAACTTTAATAATTGGCAAATATCCCCTGTTTGATAAAAAATTGACAATAACAAGGGTATTTCAACTTCAAATGGGTATAATAACCTAATAAAATTTCGATACAAGGGGTTTTTTTATTACTAAAAAAGTACATGGGCAAAGTACGAGGGCTGCTTTTGCATTTAGCTCAACATAAATTCCCTATCTTTAAACCAAAAATACTTATTTGATCGAATAAATAAAACCCACAATTACTCAATCCTCAACCATTCATTTCAAAAAAGGACCCGTAAATTTTGAATTAAAATTACGTACCATTGAAATCAAGAGAATCGAAACGTGAACTCAAATCAATGGAACTTGAGCTGCTAAAGCTGGGACAAAGAGCGATTTCCCGAAGGAGTTCTCTCTTGAGAGTGGCTTCAACAAGCCTTTCCCAATTATCGTACACCCTCGACATGTATAATTAAATGAACTCAATTAATTCCACTTCAAAAACATACTATATAGTTTCAAAGCATAAGGAATCGGACTTAAACTTTTGGCTTAGTGGAAGACTTGCTTTTTGTGTGAAGACGACTTAAGGGAAGAAGAGTATTAATTAAGTTTCTTCACATATTTTCAGGTGTGTTTGGAAGGAAGCCGCTCCGAAGACCCCTAAATGTTTTACGGTGGATCAAAATTTCGATTCGAGTGAATGTTTCGGTCATTCAAAGGAAAAATTGTTAAAAAAATTACTAAAGTAAGAAAAATAAGAGAGTCACGGGTAAACAAATAATTTCGGAATTACATCTTGTTTTCGTTTCATTTGATTAAAAAACGGAAACTTTTCGATGTTTTTGACGGAAATGATTAAAATTTTGATCCATGATGTTGGCACTTTTTACCCTACTACTAAATTTTGTAAATTAGAGTAAAATTAACTTTATTATGTCAAAAATTAAACAGATTAAAGACTGATTTACAATTTATTTATTATTAAAATTATATTGTCAGAAAATATCATGTCACCAAATTATTTTAATCAAA
This sequence comes from Penstemon davidsonii, assembly GCA_034814905.1. NCBI lineage: Eukaryota > Viridiplantae > Streptophyta > Magnoliopsida > Lamiales > Plantaginaceae > Penstemon > Penstemon davidsonii. The sequence goes on from JAYDYQ010002686.1 coordinate 13,694,041, forward strand.
TATAAAATGATGATTGATTTAGTCATGAGATTTTGAAAAATATGTTCTATAATAAATCATAAAAAATGTATTTTGTTCATCATCAAACGTCTTTGAATTTCTAATTCAATCAATATACAATTATTAAATAAAGTATTAAAATATTTTTCATTACAACAAATACAACAATAAATATTATTTATCTTCGTATTTGTGAAATACGAAATGTTTTCATCATCAAGAATTTGTAATGTGAATGTGACACGTCACACCAAGTATGATACAATAAAAATAATTATGTTGATTTATACACCAAAAGTCCACTTAGCTGGATGGATTGTTTAACAACGAAATAATGAATCCTAGTTTTTGATCAAATGGATTTGGGTCAATATTTAGGTAGATTTCAATTTTTTTTCTCTTACTGAGTCATTTGAAATGTATTGCCTTACTTACCTAAGCCCATTTTTTTTTACCTATTTAATTCATTAGTTTACTCCATTTCTCATCGGTTTTATATATATATATATATATATATATATATATTAACAACTTACTGATTCTTTACCAGATTAGTTTCCTGTTTTCTCGATTTCTTTTGTTTTTTCTGATTTAAACCATTTTCTATCGGTTTCACCATATTTTTGTTGGTTAAACTCTTTTATTTGACTAATTTCATTCTTTTTTTCACTTTAACTTCTTATTACCTATTTCACACGTTTCACATATTTTTTTCACTAATTTTACTTAAATTTCCATTGATTTCACATGTTTTTAACGACTTTACATTTTTCATTGGTTTTGTCAATTGTTTCATCGATTTCACCCGTTTTCACTGATTCATTGTTTCTTCACGAATTTCACCCAAAATTTTATCGATTTCACATATATTTACCAATTTCACTGACAATTTTTTTTTTTTATCGATTTCACCTGTTTTTCCACCAGATTTCCCAATATTTCACCCGAATTTTAACATGTTTTAACCAATTTCATAGTATTTTTTTATCGATATCACCAATTTTTATCGATTTCTCCTACTTTTCATCGACTCACCCATTTTTCACAGAAGGAACTTCAAGAAAGTTCGATGTTATACATGCTTCGATATTATTAATATTTTGTTTCTCTAGTCAGAAAAATTACGTACTTAGCTAAGTCATAATCTTGTTTGTTATTTCATAGGTAAAATGTGATTCTGTTTAATTTTTGTTTAATGATATTTATGATATTTAGAGGAGTGTTTATGACTTATATATAAATTTTTTTAATTAAAAAATATATTGCTGCTAAATTATAATAATTTTACATATAAACAATATAATCCTAGTGATGAATTATAGTCAATTTTTCAGCTCCATGAGAATAAAATTGACACATGACCATTAAATACAAGAATAATGACCTTAAAAAACTGACAAAAATTTAATTTTTAGTGTGCAAGTTGTCGTTGTTTTCACTTATTCAAAGAAAATTAAAGCTGATATAGATATTTGTTCCTTAGTTTCCATATAGTTTGATGAAAATTGTGATTTTTGTAAAATCTGAAATTATACTTCACCCTCGACGAATACTCATACTTTATCAATTAATTTTATTGTTTGATGAAAATTGTGATTTTTGTAAAATCTGAAATTATACATCACCCTCGACGAATACTCATACTCTATCAATTAATTTTATAAAATTTGCAGTTAAACACATCACCTTACACGACCCAATTAAGCACAAAATACAGAGGGTAAGCCTGTAGTTGTCATTCCACAGCCAAAAGCTAAGGGATGCGAATAATTTGAACAAAAAACATAACATTTATAAATTACAAAATTCATTTTTCTTCTTGGCAATTCCTACCCTTCTTTCTTTGTTCTCTTTAATTTGTCGAAAGACTTCCACCACAATTTCAAATGCTATATCGAATTGAGTATATTATATTCGTATAAAAGTAAACTAATTACAAATGTTAATATTAAACTAGATAAAATACCACACTGTTGAGAGCTGAACTCATGATATGTCACTTTATTATCCATTTTCTTGATAATATTTCTCGGTAACATTTTCCAGCCAATTTACCCGGAAAGTTAGCAAGGAACATAATGAAGAGAGTGGATAGTGACGTAAATTGGTGATCGATTAGTTGGAGAGAAGGGATCCGTAAAATCCCAATTATAATTTGTTTAACTGCAAATGAATAAAGTTCTTTTTTATTGGACTTATATTTTTGGCTTAGTGGAAGACTTGCTTTCTGTGTGAAGACGACCTAAGGGAAGAAAAGTAATTTGGGCCTGAATGTTTGGTGTTTGGGAAAATAGTTTGGAAGAGTAGTGAAGGTTTGTGAAATAATCTTGATTTGCGTAATATTATTTATTTGGGTTTTAAGAGAGTGCTTTGAGGAATAATGTGGGTGTAGGTTTTTTTTGGAAGATTTAGGTTGTAGGTGTAAGATATGTAAGACTTTATGTCAAATCATACTTGTTTTGTGAGATAAATTGTGTAAGATATGTGTTACTTTATGTCAAATCAGAGTAAAGTTTGTACAGGTTTTGTTTAGAGATAAGAAAATTGTTGTTTGTTTGACTTTGGACAGAGTAGTTTGAAAAAATTGAGATATAAAAAATTTATTTCAGAAAATAGAAAACATGTTTGTTTAGCATTTCCCAAACACGAAAAAATTCTGGGAAACGCCAAAACAAACATATTTTCTGGTATGTTTGGAAGGAAGCCGCTCCGAAGACCTACGTGGATCTAAATTTCGATTCGAGTGAATGTTTCAGTCATTCAAAGGAAAATTGTTAAAATATTTACTAAAGTAAGAAAAATAAGAGTCACGGGTGAACAAATAATTTCGGAATTACATCTTGTTTTCATTTCATTCGATTAAAAAAGGGAAGCTTTTTGATGTCTTTGACGAAATTGATGAAAATTTTGATCCATGATGTTGACACTTTTTACCCTACTACTAAATTATGTAAATTAGAGTAAAATTAACTTTATTATGTCAAAAAATTAAACAAATTAAAGACTGATTTACAATTTATTTATTATTAAAATTATTTTGTCAGAAAATATGATGACTCTAAATTATTTTAATCAAATATAAAATGATGATTGATTTAGTCATGAGATTTTAAAAAATTTGTTCTATAATAAATCATAAAAAAAATTATTTAGTTCATCATCAAACGTCTTTGATTTTCTAATTCAATCAATATACAATTACTAAATAAAGTATTAAAATATTTTTCATTACAACTAATACAACAATAAATATTATTTATCTTCGTATTTGTGAAATACGAAAAGTTTTCATCATCACGAATTTGTAATGTGAATGTATGTGACACGTCACACCAAGTATGATACAATAAAAATAATTATGTTGATTTATATACCAAAAGTCCACTTAGCTGGATGGATTTTGATCGAACAGATTTGGAATATCTATCTCGAACCTTTTGCATTGTTTAACAACGAAAATAATGAATCCTAGTTTTTTATCAAATGAATTTGGGTCAATTTTTAAGTAGATTTCAATTTTTTTTCTCTTACTAAGACAATTGAAGTGCATTGCTTTACTTACCTAAGCCCTTTTTTTTTACCTATTTAATTCGTTAGTTTACTCCATTTTTCATCGGTTTAATATATTTTTTGTCGATTTATATATATATATATATATATATATATATATATATATATATATATATATATATATATATATATTAACAACTTACCGATTTTTTACCAGTTTTCATTATTTTCATTATTTTCCCGTTTTCTCGATTTCTTTTGTTTTTTCTGATTTAAACCAGTTTCTATCGGTTTCACCATATTTTTGTTGGTTAAACTCTTTTATTTGACTAATTTCATTCTTTTTTTTTTCACTTTAACTTCTTATTACCTATTTCACACTTTTCACATATTTTTTTCACTAATTTCACTTAAATTTTCATTATTTCACATGTTTTTAATGACTTTACATCTTTCATTGGTTTTGTCAATTGTTTCATCGATTTGATCCGTTTTCACTGATTCATTGTTTCTTCACGAATTTCACCCAAAATTTCATCGATTTCACATATATTTACCAATTTCATTGATAATTTTTTTTATCGATTTCACAAATTTTTCCACCAGATTTCCCAATATTTCACCAATTTCACCCGAATATCACATGTTTTAACCAATTTCATAGACTTTTTTTTTTTTTTTTTTTTTTTTATCGATATCACCAGTTTTTATCCATTTCTCCTGCTTTTCATCGACTTCACCCATTTTTCACAAAAGGAATTTCAAGAAAATTCGATGTTATACATGCTTCGATATTATCTATATTTTGTTTCTTTAGTCAGAAAATTATGTAAGTCATAATCTTTTTTGTTATTTCATAAGTAAAATGTGATTCTGTTTAATTTTTGTTTAATGATATTTATGATATTTAGAGGAGTGTTTATGACTTATATACTAAATCTTGAAATGATACAGATAAATTTTTTTAATTAAAAAATATATTGATGCTAAATTATAATAATTTTACATATAAACAATATAATCATAGTGATGAATTATAGTCAATTTTTCAACTCCATGAGAATAAAATTGACAAATTACCACAAAATATAAGAACAATGACCTTAAAAATTGACAAAAATATAATTTTTAATGTGCAAGTTGTGGTTGTTTTCACTTATTCGAAGAAAATTAAAGCTGGTAAAGATATTTGTTCCTTAGTTTCCATATAGTTTGATGAAAATTGTGATTTTTGTAAAATCTGAAATTATACTTCGCCTTTGACGAATATTCATACTTTATCATTTTATTGTTTGATGAAAATTGTGATTTTTGTAAAATCTGAAATGATACATCACCCTCGACGAATACTCATATTTTATCAATTAATTTTATAAAATTTGCAATTAAACACATTACCTTACACGACCCAATTAAGCACAAAATACAAAGGGTAAGCCTGTAGTTGTCATTCCACAGCCAAAAGCTACGGGATGCGAATAATTTGAACAAAAAACATAATAGTTATAAATTACAAAATTCATTTTTCTTCTTGGCAATTCCTACCCTTCTTTCTTTGTTCTCTTTAATTTGTCGAAAGACTTCCACCACAATTTCCTTGATGTCATTTTTTTTGATGAATACATCGTTATATCAAACGCTATATCGAATTGAATCTATTATATTTGTATAAGAATAAACTAATTACAAATGCTAATTTTAAATTAGATAAAATACCACACTGCTGAGAGTTGACCTATGTTATGTCACTTTATTATCCACTTTCTTGATAATATTTCTCGGTAACATTTTCCAGCCAATTTCCCGGGAAAGTTAGCAAGGAACATAATGAAGAGAGTGGATAGTGACGTAAAATTGTAAAATTGGTGATCGATTATTTGGAGAGATTAACCTATATCCTTGAAGGTATAAATTGGTGATCCGTAAAATCCCAATTATAATTTGTTTAACAGCAAATGAATAAGGTTTTTTTCCTTCAGAATTAACCTATATCCTTGTAGGGATGAAATTTCGTTCCTATACAATCGTTATTTTCCTACTTTTTGATAACATGTTCCTAATTAGACTTTATAGCTATAATATTTAGTTTGATTTATTTGTATCGTTCAATTAGGTAAGAATCTTTACAAATTTAGATCAAGTTTTAAATTTGAATACCTTACAAACTTGTAGATGTACATATTTGAAAAGATCCTTATCTCCGTTAACTTGTACAGATTTGCACTAAATAAATTATTAGGCTATAAATACACTACATAAATGCTATGTTGCACGGATACGGATACGGCGATACGAATACGACACAATATGAATACGGTAATATGGATTTTTAAAAATTTACTGGATACGATACGACTTGGATACGGATCTAAAAAATATATATTATATGTTTATGCATATTGAAAAAAGTATAATAATATATTTATATGTTTTTACATATTGAAATAGATCAAGTTAAGTTTCATAAGTACTAAATTGCATAACTTTTAGAAAAAAAAAATTATTTAGTAATTTAATACTATAAATTATACATCATGTTCATTGTCTTATTATGTTATATAAAACATGTCCCGTTATAGACAAAATATCTTGTATTGCAGTTGTATATAATACAAAATGTGGTTTGACGTCTTACATTGTTCTTGCCAAATTGTGGTGACTTAGCAAAATTTAGAATATGAAATATGTTGGATACTTTTAAATAAGTATCCGATACGTGTGTCCATTTTCTCTTTTTAATTATATTTACCGACACGCTACGTGGAGTGTCGAATACGTATCCCACGAGTATCCGAGGAGTATCGTATCCGAGAAGTATCCGACACAGCATTTTATAATTCTTTGAAGTATCCGTGCATCATAGCATAAATGTCAACTAATCATAAATTTTCTAAAGAATAAAAATAATTTAAAAACACAAGAAAATATAATTCAGTCAAAATAATTTTTAAAACGGCTGTTGATATAGCCAAAGTAAATATCATATTGCCAAAACAACTTTTTCTTATTTCCTCTTTTTTCCTTTTCATGCCAAGAGCTTGCTTACACATTTATTAATGGCTAGTAATATTGCCAGAAGTATTGCTGCCAGAGCAAAAAATTTTAATTTTCTAATTCACTATTTTTTTGTTTGGGCCAAATAACCTAAATTTCTCTCTATTATTTAATCTAATAACTTAATCTTCTCTCTCTTATTAATGTACTAACCTACTCCTCGTGCTATGCAAAAAATGACTAAAAGAATGATAAACAAACTAAAAGAAATAATATACTTGCATCGATTTTGTTATACCCCTTAACGAAAAACACGTGTTCAATTTTGTCCCAGTGCCTAATGCCCACTATTTATGACTAAAAGTATGTTAATATTGGAAACATATTTTATTTAATAAATGTTTTGCCTTACAGAAAGGTATATTGACGGCTTGACGCTGCTAAGACTCGTGAGTTATAATTCTAAGAACTTTAGGTGTAGTTTATTACCATTATATTGTGTGTCTATGACTTACAAAAAGTCAAATAACCTAAATTTCTCTCTCTTATTTAGGGTTCGTTTGGCCCAGCGGTGGGAGCTCTTATAAACACTTCTAGACCTTCATTGTGATTTTTGAAGTGTTTGGCCCCAATTATAGAAATTGCTTTTAGTCAATCGTGATTTTAATGGTGTTTGGCCCCTAATATCATAATCGCTTTTGAGATCTCCAGAAGCTAAAAATCAACTTATTTCAGAAGCTACTAAAGTGTTACTTTTGCAAAAGCTATTATCCAAAAGCAATTATTTTATAATTGAATTTTATCATAATCACTTATTGCCAAAATCCATTTTAGTAAAATTAATTCTTCTAAAATTGATTTTCGAATCGCTAGGCCAAACTCACCCTTAATCTAATAACTTAATCTGCTCTCTCTTATTAATGTAATTGATTTCTTTTCTTTTTCATGCTATATTTAAACATGGAAATAGATAGACAAAAAGGGGGCTACTACAGAGGAAAATTTGGGTGTGTTAAGTATTGAGAAATACTAAGATGTAGTTTCAATGTGGACAATTAAATATTATATATTTTATTAATGAGATACGACAACTGAAATTGAGGACATATTTGATAGAATTTTCACTTGTTTCTTGATTGAAGTACACTTAAATTCGTGTGTGGAAATTTAAACGAGTTTAGTAGACTCGAAAAATATTATTGAGGTTCGGTTTGGATTAAATTTTTCATGTAGCTAGAAATTGTGTTTGAATTTAATTTGATTGTTAATTTAGAGTTGAATACTATTAAAGCTAAAATAGCTTGATTTTTTCATACATTCGATTATTTTATAACTTAATCTCAAAAAAAAAAAAAGATCATTTTATAACTTATCTAATCAAGTTTGAACCGAGTTTTAAAAGTAATTATCTAAGTAATACGGAGTATGTTTTGTTTAAATTTGATTTTTAACCCTAATGGTGTCAACTCAGTTAAGATCATTTAGAATTTGCTTATTTTTTATGAACCGTTTATACATCATTTGATGTTGATAAAAAAAATGAAGAACTAAACTCATTCACTACTAGAAAAATAGAAAATTCACACCGATTTTGGAAAAAAATCGATCCTCCGAAATTTCGACCGCAAAAATCGGATGGAAAAAACCGGGTCGGAATCGGATTCCGACCGAAATTTCGACCGTTTCAAACTCTGACCGAAATTCCCACCGATTTTCAATCGGTCGGGATTTGTGACCAAAAAAAAATGTAATTCAGTACGAAATTTCCCCACTAAAAGCCCTAAATTATAATTCAACCCCACAATTATACCAAAATCTAATTTAATTTTCAAGCACATTCAACAATTTCAAACACAATATGATTAATAACAAAATCTAAAATTTTGAAACACACTGTAATAACAAAATCTAAAAATTTCTAAACAATTTATACTAATTCAAACACTCTATTATAACAAAATCTAATAATTTATACTAATTTCAAACACATTATAATAACAAAATCTAATAATTTGTACTAATTTTAAACACACTATAACAACAAAAACTAATAAGCCATTTCCAACAATTTTAGGCAAACTCAATTTAGGTTTTCTGCTATGTCTGATACTGCAATTGATCTAAATAAGCCATTTCGTTTTGAGGGTCTACACTTTAAACGTTGGAAACAAAAAATGCTTTTTTTCCTTACTATGAAAAAAGTTGCTTTTACAATTACTAGTGAAAAACCTACCTTACCCTCTGAACCTACTGCACCTATTGAAGCCCAAACAAAGGAATTAGAATATTGGAATGAAAATGATTTTCTGTGTAAAAATTTCATTTTAAATGGTCTATCTAATGACCTGTACGATTACTATTGTAATGAAAAAAATGCAAAAGCCATTTGGGAAGCCCTTCAGAAAAAATACAACACTGAAGAGGCTGGCACAAAAAAATATGCTGTGAGTCATTACCTAAAATTCCAAATGACTGATGACAAGTCTGTAGAAGCCCAATCCCATGAACTCCAAAAAATAGCCCACGAAATCAAGTCTGAAGGTATGGCCTTAGACGAAGAATTCCAAGTAGCTGTCATTATTGACAAACTGCCCCCTTCTTGGAAAGATTTCAAAAATGTCCTTAGACACAAAACTAAAGAATTTTCTCTTGAAAGTCTCATAACTCGCCTCCAGATTGAGGAGGAAGCTCGAAAACAAGATCAACGAGATGAGATGCTCGTTGTTTCAAACAACAAAAAATCCACTTCTGTTGTTCTGAAACACACTGGAAAACCCATGAAAAAACAAAACCATAACCGAAATACAAACCGAAACAACCACAACCACAACCACAACCAACAAAACCGAAACAACCAAAAACACAACCAGCAAAACCGAAACCCTCCACGAAATCAGAATGGACAAAAACCCCCCTCAAGATATGATTCAGTACATTTTATCTGCTACAACCGTAACAAGCCAGGCCACATGGCCAAGAATTGTCGGAATAGGCCTCGTCCTGCTCCACAGGCAAACCTAACCGAAGAGCAACTTATTGCTATGATCTCTGAGATTAGTATATATATATATAGCTAGATCTTGAAATGAAGAAGAAGAAGAATGGTGGTGCTACGATGGTGGTGGTGATAGTGGTGGTGACAATGGTTCTCCTTGGTGCTAGTTCTTTGGTGGTCGAAAGTGAGGTGGTGGCAGTGGCTTTGCTCGGATGAAGACAATAGCCGGAGTGAGATGAGATGGTGGCTGTACGCGGAGGAGGAAGAAGAAATGAGAGAATATTTTTTTTTGTGCAAGTGAAGAAGAATGGAAGAGATCTCACTGGGGTTTGCAAAGTATATATACATAAATTCCCATCGATTTTCCGACCGATATTAGATCGTCGGAATAAATAGAAAAATTCCCACCGATTTATAGATCGGTCGAAATTTTATATTTATTAATTTAATTTTTTTTAATATTCAAAATATTTCGACCGATTTTGAAATCGGTTGGGTTTTTTAGTGCATAATTCCCACCGATTTAGTCAATAAATAAATAGCAAAATTCCCACCGATTTTTAAATCGGTGGAAATTTTGCACTTAATTTTTTTTTTCCAAAAATTCCCACCGATTTTAAAATCGGTGGGAATTTTTAGCCAATAAATAAATAGCAAAATTCCCACCGATTTAAAAACCAGTGGGAATTTTGTACTTATTAAACTTTTTTTTTTTAAAAAAAAAATTTCGGCAGATTTTGAAATCGGTTGGAATTTATCCGGTTCATTCGAAAATATTTAAAAAATTCCGACCGATTTAAAATCGGTCGGAATTATTACAACCAAATTCCAACCGATTTTTTTTCCGGTCGGAATTCATGGATATTCCAACCGATTTTTGTTCGGTTGGAATTTTTCGTTGGGAATTTTATTTTTTTTAATAGTGATTCTACGTACTGTTCTTTTCTTGATTTTTTTTTAATATTCTTTTTTATGGAACTACTAAATAGTATATATTGTATTTTAGTATGAAGAACTATACATACATTTGATGTTGATAATAAAAAAATGAAGAACTAAACTCATTCTACGCACTGTTCTTTTCTTAATTTTTATTAATATCTTATCTTATTTTATATTATTGGGGATGTTGAAGTCTACAATGGCACCTCTTCGTACACCTCCTGTCTGCTTCAAATTTTTTTAATTTAAAAATCCTTTAACAAAACGACGCCGTTTTGTTGTCAATTCTTTTAAAACCCAACCAACAAAACGGCGTCGCTTTGTTATATAACTTCCTCTCCCATTTGTACGCTTGGTTGTACCCTTTGTACCTTAAATTTCTTTTTGAATTTCTTATATCGTCCTATTTATTCATTTCTCTCAGACATAAACTTTCTCCTCTTCTCTTCACCTCTTTCCTCGAATTCCAGCACCTGTTTGCCGCAATTTCTTGATTTCTTCGAATTTGGGTCCCTCTCTCACATGGGATGTTCCTCTCTTCCTCTGAATTATTTGATTTCGGCCGATTGATTATTTTTCCAAGTTTCTCTCAACGACTTTGATCGTCCCTTTCATTCCACCATCTTCAACCACCGGTCGGATTACTTCCACGATTGCCTTCTTTTCTTCTCTCTTCCCATGTGGGTTGTAATCATGTTATTTCCTTGTTGTATCAACCAAAAATTGGGACTAATTTTCCCTTCCACAGCTTTCTCACCTGCTTTGGAAATTGTTGTTGTTTATGATCGAGATGGAGTCAGCATTCACAGCTTCCAATTTCAGTTTCGTGTTCTTCTATTTTTCTCACTTTCCTATCCCCTTCTACAGGTAATTACCATAAACCTCCTCAAACCTCAAACTTGGTGGTACCTCTTATATATATGTAATAAAATAGTAAAATGATGTGAGATTTTCCATTTACATTTATGTTTTCTATATTGCTTTGTGTTCTGTTTATCAATGTTTGGTGAATTTTATTGTATTAAAACATAGACTTTGTGTGTATTATGCTTTATAATTCTGAATGTGGGATTGCCTTAGGATTTTTAATTTGATTTGCTACCATTGTTTAGTTTTATATTTGTGAGTCAGGTGCTTGATTTCTCATACTTTTTTGGGCTGGGGATGTGAATTTTCTTTCCTGCAGCTTTACTTTAGTGTGTCTTTCGTTGGTCTTCCGGGAATTTTTGGTTTTTGTGGGATTACTTTAGTGTGTCTTTCGTTGGTCTTCCAGGAATTTTTGGGTTTTTGTGGGTATGGCTCGTGATTTCAAGGGTATACTTTGAGAGTTGGTATTTTGGTTTCTATGGATCATCCATTATCGTTCAAGGATTTGAGAAATGAAAGGCGCCGTTAGAGGTATGCCACTGTTTTGACTGGAGAGAGCCGGAGCCGCGGTGCGAGGTATCGGGATAATTATGTTCCTGGCATCTACAATGCTTAAGAAATTTAATTCTATTTTTCTTTTAATTTTGAGTATTATTTTATGTTATAACCTAGCCACCAATTTCACATCACTAAATTACCGTTTATAAATACAAAATATAATCTGCTTTTGTCGAATGTAAAAAAATGTTTATTATAATTCCTTGGGGATTCTACTCTTTTATAGTTATTAGTTACTCATTCGTTGTAGAGGTTATTTTTTTCCTGATTGAATGTGATCAGGATGAATGAATGTAGTGGAAATAATTTTAACAACTAGACAAGCACTTTTCATCATGTAGATTTAAAGAGGCCTCACTTTTTATGAATTTGTTTTCTCAAAGGTTTTATCTGATTGGAAGTGATAGGAAGAAGAAGTATTTTTGGGTGTTAAAGATTGGTAGAGTTGAACCTTCTGATTTGAATATCAGCGAAGACCCTGTCGTTTATCCATCGCAAGAAGTCAAGAGCTTGCTCCAGCTGATTGCTGAGGGAAATCATGTCACTGGAGGTTTAAAAGTTTGGGTGCGAAGGTATATGGCATTGTCGGTAAGTCTAGAAAATGAAACAATAATATAGGTTTGACTATAATCAATATTCATTTTTCTGTTACTTCTCTTCCAGCTTTATAGGTTGCATTAGATTTTTTGAGTCATATTATTTGATACTGGTACAATGCGGAGGCAACTTGGATGTATATGTGGTCATGCGATATATAGTATACAGGAGAGCCAACTAATTACCATTCCTCATGTTTCCGTTCCAACTGATATTGCTCATTCCAAAACTGAGTTACGGTAACTTCTTTTTTTTTCTTTGTAGTACATTTTCGTCATTTTTCTTGCTTCCTGTGATGCAATTTTTTTGAATGAGAATGTCATTTTTCTGTATAGTATATGTGGTCACTAAATGTTGTGTTTTTATTCTTTTTTTTCTTAATTTTCTTTTTCCTTAGCAGATTTGATGTCAACTTTAAAGTTCATATTTTGTAAATTCTTTTATATCAAATGAGATAGCTATATATACTGAGATGAGTTTCTGTTATTTCATGACATTTGGTATTTTATGTTTGCCTTTGTAGGTTTGGCGTTGCTGTTTATCTTAGTCTTTTACTTTCAATGGTATGTTTATCAGAAAATTTGATTGAGATTTTGGGTTTCAGTTACAACAAGGACGAATATATATGACATAACTAATGTCTTGAATGGATTGGTCTTATTGAAAAGAAGTTAAAGAAAATAATTCGGCGGAAGTAAGTCTTTGTTTCATCTCAAAGATATCAAGGAATTATGCTTACATATTGCATATGGTAATTAATAGAGGCATCCATTTGAAATTGAAACTTAACGAGATTCTATATTGTTATTTGGTAGGGGACTTGATCGTTCAAAACCCGGAGAAGTGGATAATAATGCCAATCTTTTGCCGGTAAGCAGGAGAAGGCAGGCTTACCTTAAATAATTTCGTGTTTAGTGTCCTCTTGTGTATATTTATTATGAAGCTTATCCATAGATTTACTTTGGTATAATTTTACTTGGAAGAATTCCTGTAGGATTTTTTCATATTTGAATATCCAGATGTGTGAATCACTTAATGGATACCCACGTAAAAATCTCGCAACCATTATGCTGCTATGGATTCAGAAATAAGTAATTGTTAAACTTTTGATTTCTGTTTCTAAACAAAACTTTGTGAAACAAAATGGCTTGTACATCCCTCTCATCTTTCTCCTTACCACCACTGACCCTTCTTTCTTTGCATTTGTTTGTCACGGAAGAAATGCATCATTATAAATACATTTTTTTTAAGGCTTGAGTGCTCTTTGGAATGTCAGAATTACAACTTCCTTTCATTATTATAGTTGTGTTTAATCTGATATGTTCAACTACTTCTCTAGCAAGTTCAAATCTCACTCTATTATGATATATTTATAGAAGGATCATATTCTCTTATCTCCGGAGAATTGCAATTTAAAGCCTTATGTGGCCATAGTCAAGGTAAATTATTTTTCTATGTTTGAGTTCTCCCACGAACAAGTTAACAATCATGACAATAATAGAGCATTTTGCTTTAATCAGGCATATTGAAAAGATGACAAAAAGAGAATTGGGTGGCCTTATCTGAGAAATGATTTGAGGCAAAAAAAGGCATTATTGTGTGATGGATGTTGTAATATTTTATTTTTATTTCAATACAATAAACTTATCAAAGAAAAATGGAACCTAACAAGCTATTTTCCTTTGCCCATCTTCAAGAGTTGAATACTATCCACAAGACATATGATATAGCTCCAAATGATTGCTGCTCAGTTTTAATCCACCATCACAATCCTTCCACAATTACTACACAAATACACAGGGCAACCAGCACCGCGCATAGCGGTGCAGGATCTAGTATTTATATATATGAGAATGGTCTTTGATCAAAATCCTACTATTTTGACTGAATATTTTTTTCTCATAATTTTGAATTAACTTATTAAATAGAAAAATACTTATTGCTTGGTTAGAGGTTTGGTTAGAATTAATTCAGTACAATAATTCGTTGATTATCATATTTACCTTTATAAACTACTAATTGTTATGTAATTAAATAAATTCTTACTAAAATAAGGAGGATTAAAATTTAAGTAGCGAAATTTAAGGATATTTAAATTCGTCATTCCCTGATTATATCTAAAAAAGTAAAAGATTTGGGGCCACACATTTTAACTGAATTAGTTACATATAGATTGGAGCCAAAAAAAATTGTTTTTTTATAAGTACTGCATTTAAATTGAAAATTACCTTGCCATTCATTATAAATTTTAATAATTTCTTAAACTTACCATAATTTGTAAGGTAAACGGACTCTCATAATAATTAAAATCTTAATTATGTCTGCATACTCATAAACGGGATTTGCTTAACTAATACAACGTTACTTTAATTAGCAGGGCCGGCCCTGAGTTTTTGGTGGCACTAAGCCAACTCTAAAATTGTGGCCCTTAAGTTTTTATGTGCAACTAAATTATGTTAATAATTAATTAATACAATTTTTGTAAAACAACGTACTAAACTTAAAATAAAACTGTTAATTAGAAAAATAAGAAACAATAATAATATGAATAAAATATAATCTCGCTTTTTAAAAAATATCGGTAATACGAGACACACTTCTATTTAATAAGAAAATGATTATATATGTGAATGGGACATAAACACATAAAATCTTAGTAAAATATTACTTAAATATTACTCTCCTAGCATTTTTTAAAGCAAAATCACTAATTACACTTGCATAACGAATATTTTTCAATCAACAATATGGCTAACCGATTCGATTTATTTTGTGACAATGGTTGATCAGAGGTAAGACTTAATCAACTATAGCTTCAAAAATGTTATCTCTACAGCTGCAACTGTAACGAGAATACTTAACAATATTCTATAAGCAATCCATCTATTTGAGAAACCAACATTATATAGTTTGCAAATAATTTAAGTTTTTTAGTTCTTTTGGTAAAATACATCTCAAGACTCTCAACTCAGATAATAAGTCCATCTCATCTATATC
Organism: Penstemon davidsonii; assembly: GCA_034814905.1. NCBI lineage: Eukaryota > Viridiplantae > Streptophyta > Magnoliopsida > Lamiales > Plantaginaceae > Penstemon > Penstemon davidsonii. The sequence continues at coordinate 13,709,501 of JAYDYQ010002686.1, forward strand.
ATAAGTGTCATTCAAATAATATTCAAGTTTGATACAATAAATACTTAAAATCTCATCATCAATAGATTTTAACATCATCAAGTCGAATATTTTTTTTTTTGATTATATTCATATGGATCTCTTGGTCACATGACTCACAACTCCAAAATTTTAAAATTGCAATATTCGATCACTAACCTTATGGACACTCATCAGGAGCTCTACCATCTATGCCACATGCACTCTTTGTATAATTATTACATACATATTTATATATAAACACATATATTAAAACATTTTGTTATTGGAGGCCCTCGCTCATCGGTGGCCCTAAGCGACACCATGTGCGGCTTACGCTCAGGGTCGGCCCTGTTAATTAGAGCCAAAAATTTTGTTTATTTCAATAAGTAGCATTATGTATTACTTCATACATGCCTATATATATATAAGTTCTACAAATAAGGAGTAGGTAGAATATGTCTTATTAGATTTGCCTTTCAATTTTTTTTTAACCCAACATTTATTCGTTACGTTCCATTTTCACTTTAGTCACATGGATTTCTACTTCACTCATCCTCATCACGTATATTCTTTGTTGTTCTAATTTATTCTAATATCCACTAATATTGTTTAATCCATGGTATTGATTTCAGGTACTTATAATTGAATAATTGGGGGCAAAAGACTCAAGATCAATTAGAGATGGAAGTTTACTCGATGGTATGATGTAATTTGTTGGATGAAGATGAAGACTTTGAAGTGAAGGGAGGTTTTGATGATTTCCAAAGTCATCAGCTAAGTGGAAGCTTAGTACAAACCTTAGAAAATATTTGACCAAGGAAGAAGTATTTCAAACAAGTCAAATATGGTCCAGAAGACTACTGATCTGTTGCTGAAGAAGTAATCAGACTGGTGGACTATCAGCCGACTCAAATCAGATTAGTTCAAGTTTGGGATCAGCCGAGTACTCATCAGACGAGTGACTTCGATCAGCAGAGTGGAAGTGGATCAGAAGTTATTGCAACGGTAATAAATGCACTTGGTGTAATAAATGCTGAAGAGGAAGGGTATTTATGACAAATGATTGAAGAGAAACCTCGTATCAGCTTGGTGCATTTAATGCGCATTTAATGCGAAGCGACAGAAAGTACAGCAGAGTGTACAGTGTTCAGTCGCAACAGCCGTTCTGCAGAAAAGGACCAGTACTCGAGGATTTGACAACTGGCGATCTCTCAACGGGCAGATTTTCAAATCCTTAGTATAAATAGCTTAGTTCGTGAGTTGAAGAAGAAGAACAACACAGAGACAACATGCATTGAGAGCAAAAATCTGAAGCAGAATTCTTCTAAGTCTCAAACTCAAGAACAAAGCACTCATCAGCCTAGTCATCTGTTGACGAAGCAGAAAAGAGAGAAACCAGAATATACTTAAAAATCTGAGTGATTTTGTTAAGATTGTGTTGTGAGAAGTAGATATCAACCTTAGTGAGCGATATTACTTCAGAGGATAGGAGTTTCTTTGTGATTTCCTATTGTGAACTTACGGCCACTTCATTTGTTGTTTGGCGTAAGAAGTGTATACTGTAATCTGTGTGATTTAGTATAACCCAAGATCTAAGTGACTTGGAAGAGTGGACTAAAGGATTTACATCCATATAACCACTATAAAAATCCTTTGTGTTTTTAACTTGCATCAATTTCTGCATATTTCAAAGAAGCATATTTAAAACATTTAAAGGTTAACTACTGGAAAAGTTTTAAAAAGGAGTTTGTTTAAAACTGGGGATAAAACTTTTTCTAAGTTAAGAAAACTACTTGTGAAAAACACTTGACAAATCCGCTGCAAGTTAGTTACTTTAAACTCTGATTTTGATAAAATCAGCTGAGTGAAATCAGAAGAGTGGTCTACTTCGCTGTTCAAAGCTTTGTGCAAGATCAGCCTAGTCTGCTTACTGTTCTCGATCAGCTTAGTCTGCTGAACAGAAAAGTTAGAGATTTTAAAAGGTAGATTTTTAAAGAGGTCTATTCCCCCCCCCCCCCCCCTCTAGACCTCATCTGACCACTTGGGACCAACAAGTGGTATCAGAGCAGGTGGTTCATCTGAATCATCTGACTGATCAACGAGCTTGATCCTTAAGTGTTTTTCAAAAGTTTTCAAAAGAGCATTTTTTTTTGAAAAACAAAACCTTTTGAAAAATGGATTGTATCAGCCTAGTTCGCCACATAGGCGGTATGAGCTTTGAAGACTGGAAAATACACATGGAAATTTTCCTTGCTGCTTACAACGATAATATGTACAGATGCATAACAAAAGGTCCGATAAGAATCACTAAAACAATCAAGGTTGATGGCGTAGATACTGTCGTTGATAAAGATGAAGAAGAGATGACACTTGATGAAATCAAGTTGAAAAACCTTGATAAAGTTGGAATCTTCATCATGACTAAAGCCCTGGACAATGAAAGGTTTGACTATGTCAAACACTGTAAAACATCAAAAGAGATGTGGGACAAAGTCAGGGATATGAGCGAAGGAAATGAAGCCATCAAGGAACACAATCTAAGTGTTGCCATGGAGAAGTTTGAGAACTTCAGAATGAAGCCTGGAGAAACCATTGAACAGATGAGTTCAAGGTTTACCAAAGTGCTGAACAACGTGTTAAAGCTGGGTAAGACGTTCATAGACAAAGAGATTACTCTCAAAGTCCTGAAGGCGCTACCACCCAAGTTCAACATGAAGATCACAGCTATGGAAGAATCTAGGGATCTGGGGAAGATCTCTCTGACGGAGCTGTTTTCTGTACTCAAGGCGTACGAGTATAAAATGCCAAGGATGGGAATAGAAGAGACCTCAACTTCTGGCCCCACTGCTGCACTGGTCGCTGCAGAAAGAACAAGAAGATCGTCTGGAAAAAGCAGAGGAGAGGACTCATCTGATGAGGCCCCAGTACTAAGCAAAAAGGAATATACTGCTAACGATGTTGCGTTGTTATTAAACGGGTTCAAAAAGTTCTACAAGAGAAAAATGAAGAACAAATATAACAATGCTTCTACTTCTAAACCTACCTCTAATTCTCATGATATTAAGGATGATTATAAATCCAAAATGATGTGCTATAATTGCAGGAAATTGGGACACTTCATCAAGGACTGCCCATATCCTAAAGCGGAGAAGTATACAGAGGAGGAAAAGAAACAAAGAAAAGAAAGAAGAGAGAAGAGATACCAAAAGAGCAAGGTGCTGTTGGCTGAAGCTGAAAAGATGGCAGCCATCTACTCATCAAACACAGAATCTGGCACTTCAAGTGATGACTCTGTTTTTGACGAAACACCTGCACTGCTGTGTCTCATGGCAAAGGAATCTGATGATTCTGACAATGAGGTAGTACTCTCTGAAAGTGAGCTTGAACTGTTTAGCTCATTTGAGAAAATGATGAACAACAAAGTAGATGTTGTAAATGAGCTTGCTAAGCTTAAGGACGAGATGATTCTGCTGAAAAAGCAAAATGCTAAACTGAAACTTAAGGTTGAAAAACCTGAAGAATCAGCCATGTATAAAAAGCTTTCGCATGAATGTGAATCTCTGAGAGCTGAATGTGAAATGTACAAGGGACAAATCAAAGAACTTGAAGCTAGAATATCTTTGCATAATAAGTCGTCTGTTCCTAAGTCGTCTGTTGTGGCACTAGATAAACCAACTGAACAGAGTACTCCCTTAGTAAAAGAAAGTTTAGAACTGAACAAAGCTGAAAAATTTATATCTGCTGATAATAGTAATATTGTCTTGTATGTTCAGACTGCTAAACCCATTTCAACTGAGATTGAGAAAAAGGAGATAAAAACTCCTAAGGCTAAGAAGGGTAAAAAGCCTGAAAATGAAAAACAGACTGGTAAAACCAAACAGCAGAGTAGTCCCAAGAAGTCTGCTGATAAGAGTAAAACCAATCAGACTAGTAAAACTAAGTCATCTGTTAAAGAGCAAGTAAAAAGCAGACCCAAGAAGCAAAGAAATTATAACAAAAATGCTTGGTATGGAAATGAGTCTTATTATGTGCAACCTGCTTATCCACCTTATTATGCTGCACCTCATTATCCACCTCACTATGCTACATATCCTGCTCATCAACCAATGCATGCCTACCCTGCTTATCATGCATCTTATCCTGCTTATGAGCCTTACCATCATCATAATGATTATCAACATAACATGACTGCTGATTATGATGAAAATGAAGTTGCTCATGCTCCTGCTAAAACTGTAAAGCCTAAGAAGCCTAAGACTTCAACATCTTGGGTTGTCAAAGGAGACACTAATCCACCAGGACCCTCTCAATAAAGGGTACCTAAAACATTTTTATTTTGTTTTGTAGGTTAGGATTAGGAGTAGGAGTAAACTAGTGAAGAAATGGTACTTGGACAGTGGATGTTCAAGGCACATGTGTGGAGACATACATGAACTGGCAGATGCTGTTGCTGTGAATGGTCCAATAGTCTCTTTTGGAGACAGCAAAGAAGGCAAGGTTGTAGCTGTTGGAAAGCTTATCAAAGGAAACATAGAGATATCTGACGTCTCTTATGTTAGTGGCCTGAAATACAATCTGCTGAGCATAAGTCAATTTTGTGACAAGGGATTTTCCGTAGTGTTTTCATCAGATAAGTGCTATGTTGAACAAATTGGAACAAAGAAGGTTATTTTATCTGGAAGAAGACAAGGAAACATCTATGTAGTCGACTGGAATTCTGTGGACAAGAATTCTAATATTTGTTTGGTTGCTTCTACACCAAGTGAAATCAGTTGGCTTTGGCACAAAAGAATGAATCATTTGAATTTCAAGACCATAAACAGATTGATAAAGAATGATCTGGTAGAAGGAATTCCAAAGACAGTCATGAGCAAAGACAAGCTTTGTGACGCCTGTCAGAAGGGTAAACAAGTAAAGTCATCTTTCAAGAGCAAGAAGCACCAATCTTCAACCAGAATTTTGGAGCTATTGCATATGGATTTGTTTGGCCCTATTGATCCAATCAGCAATGGTGGAAAGAAGTACTGCCTAGCTGTTGTGGATGATTTTTCAAGATTTACTTGGGTGATTTTCATGAAGAAGAAAAGTGAAACCAAGGAACATCTTACTAATCTGATGGAACTGATCCAGAATGAGAAGAGTCAAAGAATATTAAAGATCAGATCAGACAGAGGGACTGAGTTTACAAACTCTACTGTTGAAGAGTATTGTAATTCCAGAGGAATCAGTCATGAGTACTCTGCTGCCAGAACCCCTCAACAAAATGGAGTTGCTGAAAGGAGAAACAGAACTCTAAAAGAAGCTACCAGGACAATGATAGCTGAAGCAAAGCTGCCCCAAAGATTCTGGGCAGAAGCTACAAATACAGCATGTTATACACAGAATAGGTGTATGATAAACAAAAGTCAAAACAAGACACCTTATGAGCTATGGAACAACAAAAAGCCTAATTTACATTATCTTAGGATTTTTTGTTGTAAATGTTATGTTTTGAACAATGGGAAAAATCACCTTACTGCATTTGCAGAGAAGGCTGATGAAGCTGTTTTTGTAGGTTACTCTACTGTTAGTAAAGCTTATAGAGTGTTTAACAAAAGAACTTTACTTGTAGAAGAATCTATTCATGTAGTATTTGATGAACCAAGTCAATCATCTGAAAAGAATCAAAGTGCAATTCCAGAGGTATCTGCTGACTTTCAGAAATTGAATGTGGAAAGAAAGGAAGAATATGTACCCATCATACTACCTGATTTAACTCAAGCTGGTAACTCAAGTGCTGTTCAAAATCAGTCCGCTGATTGTCTAACAGAGGAGTTGCAAACAGCTAACAGACCAGAGACTGTTCAACAGACTACAACTGTTCAACAGACTACTACTGAAACTCCAACAGTAGTGTTGCAAGATCAATCAAGAGGACAACATCCAGATTTGCAACCTGATCTAAGATGGCTCAGAGATCACCCACCTGAGTTAGTGATTGGTGATCCTTTGGATAGAGTGAGAACTAGAAGGTCAACTGCAAATGAAACAATGTTTGTAAGTTTTCTTTCACAAATTGAGCCTAAGTTGATTGATGAAGCTCTTAGTGATTCTCACTGGATTGAAGCAATGCAAGAAGAGTTGAATCAATTTGAAAGGAATGAAGTCTGGTACTTAGTTCCCAGACCTACTCATCAAAGAGTAATTGACACTAAGTGGGTTTTCAGAAATAAGATGAATGAAGATGGTATGGTTACCAGAAACAAAGCAAGACTAGTTGCCAAAGGTTACTGCCAAGAAGAAGGCATTGATTTTGATGAGACATTCGCACCAGTTGCTAGGCTTGAAGCAATCAGATTGTTCCTAGCCTATGCTGCTCACAAGAACTTCACTGTCTATCAGATGGATGTGAAGTCTGCTTCTCTCAATGGAGAATTGCAAGAAGAAGTGTATGTTGAACAACCTCCTGGATTTGAAGTTTATCAACAAGGAGACAAGGTATATCGTCTGAAGAAAGCTCTCTATGGACTGAAACAGGCTCCAAGAGCATGGTATGATACTTTATCTGATTTTCTTTTAATTAAAGGATTTCGTAAAGGTAAAGTAGATAAAACTTTGTTCACTATTGAATGGGATAATCATATATTGTTGGTACAAATATATGTGGACGATATTATTTTTGGTTCAACTAACAAACAGATGTGTGAAAGATTCTCTAAGCTGATGCAGAATAAGTTTGAAATGAGCATGATGGGAGAATTAAATTACTTTCTTGGATTACAAGTTAAACAGCTACCTGATGGTATTTTTATTAATCAAGCAAAGTACACAAAAGATCTGTTCAAGAAATTTGGTATGGAAACTAGCTCATCTGTTACTGTTCCTATGTCTACTGGACTTCGTCTGGACAAGGATGAAGGTGGCAAATCAGTTGACATCACCAAATACAGAGGCATAATTGGGTCACTGTTATACTTAACAGCTAGCAGACCTGATATTATGTATTCTGTTGGGGTTTGTGCGAGATTTCAATCAGATCCTAAGGAATCTCATCTCTTAGCTGCTAAAAGAATACTAAAGTATCTCAAAGGCACACAAGAATTGGGATTGTGGTACCCAAGGGAATCAGGATTTGAACTTATTGGATATTCAGATTCTGACCTTGCTGGCTGTAAAATTGATAGGAAAAGTACAACAGGTGCTTGTCAATTTTTAGGCAGTCGTCTGATCTCATGGATGAGTAAGAAACAGACTTCAGTATCCATATCTACTGCTGAAGCTGAATACATTGCTGCTGGAGCATGTTGTGCACAAATACTTTGGTTGAAGCATCAACTAGAAGACTATAATTTGAAGATCAGTGGAATCCCTATCTACTGTGACAATACAAGTGCAATCTCACTTACTCAGAATACTACAAGTCATTCCAGGACTAAGCATATTGAGATCAAACATCACTTCATCAGAGATCATGTTGAAAAAGGAAATGTTATTATTGAATATGTTCAAACAGATAATCAGATCGCTGACATTTTCACCAAACCACTGAATGAAGCAAGATTTTCCACTCTAAGAGCGGAATTGGGCTTGTTAAAATTGGATTCATAAGCTGAGGGGGAACCTATCAGAAGACAGGTTTCAACAGCTGACTAATCTGATATCAACAAGTGTTAAACTTCAAGAAGACTGACTTTCAACAGACTAGTTGACTGATGAATTCTTGAACTCAGGGGGAACGTGTAAGACTAGCGGTACCCTTGCTTTAAAGATGAAATCTTCAATGACAGTTAGTTGAAGTTGTTTTAATCAGAAGATTTGTTCTTAATTCTTGAAGATTTGAAGATTAATTATCTTGCTGGATTGACAAACAGCAAAGGAAGATCACTAGACATTGGCTTTCACTAGTGATATATTGTATCAGACAAGTCATAAATCAGATAAGTACTCTACTCATCTGTTTCTATTTATGTCAGCTTATATTTAAAGTGTTGTATTAAAAACGTTTTATCAAAAGCACGCTTTTATAAGTAACAGACAAGTGGCGTTTCAACTTCCCGCCTGTCTGACATAGTAAATGCTATTTTGAAATCCGCGTATCTTGATCGCACGATCTGCTTTTACAGTGACTAATCTAACGGTTACCACTTTTCACGGAAACCGACAAGAATTAACATCTATAAATCCAGATCTGATCAGCTGACTGAGCTTTTACGCACCCTAAATATTTCAAAAGCATTCAGAGCATTTTTGCATTCTTTCAACTGCAAATCTACTCTCGTTTCTCTTCAATATCTTTCAGGAAAATGGGTTCCAAGGTAAATGCAAAAGAAGCTGCTGCTGAAGGTATGTTCTTGAACTACCTGACCTATCATGCGACTGGCACACCGTTGATGAAAGAAATTCTGGAGAAATTCAAAGCGGCAACGCTGGTTAAATTCATGGAGGCCCATGAAGACATGATTTTCAAGGACGAGGTCTTTGAATTTTATGGTTCCAAAGACGATGTTGACTTCGACAAACTGGAGATTAAAGCCAAAATTGGGGGCAAAGCTATCTGCGTAACCCCAAAATTGCTGAATGAGATGTACGGACTTTCCATTGAAGGGTCTACTGACATCGCAAACCTAGCTGAACCTTTTGAGTCAGATTTCTGGAATCTGGTCTCAAAGAAGAATCAAGTGCTATCTGGAAGTATCAAAAAGAATCAGCTGAAGGACGAGTTTCAGCGAATGGCAGATTTGGTTGCCAAAGTCCTCGAGCACTGCATATTCTCCTTGGACAGCGTACCAATGAAGAGGTTTCATACTATGATAGCCATTTACTATGGGTTGAAGGTAAATTGGGCTAACTTCATCTGGTATGTGATTGCTGATCACAAAGTCCGTGGTCTGACTCTGCACAGGATTTTCATTAGTCATCTGTTGGTAAATCTGAGATGTGCTGTGACTAATGGAAAGGAAATTCATAAGGCGAATGAATTAAAGATCTATGATAAAGTGAAATCGAAAGAGCCTGCTGCTGTGCCTGAGAAAAAGCAACAGAAAAGAAAGGCTTCTGAGCCTACTGTGCCTGCTGATAAAGGCAAGAAGAGCAAGACAGTTGTTCAAACAGCAAAGCCTGCTGTTGAAGCCAGAACAGTTGTGCCTAAAAGAAAAGGATGCTGATGATTTGATTGTTGCTGAAACAGTCAAGGAAATCGATGAGATGTCAGTTGGAACATCCTCTGACAAGACAATTTCAGCGGAGTTACCGACTGAGAATGTGGCTAAAAGAACAAGAAGTGCTATGAAAGATACTGCCACATCTGCTCCTGTTCTCCATACAAAGAAAACCATCAGAAAGAGGATGAAGTTTATTGATGAAATAAAGGAACTTTCTGAAGTGGTTAGACAAAGCCCTCAATCTGCTGAGAGGCCTGTTGAATCAGTGAAGGAATCTGCTGAGAAGAAATCAGCTGATCAAGTGAAACAGATTCCTACACCAACAGCTGAGGTTGCCAAACCTCAAGAGGATCCTGAAGTGCAGATCCTCGAACCAATTGCTGCTGCACCTGTAGCAATTGCTTTACCAGAGACAACAGCTGCGGCACCAGTTGTTGAATCAAGAAATGCCAGAAGAAAAAGGACTGGCAAAGCAAAAGTATCAGCTTATCACAAGAAGAAGCGTGAGGTAGCTGAACAACGAAAACGTGATGACGCTGAGCTGAAGAGAGCTCTTGAAGCAAGTAAAAAGGACGCTGATGTCAAGAAAATGACAGAAGCTGAGTTGGCTGCCAAGGAAGAAGCAGACTTGGCAAAGGCCTTAGAAGAGAGCAAGAAGGATGCTCATGGACCAAGAAGGTCTGGAGGCATCGTGATTGGTGAAAAGCCTAAGGAAGGAGACTTCGTGCTACCTAGGGCTGCCCCAATTAAGAAGAAAAAGAAGGAAGTCCGAAGAGCAATAGAAATTGTTCAGAGTGACTCTACTGCCTTCAAAAGATTCGAAGCTGAGCTGGAAAGGCTTAACCAGCTGTTTCAATCAAGGACTACTTTTCTCCCTGAAAAGATTAGATACAATCAATGGAGAGAGTATAGATTGAATAAATCAGAGGAGGAGATTCAAGCCTGGAAGGAGTTTGCCACTGAAGGGAGATGGGTCCTAAACTGGCTGCAAACAACTTCAGTTGCCAAGGCTTTGGACTCTGATTTTGTAAGAGATAGACTACATGACTATGCTAAAGTCATTGTAAGTCAGGAAGCGACTGCTATCAAGGATTCAATTCCCAAAAGGCTTGGTCCTGCTGATGACAGGATTGATAGAGCAGTCAAGATTGCTGTTTACACATCATTGGAAAAGTGGGCTGAAAGATCAAGATTTAAACCAGGTACATCAAGTACAATGCCCAAGTTACCAAGTTTGCAGCAAATCTGTTATGGCTCTGATATCAGTACTTATCAAGAGAAGCTGAAGATCCAACAGACCACTTCACCCTTTGTACCAGCTGACTTGATTCGTCAGAAGACAATTGTGTCTACTGATGGTACTGAGATTATTCACGTCGCTGATGAGCCAGTTAGTGAAGGACAAAAGAAAGACCAGAAAGCTGAGGAAATAAATTTGGATACATCAACACAGCTGCCTACTATGGTCAAGGACTTAGTCCCTTTAGCTTTGGAATGGAAAGCTGAAGACAATCATGTTCTTCATGAAGCACCTGTTCAACAGGAAGAAGAGGAATCTGCTGAACCATCATCCCCTGCTCCTACTGCTGACTTGCATTCTTCACTGATGGAGTCAATGCAGATGCTAATAGAAACTGCCATAAAGGAGATGGAGTTGAGAAATCAGCTGATGATGAAGCAAATGCAGGAAGAAACTGCAAGAATGGTTAAGGATGCCATTGAAGACTTTCCTCTGCCACCAGATAACTCATTGATGCTGACTCAAAGTTTGTTAAGCTTGAATAAAAACTTAGAAGGTGTGAAAGCTGATGTTAGTCATCTGCATTCAACTATTCAAAAACATGAGTCAGATATTGCCAAGGTTATAAAGAACATCACAGACGTTGGTGAAGCTGAAGTAGAGAAAAATTTTGCTATGCTACAAGAATTCTCAGCTGTTACCATCAAGGCACGAAATGAAATATCAACACTTCAACTGAATGTTGATTGTTTGAATGATCAGTCTGGTGAGTTAAAATCTAATCAACTTCGCTTGGAAGAGAATCAACTTCGCATGGAAACTACTCTAAATCATCACTGTGCTGAGCAAAGAGTCATGGATACAAACATCAAGAAGCTTTGTGCTGCTGTCAACATAACTCCTGATCAACTCAACCCTGCTGATGCTGACAAAAAGGGGGAAGAGGAATCAGCTAAGATAGCTGTTGATGCTGCTGCAACTATTCAAGTACGAGACCAACGGGCTGCTGCTGGAAAGCCAAAAGAAGATGAAGTACTTAAAAAGGAAGCTGAAGATGGAGCTGATGATAAAGTAGAGCCCAAGGATGTAGCGAAAACTGACAAGGAGTTAGCTGCCTCTAAGTACTCTGCTGAAGAACAGCTTAATCCAGACGTTAAGTATAAGAGGATTGAAGACATCAGAAAAAAATTTGAAGCTGAAGAAAGAAGAGAAAAATTAAAAGGTCTTGCTGATGTTTTCTCAAGTGGTGAAGATGAAGAGAGCAGTGAAGAAGTTGATGAGGAAGAGGAAGAAGAAGAAGATGAAGAAGCTGAGGACTAGACTAGTTAATAGACTAGGTCATATGCTAAATTTTTGTAACAGCTTACTTCAGTTGTAATTTTTCACTTAAGTCAATTTTTTTTGCTTGTAACTTGCACTGTAATTTTCAAATCAATCTATAAAAAGTTCAAGCTTCCAACATATTATTTCTATCTCAGAAATTTTTGAGGACTCAACTTTAGTTTAGGTACAGGTACTTAGCTGGAGTTTTGTCATCATCAAAAAGGGGGAAATTGTTGGATGAAGATGAAGACTTTGAAGTGAAGGGAGGTTTTGATGATTTCCAAAGTCATCAGCTAAGTGGAAGCTTAGTACAAACCTTAGAAAATATTTGACCAAGGAAGAAGTATTTCAAACAAGTCAAATATGGTCCAGAAGACTACTGATCTGTTGCTGAAGAAGTAATCAGACTGGTGGACTATCAGCCGACTCAAATCAGATTAGTTCAAGTTTGGGATCAGCCGAGTACTCATCAGACGAGTGACTTCGATCAGCAGAGTGGAAGTGGATCAGAAGTTATTGCAACGGTAATAAATGCACTTGGTGTAATAAATGCTGAAGAGGAAGGGTATTTATGACAAATGATTGAAGAGAAACCTCGTATCAGCTTGGTGCATTTAATGCGCATTTAATGCGAAGCGACAGAAAGTACAGCAGAGTGTACAGTGTTCAGTCGCAACAGCCGTTCTGCAGAAAAGGACCAGTACTCGAGGATTTGACAACTGGCGATCTCTCAACGGGCAGATTTTCAAATCCTTAGTATAAATAGCTTAGTTCGTGAGTTGAAGAAGAAGAACAACACAGAGACAACATGCATTGAGAGCAAAAATCTGAAGCAGAATTCTTCTAAGTCTCAAACTCAAGAACAAAGCACTCATCAGCCTAGTCATCTGTTAACGAAGCAGAAAAGAGAGAAACCAGAATATACTTAAAAATCTGAGTGATTTTGTTAAGATTGTGTTGTGAGAAGTAGATATCAACCTTAGTGAGCGATATTACTTCAGAGGATAGGAGTTTCTTTGTGATTTCCTATTGTGAACTTACGGCCACTTCATTTGTTGTTTGGCGTAAGAAGTGTATACTGTAATCTGTGTGATTTAGTATAACCCAAGATCTAAGTGACTTGGGAGAGTGGACTAAAGGATTTACATCCATATAACCACTATAAAAATCCTTTGTGTTTTTAACTTGCATCAATTTCTGCATATTTCAAAGAAGCATATTTAAAACACTTAAAGGTTAACTACTGGAAAAGTTTTAAAAAGGAGTTTGTTTAAAACTGGGGATAAAACTTTTTCTAAGTTAAGAAAACTACTTGTGAAAAACACTTGACAAATCCGCTGCAAGTTAGTTACTTTAAACTCTGATTTTGATAAAATCAGCTGAGTGAAATCAGAAGAGTGGTCTACTTCGTTGTTCAAAGCTTTTTGCAAGATCAGCCTAGTCTGCTTACTGTTCTCGATCAGCTTAGTCTGCTGAACAGAAAAGTTAGAGATTTTAAAAGGTAGATTTTTAAAGAGGTCTATTCACCCCCCCCCCCCCCTCTAGACCTCATCTGACCACTTGGGACCAACATAATTGATATTTTTATATATAAATCCATGTATTGCCACTTAACCTAATTTTTCTAAGCTCTACTGTTATTTTCATTCAATTTTCCCTGATTTTCTGAATTGTGTGTTAGCAAATTTTTATTGTATAATAATCTGATTTGATCTTTATCACAAATGATGAATGGAGAATAATTATTGTATTTCTCACGTTGTTTTATTTCCAACTCTTACATTTTAGTTTTATATTTCTTTTAGTTATTTATACAAGTGGTATTTAGAATGTTGTGATCCACCTTCAAACATTAACTTGATACAACGGGATTCCATTTTCTTAATGAATTATTTTAATAAATGTAATTTTGCAATTCGATGTTTAAATCATCTAATAAATTTTATTTTGTGTTCGAGTTTTCAAGAAACTACTCCAGTTTTAGCAAAATTAGGAGCTCTTCGAGGTCGCGGATCACTTTTCCAAGGAAGGTATGGTGGGAATTTGGAGCGAATCGAGCTTGATTCTCACCTTTTGTTTTATTTTTGTTTCAATTTTTACTTCCAAATGATTTTATTATTGTGTATCATAGTGTATCTAATCATCTAATTATAGGTTTGGTGTTTAAAGGCTTAAAACTATGAATTAAACATATGTTGATATATTAATATCCCCATCAATTAAATTTATTATTTAATTTGCCTCTTTTCAATTTATTATTAATATCTCCATCAATGTATTTGTATACTGAATTAAGGAAATTTTGTATATATATCATTGATTCATTTAAACATATTCAGTAGCCAGAAAAAAATTCATTGGGGTCATTGTATATTAAAAAGTCAAGTACAACCATAAATTTGGATAAAATTAATTAAATTGTTCCATTAAAAACAATATCAAGTACATAGTTATCTATATATGTAATGTTGTAGTCATTTAACCAATCATCGCTCATTCGATTTCTAATAAGTTTCATAGCATAGCAGAAAAAAGTCCTCTACAAAATTGTTGGAGCAACTCACAAAATCAGTGTCAGTTTTAGAAGCACTATAAAGAGATACACAATATTTCTCTTTGTCTCTACAAATTTTAAATAAAAATTATTTTCTTTCAATTTCAAAAACTCTTTATACAACCACACATAAAATATGTACCAATGTTGAAAATTCCACATCAAAAGACGTGGATGTATAGTTTACGAAACTTTCTTATTGAAAGAAGAAAATGAATAATTTAGAAATTTAAGCAACTTTGCATACACCTCCATAAAATTGCTTTTCATTTTTCAAATTTGCATATCAACCACCTATTAGAAAAATACACAAGAAAATGTTGTTAGTTATTGTTGAGTTGTGTGTTGAGACCTTCCTTGGTTATCATCCATTTAAGGTACAATAATGTTATGAATATTGCAATATGTAGAAACTTCAATCATTTTAGACAAGGTTGTTTGATGTATTTTAACTTGATTCATAGCATTTAAAGTATCTTGATATTTTACTTTTCAAAATTATAAAATGTGTCATAAAAGATAAGTCTATTCATATTTCATCTAATAAAAGTATGGACCCTTTAGTGTGCAATTTTGTACTTTATTTAGTGGGGTCCATTTAATGATAACACAAATTAATATGACAAATCTATATATAATTTACATAAAAATTAGAAGAAAAATAAAATTTTCACTGGGGTGCAATGACCCCAGTGAAGTGTGTGTGCCTACGCCACTGAACATATTTCAGTCTACATCTATCTTTTGCGTGCCTTCAAAAAATGAGGACGTAATGTTATTTGTAGTGAATCTAATGCATTTGGGGTAATTTGGGTAATTTTTTAAAGTTAGAAGGTGATCATGTAATTACACCAAATTTGAAGGGTAGTTTGAGAAATCTAAAAAAATATTAGGGGTATTATTGAATAAAAATTGGTTGACATCTTTGTGCGCAGTTATAAATTAACGCTGTAAGAGGATAAATTTAATGATACCAATACCTATTGTGTAGTCTGAGTAATTTTCTAAAGTTGAAGGGTGGTATGTTGTTAGCACTAAATATGAGAGATAGTTTGCGCAATTCTCCCTTGATATTATTTAGTTCACATAATACATTGTCAATCATACATAGTCCATATCCCATGAATAAAAATATACATGAAACATACCTTTTAATTAAATTATATTTTTACAAATATTCCTATCAATGTAAAAAACTATCAAAGTTGTAATTTTAAAATACATTGAAAAATAATTGAAATAAAATATTTAAGTATATTTATCAATGATCCATTTAAATATATTTCAATCTACATCTATATTTTATGTCCCTTCAAAAACTAAGTTCATAAGGGTATTTGTACCGAATACAATACATATGAGGTAGTTTGATATATTTTTTATAGTTTGAGGGTGATCGTGTAATTATACTAAATTTGAGGGTTCATTTGAGATTTTTTTCTAAAAACATATCAGGAGTATTATTGAATAAAAATTGGTTTTCTAATGAAAACGGCATGTGCCATCATAAATTAATGCCATAAGAAAATAAATGTAATGAATCCAATACTTACGGGGTAGTGTGAGTAATTTTTCAAACTTAAATGATGGTAATTTACGTTAAATTTGAGGGATAGCTAGAACAATTCTCCCTTGATATTACTGAGTTAACATGATATATTGTCAATCATCCATATTCCATATTCCATGAAGAAAAAGATATATGAAACATTCGTTTTTTATAAAATTATACATTTACAAATATTCTTGGCAGTGTTAAAAACTATTTAAGATGTAATTCCCACATACATGAAAACTGCAGTGATCAAAATACATAGATATAAATTTAAATAAATTATTCAAGTTTGTGCATAGGGAATAGGCTAGTTCTTTTTTTATTTAACTACTAAATAGTATATATTGTGTTATTCCATGTGTAAACAAACTATAGAAAAGGAAATTATAATAGTAATGCATTAATAGAAGAGAGAAGATTGAGTTGCCAATTGAATACATATTCTATGATCTTTGACTAAACAATATCGCCAGCCTTTATTAATTTTGAATTATATGCACGATAATTATTTTTGGAATTGTGATTTGTAGTCTCATTATCAGATTTCTTTTTGTCTACAGTGCTTCATAACATCAATTATAATTCAAATACAAATAACTCGGAATTTTAAAAATTATGTGTAATTATAATAGATATATGATACATAAAAAGTTAAAACTTTAGTACAAAATATAAATAGATAAAAATATATTATTTAGACATTTAAGAATGAGATTAAAATTGACCATACACTACATTACATTCTTCAAATGAGATTTCGAGTTATTAAAGAGGCTCCCGAGAACAAAGAGGCTTGCTCTATTTTGGATTGGTTAAGTGTGATAAGATGATTTTTAAAAGTGATTGTATTCAAGTAGTGTGCGACATTAAAAATCGACTTAAGGATCCAGATGGGAATCTCATGGTCTTATCATGGAAACATGAAAGTTTTGGGCTTGTTGACCTAAGTGAAGATTTCATTTTTCAAGGTGAGAGAGAAAACACACACTTAATGCGTACGAAAAAAACACACTTGAGGTGAGGATTAGAGAGACTCGAACACATTAAGTAAGAACCTCTCCCAACAGGAATTCGAACCTTGGTTCCCTGCTTTGTAGTGACTAATCCATTCCACTATAGCAATCACATGTTGATAAACCAAACTTGAATAAGGTTTTTCGATTCTACTAAACTCATTTAGAATCTCCATACACGAGTTTAAAAGTAATACAATCAAGAAACAAGCGAAAATTCTTTCAAATATTTCCTAAATTTCAATTGTCTTATCTCATTAATAAAATATATAATATTGTCCACATTGAAACTACATCTTAGAACTGGAATTATTTTCAGGGATTTTCATTATCCGTTTGGATACTATCATGTTAACTTGATTCTCAAGTCTCTGAAATTACCAAAGATAACTCTAAATTAACCACCTAAAATAACTCAAAATATTCTAAATTACCAAATATTAATACATACATCATAATTAAATCCCGTTACGTGGAATTTAGGAAATTAATGTGTTCGACGCGCCTCCAAATGAATTAAACCCTTGGGAAACAAAAAAAAAAATCTATCGAGCAAAACAAACCCCACTTATTTAGGTTAGGAGTCTTTCTTATAGACCTTTTACACGACATAAACTAAAATATTTAAGTATTTTTTACATTAATTAATTACCAAATATAACTTTCAATATCCCAATTTATACTATATTAATTAGTTCCGAAACATCCCTCTGCCCACCAGTTTACTCGATCATCCCTAATGAAGTTATCACTCATGATTCAACTCAACTCGATCAGTATGATCACCCTAGCTCTATGATGTCATAAACGACAACCTCCCCAACTTCTCCACTAGATCCATTCCGACAATACTTCGATTTCTGTGATTTCGATCCAAATCTCCATTTCCACAACCCGGATTCAATTTCACTTGCACTCAAGGAATCGATGACTTCTCCAGCAATAAGAAAATTGGTATTTTTGAGGGCTAGCTCTTCCTAGAAATCCATTTTGTTTCAACTACCAAGTCTCCTAATTCTCCAAATGTAAATCTAAACTACCAAAAATAAATTCAAATCTCCTAAATTACCAAATATAAATACAAATCTCCTGATGCATCTCTTACGCATGCAGGCCCACTAGATATTTGCAAAACCCCACTTCTTTTGGGAACTTTGATTATCCTTTTACACGACCTAAACTAAATTAATTAATTAACTAACTAGACCTCTACATTAATTACCAAACCAATATCCTAAATTACCCACACATAGTATGATACTGTATCCCAGTGGTAAAAGCTGGAGCCGTAGGACTCTAATGTCTTTGATGCACTGATGTAATTCACAGTAAAATTATGTGGAACATAATAAAAAATCGAACATATAACAAACCAGAAAAATAAAAGTGAAAAAATCAATAAAACAAACGCATATATATACAATGACAGAAAAATATAAATCAAATATAAGATCAGTTGTGTTCGGTATCATCTTGGCCCGGATAACTCAACGGGTCGGATGATATCATCGGTAATTATCCAATTGGTGTTAGGTTGGTAACCGTGATTGAACTCGTCATGCCTGAAAATTTCTTCCTTCTGCCACTCCTCCCATCTTTCAGCCAAGCCATCACCTTCGAGCATCCTAACCACTTCCGACATCTTGGGACGTTCGGTTGGAGAGTCTTGTGTGCAGAGTAGAGATAAGTGGATTAATTGCTCCACTTCTTCATAGATGTAATTACCTCGTAAATCAGGGTCAACCAATGTTTCCAACTTTTTCTCCTTGAGAAGTCCCTTCACCTGGAATTATAAGAATAAATCAATGCATGTTAATGTGAAGCATTCTGACATATGAAAACAGATTGAGAGCATGTGTGAAGAGATAATGCTTACCCAATCAAGTAACATGACATCATCATGATTGGCAGGACGAGCGATATCGAAACCTCTCTGCCCAGTAATGAGCTCAAGAAGCATGACCCCGTAACCAAAAACGTCCGTTTTCTCCGAACAGTTACCAGTAGAAAGGTATTCGGGAGCTATATGACCAATTGGTCCACGTACAGCTGTGATCACATGAGTTTCCTTGTGTTCCATGAGTTTAGCCAACCCAAAACCACCAATAAATGCTTCAAAGTCTTCATCCAAAAATATATTTGCAGCCTTGACATCACGATGAATGATTTTACAGTCACAGTGATGGTGCAAATAAGCAAGTCCCCTTGCGGACCCCAGAGCTATCCGTTTCCTTTTTAGCCAATCAAGTGGGGGTTGTGATTCAGGTCGCCCTGCAATAATGCATCAACAAGCTCATAAGAAATGAATTCAAACATGACAAGTATATCGTGTAAATTAATCCTTCATGTCAAATAATGAGCAGAATATCCAAACTAACAAATCTCGACTAATATATATCTAGATATGCATGAAACAAAACCATGAAAAGATATTTAAGCTTTTACCTCTTAAGCAAGATGCAACACTTCCATTAGACATATAAGGATAGACGATCACCATCTCATTCAGAGTCATGCAAATGCCACGTAACCAAAGTAAATTCGCATGCACAGTCATGCTGGCTATTTCTAAGGTTGTTTGGAAATATTGCTTTCCACCTTGATCGCGTTCTTCTTTTAGTCTTTTAATTGCCACTAAAGAACCATCGGCTAAACGGCCTTTGTAAACTTTACCAAATCCATCTCTGCCAATAATGTTTTTATTGCTAAAATTATCGGATGCAACTTGTAGTTCACGCAGGTAAAATCTTTTGAACCATCCCAGATTAACTTCTGGATACAATTAAATTCAGAAACAAAAGTGAGAGTTGAGTTGAGAATTACTATAGTATTATTTTTGTTATATATGATGACATTTTATAATAGATCAACTAACCAGGAATATCAAAGAAATGTTTATGTGGCTTCCTTGTTCGGTAATGAGTATGTGGCTTCCTTCTTCGGTATGGAGCAAGGGCAATTACAGGAGCAGCTAATAGACGAGCAAACCGTCCTGCGATGGCTCCAGTACTAGAACTGCTGCTGCCAAATACTCCTTGAGATGATGATGATGTATCTAACTCTACATGCTCAGACCTTACGCTATTTTTTCTTCTATCTATATAAGAGGTCAAGTAGATTAAAAATCACATTTTAAAAATTGACATTATAATTTCTTGGATCAAAGAGAACCCAAAGCAGCTCACAAAATCTCCCAATCTTTACACACACACAAATATCCCAATTGAACAAGGAAAAACCCACAATTGCTTCATGATAATTTCTCAAAGTCCTAATGTTTGAACCAGAAACACTTCTCATATTAACTAATACAAAACACTTCCCTTCACCTAAAAAAATAACAATAATCCCCCGGTTAACTTTAATAATTGGCAAAAATCCCTTGTTCGTTAAAAGATTTGACAATAACCCCTATTCGCACTTACAAGGGTATGTCAAACTTCAAATGGGTATAATAACCTAATAAAATTTCGATACAAGGGTTTTTTTTTTATTAATAAAAAAGTACACGGGTAGGAGAGATTTTGCCAATTAGGCAAAGTACGGGGGCTACTTTTGCATTTAGCTCAACATAAATTCTCTATCTTTAAACCAAAAATATTTAATTGATCGAATAAATAAAACCCACAATTACTCAATCCACAACCATTCATTTCAAAAAAGGACCTGTAAGTTTTGAATTAATACAATAAATTACGTACCTGTGACATGATCAAGAGAATCGAAACGTGAACTCAAATCAATGGAACTTGAGCTGCTAAAGCTGGGACAAAGAGCGATTTCCCGAAGGAGTTCTCTCTTGAGAGTGGCTTCAACAAGCCTTTCCCAATTGTCGTACACCCTCGACATGTATAATTAAATGAACTCAATTAATTCCACTTCAAAAACATACTATATAGTTTCAAAGCATAAGGAATCGGACTTATACTTTTGTCTTAGTGGAAGACTTGCTTTCTGTGTGAAGACGAAGACGACTTGAAAGAAGAAAAGTAATTAATTTTCTTCACATCTCATCAGTTGTATTTGGAAGGAAGCCGCTCCGAAGACCCCCAATGTTGACACTTTTTACCCTTCTAGAAAAGTGAACGTAAAGGGTTTTAATTTCATGGGTATTTTTCGTAAATTAGAGTAAAATAAATTGGCCATTTTTATGTCATAAAATATCATATATTTATGATTATTATTCAATAGGACAACCAGTCTTGGTTAACTTAAACAAGCGGAGCATTTTAGAGTTCAACTCTAGCTCATTCCTATTATGAAAAAAGTGCAACCTACAGCATTTAATTAGGTTAAGCTTATGCTTTTAATAACGTCTATATCTTGTCTAAAACAAGTGGAGTATAGTAGGATACTCTTGATATATGCGGTCACCTATGTAAGTGTGAGCTGGGTCGGCTCGTTGAGAATTCTTAAAAGGCTGGAATCTTCTAAAGCACTCGCAGAACCCAAGAACGTTCAGGGCCGAAATGAACACAACCGAGAGCTTGTAACAAATCGGTATAATACTATGTTAAGTTTATTGTCTTGGTTTACACAAACAGCCGACGGTTCAAGATGAAATATTTCACCGATTGACTAAGTAAATCCGATAAGCTTCAACTAGGGAAGGTTCAAGATGAAATATTTCACCTATCCTGATGTAGTATTATTCCTAAAGATTACTTTGACATGATATGTTCTGTGGGACGGGACACGAAGAACAATTTCATTCATGTGGGGGATTGTTGGAGTTTTTATGTTAAATCCAATTGGTTTGAGCCCATTTGGATTGAGCCCATAAAAACAAAATATGAATGAAATTGATGGAATAAGACTCTATCCCACATTGAGTTGGAGAGGAAAATTTTAGCTAGTTAAATAGCTAAAAAATGGTATAAGGGTTGGGCCCCTTTGGGGTACCAAAGATTTTAAAAGGGTGAGGACCTAGGTGATCAAAGGTTCCCCTCGCGCGCGCCGCCGCCGTCCGTCCGGCTCGGTCCGGTCCGGTCTCGGGTTTGGATTGGGATTGGGA
This sequence comes from Penstemon davidsonii, assembly GCA_034814905.1. Taxonomy (NCBI): domain Eukaryota; kingdom Viridiplantae; phylum Streptophyta; class Magnoliopsida; order Lamiales; family Plantaginaceae; genus Penstemon; species Penstemon davidsonii. The sequence goes on from JAYDYQ010002686.1 coordinate 13,731,340, forward strand.
TTCAACAAAATATTATATTTTTGGACAAAATTTAATTAACATTTTTTAACCCAAATACTAAAAGCCCAATTAACTGAAAGTCCAAAATCCAGCATGAAAGATCTGCGGGTGATCCAACCAAATAGGATCCGCTGACGACCCGGTTCAGCAAAGAGATCCGCGCGCCCTTTTTAAATGAAATGGTGTGTCGGTTCGGTTTAAACCGACCGAACCGGTTGCACCTTTTCGGATTAAATGGTTACATCCGAATAGACACACCCTTCCAAACAACGCCCTTCAATTGCTATAAATAGGAGAAGAATCTGGCCAATTCTTTACTCCGAAATTTATAAGCAATATAAGCAAAAATACTCTCCTTTCTTTATTCCATTTTTCACTATTAAACCGTCGAAGTTCTGTTTGTTAAAGTTCGTCGTGGGTTCTTTGTTCGTGCAAACAAGGAGCATTAGACTGTTGTATCTTGGGAGACTACCGGGGATCGACGCAGCCCGGAAATATTGTCTTAAGGAGATTGCATCCGCAACCTCAGTCTTTTTTCATCTCATTTCTTTTTCCGTTATCAATTAGTGAGTTAATCTAATTTTCATTTTTTGCAAACTAAAAATATTTCTAAACGTCTCATAACAGTAAGTTTTTAAAATTCATTTAAATAAACTTAGTCAATTTTTGCAAATTAAATCCGATTCCAACTCTTTTCTGTTTTGTTCATATAAAAATACTAATGTGGATTCAATTAGTATTTTAAGTATAAGAACTTCAATTATTTTATTCAAATAAATTGAATTCATTTACTTGCATTCAAAATCAAATTGTTATTAATTTTCTTTAATTCACAAAACAAGGATTTTCTTATTTTCAAAGTGCAACAAACTTATTGAAATTTAAAAACTTTTACTAGTTTGATTAATTAAAATTTCTGTATATAGTTTTATACTATATCCTAATTTGCTGTTTAATTGAAACTATAGTCACTAATTAATATAGTTATAAGAAATATAGTTAAGTATATTTCTATTACACAGATTGTTAAACGCAACCAACACTACCATTGTTGAGAAAAATAAGTTAATTATCACAATGAATCAACGAACATTTCTCAAAAAAAAATAAATGAAATGAATCAGCGAACTTGGACTGGACGAACATAAATTCGATAAAGTCTATTAAATAATGCTACTCAATACCAGATAAGTTGTAGATTTGTGAAACTTTTGATTTTTTTTTTTGATTTTTAGTTATTCTCCAATTTATTAAGATTTTTTCAAAGAAATATTGATTTTACTCGCTTTTACACTGAGTTTATCGTTTCTTTTTTGTTATTTTTGCCAGTTCTTTCACTGATTTCACTCGTTTATTGTGGTTCATCACATTTCTTAATCAATCCATCAAGTGATAACTTTTTAAAAAATTTCCAAAGTAATTTCAAAGAAATATAAAGTAATAGTTTTAAATTTTTTTTTTACTATTAATATTTTAATGAGTTGCAAAACCTTAAAAGATAATTATAATAAGGTTGATGTAGGATAGACTTCTTGTCTAATTATACGTCTAAGATTCTTTGATTTTACCTTTTTGTCATAAAATTAAATATAAAGTATAATTTAAATAGGGGTATATTAGTCTTCACAAAAAAGGAAGAAAATTTCTTCGCCAAACTCGTACTTTTGTTTTTATCGATTTTGCCAATTTTTTGCAGTTTTTACCTTGTTATTTTTATCAATTGCACCATTTTTCTGCTTTAACTCGCTTTTTTTCTTCTATCTAACCCATTTTTGCATTGATTTACCATTTTTTATCATATATTTTTTAATCGAATGTTACCCATTTTTACTGATTTTAACCATTTTTATGTTTCGACTCTTTTGGCTTAAGCCATTATATGTTTTTTTAGTTAAACTAAATAGTATTTTTTTTTTATTCATGCAGCACAAATGTGGCATTTTTTTCTGAGGGTCTTTAATAAGTGATAACGTTTTAAGAACTTTTCCAAGTAATTTCGAAGAAATATAAAGTAATAATTTTTTAATTTTTTTTTTACTATTATTATTTTTAAGGAGTTGTAAAACCTTAAAAGATAATTATAATAAGGTTAATGTAGGAGAGATTTCTTGTCTAATTATACTTTTAGGATTCTTTTATTTTATCTTTTTGCCATAAAATTAAATATTACAATATAATTTAAAAGGGGGTATATTAGTCTTCACAAAAAGGAAATAAATTTTTTCGCCAAACTCGTACTTTTATATGTATATAGAATATAGATCATAACCTCTCACATAAATTTCACATCTATAAAATGCGAAACATGACTTCCCTTCACCTAAAAAAATAACAATAATCCCCCGATTAACTTTAATAATTGGCAACAATCCCCTCTTCGTTAAAAAATTAACAATAACCCCTAATTTCAAATGGGTGTAATAACTGAATAAAATGTCGATACAAGGGGTTTTGCATTTAGCTCAACATAAATTCCCTATCTTTAAATCAAAAATACTTAATTGATCGAATAAATAAAACCCACAATTACTCAATCCACGACCATTCATTTCAAGAGAATCGAAACGTGAACTAAAATCAATGGAACTTGAGCTGCTTAAGCTGGGACAAAGAGCGATTTCCCGAAGGAGTTCTCTCTTGAGAGTGGCTTCAACAAGCCTTTCCCAATTGTCGTAAAATTGTAGAAATAAAATAGATCAAGCAAGTCATCAAACATAATATAAAATTGTAGAAATAAAATTTATCTCCTAAGTAATAAAATTTAGAATAAATTTAAATATTCATAATTTAAAGTTTTAGAATAACACCCTTTTTTATAATATTTTGATGATTAATCTACCTACTTTGTGGAAAAAAAAAAGGAAAGAATAACTATCTAACTAGAAGTTTAATAAGGAAATTACGTTTATTTGTAGGAATTTTTTTTAACCAACTAAAATAATTGTAGAAGTTTACTATAGTAAGTGAAGAATAAATATTATATTGTAGGCTCTATTTTCAATGACCCGAGTATTAATCTTTGGAGGCTTGGATATTGGCTAGGATTAGAAGACGAATTAAAAAAAAACTAGAACCAGGTAATTTATACACTTAGACTAGAAAATAAGTAATGGGCACCCCGTGTCTCTCCGCCCCTGAATATTATGTTAATAGGAAAGAAGAGATTGACTTATGTTTTAAGATAGAGAAATTTAGGTTATTAAAGTAATAATAAAAGGAAACCTTCTCTATAATTCAATTTTCAACTAGCTTAAGTGTTTAATTATTTATTATTTTCAGGGATTTTCATTATCCGTTTGGATGCTATCATGTTAACTTGATTCCCAAGTCTCTGAAATTATCAAAGATAACTTTAAATTAACTACCAAAAATAACTCAAAATATTCTAAATTACCAAATATTAATACATGTATCATAATTAAATCCTTTTATGTGGAATTTAGGAAATTAATGTGCCTGACGCGCATCTAAATGAATTAAACCCTTGGGAAACAAAAAAAAAAATCTATCGAGCAAAACAAATCCCACTTATTTAGGTTAGGAGTCTTTCTTATAGACCTTTTACACGACATAAACTAAAATATTTAAGTATTTTTTACATTAATTAATTACCAAATATAACTTCCAATATCCCAATTTATACTATATTAATTAGTTCCGAAACATCCCTTTGCCCACCGGTTTACTCGATCATCCCTAATGAAGTTATCACTCATGATTCAACCCAACTCGATCGGTATGATCACCCTAGCTCTATGACGTCATAAACGACAACCTCCCCAACTTCTCCACTAGATCCGTTCCGACAATATACTTCGATTTCTGTGATTTCGATCCAAATCTCCATTTCCACAACCCGGATTCAATTTCACTAGCTACTTTGCACTCAAGGAATCGATGACTTCTCCAGCAATAAGAAAATGGGTAATTTTGAGGGCTAGCTCTTCCTAGAAATCCATTTTGTTTCAACTTAATTCTCAACCAAGTCTCCTAATTTTCCAAATGTAAATCTAAACTACCAAAAATAAATTCAAATCTCCTAAATTACCAAATATAAATACAAATCTCCTGATGCATCTCTTACGCATGCAGGCCCACTAGATATTTGCAAAACCCCACTTCTTTTGGGAACTTTGATTATCCTTTTACACGACCTAAACTAAATTAATTAATTAACTAACTAGACCTCTACATTAATTACCAAACCAATATCCTAAATTACCCACACATAGTATGATACTGTATCCCAGTGGTAAAAGCTGGAGCCGTAGGACTCTAATGTCTTTGATGTACTGATGTAATTCACAGTAAAATTATGTGGAACATAATAAAAAATCGAACATATAACAAACCAGAAAAATAAAAGTGAAAAAATCAATAAAACAAACGCATATATATACAATGACAGAAAAATATAAATCAAATATAAGATCAGTTGTGTTCGGTATCATCTTGGCCCGGATAACTCAACGGGTCGGATGATATCATCGGTAATTATCCAATTGGTGTTAGGTTGGTAACCGTGATTGAACTCGTCATGCCTGAAAATTTCTTCCTTCTGCCACTCCTCCCACCTTTCAGCCAAGCCATCACCTTCGAGCATCCTAACCACTTCCGACATCTTGGGACGTTCGGTTGGAGAGTCTTGTGTGCAGAGTAGAGATAAGTGGATTAATTGCTCCACTTCTTCATCGATGTAAATGTAATTACCTCGTAAATCAGGGTCAACCAATGTTTCCAACTTTTTCTCCTTGAGAAGTCCCTTCACCTGGAATTATAATAAGAAATCAATGCATGTTAATGTGAAGCATTCTGACATACGAAAACAGATCGAGAGCATGTGTGAAGCGATAATGCTTACCCAATCAAGTAACATGACATCATCATCATTGGCAAGACGAGCGAGATCGAAAGCTCTCTGCCCAGTAATGAGCTCAAGAAGCATGACCCCGTAACCATAAACGTCGATCTTCTCCGAACAGTTACCATAAGAAAGGTACTCGGGAGCTATATGACAACTTGATCCACGTACAACTTGTTCCTTGAGGTCCATAAGTTCAGTCAACCCAAAACCACCAATAAATGCTTCAAAGTCTTCATCCAAAAATATATTAGCAGCCTTAACATCACGATGAATAATTTTTGGGTCACAGTGATGGTGCAAATAAGCAAGTCCCCTTGCTGACCCCAGAGCTATCTGTTTCCTTTTTGGCCAATCAAGTGGGGGTTGTGATTCAGGCCGCTCTGCAATAATGCATCAACAAGCTCATAAGAAATGAATTAAACATGACAAGTATATCGCGTAAATTAATCCTTCATATCAAATAATGAGCAGAATATCCAAACTAACAAATCTCGACTCATATATATCTAGATATGCATGAAACCAAATAAAACAAATGCCATGAAAAGATATTTAAGCTTTTACCTCTTAAGTAAGATGCAACACTTCCATTAAACATATAAGGATAAACGAGCACCCTCTCTGTCGGAGTCATGCAAAAGCCAAGTAACCGAAGAACATTCAGATGCACAGTCATGCTGGCTATTTCTATGGTTGTTTGGAAATATTGCTCTTCACCTTGAGTGCGTTCTTCATTTAGTCTTTTAACTGCCACTAAAGAACCATCGGCTAAACGGCCTTTGTAAACTTTACCAAATCCATCTCTGCCAATAATGTTTTTATTGCTAAAATTATTGGAAGCAACTTGTAGTTCACGCAGGGAAAATCTTTTGAACCGTCTCAGATCAACTTCTGGATACAATTATATTCATAAACAAAAGTGAGAGTTGAGTTGATTTGAGAATTACTATAGTATTATTATTGTTATATATGATGACATTTTATAATTGACCAACTAACCAGGAATATCAAAGAAATGTTTATGTGGCTTCCTTCTTCGGTAATGAGCAAGGGCAATTACAGGAGCAGCTAATAGACGAGCAAACCGTCCTGCGATGGCTCCAGTACTAGAACTGCTGCTGCTGCCAAATACTTCTTGAGATGATGATGTATCTAACTCTACATGCTCAGACCTTCTGCTATTTTTTCTTCTATCTTTATAAGAGGTCAAGTAGAATGAAAATCACATTTTAAAAATTGACTATAATTTCTTGGATCAAAGAGAACCCGAAGCTGCTTACAAAATCTCCCAATCTTTACACACACACAAATATCCCAATTGAACAAGGAAAAACCCACAATTGCTTCATGATATTTTCTCAAAGTCCCAATGTTTGAACCAGAAACACTTCTCAAATTAACTAAAACATTTTTTTTTTAATTTTAACTTCTCACTTAAAGTTCACATCTATAAAATGCGAAAACACTTCCCTTCACCTAAGAAAATAACAATAATCCCCCGGTTAACTTTAATAATTGGCAACATCCCCTGTTCGTTAAAAATTGACAATAACCCCTATTTTCAAATGGGTGTAATAACCTAATAAAATGTAATGTCGATACAAGGGGTTTTGCATTTAGCTCAACATAAATTCCCTATCTTTAAACCAAAAATACTTATTTGATCGAATAAATAAAACCCACAATTACTCGATGCACAACGATTCATTTCATATAGGAGTAGTAAAATAGACAAAAAAAAAAAAGACCCGTAAGTTTTGAATTAATACAATAAATTACGTACCAGTTAACTCAAGAGAATCGAAACGTGAACTCAAATCAATGGAACTTGGCTTAGTAGAAGACATGTTTTCAGTGTGAAGACTGAAGACTTGACTTGAGGGAAGAAAAGTAATTAAGTTTCTTTCTTCACATCTTTTGAAAGTTGTATTTGGAAGGAAGCCGTTCCCAAGACCCCTCAGTGTTGCACTTTTTAGAGTACTAGAAAAGTGAAAGTAATAGTTTTAATTTCATGGTATATTTCATAAATTAAAGTAAAATTAGTCATTTTTATGTCATAAAATATCATATATTTATGATTGATATTCAATTTATTTTATATGATATTTATTTTATTAATTATTATTGTTTACCAAAAAAAAAATGATGACTTTAAATAGCTGTAATAAAATATAAAATGATAACTGGTATAATCATGACATCTTATCATATTTGTTCTAAAATAAGATCATAAGAATATTTTTTAGTTCATTCCATCATAGTAATTTTTATGTCAAGTTTATCTGTTATTCACTGATGAAACATGCCTCTTCCGTTTCTTCACAAATTTCACTCGAACTTTTATCGATTTCACGAGCATTTTTTCTTACTGGTTTCACCAACTTCACAAGTGTTCATCAATTTCACCTGAAGTTCATCATTCAAATGTTTTCACTGTTTATTTTTTTTTACCCCATTTAATATATTTATTTTAGAGATTTTTCTGTTTTTTTTTTATCGATTATAACATTTTTCATTGTTTTCAATTTTTCATCAATTTTTTTTTTCCAATTTCACCTTATTTTTTTGGATTAAAGTTTAACCCGTTTTCACCTATTTCACCTATTTCACATGTTATTCACCAGAATTTTTCATTGATTAAACATGTTTTCACCGACTTAAGCTTTTTTGATTGATTTTATCCATTTTCATCCGTTTCTTTACAAATTCCACTCAAATTTTCATCGATTCATATGTTCTAAATATTTAATTTTTTTAACCGGTTTATATTTTTTTTAGTGATTTACCCCTTTTTTAATCCGCTATAACATTTTTCATTATTTTCCAATTTTTGTTCGATTTCTTTTCCTTTTTTTTTGGTTTTAACCATTTTTCTACCGATTTCTCCAGTTAAACTTTTTTTTATATGATTTCACTCGTTTTTACCATTTTTACCATTTTTACCTATTTTTCATGTTTTCTCACTGATTTCACATGTTATTCACATGAATTTTTCATTGATTAAATATGTTTTTATCGACTTAACGTTTTTTAACCGATTTTAACTTTTTTTCACTAGCTTTACACGTTTGTACTGGATTTCACTGGTTTCATCATTTTTCTTAGAAATTCAACTCGAATCAATTTTCATTGATTTCACATAATTCCACTAACTTTAACTTTATTTTAACCGATTTTACCTTTTCCAGAATTTCACCGGATATTTTTTAATCGATTTCAAATGTATTTACGATTTCACATGCATTTTTTTGTTACCGGTCTCACCCGTTTTTTAACCAAATTCACCAGTGTTCACCAATTCACCCGGAGTTTCATCGATTTCACCAGTTTTTTGACCAATTTCACTCATTTTTCACGAAAAGAATTCCATGAAGTACGAGGTTATGCATGTTTTGATATTCTTTATAGTTTGCTTCTATAGCCAAATAAACATTAAGTACTTAGCTAAGTCATGAGCATTTTTGGTTCGTACGTAAGATGCGATTCTATTTTAACTTTTCATTTTTTAGTTTGTATAGCAGAATGATATTTAAGAGAATTTAATCTTAATATTTTATTTTTAGAGGATTGTATGACTTATATTGTTTTCAATGATACAAGTAACATATTTTTACTTAAAACATGTTGTTGCTAAATTAAAATAATTTTACATATATATATTTTAGGAACTATTAAAATAACAGTGTTTTTTTCTTATGGTTTTTTATTTTTTTTACTTTTTATTTTTTATGTGTTATATGAGAAGAATATTGAAATTATAAAAGTAGATGTAAAATATAATTTATAAATTTTAGGAGTTAATGTAGGAGATAAATATAATAAAATTTCATGCCTAATTATACCTTTATCATAATTAATATAAAAAAATTTCATGTCTAATTATTCTTCTTCAACTATTTTTACATATTTATCAATTTAGGGCTGAAAACAAGTCCCAATGAGCCGAACAAGCCACTGTTCAGGCTCGGCTCGAGCTCAAACCTTTCATCTATTTTTTTGTTTGAGCTCGGCTCGAGCCAAGCTCGCGAGTACTCGGCTCGACTCGACAGATTCTGGTTTTGTCAATTTCTGCTTTATTTTCCTGCAATATACAGCCAGCGCATGGCAAGCAGCAGAACCTATGAGACTTATCACATTTACAGCAAATATTGGGATAGCAAGCAGCAGACAACCCATGAAACTTATCAGTTATCACTAATATAGCAAATATTGGGAATAAGAAAAGCAACTTTACCACAGTTGACAAAAACGGTGAATTCAACTACATTAGAAGCATCCAAGATCTAACTTACATCCACTATTTTCTTTGTAATATAATCAAAATCTATATCGTAAAAAATCAGGGTCCATATACCAATCAAAAAGGGCCCACACAAAATCGGAAACAAACGAAAACATAACATATCAAATATATTTAACATATTATCAACATTTAACAACTTATCAAATGCAATTTTGGGTATCATGATAATTTAGTAAAATATATTCGCAACTAGTAGATTTAGATGTAGCATGCATTGGATTATCATGTTGATATACTAAGGATTTCATGCGAGTAATGTCGACCTAATAAGTCAATCTATTCGTGACAACATGCAAGAAAAGTTAGACTAAAACACATGCTTTAATTATTAAGAGCATAAGTAAATGTTTAGACTTGATCTACTAGCACATCGGGCCGACATACAAATTAAACACACAACGCTCACCTTTGTCGCTTAGTATAGTGACTAAAATTCCACAAATGAAGCGTATCCGAAACCTGAGCAAGTACGTATACAACTTAGAATTTATCTAACAACCTTAATTTAACATAACTAATGAAAATCCTACGCAAGGATTTCCTAAACTAACACATCGCACAAAAGTGCTTAGAACTTACGACATCACCTCCACTAGAGAGTAATTCTTTTAAAAATTAATATTTTTCAAAACTCAAAATACTAAGTATATAAAACAACCCCAAAACAACAAATTTTTCCCTTTATTTTTCAGATTTACAAAACAGCCCCTAAACTTTTAAAAACATCCCATTTTGCGAAAAATTGGAACAAACTTTAAATCAAATGATTTTTAAATAAACTCATATAAAAAATGAAACAAGAAATGAAAATTAAGTCTCTTTTTACTCCAAAGTCAAATCTCTAAAACCCCTCAAGTTTTAAAACATTCTAAATACAACCCCGTAGTTTTGAAAACATAAGAAAATCGACTTTCTTATTCAAAATCCAACATCTAAGCAATATTTAAATATATTTAAGCAAAAATTTCAACATAAAACTGAGATTAGAAATATGTTTTAATAACTTTCCACCAAACTAACAAGGAGAAACAAAAATTTCTTTAATCATAAATTTTCTTAGGAAAAGTTTACAAATTTTAAATCTTAAAACGAAAGTGAACAAAACACTACTTCAAATCAATTAATCAAGAGTTTATAAAAGTAACTATGTAAAAACAGCGACAAAACAACGCCTTTGCCCCCTTATTTTCAGATTTACAAAAATAACCCCAAAAGTTTCAAAAACTCCCTTTTTGCAAACAAACTCGGAGCAACTTTAAAACAAATAATTTTTAAGTAAATTCATACGAAATATCAAAGAAAAACAGAGATTTTCAGTCCATTTTTACTCCCAAAAAAAAAAAACATCGCAACCTAAACCCTTCAACTTTTAAAACCTTTCAAAAATACCCCCAAAGCTTTGAAAATTAAAAACATTAACTTTCTTACTAAAATAAATAAAGATCAAAATATCTAAGCAACATTTATTTGAACGTAAGCAAAACCACATAAAAAATATAATATTAAATATACACTTAACAAATTTTCACAAAACTACAATAAATAAACAAGAGTTCTTCAATATTCAAGTTATGTGCAAAAGCACACAAGATTTTAATTCTTTAAGTAAATCACATGAAGATCCATAACAAATCTGAAAATAAACTTTACTTTATTCTATAACATCATAGATCTAATTTATCCTTGAAAGCATTTATGTTTTTCTCTATTTTCTTTCTTTAAAAGAACACTTAAAAGAGAACAAAATAAAAACCAATCAATAAACGAACACAAGTATAGGCGGATCTTTACCCAAAGCAACGAAGGGGATGAATCTCTCTTCATTTTCAGACCTCCGAAGGTGGTGGTGGCGGCTCCGGTGGCAGTGGTGGCGGCTCCGGTGGTGGTTCATAACAAAAACCCTCAAATCCTTACTTTTCACCAACTTCTAACGACTCTCGATTCACTTAGGGACATCCAAACAATGATCCGAACGGTCAATATGTAGCCCCATGTGTGTATGACTTTCAAACAAAATTTGGGCATGATCCAACGGTGGACGAAGACGTGCTGAGTGAAAAATCGAGACTGTATAGTGTATATCCGAAAATTTGATCTTTCTAGAGTGTTTTCTCTTTCCCTTCTCTTATTTTCTTTATACTATATAATGGGTGTGTAATTGAGGTAATTGAGAGGATAAAAATATGATCTCAAGTGTATATAACAAGTATATACACATTGGGAAGAGAGGGAGACATTATGCTTAATTTTTTAAATCCACCAATGCATGTATACATTGGGTAGAACAATTTCTCCACCCAAGACCATGCTTTGCAGCCTAAAGAGTGTGCAAGGAGAGAAAATAATTACTCTACTGCAGAAAATCTGCAACTTGGGGCAAATTTTCACTTTGCCACCTGAAGTTTTGAAAACTTACATTTCTGTCCTTAAAGAAAATTTTTTGTTCATCCAAGCCCGAAAAATTTCAAAAAGGTTTTATTATAAAATTAAGGTAACATATATGTTTTTAAATTATTTCAAAGTTCATAAGGTCACAAGATTTAACTAAATTGTATATTTTAAATCAAATTAATGCTTAACTTTGAAAATAAAAAGTAGCACATAAATTTAAATTAAAAATCCAATCAAAAGGGTTCGGAATTTTTGGGGCGTTACAATGCTCCCACCTTAAAAGAATTTGGTCCTCAAATTCGCTTTTGAGATTCGCGTGGTCCGGGTAACGCCGACGTATCTCCTTTTCTAGCTCCCGAATTGTTTATTCCTTACTCTGTGTGCGTCATAAAACTTTTACATGTTGAATCTGCAGCCTTCTTGTTTAAAACAAGTGTGCAAAAAAATGTTCTCTCATACATGAAATGTTTCTGAAATAATGACGTGTTGAATGAAGATGATGACTTTGAAGTGAAGGGAGGTTTTGATGATTTCCAAAAGTCATCAGCTAAGTATGGAAGCTTAGTACAAACCTTAGAAGATATTTGACCAAGGAAGATTTATTTCAGACTAGTCAAATATGGTCCAGAAGACTACTGATCTGTTGCTGAAGAAAAGAATCAGACTGGTGGACTATCAGCCGACTCAAATCAGATTAGTTCAAGTTTGGGATCAGCCGAGTATACATCAGACGAGTGACTTCGATCAGCAGAGTGGAAATGGATCAGAAGTTATTGCAACGGTAATAAATGCACTTGGTGTAATAAATGCTGAAGAGGAAGGGTATTTATGACAAATGATTGAAGAGAAACCTCGTATCAGCTTAGTGCATTTAATGCGCATTTAATGCGAAGGGACAGAAAGTACAGCAGAGTGTACAGTGTTCAGTCGCAACAGCCGTTTCTGCAGAAGGACCAGTACTCGATGATTTGGACACCTGTCGATCTCTCAACGGGCAGATTTTCAAATCTCACGTATAAATAGTTCAGTTCGTGAGTTGAAGAAAAAAAGACAACACATTTTGAGAGCAAAAATCTGAAGCAGAATTCTTCTAAGTCTCAAACTTAAGAACAGAACACTCATCAGCCGAGTCATTTGTTGACGAAGCAGAATAGAGAGAAAACAGAAAATACTTATAAATCTGAGTGATTTTGTTAGAATAGTGTTGTGAGAAGTAGATATCCATCTTAGTGAGTGATATTACTTCAGAGAATCGGAGTTTCTTTGTGATTTCCTATTACGCACTTGTGGCCGTTTCATTTGTTGATAGGCGCAAGCATTGTATACTGTAATCTGTGTGATTTAGTATAACCCAAGATCTGAGTGACTTGGAAGAGTGGACTAAAGGATTTCCATCCATATAACCACTATAAAAATCCTTTGTGTTTATACTTGCATTATTTCTTGCATATTTTGAAGAGCATACCTTAAACACGTAAAAAGGTTTAACTGATTGAAAAGGTTTTAAAAAGGAGTTTATAAAACTGGGGATAAAACTTTTTCTAAGTTAAGAAAACTACTTGTGAAAAACACTAGAAAAATCCGCTGCAAGTTAGTTACTTTAAAACTCTGATTTTGATAAAATCAGCTGAGTGAAATCAGAAGAGTGGTCAACTCTGTTGTTCAAAGCTTTGTGCGAGATCAGCATAGTCAACTTACGATTACTGATCAGCTTAGTCTGCTGACAGAAAAGTTAGAAGTTTTTAAAAGATAAATTTTGAAGAGGTCTATTCACCCCCCCTCTAGACCTCATCTGACCACTTGGGACCAACAAGTGGTATCAGAGCAGGTGGTTCATCTGAATCATTTGCCTGATCAACGAGCTTGATCCTAGAGTATTTTTCAAAGGTTTTCAAAAGTTTTCAAAAGAGCATTTTTTTGAAAAACAAAAACTTTTTGAAAAATGGATTGTATCAGCCTAGTTCCCCACATAGGCGGTATGAGCTTTGAGGACTGGAAAATCCGCATGGAAATTTTCCTTGCTGCTTACAACGATAATATGTACAGGTGCATAACAAAAGGTCCGATAAGAGTTACCAAAACAATCAAGGTTGATGGCCAAGATACGGTCGTTGACAAAGATGAAGACGAGATGACAGCTGAAGAAATCAAGCTGAAAAATCTTGACAAAGATGGAATCTTCATCATGACTAAAGCCCTGGACAATGAAAGGTTTGACAAGGTCAAACACTGTAAAACATCAAAAGAGATGTGGGATAAAGTCCGTGATATGAGTGAAGGGAATGATGCCATCAAAGAACACAATCTGAGCATAGCCCTGGAGAAGTTTGAAAACTTCAAGATGAAATATGGAGAAACCATTGACCAGATGGATTCAAGGTTCACTAAAGTGCTGAACAACGTGTTAAAGCTGGGTAAGACGTTCACAGACAAAGAGATTACTCTCAAAGTCCTGAAGGCGCTACCACCCAAGTTCAACATGAAGATCACAACAATGGAAGAATCAAGGGATCTGGGGAAGATCTCTCTGATTGAGCTGTTTTCTGTACTCAAGGCGTACGAGTATAAAATGCCAAGAATGGGTATAGAAGAGACCTCAACTTCTAGTCCCACTGCTGCCCTGGTTGCTGCAGAAAAATCCAGAAGATCAACCGGGAAAACTATAGAAGTGGACTCATCTGATGAGACCACAGTACTGAACAAGAAAGAGTACACTGCTGGCGATGTTGCTTTGTTATTGAACGGGTTCAAAAAGTTCTACAAAAGAAAAATGAAGAACAAATATAACAATACTTCTACTTCTAAACCTTCCTCTCATTCTCATGATATTAAGGATGATTATAAATCCAAAATGATGTGCTATAATTGCAGGAAATTGGGACATTTCATCAAGGACTGCCCATATCCTAAAGCGGAGAAATATACAGAGGAGGAAAAGAAACAAAGGAAAGAGAGAAGAGAGAAAAGATACCAGAAAAGCAAAGTGCTGTTGGCTGAAGCTGAAAAGATGACAGCCATCTACTCATCTAATTCAGAATCAGGCACGTCAAGTGATGACTCTATTTTTAAAGAGACACCTGCACTGCTCTGTCTCATGGCAAAGGAATCTGATGATTCTGACAATGAGGTAATACTCTCTGAAAATGAACTTGAGCTATTTAGTTCATTTTGAGCAAATGATGAACAATAAAGCCGATGTTGTTAATGAATTTGCTAAGCTTAAGGACGAGATGATTCTGCTGAAAAAGCAAAATGCAAAACTGAAACGCAGTGTTGAAAAACCTGAAGAATCAGCCATGTATAAAAAGCTTTCGCATGAATGTGAATCTCTGAAAGCAGAATGTGAAGTTTATAAGGGAAAAATCAAGGAACTTGAAGCTACAATATCTTCACTCAATAAGTCGTCTATTCCTAAGTCGTCTGTTGTGTCAGTAGATAAGTCAACTGAACAGAGTACACCCTTAGTAAAAGAAAATTTAGAACTGAACAGAGCTGAGAAATTTATATCTGCTGATAATAGTAATGTTATCTTGTATGTTCAGACTGCTAAATCTACTTCACTGGAAACTGAGAAAAAGGAGAAGAGTCCTCCTAAGGCTAAAAAGGGTAAAAAGCCTGAAAATGAAAAACAGACTGGTAAAACTAAACAGCAGAGTAATCCAAAGAAGTCTGCTGATAAGAGTAAAACCAATCAGACAAGTAAACCTAAGTCGTCTGTTAAAGAGCAAGTAAAGAGCAGACCAAAGAAGCAAAGAAATTATAACAGTAATGCTTGGTATGGAAATGAGTCTTATTATGTGCAACCTGCTTACTCACCTTATTATGCTGCACCTCATTATCCACCTTATTATGCTGCATATCCTGCTCATCAACCAATGCATGGTTACCCTGCTTATCATGCATCTTATCCTGCTTATGAGCCTTATCCTCATCATAATAATTATCAACATAACATGCCTGCTGATTATGATGAAAATGAAGTTGCTCATGCTCCTGCTAAAACTCTAAAGCCTAAAAAGCCTAAGACCTCAACATCTTGGGTTGTCAAAGGTGGCACTAATCCACCAGGACCCTCTCAATAAAGGGTACCTAAAACATTTTTATTTTGTTTTGTAGGTTAAGATTAGGAGTAGGAGTAAAGTAGTGAAGAAATGGTACTTGGACAGTGGATGTTCAAGACACATGTGTGGAGACATACATGAACTGACAGATGCTGTTGCTGTAAATGGTCCAAGAGTTACTTTTGGAGACAGCAAAGAAGTCAAGGTTGTTTCTGTTGGAAAGCTTATCAAAGGAAACATAGAGATATCTGACGTCTTTTATGTTAGTGGCCTGAAGTACAATCTGCTGAGCATAAGTCAATTTTGTGACAAGGGATTTTCTGTAATGTTTTCATCAGATAAGTGCTATGTTGAACAAATTGGAACAAAGAAGGTTATTTTATCTGGAAGAAGACAGGGAAATATCTATGTAGTCGACTGGAATTCTGTGGACAAGAATTCTAATGTTTGTTTGGTGGCTTCTACACCAAGTGAAATCAGTTGGATGTGGCACAAAATAATGAATCATTTGAATTTCAAGACCATAAACAGATTAATAAAGAATGATCTGGTAGAAGGAATTCCAAAGACAGTCATGAGCAAAGACAAGCTTTGTGACGCATGTCAGAAGGGTAAACAAGTGAAATCATCTTTCAAAAGCAAGAAGCACCAATCTTCAACCAGAATTTTGGAGCTGTTACATATGGATTTGTTTGGCCCTATTGATCCTATCAGCAATGGTGGAAAGAAATACTGCCTAGCTGTTGTGGATGATTTAACTAATTAGTAAACCCTTGAGAGAGATTTCTATAATTAGTTTATTTCTCTTCTATTTTTCTATCTCCCATTTATCTATTTTCTTTAGTTCTTTACTAGAGCTATTATGATCTGGAAATCGATGCGGGGCAAGTGTTCGGATCTATTATGACATAGCCATGAGGTGCTCAACGGACCTTTTTTTTAATCTCATAAAACCTTTTTGTAGGTTTGGATTGATGCACAACCCATTTTTTTTGCACAACCTGATGATGATGATATGAATTATTCTATTAGAAATCACGCGCGCAGCCATTGCTAAGAAAGCTCCCGGTATATCTAATTAGTATATATATTTATATATATTTTTCAAGATTTACTTGGGTGATTTTCATGAAGAAGAAAAGTGAAACCAAGGAACATCTCACTAATCTGATGGAACTGATCCAGAATGAGAAAAGTCAAAGAATATTGAAGATCAGATCAGATAGAGGGACTGAATTTACAAACTCTACTGTTGAAGAGTATTGTAACACCAGAGGAATCAATCATGAGTACTCTGCTGCCAGAACCCCTCAACAAAATGGAGTTGCTGAAAGGAGAAACAGAACTTTAAAAGAGGCTACCAGGACAATGATAGCTGAAGCAAAGCTGCCCAAAAGATTCTGGGCAGAAGCCACAAATACAACATGTTATACACAGAACAGATGTATGATCAACAAAAGTCAAAATAAGACACCTTATGAGCTATGGAACAACATAAAGCCTAATTTACATTATTTTAGGATTTTTGGTTGTAAATGTTATGTTTTGAACAATGGGAAAAATCACCTTACTGCATTTGCAGAAAAGGCTGATGAAGCTGTTTTTGTAGGTTACTCTACTGTTAGTAAAGCTTATAGAGTCTTTAACAAAAGAACTTTACTTGTAGAAGAATCTATTCATGTAGTATTTGATGAACCAAGCCAATCATCTTAAAAGAATCAAAGTGCAAATCCAGAGGTATCTGCTGACTTTCAGAAATTGATTGTGGAAAGAAAGGAAGAATATGTACCCATCATACTACCTGATTTAACTCAAGCTGTTAACTCAAGTGCCGTTCAAAATCAGTCTGCTGATTGTCTAACAGAGGAGTTGCGAACAGCTGACAGACCAGAGACTGTTCAACAGACTGCAACTGTTCAACAGACTACTACTGAGACTCCAACAGTAGTGTTGCAAGATCAATCAAGAGGACAACATCCAGATTTGCAACCTGATCTCAGATGGCTCAGAGATCACCCACCTGACTTAGTGATTGTCAATCCTTTGGATAGAGTGAGAACGAGAAGGTCAACTGCAAATGAAACAATGTTCGTAAGTTTTCTTTCACAAATTGAGCCTAAGTTGATTGATGAAGCTCTTAGTGATTCTCACTGGATTGAAGCAATGCAAGAAGAGTTGAATCAATTTGAAAGGAATGAAGTCTGGTACTTAGTTCCCAGACCTACTCATCAAAGAGTAATTGGCACTAAGTGGGTATTCAGAAATAAAATGAATGAAGATGGTATTGTTACCAGAAACAAAGCAAGACTAGTTGCCAAAGGTTATTTCCAAGAAGAAGACATTGATTTTGATGAGACATTCGCACCAGTTGCAAGGCTTGAATCAATCAGATTATTTTTAGCCTATGCTGCTTACAAGAACTTCACTGTCTATCAGATGGATGTGAAGTCTGCTTTTCTCAATGGAGAATTGCAAGAGGAAGTTTATGTTGAACAACCTCCTGGCTTTGAAGCTTATCAAGAAGGAGACAAGGTGTATCGTCTGAAGAAAGCTCTCTATGGACTGAAACAGGCTCCAAGAGCATGGTATGATACTTTATCTGATTTTCTTTTAGTCAAAGGATTTCGCAAAGGTAAAGTAGATAACACTTTGTTCACTATTGAATGTGATAATCATATATTGTTGGTACAAATATATGTGGACGATATTATTTTTGGTTCAACTAACAAACAGATGTGTGAAAGGTTCTCTAAGCTGATGCAGAACAAGTTTGAAATGAGCATGATGGGAGAACTAAATTACTTTCTTGGATTACAAGTTAAACAGCTACCTGATGGTATTTTTATTAATCAAGCAAAGTACACAAAAGATCTGTTCAAGAAATTTGGTATGGAAACTAGCTCATCTGTTAATGTTCCTATGTCTACTGGACTTCGTCTGGACAAGGATGAAGGTGGCAAATCAGTTGACATCACCAAATACAGAGGCATAATTGGGTCACTGTTATACTTAACAGCTAGCAGACCAGATATTATGTATTCTGTTGGGGTTTGTGCGAGATTTCAATCAGATCCTAAGGAATCTCACCTCTTAGCTGCTAAAAGAATACTAAAGTATCTCAAAGGCACACAAGATTTGGGATTGTGGTACCCAAGGGAATCAGGATTTGAACTTATTGGATATTCAGATTATGACCTTGCTGGCTGCAAAATTGATAGGAAGAGTACTACAGGTACTTGTCAATTTTTAGGCAGTCGTCTGATCTCATGGATGAGTAAGAAACAGACTTCAGTATCCATATCTACTGCTGAAGCTGAATACATTGCTGCTGGAGCATGTTGTGCACAAATACTTTGGTTGAAGCATCAACTAGAAGACTATAATCTCAAGATCAGTGGAATCCCTATCTACTGTGACAATACAAGTGCAATTTCACTTACTCAGAATACTACTAGTCATTCCAGGACTAAGCATATTGAGATCAAACATCACTTCATCAGAGACCATGTTGAAAAGGGAAATGTTATTATTGAGTATGTTCATATTGACAATCAGATTGCTGACATTTTCACCAAACCATTAAGTGATACAAGATTTTCTACTCTAAGAGTGGAACTGGGCTTGTTAAATTTGGATTCATAAGCTGAGGGGGAACCTATCAGAAGACTGGGTTCAACAGCTTACTAATCTGATATCAACAAGTGTTACACTTCAAGAAGACTGACTCTCAACACACTAGTTGACTGATGAATTCTCGAATTCAGGGGGAACGTGTAAGACTAGCGGTACTCCTGTTTTAAAGATGAAATCTTCAATGACAGTTAGTTGAAGTTGTTTTAATCAAGAGGTTTGTTCTTAATTCTTGAAGATTTGAAGATTATTTATCTTGCTGGATTGACAAACAGCAAAGTAAGATCACTAGATATTGGCTTTCACTAGTGATATATTGTATCAGACAAGTCGTCTATCAGATAAGTATTTTACTCATCTGTTGTTATTTATGTAAGCTTATATTTAAGTGTTGTACTAAAAACGCATTTTCTGAAACACGCTTTTATAAGTAACAGACAAGTGGCGTTTCAAATTCCCGCCTGTCTGACATATTTAATGATATTTTGAAATCCGCGTATCACGATCACACGATCTGCTTTTCAAGTAACTGATCCAACGGTTACCACTTTTCACGGAAACCGACAAGAACTAACATCTATAAATCCAGATCTGATCAGCTTACTAAGCTTTTACGCACCCTCAAAATTTCAAAAGCATACAGAGCAATTCTGCACCCATATACTGCGAATTTCTCTTCGTTTTTCCATTAATCTTTTTCAGAATGTCTGCCAAAGAAGCTGCTGCTGAAGGTATGTTCTTGAACTACCTGACCTACCATACGACCGACACACCACTGATGAAAGAAATTTTGGAGAAGTTCAAAGCGGCTACATTGGTTAACTTCATGGAGGCCCATGAAGATATGATTTTCAAAGACCAAGTGATGGAATTTTATGGTTCAAAAGATGATGTAAACTTTGAAAAGCTGGAGATTATTGCCAAAATTGGGGATAAAGTTATCTGTGTGACCCCCAAACTGCTGAATGAGAAGTACGGACTCTCTCTTGAAGGGTCTACTGAGATTTCCACCTTAGCTGAACCTCTTGAAGCAGATTTCTGGAATCTGGCTTCAAAGAAAAATCAAGTGCTGTCTGGAAGCATTAAGAAGAATCAGCTGAAGGATGAATTTCAGCGGATGGCTGATTTGGTTGCCAAGGTTCTTGAGAATTGCACATTCTAGTTGGACAGCGTACCAATGAAGAGATTTCACAATGATAGCCATCTTCTATGGTTTGAAGGTGAACTGGGCAAACTTCATCTGGTATGTACTTGCCGATCACAAGGTGCGTGGTCTGACTCTGCACAGGATATTCCTCAGTCATCTACTGGTGAATTTGGGATGTGGTGTGACCAATGGCAAGGATGTTCACAAGGCGAAGGAGTTGAAGATTTATGACCCAGTGAAAACTGGAAAATCAAAGGAGCCTGCTGGTGTGCAGGAGAAGAAGCAAACGAAAAGAAAGGCTTCTGAGCCAGAAAAGCCTGATGATAAAGGCAAGAAGAGCAAGACAACTGTTCAAACAGCTAAGCCAGCTGTTAAAGCCAAAACAGCCGTGTCTAAAAAGAAGGATGCTGTGGATTCTATTATTGATGAAACGGTCAAAGAGATTGATGAGATGACAGTTGACTCATCTCCTGAAAGAACAGTTTCAGCTGAGCTACTAGCTGAAAATGTGGCTAAAAGGACAATGAGTGCCATGAAGGACACTGCCACTTCTACTACTGCTGCTGTTCCTTTCACAAAGAAGACTGCCAGAAAGAAAATGACATTCATAGAAGAAGACACTGAACTTTCTGAGCTGGTTAGAGAAAGTCCTCCATCTGCTGAGAGGCCTGTTGAAATAGTGAAGAAGTCTGCTGAAGTAAAGTCAGCTGATGAACAAGTGAAACAGACTTCTACACCAACAGCTGAGGTTGCTGAACCTCAAAAGGATCCTGAAGTGCAGATCCTTGAACCTATTGCTGCTGCACCAGTAGCAATTGCACCACCAGAATCAACAGCTGCGGCACCAGTTGTTGAATCCAGAGCTGCCAGAAAGAAAAGAACTGGCAAGGCAAAAATGTCAGCTTATCACAAGAAGAAGCGTGAGGAAGCTGAGCAGAGAAAACGTGATGAAGCCGAGCTTAAGAGAGCTCTTGAAGCGAGTAAAAAGGATGCTGATGTCAAAAAGATGACTGAAGCAGAGTTAGCTGCCAAGGAAGCAGAAGACTTGGCAAAAGCTCTCGAAGACAGTAAAAAGGATGCATATGGACCACGGAGGTCTGAAGGCATCGTGATTGGAGAAAGACCCAATGAAGGACAATATATCTTACCGAGGGCTGAACCAATCAAGAAGAAAAAGTTTGAATTCAGAAGAGCCATTGAAATAGTTCAAAGTGACTCTACTGCCTTCAAAAGATTTGAAGCTGAGCTAGAGAAGATGAATCAGCTGCTTCAATCTAGGACCACCTTTCTCCCAGAAAAGATAAGGTACAATCGTTGGTGGGAGTATAGGTTGAACAAATATGAGGAAGATATCCAAGCATGGAAGGAATTTGCTGCTGAAGGCCGTTGGGTTCTAAGTTAGCTGCATACAAATTCTGTTGCGAAGGCATTGGACTCAGATTTTGTAAGAGACAGATTGCATGATTTTGCAAGAATCATTGCAATTCAGGAGGCAACTGCTATCAAGAATTCAATGCCAAAGAAACTTGGTCCTGCTGATGACCGGATTGATAGAGCAGTTAAAGTTGCTGTTTACACGACATTGGAGAAATGGGCTGAGAGATCAAGATTTGAACCATGGACATCAAGTTCAACGCCAAATTTACCAAGTTTACAGCAAATTGCCTATGGCTCTGAGATCAGTACTTATCAAGAAAAGCTGAGAATTAAACAGACTACTTCACCTTTCGTGCCAGCTGACTTGATTCGTCAGAAGACTGTTGTGTCTACTGATGGTACTGAGATCATTCACATAGCTGATGAGCCAGCTAGTGAAGAACAAAAGAAAGACCAGCAAGCTACGGAGATCAACTTGGATACATCAACTAAGCTGCCTGCTAAGGTCAAGGACTTGGTCCCTTTAGCTTTGGAATGGAAAGCTGAAGACAGTCCTGTTCTTCATGAAGCACCTGTTCAACAGGATGAACCTGCTGAATCATCACACCCTGCTCCCACTGCTGACTTGCATTCCTCGCTGATGGAATCCATGCAGCTGCTGATTGAAACTGCCATAAAGGAGATGGAGTCAAGGAATCAGCTGATGATAAAGCAAATGCAGGAAGAGACTGCAAAAATGGTTAAGGACGCCATTGATAACTTTCCTCTACCACCAGACAACTCCCTGATGCTGACTCAGAGTATATTGAACATGAACAGAAACATTGAAGACGTGAAGGCTGATGTTAGTCATCTGCATTCTGCACTTCAAAGGCATGAGTCTGACATTGCTGGGATTGCAAGAGTCATGAAGGAGGTTGGTGAAGCAGAAATTGAGAAGAATGTTGCATTAATGCAAGAGTTTAATGCTGTCACTACCAAAGCTCAAGCTGAAATATCAACACTTCAACTGAATGTTGATTGTTTAAATGACCAATCTGGTGAGATAAAATCAAATCAACTTCGCATGGAAGCTAATCAACTTCGCATGGAGACTACTCTGAATCATCACTGTGCTGAACATCACATCATGGATCAAAACATCAAGAAGCTTTGTGCTGCTGTCAACATAACTCCTGATCAACTCAACCCTGCTGCTGATGACAAAAAGGGGGAAGAGGAATCAGCTAAGAGAACTGTTGATGATGCAACTATTCAAGTACGAGACCAACGGGCTGCTGCTGGAAAGCCAAGTGAAGAAGAAGTACTTGAAGAAGAAGCTGAAGAGGAAGCTGATGATAAAGTAGAGCCCAAGGATGTAACTAAGACTGACAAGGAGTTAGCTGCCTCTAAGTACTCTGCTGAAGAACAGCTTAATCCAGATGTTAAGTATAAAAGGATTAAGGACATTAGAGCAAAGTTTGAAGCTGATGAAAGAAGAGAAAAATTAAAGGGCCTTGCTGATGTTTTCTCAAGTGGTGAAGATGAAAGTAGTGATGAAGTTGAAGAAGAGGAAGAAGAAGAAGAAGATGATTAAGAAGCTGAGGACTAGACTAGGATTACTAGGCTAGGTCATCTGTTGAATTTATGTAACCAGCTTACTTCACTTGTAATTTTTCACTCAAGTCTATTTTTGCTTGTAACTTGTACTGTAATTTTCAAAATCATTTATAAAAGTTCAAGCTTCCAATACATAATTTCTATCTCAGAAAATTTTGAGGACTCAACTTTAGTTTTAGGTACAGGTACTTAGCTGAAGTTTTGTCATCATCAAAAAGGGGGAAATTGTTGGATAAAGATGAAGACTTTGAAGTGAAGGGAGGTTTTGATGATTTCCAAAAGTCATCAGCTAAGTATGGAAGCTTAGTACAAACCTTAGAAGATATTTGACCAAGGAAGATTTATTTCAGACTAGTCAAATATGGTCCAGAAGACTACTGATTTGTTGCTGAAGAAAGGAATCAGACTGGTGGACTATCAGCCGACTCAAATCAGATTAATTCAAGTTTGGGATCAGCCGAGTATACATCAGACGAGTGACTTCGATCAGCATAGTGGAAATGGAATAGAAGTTATTGCAACGGTAATAAATGCACTTGGTGTAATAAATGCTGAAGAGGAAGGGTATTTATGACAAATGATTGAAGAGAAACCTCGTATCAGCTTAGTGCATTTAATGCGCATTTAATGCGAAGCGACAGAAAGTACAGTAGAGTGTACAGTGTTCAGTCGCAACAGCCGTTTCTGCAGAAGGACCAGTACTCGATGATTTGGACTCCTGTCGATCTCTCAACGGGCAGATTTTCAAATCTCAAGTATAAATAGTTCAGTTCGTGAGTTGAAGAAAAAAAGACAACACATTTTGAGAGCAAAAATCTGAAGCAGAATTCTTCTAAGTCTCAAACTTAAGAACAGAACACTCATCAGCCGAGTCATTTGTTGACGAAGCAGAATAGAGAGAAAACAGAAAATACTTATAAATCTGAGTGATTTTGTTAGAATAGTGTTGTGAGAAGTAGATATCCATCTTAGTGAGTGATATTACTTCAGAGAATAGGAGTTTCTTTGTGATTTCCTATTACGCACTTGTGGTCGTTTCATTTGTTGATAGGCGCAAGCATTGTATACTGTAATCTGTGTGATTTAGTATAACCGAAGATCTGAGTGACTTGGAAGAGTGGACTAAAGGATTTCTATCCATATAACCACTATAAAAATCCTTTGTGTTTATACTTGCATTATTTCTTGCATATTTTGAAGAGCATACCTTAAACACGTAAAAAGGTTTAACTGATTGAAAATGTTTTAAAAAGGAGTTTATAAAACTGGGGATAAAACTTTTTCTAAGTTAAGAAAACTACTTGTGAAAAACACTAGAAAAATCCGCTGCAAGTTAGTTACTTTAAAACTCTGATTTTGATAAAATCAGCTGAGTGAAATCAGAAGAGTGGTCAACTCTGTTGTTCAAAGCTTTGTGCGAGATCAGCATAGTCAACTTACGATTACTGATCAGCTTAGTCTGCTGACAGAAAAGTTAGAAGTTTTTAAAAGATAAATTTTGAAGAGGTCTATTCACCACCCCCCCTCTAGACCTCATCTGACCACTTGGGACCAACATGACGTCTATTTTTCTTTAACTCCCAAGTCATCCATCTTATACTCTGACCGTGACACAATGGAATCCGTTGGTTTCTTTATCTTGATGAGTATGCAAACATTTCTTCCTTTGTACGTTAGATATTTCTGAAGATCTTAAGATATGTAGTCAGATTCACGAGGATGATCGATGTAGTACTTCATATACGTTACATACGTGGTAGAACGGGATACGACGATAATTCCAGCTCCTATGCCGTGGATTAAGATTCTTCTCAAAAGAAAAACTACTCACATAAACAATATATAAAATCAGTTTAGCCCAGGGAATCCAAAAGATATTGAATGACATTTGACTTGGGATTCTCGCAAGGAAAAAAATGAGTCAAATGAAGAGACACGATAAGGATTAGAAAAGATGATCGAATCAAGGTGCTCAAGAAGACAAGACAAGAAATAGCAATAGCAACATATAGAAGAATCAACGAAGATTGCAAAAGGACCGAAATATCGATAAGAATGATAACCAAATGAATAGTTAGATATAAGTGACAAGGAGAACGATTAAGGTGCACCGATAAGAATAACGGAAAGGATGAGCCTCACCATTTCAAACAGTGTAAATAAGAAGAAGATCAAAGCAAGGATATCGATAAGGATAATAGAAAGTCGAAACAAGTATCATGACGATAATAACCAAAACATTAAAGTGTGTTTGGTCATTTGAAAAGCAAGTCAAGATAAATGGCGCGATTTAAAGATCATTTTCAATAATGATTGCAACAAGCTGCAATAGGAAACAAGTAAATCTCAACATTGAAATCCGAGAACATCGAAACGATCAAATTGAGCGAGATGGGGATAAAAAATAAGTTCAAAACAAATAGAAGGTAAGTCCGAAGTTCAAAAGAAATTGAGAATAAATTGAACTGATTTATGCGGCTCACAAAAAGGAATGAAATAGATAAAGGAACAACAATTTATGAATAGACAAAAAGAAAACGTGAAGTTCAAAAAGAAACCGAGACAATTCAACCTTCAGGAAATCCAAAAGATTGCATAATTTAATACAACGAAATAGAGTAACATAAAATCATATGGATAATTTCAAAACGATCACAACTGAACAAATAGGCTCGGGAAAAAGAAGGACAAGGAATAATAACATTCCTAGAATTTGATGAAAATAAACAATTTTGGTTACGAAATCGATACGAGGAAGACCTCATGAATTAAGGAGGGGTAAGCTCTTAACGAATACAAAATAAAAGATCAAAACAGAAGCTTGATAGGATGAAGTGAAATTGAAATCCACAATAAATGAAAGAATGTTGAATTAAGAGTGTTGATAAGATCTCAAGGAAATCGAATTATGATTCAGATTAAAGGTAATTAAGGGTACGACTTGAAAATAAGCCATATCAAGAATGAAGCTAAAAATGATTCAAGAAATATTCTACGGTAAATTACACAACATGAAGGAAAAGATACAATCTGGCATCGCACTTAGAAATTTCAGAAAAGCACGAGCGAAAATGGAAAGATTAGATATGAACTTAGTGCAGTTTTGTAATTCAAAATGAAATTACTCGCTATCAAAAGTAATTCATAGCTGAATGCAAGGAACGAGTAATAGACGAGTTAAAACTCAAGACTGATGTCAATGAAATTTTAATGATATTTTGTCTATTGAAAGAAAAATTACATACATAACAATTGTATTCACCAAAATGATGAAGAAGAGACATTTAAGGATCACAAGCTCAAAAATGAATAAGTACCAACATTTGAATAAGGGCGAAACAATTAATTATAACGAAAATAGGCTCAAGATAGCTTACTAAAGTCGAGAGATCAATTTGGGCATGGATACGTTTAAAATCAGATGTTAGAGTTCTTAATAAGGTAAACTCGATAATTGAATTCAAAAGGATTAGGGCTATTTTAGTCATTCTACATGTGCTTCAGGAAAGGTCACTTGATTCAAATATTTCAATTTACGTAAAATCACGGAGCACACACATATGCAATCATAACCAGACAATAATATCAACAATAAAGTTCAAATAACGTTATGGTATTCGGGATACCACCAACAAAATAATAAATAAAGAAAACCCAGAATCAAGCAAAAATAACCTTTAACCCCAATGACACGTACTACACATAGTTTCGGTTGCGGTATTGTCCTAAAAGTGAACTACCCAATGTGGGTAGACACCCTAAAGTCATGCCGGTGAGTCCCACCTTACTAGCACCTCAGTACAATATCCGAGGACCCTATCCTGACCTTGAGCCGAAGCTCTGATACCATCTGTGACGGCCCGACTCCGCAGGTCCGTTGAATAATACTCGGTCAAATTTTTACTTAAGGAAAATATTCAAATACCGATTTTTTTTTTAAACAGAAACGATAAATTAAAAGTTTAAAAGCGGAAGCGGTTTAAAACAAAATAAAAACAATTTAAATTACTAAGTTTTTTGACAAAAAATAAAATCAATTTTCATAGTAGAGGTTTAAAGCGGAAGCATTTAATCACAATATATCAAAAGATTTGAACAAAATCAATCGAGTGAGATAAATAAGCAATTTATGAAAATCTTGTCTCTTTTATGAGAATATAATCAACTTTAACGATTCAAATATTCTAAGAAAGGTTTTAAACAAAATCGAAAAAGAACATAAATCGATAACAAAATATAAATACTCTCCCAAATACTATGGTGGGACCACAACCGTGATGATCTAACAGCAATCCGACTATTGTTTTCCAGAACACCTGAAACTGAAAAGAATGAAACATGGAACGCATAAGTTGATTGTCCAACTTAGTGAGGCTATGTGCGAATTTGCATGGTGGTGCGTGAATGCAACATATTATATAACGTGAGCATGTTATCAAGCAAATTAAGCATATATTCAAGACGGAAGAAACACGGAGTTCACATAACCAAGAATTTGTTGATGCCGTCCTCCACTTACCCTCCATCCTCAGTCTGATGTCCATCCAAACACACCAAGTAAGGAGCGACCTTACTATCTAAAGTGCATCGACATGTCTTTGCCTATGTTCGTCCTTACTCCCCAAGTGTTCCTCCCCACTTGGATTGTAAGGCCAGGCCTATGGGTAACCGTGACAATCCCGCTGGCCCTTACCGTCCAGGTTGGCATCGGGTTCATATACCAATCAAAAGGGGCCCACACAAAATCGGAAACAAACGAAAACATAACATATCAAACATATTTAACATATTATCAACATTTAACAACTTATCAAATGCAATTTTGGGTATCATGATAATTTAGTAAACTATATTCGCAACTAGTAGATTTGGATGTAGCATGCATTGGATTATCATG
Organism: Penstemon davidsonii; assembly: GCA_034814905.1. Lineage (NCBI taxonomy): Eukaryota > Viridiplantae > Streptophyta > Magnoliopsida > Lamiales > Plantaginaceae > Penstemon > Penstemon davidsonii. Next base: position 13,759,609 of record JAYDYQ010002686.1, read on the forward strand.
TTGATATACTAAGGATTTCATGCGAGTAATGTCGACCTAATAAGTCAACCTATTCGTGACAACATGCAAGAAAAGTTAGAATAAAACACATGCTTTAATTATTAAGAGCACAAGTAAATGTTTGGACTCGATTTACTAGCACATCGGACCGACATACAAATTAAACACACAACGCTCACCTTTGTCGCTTAGTATAGCGACTAAAATTCCAAAAATGAAGCATATCTGAAACCTGAGCAAGTACGTATACGACTTAAAATTTATCTAACAATCTTAATTAAACATAACTAATGAAAATCCTACGCAAGGATTCCTAAACTAACACATCGCACAAAAGTGCTTAGAACTTACGACAACAACTCCACTAAAGAGTAATTCTTTTCAAACATTAATATTTTTCAAAACTCAAAATACTAAGTACATAAAACAGCGCCAAAACAACAAATTTTTCCCTTCATTTTCCAGATTTACAAAACAGCCCCTAAACTTTTAAAAATTTCGCATTTTGCGAAAAATTGGAACAATATTTAAACCAAATGATTTTTAAATAAACTCATATAAAAAATGAAACAAGAACTGAAAATTAAGTCTCTTTACTCCAAAGTCAAATCTCTAAAACCCCTCAAGTTTTAAAACATTCTAAATACAACCCCGTAGTTTTGAAAACGTAAGAAAATCGACTTTCTTGCAAAATAATTCAAAATCCAACATCTAAGCAATATTTAAATATATTTAAGCAAAATTTTCAACATAAAACTGAGATTAGAAATATGTTTTAATAACTTTCCACCAAACTAACAAGGAGAAACAAAAGTTCTTTAATCATAAATTTTCTTAGGAAAAATTTACAAATTTTCAATCTTAAAATGAAAGTGAACAAAGCACTACTTCAAATCAATTAATCAAGAGTTTATAAAAGTAACTATGTAAAAACAGCGAAAAAACAGCGCCTTTGCCCCTTATTTTCAGATTTACAAAAATAACCCCAAAAGTTTCAAAAACTCATTTTTTGCAAACAAACTCGGGGCAACTTTAAAACAAATTATTTTTAAGTAAATTCATACCAAATATCAAACAAAAACAGAGATTTCAGTCCATTTTTACTCCCAAAATAAAAACATCGCAGCATAAACCCTTCAACTTTTAAAACCTTTCAAAAATACCCCCAAAGTTTTGAAAATTAAAAACATTAACTTTCTTACTAAAATAAATAAAGATCCAAATATCTAAGCAACATTTATTTGAACCCAAGCAAAACAACATAAAAAATATAATATTAAATATACACTTAACAACTTTTCACAAAACTACAATAAATAAACAAGAGTTCTTCAATATTCAAGTTTTATGCAAAAGCACACAAGATTTTAATTCTTTAAGTAAATCACATGAAGATCCATAACAAATCTGAAAATGAACTTTACTTTACTCTATAACAACATAGATCTAATTTATCCTTGAAAGAATTTATGTTTTTCTCTATTTTCTTTCTTTAAAAGAACACTTAAAAGAGAACAAAATAAAAACCAATCAATAAACGAACACAAGTATAGGCGGATCTTTACCCAAAGCAACGAAGGGGATGAATCTCTCTTCATTTTCAGACCTCCGAAGGTGGTGGTGGCGGCTCCGGTGGCAGTGGTGGCGGCTCCGGTGGTGGTTCATAACAAAAACCCTCAAATCCTTACTTTTCACCAAATTCTAACGACTGTCGATTCACTTCGGGATATCCAAACGATGATCCGAACGGTCAATATGTATCCCCATGTGTGTAGGACCTTCAAACCAAATTTGGGCATGATCCAACGGTGGATGAAGACGTGCTGGGTGAAAAACCGAGGCTGTATAGTGTATATCAATCCGAAAATTTTATCTTTCTAGAGTGTTGCCTCTTTCCCCTCTCTTATTTTCTTTATACTATATAATGTGTGTTTAATTGATGTAATTGAGAGGACAAAAATCTGATTTCAAGTGTATATAACAAGTATATACACATTGGGAAGAGAGGGAGACATTATGCTTAATTTTTTAAATCAACCAATGCATGTATACATTGGGTAGAACAATTTATCCACCCAAGACCATGTTTTGCAGCTAAAGAGTGTGCAAGGAGAGAAAATAATTACTCTCCTGCAGAAAATCTGCAACTTGGGGCAAATTTTCACTTGGCCCCCTAAAGTTTTGAAAACTTACATTTCAGTCCTTAAAAATAAATATTTTGTGCATCCAAGCCCGAAAAATTTCAAAAAGGTTTTATTATAAAATTAAGGTAACATATATGTTTTTAAATTATTTCGAAGTTCATAAGGTTACAAGATTTAACTAAATTGTATATTTTAAATCAAATTAATGCTTAACTTTGAAAAAAAAAAGTAGCACATAAATTTAAATTAAAAATCCAATCAAAATGGTTTGAAATTTTTGGGGCGTTACAGTATTCGTCAGCCACTTGATCCTACATCAACTGAAGCTATGGCTGCTCTTTGCGCGGTTGAGTTCGCCCATACTCACCAGTGGGATTCTATTATTATCAAAGGAGATTCGCGTGTAGTTATTTCAACAATTGGAGAGGGTTCAGATTCTTGTGCAGATTACGGTAATATTATATCAGACATAAAGAATCTTGTTGGAAACTTCAGTCATTTTCGAGCAAAACACGTTGGCAGATAAGGGAATCGAGTGGCACACGAAATAGCTAGATTGTCATTCATTACCTCTCATTCGTATGAAGTTTTACCAGATTCAATTTCAAACATAGTATCCTCTGAATTTGTTGTTTGAATGAATTCTCGTCGTGTTTCTCATAAAACAAAAAGAGAAAAACTTAAATTATTCATATTTTAATAATAAATATAGATGTATGTATGTACTAAATTCTAGGAATTTGATGTAATTTTTGGAAAAAATCATGCCGACAATTTCCTAAAAAATGGGTAGGAAGAATTTGTGACTGGTGTATAAGAATTCATCACATTGATTGGGCTAAGTGTACTTACATGGCTTGGGCCTAACCCAACCTCAAAAGCTAGCTTGTAAGGTGAGGATTGTCCAAGACCTTATAAAGTGGACTTAATTATGATTTTCAACCAATGTGGGACATTTAGTCTCAATACTCCCCCTTCACGTTTGGGCGGGCTGAATGTGTTGTTGGGTTATTGGTAACGTCAGAACGTTAAAAGCAGCGGAATTTAAAATTTTTAAATAACCCAAACCAGCAATCTTTATTCATCTAGTCATACGAAAAGGATTTTTACATAAATCGAAACATCCATAAAGTGTTCAGCGATTTTACCTTACCACGGGAACGGTGGTGATTTTTCTCCGGTCTTCGATTTGGTTCGGAGAAGCACCCCATGTGTTGTGCCTCTAGCGGTATCCACACCAACTGGATTGAAGCAACTCCTTTGGATCCTCAGGCTCAGAACTAAGATCCAAAGGTTATCAAGCAGGAAGAAGGAGAAAAGACCAGATCTAGATCCAGATCTAGATCTAGAAGATGTGAAGGGGGCGGCCACTCCAGATAGAGAAAGGGGGTGGCGGCCGCACTTCTTTGAGAGAGGGGGGACGAAATTTTGTCTTCTTAGGGCTTAGGTTTTTTCACTTGTGTTGAAGAGTTATGAAGAGTTGTCTATTTATAAGAGAAGAATCCTTCTCTTAATAGATATCTCTTCAAGACCTTTTCCTTATCTTATAAGGAAACAAGATATACACATATATCTTCTTAGATCCTCCTTGTCATACAAGAAAACAAACTCTCCCATCCTTATCCTAGCAAAAATCGCTCCTTATCTTGTTAGGAAAGTAGAATCTCATTCTATCTTTATTTCCTTAACTAACAAGGTCTCTTTTAATTAATTAAACTCTTTAATTAATTAGATTCTTTAATTAATTAAACTCTTTTAATTAATTCAGCCCATTTAATTAATTAATCCAATTAATTAATTAATCCTTCTCCATTAATTAATTAGACTACTTCTAATTAATATTTTTCTCCCTTAAGAATTAACACTTTAATTCTCCAGTTTTGATTTAACTCTTTAAATCAAACTTTCCTTATATGATTTGTTGCAGTCCAATTGTATTGTGTGTGACCCTCTAGGTTCACCATCAATTGGCCGCGGGCCCACGACTTTCGTGATTTAATTTATGAGCTTATTAATTGCTCCGATTAATTGAACCCCTTCAATTAACCACTCAAGAATTAATCTCCTTATTAATTCATGAGTACCCACACCTCATGGTCGATGTCTAGCCACAAGCCCATGAGGCCCAACTTCAGGTGAATTGATCTCAGTGAACCTCACCTCTTATAAGTACCATGTACATACGGTCTTTCTATCGACTTAATTTCCCGATCGAGACCTAGGGTGTGTGAATTGATCGGCACCTCTAATTATCTCGATAACTATACTTTCTAATTCCGGATAATGATTCCAGTGTGACTGCTAAATTTGGAAACCCCTTTCCAAATCCGTCACCAACTGTGGCCACAGGTTTCTCGAAATCTATTATCTAAGAACGTATAGGAAATTCCCTCAACACACTACGTTGAGTCGGTAGATCCCATATTGATGCTAACCATTCGCGTACACGACTATACGCACCCAACTTAGGCACACAATGATCAGGCTATGTGATCGGTACCTAAATCTAAGTACGCACACCCATGCACCGAATTCGCCCTAGCACCTCAAGTCTAAGGACTAAATCGTACGCTATTATAAGTTTGAGAAACATCCCATCGCCGATGTGCGTCATGCGCTTCCACAATGGGTTTCTCTGTTCGGGTCGTTCGATGCGTTCGATCCCCTATCGAACCACCTACTCATATGCACTAGCATCAAATGCCTTGCTCATGAAACGCTACAAATTCACTCCATGTGAATCATGCATATTTATACAAGTCTTTGCGATTCCTTCGATACCCCGTCTCGTTCGGAATCTATGACTTGGAACGTGTTTTAAGATCACGACCTTAGAGACTGTTTCATGATTGCACTCAATACCGAAGTGAATCGTCCCATAGTCGAATGTGATCTTAGGGTTTCATCCAATCGCTTAAGTGATTCGCGAGAGATGAAGTTGGCCATTGTTTGATTTACATACTTTAAACTAACGAGCGTATTAATTCATTTATACTAGAGAAAGATTACGATAGTCCTAATACAAGCTAAATATATTGGCTTGCAGGGCACTATCCTATCAATCTCCCACTTGCCCTAAAGCCAATCACAAACGCTTCTAAGACCCATCTTCCAAAGATGTTCTTCGAACTCTTTTCGTGACACAGGCTTTACTAGTGGATCCGCTAAGTTGTCTTCCGAGTCGACGCATCCATTATGTGCGTTAACTCTACCAATGATTACTCCAATCAAATGGTACTTTTCTCTCATTGTGTTTAGATTTTTGTGGTGAGATCTCGAGTCCTTTGCTATAGCAACAACTCCATTGTTATCCCATAAGATAACCACGAGCTTCGCAATGCTAGGCACTACATCCAACCATTGGATGAAGTTTTTCATCCAAACACTTTCTTTTGTTGCATCCGATGCTGCGATATATTATGCTTCAGTGGTTGAGATGGCAATGGTGTTTTGCTTGGAACCTTTCCAACTTACCGCTACCCCATTGAGGCAAAATATGTATCCAAAATTGGATATATATATTCATCCACATCAGACTGAAAATTCGAATCATTAAATCCTTCGAGTTTTAATTCTCCATTACCACCGTAGACCAAGAACGAATCTTTAGTCTTTCTCAAGAACTTAAGGATATCTGTTACGGTGGTCCAGTACTCTTCACCGGAGTTTGACTAGTAACTGCTCGTGACACTTGAGCAGGTTCTACGTCTGGTCTAGTACATATTATAGCATACCACATGCTACCTTTTGTCGAAACATAAGGTATTTGAGACATTCTCCATTATCCTCATTCGATGTAGGGCACATCGATTTGGAAAAGGAGTTACAGTGTCTCATTGGAAGCAATCCTCTCTTGGATTCTTCCATACTGAATCTTTTCAGTATTATTTCTATGTACTTAGATTGAGAGAATCCCAACATCTTCTTCGATCTATCTCTATAGATACGTATCCCAATATGCAAGATGTCTCTCCCAAATCTTTCATGGAGAATTGCATGGATAACCATACCTTCATCTGCGCTAACATTCCGATATCATCCCAGATAAGCAGAATGTGATCGACATATAAAATATGAGCTTCATAGAGCTCCCACTAATCCTTTTGTACACTCAAGGTTCATATTCGTTTTTGATGAAGTCAAATGCCTTGACTGTCTCATCAAAACAAATGTGAATCGAAATGGATTCAGACATTGCTAATGGAGAAAAGGTTTCATCAAAGTCTGTTCCAGAACTTTGTGAATAGCCTTTTACCACTAGTCGAGTCTTAGAGGTCAACACCTCTCCATTTATTCCTAGCTTGAAGATCCATTCACTACTTACAGGGATAAAAACCCCTTGGGTGGATCGACCAAGGTCCATACCTTGTTGGAATGTATGGAATCCAATTCGGGTTGCATGACCTCTTGCCATGATGCACGTCTACATCTAATGTAGCTTCTTCGTATATGGTAAAACCATATCTTTCAAGCTTCTTATGAACTTGATCAGATCTACGAAGTACTGGTGTACTAGACGATTCAGTAGTTTCTGGATTAACTCCCACTGTTTGTGGGGATGGGTCCAAATCTTGGACTTCATCAAGTTCCATGACATTCCCTATTTCCTTTGACGAGGATTTCATCAACTGAGGAACGGGTAGTTATGAGAAACGATTGTTTCTCATTGTCGTGGAACAGGTATCCAATGGATTTCGTTGGATACCCCACAATAATATACAAATTGGATCTACTAGCCAATTTATCTCCTTTCTAGTTCCCAACTTAGGCAGGAGATCTCCATACTCAATAGTAAAAGTGCAGAGGTATTTTGCCATACCTTTCTTGGTAAAGCTTTGTAGGCACGGACTTTGAAGGTACTTTGCTCAGTATCTTCGATGCAGCCAGGAGGACCAACCCCTAGAATGCATAAGGAAGCTTAACAAAATTCATTATGGATCGAACCATGTCCAACAAAGTTCGATTCATTCTCTAAGACGCCTTAATTATGTCTTAGAATGAGTTAGTTATATGAGAATCCCATTCTCAGTAAGATAATCGAGGAATTCTAAGCTTAAGTATTTGCTACCTCGATCAGATCGAATGGCCATAATACTATGCCCTTGTTGATTCTCTACTTCGTTTTGAAATTCTTTGAACTTTTCAAAGGTTTTTCGGATTTGTATCTCACTAGATACATATATCACTAACGACCAAAGTCATTAGCAAAAAGGTACGAGGTATGAGTAATCTCCTCTTATACTAACCTTTAGTTGTCCACATTCAATCGTATGGATCAAATCCAAAGTTATTTGGTTCGCTCTTGATTCCCTGTGAAGGGAGATTTGGTCATCTTTCCTATGAGACAGGATTCGCAGGTTGGAAGGTCATCTAAGTTCTATACTTCAAGAGTCTTAGAAGAAACATATTTTTGAATCCTACTCTTGGAGATATGTCCAAGTCTAGCGTGCCAAAGTTGTGGATTATTATCTTGGTATTAATTGAACTAAGCTCATTAACTCAATAGAATTGAGTTAACGGTTTAATTCAATTAATTTTGCTTCCTTTCAATTAACTCTTTAATTGATTCATCTCATTTTTCAATTAACCTTTTAATAGAAATGTTGCTTAATTAATTAGACCTTCTAATCAATCAAACTAATCAGTGCCTTTCTAAGATTCAGTGGGATAATTCGACTTTTAGACTACTTGCGTTCTTTCGACTACCTTTATGGTCGCTTTAGAAGAGAACAACTTCTTCTTCATATTACTCTTCTTTGACTTTGCAGTCCATGAAGTGTAAACGATCATGACAGGTTTATCCTATTTGCCTTTTACCAATACTTTGGTTAATTTATGAAATGTGATCAACTTATCAAATAAGATCAGAGTATTTCACGAATCTTTTGAATGAGCGGGAGGAGAATTTAAATGGAGGTCAATGCTAAGATCACTTGCAGGCCTACGTTTAATCGATCCAGTTTTCAACTAGATTGATAAAAACAAGGACAGTGATACTTTGACATCAGCTCCTTCACTTATTCTCGAGTTTTAAAACAACTCCTTAGTGGTCTCGAATCAAACGATTCGAAACTGCTCCTCAAAACAAGCTTTTGAAGTGGAGGTTTGTTTTAGAAGCCTCAGACATACTCTTATGTCGCTTCTTTAGCTCGTTCAATCTTGATTCTTATATGAGGAAACGATCGTTAAGATTCCCATACCCTATAGGTGATTCGTTCCACTTTTGAGACTCATTCTTATATGAGGAAACGATCATTAAAGTTCCCATACTCTACGGGTGATTCGTTCCTCCTTTTAGACTCATCTCGGAAGTGCATCAGGCATAGGCTAGTTATTAAGAACATGATTCCGACTTTCGGAATTGAGGACAATCCTCAAGTTTCTAAGCCAGTCGATATTTTGATCCAGTTATTTTATAAGTCGGGGATAAATAGTAAAAAATGGATAATTATAGATATCTCAATATCTATTTTAAAGAGAAGACAAAAACACAGAGGACTAGTTAATGAATAATACTTATAATCTACGAAGGTTGGACTTTCTATCGTAAAAGTTCTCCCACTATTTTATCGAAACAATTACCCCTTCAATTGTTCGGGAAATCCTATTTCCTAGTAGGTCTTGACGTCTCAGCGGACATTAATTGCACCCACGACTCGTGGCCATACAACTAATTCCCTAGGTAGGCATACGTATTGCCAATTGTGTCTCTACACAACCTTCAAGCTATTTTGCCTCGATTTTCGCACCCATCTAGCACTGCTACATCATGAGTGGTACTACTCGTTAAGTCTAACCCAATCAATCTCGATGAGCAACAGGCCCGGTCATGAAATCCCCGTAACTGGTTATCGGTCGATTATACATGTCCCGACCAGTCCCCACCCTTGTCGAGTTTATTAAATAAACAAGAATCGAGAGATTTCACGTATTGTCCCTTTCTTCGCCTCGGGTGCCAGACTCTGGATCACCTTAATCGATAAGTAGACAACATACTCTAGTCCCTATTGATGGAAGGCTTGGATTTATATAAATACTTCATTTTATTTTAACCCAATATGACTTAATATTTAATTCAAGAGGGGATTTACTGATTTGAAAGTTTAAGTCAAACTCTCTCGAGATCTCACCGCTTCAATTATGAATTATCTTATTTACGTTCTAATATTCTAGCGCGCATCACCATACAAGCCAAATAATAGAATCAATAAATAAATAAAACATAAATAAATAAACCTAGCATGCATTTCTAACACAATATGTTTTCGATCGGGAGCCACCTATGCTTGGGCCATCATTGAGCCAATAATGTTGGCCCAATTGGTCTATCTAATGGGTTCTTAATGGGCCTAGGCTATTACATTAATAACCAAGCATACTTGGCCTTCATTCTCCATTGGGCTTCCTTCTTGCATGTAATGGGCCTCCATCTTAAACTATTTAATATAAAGCCCTAATCTATTACATTGGCACAAAAAGGCCCAAATAAAGGCTCGCAGGCCCAACAAAAATCCAAAGCAAAATAAACCAATCACATCTAAGGTCAAGGCTCGGCTCGATCGAAAACCACGTAAACAATTCACGTTGAGCAAAGAAACAAGCAAACACATTTACTAGTTTCCTATCTTACTTTAATTATTTTAAACGCCTTTAAAATATTTCTCTAGATTCTTACTTTAGTCTCTACTAATTATAGGTAATCTATATTCGGATAAACAAAACCATTTTATGCATAAAAACAGAATAAAAATCTTCAACTTTTGAAAATTGAAATTCGGCCTTCCAACTTTTGGAAATTGCGATTTGAAACCCTGAAGTTTTGGAAATAACAATTTAACCCCAAAATTAAAACTGGGCAGAGGACCGAAAATTAAAATTTTATTTCCAGAAAAATTTCAAATTTTCAATTCAGCCCCTGCAGTTTTCGGTATTTACAAAACAGCCCCAAAACTTTCGATAATTGCAAAACAGTCCCAAATTTAAAAATTTCCAGAAAGTTGCATTCTTTCCAGAAAACACACAGTTTGTAAAATCTCAATTTCAGTCCAGTTTTCCAAAAATTCGCTAATCGCAAGAACAGCCCTTTATTTTCGAAAAATACAAAATTGGCCCAAAACGTTTTTATGCAATTTTACCCAAAATCAGATCTACCCATAACAAGTAAGAATCAATAACACGAATACAACATGCAATACAATAAAGCAATCAAATTATATTCAGACCTTTTCGTATGAGAGTAATGAATTAGGCTCTGATACCACTGTTGGGTTATTGGTAACGTCAGAACGTTAAAAGCAGCGGAATTTAAAATTTTTAAATAACCCAAACCAGCAATCTTTATTCATCTAGTCATACGAAAAGGATTTTTACACAAATCGAAACATCCATAGGGTGTTCAGCGATATTACCTTACCACGGGAACGGTGGTGATTTTTCTCCGGTCTTCTTTCAGATCTGCAGGATTTGGTTCGGAGAAGCACCCCATGTGTTGTGCCTCTAGCGGTATCCACACCAACTGGATTGAAGCAACTCCTTTGGATCCTCAGGCTCAGAACTAAGATCCAAAAGTTATCAAGCAGGAAGAAGGAGAAAAGACCAGATCTAGATAGAGAAAGGGGGCGGCGGCCACACTTCTTGGAGAGAGGGGGGACGAAATTTTGTCTTCTTAGGGCTTAGGTTTTTCACTTGTGTTGAAGAGTTATGAAGAGTTGTCTATTTATAAGAGAAGAATCCTTCTCTTAATATATATCTCTTCAAGACCTTTTCCTTATCTTATAAGGAAACAAGATATACACATATATCTTCTTAGATCCTCCTTGTCATACAAGAAAACAAACTCTCCCATCCTTATCCTAGCAAAAATCGCCCCTTATCTTGTTAGGAAAGTAAAATCTCATTCTATCTTTATTTCCTTAACTAACAAGGTCTCTTTTAATTAATTAAACTCTTTAATTAATTAGATTCTTTAATTAATTAGATTCTTTAATTAATTAAACTCTTTTAATTAATTCAGCCCATTTAATTAATTAATCCAATTAATTAATTAATCCTTCTCTATTAATTAATTAGACTACTTCTAATTAATATTTTTCTCCCTTAAGAATTAACACTTTAATTCTCCAGTTTTGATTTAACTCTTTAAATCAAACTTTCCTTGTATGATTTGTTGCAGTCCAATTGTATTGTGTGTGACCCTCTAGGTTCACCATCAATTGGCCGCGGGCCCACGACTTTCGTGATTTAATTTATGAGCTTATTAATTGCTCCGATTAATTGAACCCCTTCAATTAACCACTCAAGAATTAATCTCCTTATTAATTCATGAGTACCCACACCTCATAGTCGATGTCTAGCCACAAGCCCATGAGGCCCAACTTCAGGTGAATTGATCTCAGTGAACCTCACCTCTTATAAGTACCATGTACATACGGTCCTTCTATCGACTTAATTTCTCGATCGAGACCTAGGGTGTGTGAATTGATCGGCACCTCTAATTATCTCGATAACTATACTTTCTAATTCCGGATAATGATTCCAGTGTGACTGCTAAATTTGGAAACCCCTTTCCAAATCCGTCACCAACTGTGGCCACAGGTTTCTCGGAATCTATTATCTAAGAACGTATAGGAAATTCCCTCAACGCACTACGTTGAGTCGGTAGATCCCATATTGATGCTAACCATTCGCGTACACGACTATACGCACCCAACTTAGGCACACAATGATCAGGCTATGTGATCGGCACCTAAATCTAAGTACGCACACCCATGCACCGAATTCGCCCTAGCACCTCAAGTCTAAGGACTAAATCGTACACTATTATAAGTTTGAGAAACATCCCATCGCCGATGTGCGTCATGCGCTTCCACAATGGGTTTCTCTGTTCGGGTCGTTCGATGCGTTCGATCCCCTATCGAACCACCTACTCATATGCACTAGCATCAAATGCCTTGCTCATGAAACGCTACAAATTCACTCCATGTGAATCATGCATATTTATACAAGTCTTTGCGATTCCTTCGATACCCCGTCTCGTTCGGAATCTATGACTTGGAACGTGTTTTAAGATCACGACCTTAGAGACTGTTTCATGATTGCACTCAATACCGAAGTGAATCGTCCCATAGTCGAATGTGATCTTAGGGTTTCATCCAATCGCTTAAGTGATTCGCGAGAGATGAAGTTGGCCATTGTTTGATTTACATACTATAAACAAACGAGCGTATTAATTCATTTATACTAGAGAAAGATTACGATAGTCCTAATACAAGCTAAATATATTGGCTTGCAGGGCACTATCCTATCATGTGTGGGAGAAACAAGCTCAACACGTGACATATGAAAGCCCAACCTTGTGAATTTGCGACATGTGGGTGAAGACCCAACACACGAATAAAAACACTCCAGGCCTTTGTTAACCGGAGGAATAATGAATCTCCAAGCCTTGAATAACTGGAGGAATAATGACAACCCATGCCTTTGTTATCTGAGTGAAGTGTGTGGGTAGATATTGAAGCCCATCATATGTACAAGGAGGAGCCCATCACAGAAGGAGGTGGCCCACTTTAACATGTGCTCTGATACCATATTAGAATTCACCACATGGATTTGGCTAAGTCCACTTACATGGCTTGGGCCTAACTCAACCTCAGAATTCACCACATGGATTGGGCTAAGTCCATTTACATGGCTTGGACCTAACTCAACCTCAAAAGCTAGCTTGTAAGGTGAGGATTGCCCAAGATCTTATAAAGTGGACTTAATTATGATTTTCAACCAATGTGGGACATTTAGTCTCAATATGGTGTACTTGTTGGGATTCAGTAAGATAAACAGCCCTTCAGGCAGCGGAAATTAAAATTTTAAGGACCTCTTAGATGAATCTTGCCAGGATACAATCTGGATGTATATATATGAATAAATAAATAACGGAGATAAAACTTTAAGATTAAAGTTCTACCTGTCTCCTTGCAAATCCAAGCCTAGCAAAGCAGATGTGTTTCTCCCTTTCTTATGCACTTTTGATCCCAAGTTAGTATAGCGCCCCACGTGTTGCGCCTCTACGAGTTGATACACCACAATATCACGAAAACCTTAATAATTCTAATGGGCTAGAACATAGAAATTATTAAGATCTAAAACTAGAGAACAATTGGGAGCAAAAATCAAAAATCGAAAACTCCTCTAATGAGAGGAAGTGTTCGTCCGAAATAGAGAGAGAGGGGGAGATAGAGAATTTTGCAAGACTTAATTTTCTTGTGTATTTTATCTTGTATATTTGAGATATGATATATATTCTCATATATATAAATATCTTATAACTCCTAATCCTACTAGGACTAGGACTTAAGTCTTCTCTCTTCTCCTACATGGGCTATGGCCTTTTAATTGGAAGACTAAGTCTTCTAATTAATTAATGGTCCATTCCATTTAATTAATTGAGGCTTTATTTAATTTCTCAATTAAATGGCCCAAATAATTAATTACTCTCTCATTTAATTAAATTAGACTATAAGCCTAATTAATTAAATATCTCTCTATAATTAATTAAATCTAATTTAATTAATTAACTTACAAATTAAATTCCAATTTAATTTATAATCTCGATCCAATTCCTGTCGGATCTCATCTGCTCCAATTGGGTCGACCCAGTTGATCCACTTGTTCTTTGTTTCCTTGCTTTCGCTTCATGTGTATTGTGTATGCCCCCGTAGGTTCACCACATAATTGGCCGTGGGTTATAATTAAATATTTATTTAATTACTCGAGTATTAAATACTCCATATCAATCGAACACTCTGTTGACTGATCATTCCAAAATTAGCACCCCTGCCAATTTGGGAATTCTCCCACACTCCACAGTCGATGTCTGGCCACAAGCCCATGGAGCCCAATCACTGGTGAATTAATTCAGTGAACCTTTTAATCATTTACAATTGCCATATACGACATGATCTCTCCATTAGTCGATCTCCCAGTCGAGACTTAAGGGAATGGACTTTTCATCGGTTCACTTTCTTCGTCTTGACGTTATGTACTCTGGTCTTGAAACAATTCTCTTTGACTTTGTTGGTCCCAAGTGGTCAGATGAGGTTTAGAGGGGGGGGGGGGGGGGGGAATAAACCTCTTTAAAATTTTGCCTTTTAAAATCTTCTAACTTTTCTGTCAGCAGACTAAGCTGATCAAGAATTGTAAGCAGACTAAGCTGATCTCGCACAAAGCTTTGAACAACAGAGTTGACCACTCTTCTGATTTCACTCAGCTGATTTTATCAAAATCAGAGTTTTAAAATAACTAACTTGCAGCGGATTTATCAAGTGTTTTTCACAAGTAGTTTTCTTTAACTTTGAAATAGTTTTATCCCCAGTTTTATCAAACTCCTTTTAAAACTTTTCAAATAGTTAACCTTTAAGTGTTTTCAGTATGCTGTTTTAATATGCAGAAAATAATGCAAGTTAAAAACACAAAGGATTTTTATAGTGGTTATATGGATTTAAATCCTTTAGTCCACTCTTCCAAGTCACTTAGATCTTGGGTTATACTATAGTCACAAAGATTACAGTACACTCTGCTTGCGCCAAACAACAAATGAACTGGCCACAAGTTCGTAGTAGGAAATCACAAAGAAATTCCTAACCTCTGAAGTAATATCGCTCACAAAGATTGATATCTACTTCTCACAACACAACCCTAACAAAATCACTCCGATTTTACAAGTATTTTCTGTTTCCTCTCTATTTTGCTTCGTCAACAAATGACTCGGCTGATGAGTGCTTTGTTCTTTAGTTTGAGACTTAGAAGAATTCTGCTTCAGATTTTTGCTCTCAAAGTGTGTTGTCTCTGTGTTGTTCTTCTTCTTCAACTCACGAACTAAGCTATTTATACTAAGGATTTGAAAATCTGCCCGTTGAGAGATCGCCAGTTGTCAAATCCTCGAGTACTGGTCCTTTTTTCTGCAGAACGGCTGTTGCGACTGAACACTGTACACTCTGCTGTACTTTCTGTCGCTTCGCATTAAATGCGCATTAAATGCACCAAGCTGATACGAGGTTTCTCTTCAATCATTTGTCACAAATACCCTTCCTCTTCAGCATTTATTACACCAAGTGCATTTATTACCGTTGCACTAACTTCTGATCCACTTCCACTCTGCTGATCGAAGTCACTCGTCTGATGTTTACTCGGCTGATCCCAAACTTGAACTAATCTGATTTGAGTCGGTTGATAGTCCACCAGTCTGATTCCTTCTTCAGCAACAGATCAGTAGTCTTCTGGACCATATTTGACTTGTCTGAAATACTTCTTCTTTGGTCAAATATTTTCTAAGGTTTGTACTAAGCTTCCACTTAGCTGATGACTTTGGAAATCATCAAAACCTCCCTTCACTTCAAAGTCTTCATCTTCATCCAACAGACTTAATCTCTATGAGCTACTTTCATAAAGTCGTCAGATACCCCGGCCGAGGGTTTTACCAGAATTAGTTTCTCACAGAAATCCATAGGAGAATTTCCCAACCTATCAAGTCAGGTCAATGGATCCTTTGTTGATGATATGACCCTGCATACGAGTTCCCCTATACCCAACGTGAATTCACAGAGACCTTCTAGTAATCTCCAGTCGGTCGGAACTCAAATCAAAGTATAGACGTTCTCGCACCAGACAAACCCTATCATCTCAAGTTTTAGGGATCGTTCCTCGTATACTATTGTATATAGGAATAACTTCAACCCCGATATGCGACTACCGCTTCCATGGTGAGTTATTTCCTAATTGGGGTATTCAGTGCACTTGCCATCCCAGCAAGTCACCCACTTATGTGTATCGACTATCCCAGTCACGCTCGTGGATCCCATCGTCCTCCAGTTCATCGGAGTATACACATTAGTCAGAGTCTAATCGAATCCAACGATGTCCTATCTCGATTGGATTTTACGACTCTTGAATGTGTTCTAGATCACGGTCTTAGAGATCAGTCAACGGGTTGTCCCATAGCCCTGTGATCTAAGAACTTCTATCCTTATGCGTAGATAATTATTACATAAGACAAAGTTGACCATAATAAAGTGCATTTATTAATCTAAATTGAATAGTTCCTTTATTTATTACAATAAATGGCAGCCATACAATTGGCTTGCCGGACACTATTTCTATCAGTACTTATACTTTTTTGAGTATTTAAAGTTCTTGAAAAATAATCTGAGAAGGAACAAAAAGAGAATGTTAGTAAGGTAACATGTTGATTGGCTGAGATTTATTATAGGTTTTTGGATAAAAAAAATCTAATATGGGTTTTGAAAATGTAAAAATCATTTTTAATTTAATTTAAAACTCCAAATTCGGGATTTATTGAAATATTTATTTAATCGAGTTATATTGTGGTCAGGCCGTCCCTCCCCTTAGGCATTTTAGGCAGTTGCCTAGGGCCCCGAGGGTAGAAGCGCCCCCAGTTTTGTTTTGTATATGATGTATAATTTATTTTTGTAATTTAATAATTAAAATGTGATTTATTTTTCGTACATGGTTAAAT
The DNA here is from genome assembly GCA_034814905.1 of Penstemon davidsonii. NCBI lineage: Eukaryota > Viridiplantae > Streptophyta > Magnoliopsida > Lamiales > Plantaginaceae > Penstemon > Penstemon davidsonii. Next base: position 13,776,280 of record JAYDYQ010002686.1, read on the forward strand.
GATATATAAGGACTTAGGAATGTAAACAAAATAGAATTGAACGATGTATTATTCAAATTGGTTAATTTTTTTATCGAGCTTGAGATTGTATTTAAATAAGACGAGCTCAAAAGAACTTTAATTGAGTCTAACATAACTCTAGTCTGAGTAACTTTACATATATTTATATTTAGTTTATCGAGTTGATCTCGAATCATGTTTTTATGGCTATTAAAGTTCAAGTTTGATATGTATAATAAATGTGGCCTAAATCACCTTTTATTGACCAAACTCGAATCAAATACAACGTGATTTGATATAATTTTATTAGATTTTGAATTGTGTATCCACTTTGGCGTTGCTTATGTCAGCCACATTTTGTAACAATGTTATACGAGTATAAATTTTCATATTTGAACTATATATTAATTGTCTATTAATGTGCATTTATTATACTCCTATACTTACATTTATCACACTTATAATATTTGTTTGGGTTTTCAAAATTAAGAATTAATAAAAACATATTTACAATTAACTATATCAAAAAATTAAGCGTATTTGTCATTTTATCTATATAGAAAAAGATAGTTGGTTAAACTTAAATGTATAATAATCAATACTTTTGCATTTTAAAATATATATGAAAAACAATATTTATTACACAATTTTCTTATAATATAGGACCTCGAATTTTACTTTCGCCTACGGCCCCAAAATGTCTAGGGCCGACCTTGATTGTGGTTGAGTCTTATCAAATTCACTCCAGAGCATGGTACAAAAATAAAATAGAAAACCCATGCAAAACTTTGGTTTTGAATTTTTAAATTCTCTACAATCTTTAATTACTGAGCCAAAATATATCCAGGCAGAGAAGTGTTCCATTCTAATGCATAATTTCTGTAATTATAACAGAAATACAATTCAAAAATCAAATCATTAACAAACACTAAACGTAGAAGTGAGAAATCAAGAAAACAAAAGTATATCCAAACACAGAAAAATATCAATCAAATATAATTGATCAGTTGTATTCGATATCATCTTGGCCCGGATAACTCAACGGGTCGAATGATATCATCGGTAATTATCCAATCGGTGTTAGGTTGGTAATTGTGATTGAACTCTCGCCTGAACATTTCTTCCTTCTGCCACTCCTTCCACCTTTCATCCAAGCCATCACCTTCGAGCATCCTAACCACTTCCGACATCTTGGGACGCTCAGTTGGAGAGTCTTGTGTGCAGAGTAGATCTAATTGGATTAACTGCTCCACTTCTTCATCGATGTAATTACCTCGTAAATCAGGGTCAACCAATGTTTCCAACTTTTCCTCCTTGAGAAGTCCCTTCACCTGGAATTATAAGAAGAAATCAATGCATGTTAGTGTGAAGCATTCTGACATAAGAAAACAGATCGAGAGCATGTGTGAAGAGATAATGCTTACCCAATCGAGTAACAATTCATCATCATCATCTTTGGCAAGACGAGCGAGATCGAAAGCTCTCTGTGTTGGTGTTTTACCAAATCGGATCCGAACTATTCGACCCGACGAGTAAACAAGATCGAACTAATTCGACCCAATTGCGGAATTTGGTGGGTTTTATGTTCATAGTATATTTCGAAAATAACTAACATAAAAACAAGGATCTCATAAATTATAATATTTTAATTATGCAAAAGAAAGAAAAAGAAAACTTACAGAAAGCTTCCCGTCCTTCGTTCTTTTGGTTGAACTTTTTGTTTCATGTTTTTCTTGAGTTTGATGAACAAACGGCTTTGATCTTTTTCACCATGGATATCAACCACGTTCTCGTTCTACTAGGCGTGTGGGCACCAACTTAAGAGAATCGAACTTTCTTCACGTTTTAGAAATCAAAAGTTCAAGATGAAAACTTCTTTGTTTCTTAAACAAGGGGTGGCTTTTGTATGTTTAGGGTTGAAGAACTTTTTCTTCTTTTGAGTGTAATCTTAATGATTTCATAAAAACAATAATATGTTCATCTAAGATCTATATCTTATATGTATATATAGATAGTTATGGAAAGAGTTAAACTCCTACCATGACTCACTCAAAGTGTTGGATGAAGATGAAGACTTTTAAGTGAAAGGAGGTTTTGATGATTTCCAAAAGTCATCAATTAAGTATGGAAGCTTAGTTAAAACCTTAGAAGATATTTGACCAAGGAAGAAGTTACTTCAGACGAGTCAAATATGGTCCAGAAGACTACTGATCTGTTGCTAAAGAAAGGAATCAGACTGGTGGATTTTCAGCCGACTCAAATCAGATAAGTTCAGTTTGGGATAAGCCGAGTGTACATCAGACGAGTGATTTCGATCAACAGAGTGGAAGTGGATCAGAATTTATTGCAACCGTAATAAATGCACTTGGAGTAATAAATGCTGAAGAGGAGGGGTATTTATGACAATTGATTGAAGAGGAACCTCGTATCAGCTTGGTGCATTAAATGCGAACTGACAAGAAGTACAACATAGTGTACAGTGTTCAGTCGCAAGCAGCCGTTTCTGCAGAAAGGACCAGTACTCGAGGATTTGACACCTGTTGATCTCTCAACGGGCAGATTTTCAAATCTCAAGTATAAATAGTTAAATCAATTTGAAAGGAATGAAGTCTGGTACTTAGTTCCCAGACCTACTCATCAAAGGGTAATTGGCACTAAGTGGGTATTCAGGAATAAAATGAATGAAGATGGTATTGTCACCAGAAATAAAGCAAGACTAGTTGCCAAAGGTTACTGCCAAGAAGAAGGCATTGATTTTGATGAGACATTCGCACCAGTTACAAGGCTTGAAGCAATGAGATTATTCTTAGCCTATGCTGCTCACAAGAACTTCACAGTCTATCAGATGGATGTGCAGTCTCATTTTCTCAATGGAGAATTGCAAGAAGAAGTTTATGTTGAACAACCTCCTGGATTTGAAGCTTATCAACAAGGAGACAAAGTATATCGTCTGAAGAAAGCTCTCTATGGACTGAAACAGGCTCCAAGAGCATGGTATGATACTTTATCTGATTTTCTTTTAGTCGAAGGATTTCGCAAAGGTAAAGTATGTAAGACTTTTTTCACTATTGAATGGGATAATCATATATTGTTAGTTCAAATATATGTGGACGATATTATTTTTGGTTCAACTAACCAACAGATGTGTGAGAAGTTCTCTAAGCTGATGCAGAACAAGTTTGAAATGAGCATGATGGGAGAACTAAATTACTTTCTTGGATTACAAGTCAAACAACTACCTGATGGTATTTTTATTAATCAAGCAAAGTACACAAAAGATCTGTTCAAGAAATTTGGTATGGAAACTAGCTCATCTGTTAGTGTTCCTATGTCTACTGGACTTCGTCTGGACAAGGATGAAGATGGCAAATCAGTTGACATCACCAAGTACAGAAGTATAATTGGGTCACTGTTATACTTAACAGCTAGCAGACCTGACATTATGTATTATGTTGGGGTTTGTGCGAGATTTCAATCAAATCCTAAGGAATCTCATCTCTTAGCTGCTAAAAAAATACTAAGGTATCTTAAAGGCACTCAAGAATTGGGATTGTGGTATCCAAGGGAATTAGGATTTGAACTTATTGGATATTCAGATTCTGACCTTGCTGGCTGCAAGATTGATAGGAAGAGTACTACAGGTACTTGTCAATTTCTAGGCAGTCGTCTGATCTCATGGATGAGTAAGAAACAGACTTCAGTATCCATATCTACTGCTGAAGCTGAATACATTGCTGCTGGAGCATGTTGTGCACAGATACTTTGGTTGAAGCATCGACTAGAAGATTATAATCTCAAGATCAGTGGAATCCCTATCTACTGTGACAATACAAGTGCAATCTCACTTACTCAGAATACTACTAGTCATTCCAGGACTAAGCATATTGAGATCAAACATCACTTCATGAGAGACCATGTTGAAAAAGGAAATGTTATTATTGAATATGTTCATACAGATAATCAGATCGCTGACATTTTCACCAAACCATTGAGTGATGCTAGATTTTCTACTCTAAGAGTGGAACTGACTTGTTAAAATTGGATTCATAAGCTGAGGGGGAACCTATCAGAAGACTGGGTTCAACAGCTGACTAATCTGATAGCAACAAGTGTTATACTTCAAGAAGACTGACTCTCAACAGACTAGTTGACTGATGAATTCTTGAATTCAGGGGGAACGTGTAAGACTAGCAGTACTCCTATTTTATAGATGAAATCTTCAATGACAGTTAGTTGAAGTTGTTTTAATCAGAAGATTTGTTCTTAATTCTTGAAGACTTGAAGATTATTTATCTTGCTGGATTGACAAACAGCAAAGGAAGATCACTAGATATTGGCTTTCACTAGTGATATATTGTATCAGACAAGTCATTTATCAGATAAGTATTATTTTACTCATCTGTTTATTTATGTCAGCTTATATTCAAGTGTTGTATTAAAAATGTTTTATCAGAAACACGCTTTTATAAGTAACAGACAAGTGGCGTTTCAAATTCCCGCCCGTCTAACATATTTAATGAATTTTAAAATTTGCGTATCACGTTCACACGATCCATTTTTTCAGTAACTGATCTAACGGTTGGCACAAATCACGGAAACCGACATTAACCAACCTTTATAAATTCAGATCTGATCAGCTGACTGATCTTTTACGCACCCTCAAAATTTCAAAAGCCCAAGAGTATTTTTGCTTTCAATTCAAACTGCAACTTTCTCTCGTCTCTCTCCTTAATCTTTTTCAGAAAAATGACTACTAAAGAAGCTAATGCTTAAGGTAGATTCATAAACTACCTGACTTATCACACAACTGGCACTAAATTGATGAAAGAAATTCTGGAGAAATTTAAAGCTGCTACACTGGTCGACTTCATGGAAGCCCATGAAGATATGGTGTTCACACCAAAAGTACTGGAGTTTTACAAGTCGGAAGAGAAGCCAGACTATGAGAAACTGGAGATTCGAGCCAAGGTTGGGGGAAGGAACATCTACATAACCCCTAAACTGCTGAATGAGAAATATGGACTCTCTCTTGAAGGTTCAACTGAACTTTCATCTCTGGCTGAGCCGTTTGAGGCTGATTTCTGGATTATTGCTGCTAAGAAGAAGGATGAAGTTCTGTCTAGGAACATCAAGAAGCCTCAGTTGTAGGATGAGTTTCAAAGGATGGCTGATTTGATGGCCAAAGTTGTGGAGAATTGTACCTTCTCGTTGGATAGTGTACCTATGAAAAGGTATCACATGATGATAGCGGTTTACTACGGTCTGAAAGTAAACTGGGCAAATTTGATTTGGTACATTCTTGCTGATCACAAGGCGCGTGGTCAAACACTTCACATAATTTTTCTTAGTCACTTGCTGCTAAGTTTGGGTTGCACGATGACAAATGGCAAGGACGTTCATAAGGCTAAGGAGCTAAAGATATATGAACCAGTAAAGACTGGAAGGTCAAAAGTGCCTGCTGATGTGTCAGAAATGAGGCAATCAAAAAGGAAAGCTACTGAGCCTAAATAACCAGCTGTTAAAGCAAACAGAAGTAAGGCATCTGTTCAAACAGCCAAGGAGATTGAGCAAATGGCCTTTGACATCTCTCCTAAAAGAACTGTTTCAGCTGAAGTGCCAGCTGAAAACGTTGCTAAAAGGACAAGGAGCGCTTTGAAAGATACTGCTACATCTGCTGCTGTCCATCACACCAAGAAAACTGCCAGAAAGAAGATGACATTCATTGAAGAAACAACTGAACTTTCTGAGCTAGTAAGGGAAAGTCCTCCAACAGCAGAGAGGCCTGTTGGATCTGAAAAGAAGTCTGTTGAAGTGGAGTCAGCTGTTGAACAAGTAAATCAGACTACTTCTGCACCAACAGCTGAGGTTAATCAACCTCAATAGGATCCTGAAGTGCAGATCCTCTAACCAATTGCTGCTGCTGCACCAGTAGCAATTGCTGCTCCAGAACCAACAGCTGTGGCACCAGTTGTTGAATCAAGAGCTGCCAGAAGAAAAAGGACTGGCAAAACCAAAGTGTCAGCTTATCACAAGAAGAAGCGCGAGGAAGCAGAACAAAGGAAACGTGATGAAGCTGAGCTTCAAAGAGCTCTTGAGGCTAGCAAGAAAGTGGTTGAAGTCAAGAAAATGACTGAAGCTGAATTAGCTGCCAAAGAAGAGGCAGATTTGGCCAAGGCTCTAGAAGAAAGCAAAAAGGATGCGCATGGACCAAGAAGGTCAGAAGGCATCGTGATTGGTAAACCCAAGGAAGGACAGTTTGTGCTACCAAGGGCTCAACCAGTCAAAAGGAAGAAATTTGAAGTCAGAAGAGCACTTGATATTGTTCAAGGTGACTCTGCTGCTTTTGAGAAGTTTGAAGCGGAGCTTGAAAAGATGAATCAGCTGCTTCAATCAAAAACCACCTTTCTCCCAGAAAAGATAAGGTACAACAGATGGAGGGAGTATAGGTTGAACAAGTCTGAGGAAGAAATCCAAGCATGGAAGGAGTTTGCTGATGAAGGACGCTGGGTTCTGAATTGGTTGCAGATCACTTATGTTGCAAAGGCATTGGATTCAGACTTTGTCAGAGACAGACTACATGACTTTGCAAGAGTCATTGTAAGTAAAGAGGCAACTGCTATCAAGGATTCACTGCCAAACAAGCCAGGTCCTGCTGATGACCTAATTGATAGAGCAGTTAAAGTGGCTGTGTATACAACTTTGGAGAAATGGGTACAGAGATCAAGGTATGAACCAGGAACATCTAGTACTATGCCCAGTCTACCAAGTTTGCAGCGCATTGCCTTTGGCTCAGAAATCAGTACATTTCAAGAACAGCTGAGTGTTCAACAGTCTACATCACCATTTGTTCCAGCTGACTTGATTCATCAGAAGACTGTTGTGTCAACTGATGGTACTGAAATCATTCACATTGCTGATGAAGAACTGATGAAAGACCAGCATGCTGCAGAAATCAACCTGGACACATCCAAAACACTGCCTGCTGAAGTCAAAGAAAAGATCCCTTTAGCTATTAATTGGAAAGCTGAAGAGGCCCAAGTTCTTCATGAAGCCCCTGTTCAACAGGAAGAACCTGTTGAAGCATCAACTTCCATTCCTACTGCGGACTTTCATTCTTCATTGATGGAGTCAATGCAGCTGTTAATTGAAAATGCCTTGAAGGAAGTGGAAGAAATAAACAAGCTGATGCTCAAGCAAATGCAGGAGGCTATTGCAAAGATCGCGCAGGATGCCATAGAGAACTTTCCTCTACCACCAGACAATTCCCTAGCACTGACTCAGAGTATTTTGAGCATGAACAGAAGTATTGAAGACGTGAAAGCTGATGTGAGTCATCTGCACACTGCTCTTCAAAGACATGAATCTGACATTGCAGGAATTGCTAGAGTCATGAAAGAAGTTGGTGAAGCTGAGATTGAAAAGAATGTTGCTCAAGAGTTCACAAATGTCACCAACAAAGCTCAAGATGAAATGTCAACACTTCAGCTGAATGTTGACTACTTAAATGATCAATCTGGTGAAATGAAGACTACTCAACTTCAAATGAAAGCTACTCAACAACATCATACTGATCAACTCCATGTTATGGATCAGAACATCAGAAAGTTGTGTGCTACTGTCAACGTCTCTCCTGATCAACTTAACCATGCTGCTGATGACAAAAAGGGGGAAGAGGAATCAGCTAAGAAGAGTGTTGCCACTGCAACTGTTCAAGTACAAGAACAAAGAGCTGCTGCTGAAAAGCCAAGTGAAGATGAAGTACTTGAAGAGGAAGCTGATGGTGAGGAAGCTGATGATAAAGTAGAGCCCAATGACGTAGCTAAAACTGACAAAGAGTTAGCTGCTTCTAAATACTCTGCTGAAGAACAGCTAGACCCATACGTGAAGTATAAAAGAATTGAGGACATCAGAGCAAAATTCGAAGCTGATGAAAGAAGAGAAAAATTAAAGAATCTTGCTGTTGATTTCTCAAGTGGAGAAGATGATGAAGATAAGGACTTTGAAGAAGAGGAAGAAGAGGAGGATAATGAAGAAGCTGAAGACTAGACTAGATTTTCTAGACAAGGTTTTAAATTGAAAATCATTGTATCAGCTTACTTTATTTGTATTTTTCACTTAAGTCCATTTTCTTGTAAACTTGTACTGTAACTTCAAAGAACATCTATAAAAGTTCAAGTTTCCAACACATTATTTCTATCTCAGAAATTTTTGAGGACTTAACTTTAGTTTTAGGTACAGGTACTTAGCTGAAGTTTTGTCATCATCAAAAAGGGGGAAATTGTTGGATGAAGATGAAGACTTTGAAGTGAAGGGAGGTTTTGATGATTTCCAAAAGTCATCAGCTAAGTATGGAAGCTTAGTTAAAACCTTAGAAAATATTTGACCAAGGAAGAAGTTACTTCAGACGAGTCAAATATGGTCCGGAAGACTACTGATCTGTTGCTGAAGAAAGGAATCAGACTGGTGGATTTTCAGCCGACTCAAATCAGATAAGTTCAGTTTGGGATCAGCCGAGTGTACATCAGACGAGTGATTTCGATCAGCAGAGTGGAAGTGGATCAGAAGTTATTGCAACTGTAATAAATACACTTGGAGTAATAAATGATGAAGAGGAAGGGTATTTATGAAAAATGATTGAAGAGGAACCTCGTATCAGCTTGGTGCATTAAATGCGAACTGACAGGAAGTACAGCAGAGTGTACAGTGTTCAGTCGCAGGCAGCCGTTTCTGCAGAAAGGACCAGTACTCGAGGATTTGACACCTGCCGATCTCTCAACGGGCAGATTTTCAAATCTCAAGTATAAATAGTTCAGTTCAAGAGTTGAAGAAGAAGAGACAACACATCTGAGAGCAAAATCCGAAGCAAAATTCTTCTAACTCTCAACCTCAAGAACAAAACACTCATCAGCCGAGTCATTTGTTGACGAAGCAGAAAAGAGAGATAAACAAATATACATACAAATCTGAGTGATTTTGTGAGAAAAGTGTTGTGAGAAGTAGATATCCATCTTAGTGAGTGATATTACTTCAGAGGATAGGTTTTATTTGTGATTTCCTATTGCGCACTTGTGGCCATTTCATTTGTTGTTTGGCGCAAGCATTGAATATTGTAAACTGTGTTTATAGTATAACCCAAGATCTAAGTGACTTGGAAGAGTGGACTAAAGGATTTCTATCCATATAACCACTATAAAAATCCTGTGTGTTTATACTTGCATTATTTTCTGCATATTTCAAAAGAGCATATTTAAACACGTAAGTTAACTGTTGAAAAGTTTTTAAAAGTAGTTTATAAAAACTGAGGATAAAATCTTTTCTAAGTTAAGAAAACTACTTGTGAAAAACACTAGAAAAATCCGCTGCAAGTTAGTAAATTTAAAACTCTGATTTTGATAAAATCAGCTAAGTAAAATCAGAAGAGTGGTCAACTCTGATGTTCAAAGCTTTGTGCGAGATCAACTTAGTCTACTTACAATTCTTGATCAGCTTAGTCTGCTGGCAGAAAAAGTTGGAGAATTTAAAGATAAATTTTTAGAGGTTTATTCACACCTCCCCCCCCACTTCTAGACCTCATCTGACCAATTGGGACCAACACAAAGATTCCTACTAGGAAAAGAAATCTTCTCTCTCTTACCTTAAGAGAGTTATTAATTAAATACAACTCTTGTAAGTAATTAAAATATACATAAATATATTTATATATATAATTTCTAAAATAACATATAAGTATATAATTTTTACTTTTATTTATTACATAAATATATCATATATATTTACATATTAAATAATAAATTTCTACAATTAGAAATTCTATAAATGCCAATATTTTCTTTTTCTTGAATTTAGTATTCAATTTCCATTAGAATAAATTCTATTAAATCTAATACAATTAATCATGATATTTTCTAATTAATTAATTAAATATCATCTAATTAATTCGGAATTTCCATTTTAGGAAACTATTTCCAAAATGCAACATGAATGAATTCGTTCTAATTTCTTGAGTTCAAAAGTAGATTATCAGGAGTCGTTGTTGAGGACCTATGGACATGTAACTTCAAGCTCCAATAAATCGAATAATTTATCAAACTCTTTAATATAATTAATTCTATCTATTAATTCCAAGTGACTCCACTAAAGACTAGGAATTGCACTCTTGTCATTACAATATATTTTACTTTAAAGATCAAAATAGTCCATTGATATAATCACTACATGCAATTTAATCCTCCAATAATTGATTCGTAACTAGAGCTAGGCATAATTACCGTTTTGCCCCTCTAATTACTTCTTTATCCTTAAGTTCCATTAGTTCACTAGCAAACAGTTTGATCTATGAATTTATTCATAAATCAGAGCGCTCTACTGTTTAGTTCCAAAACTAACACTTAAGGGAATCAATATTCCAGCTTTTCGGAAGGGTTGGATTCCATATCTGTAGAACACATTCCCAGCCATTTATCTCAACGGATCTTCAAGACATAAGTTTTAGGCTCGACATGGTTACGGACCATTACCTATGAGTCAAAAGAATTCGTTAACATAAACAGGAGTTTATGCCTATTCAGGATTTAGATCAAGTCACATATGATCATCAGTTGACATGTTCTAGAACCATAATATCAACGATATCTTATTTATGATTCTAGATCATGTCTGGTTCAATCCAATGTAATCGAATTACACAAAGTACCTCCACCTTCGATGTCTCTACATTAGTAATTCGGATCAAAATTACTACATTGTAAATGTTTCGTGGACCGTACTAGTAGTGTTTAGTTAAAGATCCCAACTCTAACTCACTACGAACTTTTTAGTTTATTAGATATAACTTTAATCCTCCAGTATAACATATATACTTAAGACTTAGTCTCTTTAATAGACTTGAAATTTCTGATGTTTATATTATGCATTAAATGCATAATCGAAATGGTTATATGAAAAATGAATTTCAAATTTATTTATTTATTTGTCAAATACATGATTTAAGAGCATCATGCCTAACAATCTCCCACTTGCTCTAAAGCATATGAGATATGTCTCTCAAACCCATTCGCTCCAAATGTGCTTCAAACGATTTTGAAGGCACAATTTGGTAATTGCCTTTTAACTGCTTCACAAGCTGCTATTCAGTGTATATGGTCATATAGTACTTAGTTGTTTCAAATAACAACTATACCATTAAGATGTCGACTTTCGACTTCCTTTGACTAAGAGTCAAAATTAATTATCCTTCAAGGTTCAGGTCTCGACCTTAATACACGAGCATATAATACATTGCTCTACTAGGATTCTTGAGAATACGTTCCACTCGAACTTCTCGTTTTTAACGACAGATACTATCCTATGTCATTCCCAATGAGATAGATATCATCGATATAAACTACTAAGAAAACCACATTATTTTCTTTGATATACTTGTATACACATGGTTTATCAATGTTTTCCTCAAATCAATGGGCTTTGATTGTTTCATCAAACCTTAGGTTTCAGGACTTACATGCTTGCTTAAGTCTACAAATGGACTTTTGCAGCTAACAGACTTTCTGTTCTTGGCCTTGATAAACGAACCCTTCTTGTTGCATCTTATAGATGCTCTCCTTAAGATAGCTATTCAGAAAAACTATCTTGACATCCAATTTTCATATCATATAATAAATGTTGGATGTGATGGATAAGAGGATGTGTATGGAATTAAGCTTAGCAACATGTGAAAAAGTTTCTTCATAGTCAACTCCCTCTTTTCAGGTATAACCACTTTGCTATTAGCCTAACCTTTTGAAAGTCTATACTTTTTTGTTCATACCTCTCTTATTCTTATAGATCCAATTATATCAAATATATTTGATCTCATCATGTGGATCTACAAATTTTCCAGATGTTATAGGATTCATTGCACCTTGCCATTTTTCCTTATTAGAATCTTCCATTGCATGCTTGTATGACAATGAATCATCTTGATTTGTGTCGTACACAAACTTCTCATCATGCTCGTAGAAGGTGAGTAGTCTAACTACCCTCCCACTACGACAAGGTACCAAGATGTTCTAATCAGGAATTGTGGTCTTTCGTTGAGGTAATCATTAGTAGTTAACTGAGGTGTGCTGATCTCATCAGCTTAAATTTCTTCCAATTTAATTAACCATGAGGTTTAAAGTTTGTTATCTAGCTTTCCTCAATAAAAGTAATATTCGTCGATACGAATCATCTTTTATCTTGAGTGCTACGAAACCTCCTCCAGTTTCGAATAGATTGCCTAGAAATAGACACACTACAGACCACAATTTCAACTTTTTAGTCCTTTCTTTCAGCACGTGTGCTAGACACCCACATAAGTGACCAATTGTTCCACGTACAGCTGTGTTCACATGAGTTTCCTTGTGGTCCATGAGTTTAGCTAACCCAAAATCACCAATAATTGCTTCAAAGTCTTCATCCAAAAATATATTAGCAGCCTTAACATCACGATGAATAATTTTTGGGTTACAGTGATCATGCAAATAAGCAAGTCCCCTTGCGGACCCCAGTGCTATTCGTTTTCTTTTTGGCCAATCAAGTGGGGGTTGTGATTCAGGTCGCTCTGCAATAACGCATCAACAAGCTCATAAGAAATAAATTCAAACATGACAAGTATATCGTGTAAATTAATCCTTCATATCAAATAGTGAGCAGAATATCCAAACTAACAATTCTCGACTCATATATATCTAGATATGCATGAAATTAGAATAAACAAATGCCATGAAAAGATATTTAAGCTTTTACCTCTTAAGCAAGATGCAACACTTCGATTAGACATATAAGGATAAACGAGCACCCTCTCTGTCGGAGTCATGCAAAAGCCACGCAACCGAAGTAAATTTCTATGCACGGCCATGCTCATAATTTCTACTTCTGTTTGGAACTGAAGCTCTCCACCTTGAGTGCGTTCTTCTTTTAGTCTTTTAACTGCCACTAAAGAACCATCGGCTAAACGGCCTTTGTAAACTTTACCAAATCCACCTCTGCCAAGAATGTTTTTATTGCTAAAATTATCGGATGCAACTTGTAGTTCACGCAGGGAAAATCTTTTGAACCATCTCAGATCAACTTCTGGATACAATTAAATTCAGAAACAAAAGTGAGAGTTGAGTTGAGTTGAGTTGAGAATTACTATAATATTATTTTTGTTATATATGATGACATTTTATAATCGATCAACTAACCAGGAATATCAAAGAAATGATTATGTGGCTTCCTTCTTCGGTAATGAGCAAGGGCAATTACAGGAGCAGCTAATAGACGAGCAAACCGTCCTGCGATGGCTCCAGTACTAGAACTGCTGCTGCTGCCAAATACTTCTTGAGATGATGATGTATCTAACTCTACATGCTCAGACCTTCTGCTATTTTTTCTTCTATCTTTATAAGAGGTCAAGTAGAATGAAAATCACATTTTAAAAATTGACTATAATTTCTTGGATCAAAGAGAACCCGAAGCTGCTTACAAAATCTCCCAATCTTTACACACACACAAATATCTCAATTGAACAAGGAAAAACCCACAATTGCTTCATGATAATTTCTCAAAGTCCCAATGTTTGAACCAGAAACACTTCTCAAATTAACTAAAACATTTTTATTTTTTTTAATTATAACTTCTAACATAAAGTTCACATCTTTAAACCACTCAGGCTAAATGCAAAATACTCCCCTGTGTTATGCTAAACTTGCAAGAAACTACCTGTGAAATTTTTATTGCGCCAAACTTCCTTGTGTTTTCAAAAACCCTGCAAAAAACATCCAATTTATAAAAAATAGGTCGTTTTGGATCGACATATTTCAAGAAACCATTTTTAAAATACTTCAAGTTGGTCCCTACAACTTCACGTGATATATTTTTAAAATTATTTCTTGAAAGATTTTTAAAAACACAAGGAAGTTTGACTCAATAAAAATTTCAAAAGGTAGTTTCTTGCAGGTTTAGCATAACACAGGGGAGTATCTTGCATTTTCCTCAAACCACTCCCACAATATCTTAGCTATCGTTCTGACATAAATTGAGTGAAAAGCAAATATACCCCTATGCTTTCCTAATAGGCAAAAACACCTCATGTTATTTTTATATTAGCAAAAACCTCTATGTTTTACTTTTTTTATTACAAAAAAAACCTCCCAAGCCAAGGTACGTATTTTTCCAGGAAAAATATGTATTATACCCCAACTATAAAATGCGAAAACACTTCCCTTCACCTATAAAAATAACAATAATCCCCCGGTAGCTTTAATAATTGGCAACAATCCCCTTTCCCTTAAACAATTGACAGTAACCCCTATTCGCACTTACAAGGGTATTTCAAATGGGTGTAATAACCTAATAAAATGTCGATACAAGGGGTTTTGCATTTAGCTCAACATAAATTCCCAATCTTTAAACCAAAAATACTTATTTGATCGAATAAATAAAACCCACAATTACTCAATCCACAACCATTCATTCAAGAGAATTACGTACCATTGACATGATCAAGAGAATCGAAACGTGAACTCAAATCAATGGAACTTGAGCTGCTTAAGCTGGGACAAAGAGCGATTTCCCGAAGGAGTTCTCTCTTGAGAGTGGCTTCAACAAGCCTTTCCCAATTGTCGTACGCCCTCGACATGTATAATTAAATGAACTCAATTAATTCCACTTCAAAAACATACTATATACTATATAGTTTCAAAGCATAAGGAATCGGACATATTTCTGGCTTAGTAGAAGGCTTGTTTTACGTGTGAAAGAAGATTTTTTTTTTTTTTTTTATAATTATGTGAAAGAAGACTTGACATGAGGGAAAAAGTAGATAAGTTTCTTCACATCTTTTCATTTGTATTTGTATTTGGAAGGAAGCCGCTCTGAAGACCCCTCAATGTTGACACTTTTTACCTACTAGAAAAGTGAACGATATAAGTTGGGTCTTTCTAAAATAAGATTTTATGGAACATAAGTGTATATAAGATACACAATCTCAACCACTAAAATAAGTCAACAACAAATCTAAACCACAATTTTTTGGTAAAAATGTTCAATGATGATGTGGCATCGGACATTTAGAAAAAATAAACATATGTTAAATTACATACTAACCCTTTAATTAATATGTTTAAATAAATCTCTCTAATCTCTAATTAATTTCATCTCTTCCCAAAAAAAAAATTGAGGGAATTGCACTTTTCATACCAAATTTTTGCCTACTTTATACATTGAGGGGCACATGTATATTCTTTGAAAATATACATGTGTCCCAAATTTTTAAGGAAAATATATATGTGCCCGTCAAAAATAAAAACTTTAGCTTCTCATTTCTCTGTTGTAATTTATGAGCAACTTAATTATTAGTACACAAACACAATGTTCTCTGTCTTTGGTGAAAAATAAATTATTTCTAGAATTTGTTCGGTACTTGCACAATTGATACGAATCTAAGGCCCGAAAATAGTTTTTGGTGCTTGCTTAATTTACTGACCATGGCAATGAGCTTTTGGGCAGAAGAATGATCCGCAACTTGAAAGCTCAACAAGCCCAATGGAGGGTTGGGCGGTGGTTGTGGTGCTGGAGGTGAAGAGAGGGATCGGGGAATTGCAATTACCCCACCCAATTTTTTGGTATTTTTTGCTCAATTGCAAATATCCTTGAAGAGATAAAAATAGTGACTTAACGGACACGTGTATGACACGTGATCTTTTCTATCCAAAAACTAACGGTCGGATGAAATTGACAATTAAGACTATCAGTGTAAGATCATTTGAAATATTTTTAAGGAAAAATGCACTTTATACCCCCTCCCAAAGCTACATATTTTTGAATTTTACCACCTAAAAGTATAAAATAAGTACATATGAAATCCGTTGCCCTTTCCCCCCTCAAATGATTTTATGTCAATTTTGATCGCCGAAAAATCTCATATATGTGACTCACATGTGTATTTTAAGGGTAGTAAATTAGTCAAAACATGACGTGCATTTTTTCCTCTCTTTACAAATAAAATATTTTTCTACTTTACTTCGGATTTTTGGTTCTTTTACATGGGCGAAGTATTTGGACTTGTAAGAAGTGTCGTGACTAACTTTGAAAATTCATGTGAGGGACACATGTATATTTTCCGTCGAACAAAAATTAAATAAAATTATTTGAGGCAATAAAGTACTTATTTTGTACATATGGGCTGTAAAGTGCCACAATATGTAACTTTGGGGGGATAAATTTTTTTTCAATTATTTAAAGTGGACTTCATAAATCATATGGAAGCTTTTGTCAATTTAAAAAAAAAAAAAAAAAAACAGTGAGGTTATTGTAAAATTTTAAAGTAACCATGGGCTATTGGTAATCTTTTAAGTTAAGGGGGTGTTTTTTCATCCTTTGATGGGGTAAAATTATCACTTCGAATTGAAAGGGATATTTTTTGCTAATAAAAAATACAAGGTTTTTTTTGCTAATAAAAATAATACATATTTTTTAGTTAGGCAAAACATAAGGGGTGTTGTTGAATTTCACTCATTAAAAAAGGGTAAATTTGTCTTTAAGAAAATAAATTATTTTAAATTTAATTTTAAAAGGACACGTGTCACCAAGATAAATGTTATCTCATGTGCTCCCCATCCCTCAAAATCTCATTTTAGACGGACCCTAAACCCATATAAGTTATAAATTAGAGTAAAATTAACTCTTTCAAATGTCATATATTTATGAACATTCAATTTATTTATTATGAAATTTATTTTTATTAATTACTATTGTTTAAAAAAAATGATGGCTTTAAATAATTGTAATAAAATATAAAATAATGACTGATTTAGTCATGACATCTTATAAAATTTGTTGAAAAATAAGATCATAAGAACATTTTTTAGTTCATTCCATCATAATAGTTTTCATGTCAAGTTGATCCGTTATTCACCAATGACACATATCTCCTCCGTTTCTTCACAAATTTCACTCGAACTTTCATCGATTTCACGAGCATTTTTTCTTACAGGTTTCACCAGTTTTTTCACCAACTTCACCAGTATTCACCAATTTTACCAGAAGTTTCATCGATTCATATGTTTTCACTGTTTAATTTTTTTACCCCATTTTATATATTTATTTAGCAATTTTTTTGCCTTTTTTTTATCGATTATAACATTTTTCATTGTTTTCCCCTTTTTCGTCGATATTTTTTCCAATTTAAACCATTTTTCCACCAATTTCACCTTGCTTTGTCGATTAAAGTTTCACCCGTTTTCACCTATTTCACTTATTTCACATGTTATTCACCTGGATATTTCATTGATTAAACATGTTTTCACCGACTTTAAGTTTTTTTGACTGATTTTACCCATTTCCACTGATTTTATCCATTTTCATCAGTTTCTTTACAAATTTCACTCAAATTTTCATCGATTAATATGTTCTCACTATTTAATTTTTTTACCGGTTTATATTTTTTTGGGTAAATTATGGATACCCCCTGAGGTAAGGTCTAATTACAAAAATGCCATTCATGTATTTGGTATTACAAAGATCTCCCTCAAGTTTGTCACTTTCTTACAATTAACCACTGCACCCCTAAAATGTTCCAATTTTTACCTTGAGTGTAATTTGTAATGTTTACTATCTTATTAATGTTAAAACTTGGGTGCTAATTGTTATATCTTATAGATTATAAAAAGTTATTATTATATATTTTATTGTATATTTACTACCAAAATAATTGATAAAATTTATAATTGACCATAAGCGTCAATAAATAATGCAAAAAAATAAAAATGTTTATTTACATATTTATTAACAATTTAAATTATATAACAATAAATAAATATAAACAATTTGTTTACATATTTAGTTAAATGGTTTTATTTTTGTTGGTGTTATTTGGAGAAGGTTTTGAAGATACAAAAAGGCCATAATGGTTTTGAAGATCAAAAGGTTAAGTCATCAACTAAGAACAACTTAGTGAAACCTATCTCAAGGTCTTGAAGCGAAGTAACCGAATCAACCGAGTGGGAAATATTATTTTTGTTATATATGATGACATTATATAATCGACCAACTAACCAGGAATATCAAAGAAATGTTTATGTGGCTTCCTTGTTCGGTAATGAGCAAGGGCAATTACAGGAGCAGCTAATAGACGAGCAAACCGTCCTGCGATGGCTCCAGTACTAGAACTGCTGCTGCTGCCAAATACTTCTTGAGATGATGATGTACCTAACTCTACATGCCATTTTTACAGTGAATCAAACCTTGTGCTATATATTTTTTCTTCTATATAAGAGGTCAAGTAGATTGAAAATCACATTTAAAGAATTGAGACTATATTTTCTTGGATCAAAAAGAACCCAAAGCTGCTCAGAAAATCTCTCAATCTTTACACACACACAAATATCCCAATGGAACAAAGGAAAACCCACAGTTGGTTCATGACAATTTCTCAAAGTCCCAAAGTTTGAACCAAAAACACTTCTCAAATTTACTAAAACATTTTTTTTTTTTTTAATTATAACTTCTCACATAAAGTTCACATCTATAAAATGCGAAAACACTTCCCTTCATCTAAGAAAATAACAATAATCCCCCGGTTAACTTTAATAATTGGCAACAATCCCCTGTTCGTTAAAAAATTGACAATAACCCCTATTCGCACTTACAAGGGTATTTCAAATGGGTGTAATAACCTAATAAAATGTCAATACAAGGGGTTTTTTCATTAATAAAAAAGTACACGGGGAGGAGAGATTTTGCCAATTAGGCAAAGTACAGGGGCTGCTTTTGCATTTAGCTCAACATAAATTCCCTATCTTTAAACCAAAAATACTTATTTGATCGAATAAATAAAACCCACAATTACTCAATCCACAACCATTCATTTCAAGAGAATTACGTACCATTGACATGATCACGTGAACTCAAATCAATGGAACTTGAGATGCTAAAGCTGGGACAGAGAGCGATTTCCCGAAGGAGTTCTCTCTTGAGAGTGGCTTCAACAAGCCTTTCCCAATTATCGTACACCCTCGACATGTATAAAATATAATTGAACTCAATTAATTCCACTTTAAAAACATATAATAGTTTCAAAGCATAAGGAATAGGACTTGTATTTTTGGCTTAGTAGAAGACTTAGCTTGTTTTCTGTGTGAGAAGACTTGACTTGAGGGAAGATAAGTAATTAAGTTTCTTCACATCTTTTCAGTTGTATTTGGAAGGAAGCCACTCCGAAGACCCCTAAATGGAAGAATTTGGCCAAAGGCCAATGGCAAATTTTGAAATTAGAAAAATGCGATCGGGTCACTATTTGTCTGTGGATCCTATTTATAAAAAAGTCCCTCTAAAATTAGAAAGAAAAAACTAATCAATAATTATTTTTTTTAAATGGGAATGACCGAAGATGTAGTCGATTTACAAAAACAATTAATAGGAATAACTGAAGAAATTATCGATTTAAAAGAATTATTAATTATAATAAATAAAATATTACAAAAGGAAGATATTTATAATATTTTTGACGAATTCTATAATAAATTTAAAGAAAAGAAAGATATACCTAAAGAAAAAATAAAAAATCTAATTTACGAATTAGAAGAAATTAAAAAACATAACAAAGACTTAGTTCTAATAAACAAACAAGATAAAATATTTAGTTCACCCATAGAATTGCAACCACAAAGGAATTTAATAAAATAATGGAAGAACAAATATAAGAAATTAGAAAAATGATAGATCAGTTAAAAATAATACAGGATGAACAAAAAGAAGAACAAATTGAGTTTGTACAAAAAATAGAAAATGAAGAAGTAATATTTGGATACAAATCAGATGAGTTAATACCAGCATATATGGAAAAAGGTGAAAATAGTGGAACTAAAGAAGAAGAAATCCCAGATATAAAACCCGAATTAAGAAAAAGAAAACTAAATGATACAAAATGGCATGAGTGGGAAGGAATACAGTTTGAAAATAATAGAGCAAAAATGGTTATTATCAAAATAGATATGAAAAATATAAAAGGATACCCGATTAATATATACCACACTATCAAAAAATAACACAAGAAGTATTAGATATAAATTGTGTTAAAAGTGTTGAATCAGTAATTCAAGATTGGTCAAATCAAATTAGTTTGCTATTACAAATAGACGAAATATTTAAAGCTGCTACAAAAGACACAATTTGGAATTTAATTTTATACAAAACTAAATGAAATGTATTTAATTATTTATCTGAATATACATTTTTAGAAAAAGAGATTCTAAAAGAAGCGTCTATATGTTCAAAAGATTTTTTCTGGAAAATTGTAGGAAAAATTTGGAAAGAGTTTGTAGGACTAGATGCAAATGAATATAGGAAAGAATCAACTGAAAGAATTCGACAAAAGGCTCTATGGCATCTAGATAATATTAAAATATGTAATATGTGCGAATACGAAAATTATGTCTGCGAATTTTCTAAATATTATTACATGTTAGAACAACCTGATCAAGACCAAATGAAAAGAATATTCTTATCAAAATTACCATATCCATTAAATAAATCTTGTCAAGATAGATTTAAAGCCGGAATTGAAAAAGGAAGCATTACTGACACCTTAGGAGGAGCAATTTTAATAGGAAAAGAGTACATAGCTGAAAAATGTACAGAAATAAATGAAATAAAAATAATTAAACCCTATAATAAAATGTGTTGCAGTAATAATCCAGACATTCCACAACAATATGGATGTGAAAAATCAAAGAAGTATTATAAGAAAAAATACAAAAAATATAAATGGAAAAAGAAACCATTTAAAAAGTATAAAGAAATGTTTTAAAGAAAACCAAAAGGATTTTTCAGAAGAAAACAACCTAAAAATATTGCCCAGAAGGAAAGAAAAAATGTAGATGTTGGTTATCCAAAGAAGAAGGACAGTATGCAAACGAATGCCCAAAGAAGAAAACTAATCAAAAAAGAGAAATATTAAAAATAGCAGAATTAAAGAATTTAGAACCAATAGAATCATACATATCAGATTTAGAAGATTTCTACATGTTACAAACAGAAAGCGAGTGTGAAACATCAGACACAGAATAGAAGAAATCCAAACTCAACATTTATAAAAATAGAAATAAAGGGAAATTATTATTCAGCCTACGTCGACACTGGAGTAAGTATTAGTTTCGCCTCTAAACAAGTTAAAGGATTAATTTGGAAAGAAACAGAGAGACCAGCTAGAATAATGATTGCAGATGGAAGTACTCATAAAATTAATCTAGTAAGTTATTTTAATCAAGTAAAAATCGAAAGTAAGAATAGGAAGAAATACAATTTTATAATACCTTATCTTTATAGACAAGAATCGGGATTTGACATAATATTAGGAAATAATTTCTAAGACTTTATTATCCATTTACGCAATGGTTAGAAGAGATAAAAATTAAAGCACCTTATATTAGAAAATTAAATCAAAAGGAAGAAATAATAAAAATTCTTATCATAGATAACATCTCTAGAATAAGAATTCAAATTATGAATCTATTAACAAATACATTATTTACGCTACAAGAAAGTAGCAAAAGTCAGATAGAAAGAGAAGTGGAAAATTTGCTAGAACAAACTTGTTCGGAAGATCCCTTAGATATTAAAATAAACACTAATGAAGAATTAGTAATAATAGAATTAAAAGATAAAAATCAAGAAGTAAATGTTCCAAATAGAATACCTTATTCTAAAAGAGATATTGAAGAATTTATGAAGGATTGTAAAGAATTACTAGATAAAAAATTAATAAGGGGTAGTAAAAGTAGACATGCTGCACCAGCTTTTTAAGTAGAAAACCATAATGAAATAAAACGTGGTAAAAGACGAATGGTTATAAATTATAAAAAGATGAATGATGCAACCATTGGTGATGCACACAAATTACCAAGAAGAGATTCTATTATAGAAAAAATTAGAGGTATGAAATGGTTTAGCTCTTTAGATGCTAAATCCGGGTACTACCAACTTCGACTACATAAAGATACAAAACCACTAACTGCATTTACTTGTCCCAAGAAAAACATTATGAATGGAATGTATTACCATTTGGATTAAAGCAGGCACCAAGTATATTTTAAAGACATATGAGCAAAAATCTTGAAGGTCTCGAAGATTTTTGTTTAGTATACATAGATGATATATTAATTTTTAGTAATGTAAACAAAGAAGATCATTTGAAAAAAGTTTTATCTGTTTTAAAACGATGTAAAGAAAAGGGATTGGTTTTAAGTAAGAAAAAAACACAAATTTGCAAACAAGAAATTGATTTTCTAGGAACTACCATAAAATCAAATGAAGAAATTGAATTACGAAAACATGTTTTAGAAAAATTATATATGTTTCCAAACAAATTAGAAGACAGAAAACAGTTACAACGTTTTCTTGGTTGTTTAAATCACATATCCGAATTAGGATATTTAAAAAAAATCGCAAAAGGAAAGAAAAAATTACAAGAAAAAAATTAGTACAAAAATCAATGGTTTTGGGAACAAGAAGATAGTAAAATTATACAAAAAATAAAGGAAAAAACCAAAAATTTACCTAGATTTTACAAACCAACTAACGATGATTTTATAATAGTTTAAACAGATGCTTCAGATGAAATATGGTCAGGATGTATGAAATGTATACAAAAAGAAGACATGGATTTTAAGAAATCTACTGATCATGAAAATACAAATAAAGAATCGAAGCAATCAAAAACCTTAAATGGTAAAAAATTAGAGAATACCTCATTTATGTCCAACATAAATGATCTATTGTCTAATAAATAAAAAGAAACATTATGTAGATATATTTCTGGAACTTTTTTAGAAACAGAAAAGAGATATCTCATCCATGAGAAAGAAACATTAGCATGTTTACGAACATTCAAGAAATGGAGAATTAATCTGTTACCTAAAGAATTTGAGCTTAGAACTGATTCAAAATACTTGACTGGATTCATTAGATACAAACTACAGGTCAATTACAACCAAGGACGACTAATAAGATGGCAACTTGAAATAAACAGATACCCAGCAAATGTAAAATATATAAAATGTAGCAATAATATTATTGCAGATACATTAACTAGAGAATTTGCACCAGGATAAAACCTCAGGATTATGGAAGGAGCAATAGCAACACTAAAAAATCAAGCGAAGCAAATAAAAGGAAATATTGAAGCAAAAATCGGTGAATTTCAGGAGTTAGAAAAAGCCATAAAATCCCTGGATACAAGTTATACACCATCAGAGTTTAGCAAGCTAAGCGTGGTGGACGGACAAAAAGCGAAGAAAACAGAAGAAAAAACAAATGAAGAAAAATCAAATGAAAATGTAAAACTAGAAGTCCCACCAGATATTAAATTTCAGGAAGCATCTTCATCACAAAAGAAGTATTATGTCATCTTCAACGGACCAGCTAGAGGAACAATCTTCGATGAATGGCATAAAACATCATTATATATTAATGGCCAATTGGCCATAAAGGAATCATTCATAAAGCATATAGGACTATGGCAGAAGCAAAACTTGCAGTTGAAGAAAACAATATCATTAGTCAAACCAATAGCCACAATGTCAGAACAACCATCTTCTTCATTGAAGGTACTTGGTAAAATAACAAAGTTAACACAGGTACCTACAAGACAGGAACACACTCAACTCAAACAATTAAATAAAGAAGATTTTCAAGAATACTTGAAAATGTTATACAATTAGACAGAGGAGGATATGACAAAATTCTTTTACCCAACAGAAAAAAGAATAACTGGACCTAGGGCAGTCATCATCAGTGGAGCAAGTCCATTTATGACATATAAATTCTTTCAATACGGATTGATCGATTATATACATTGACGAAAAGAACATTGTTCTCCAAGAATTCAGTCATGGAGTCCAACAAACGGTAAAAAATTATCGAAAGTATTTTGGTAAGGATAGATAAATATATTTAAAAATATATAGCTCGTATCCCTACTTTAATGAACAAAAGGAAATAAAGGTACCAGCTTATTCACTAATCTACATGGGAGTATCTAATGGGACGTATCCAATTCGTGATCAACCAGTCAAGGAAGATAAATAAAGTCATCAAGTTATAAATACAGGATTAATCTATGGAATTGTCTCCATGCTACAACGATTAACCGAGGAATCAAAAATTAAAATAAATTATAAAAATGGAACCACAATGATATATTCAAATTTTAAGGATAAAATTAAAAGTGATGAATTTAAAATATTCTTGAATTTTGAAGAAGACATTATGAAGATACAAAGAGTGTTTATCAAATTATCCGACGAAGAAAAACTACAGATATGCGAAACATTAAAGGTCTTCAAAGCTCACAAATGTAGTCATTGCATGGATGAATCCAGTGAAGAAGAAACAATAATTGAAGGATAAAAATATCAGCAGAAGAAGACAAAAATGTCGGTAGAAGAAAATAGTAAAAGGAAGAAGTGTCGGCGGGAAAATCTGAAGAAATCAACAATGTAACTTTTACTTTTGAAAAAGTGGTAGGATACAGAATCCAATGTAAACAATTATGTAACTTTACTATTCTGTAGGGCCTAAAATAGATCCTTATCACCCTATGTGATCTGAATGAGTGGTGGAAATTAGCTTCCCCTTTCTAAAAATAATGTATTCTAGTTCAGTTGTAAGGTGTGCGAAAAATTAATAAAAGAACTCTGTTTCTAAATTTGCTCTCAAATATAAAAATAAAATCTTGAAGCTGTAAAACTTCTGAATAGGATTTTTGCTAAAGAAGTCAACCATATTACTATCAACAAGAAATTCAAAAATCAAGATCAACCAAAGCAGACCAGGTATGTACGATTTAGATTTAATTTCAAAAAATCAATTTTTACAATATCATATATTAGGAGTTTTAAATAGAACGAAAATGGTTTCAATATTTATAGATACATGAGCATCTATATCACATGTTCATCCAAAATTTATAGTAGCTAGATCTGCAGCACCACTAGTTGTCATAGAAACAATAAAAGGAGATAAAACATGTAATGAAAAAATTACTATAGAACTTATGTTTCATGAAGAATTAAGATTTAGTCTCATTATGTATATAGATGAAAGTGACGCAGGATCAGATATACTATTAGGAACTGATTTTTTAGAACAAATGAAATATGAAATTCATTCACAACATATATAATTAGAGGAAATAAAAATACCAAGAATAAATTTACCTTATTATGAATTAAACAGTAAGATATGAATTCATTGATGGACGAATTTAATAGACATATAAAATTATTAGAGCAAGAATAAACACTTGGAACATTTTCAGCTCAATCAATTATTGAACATAAAATAGAGAAAACTAAAAAACCAAAACTAGATTTAAAAGAAGGACAACACTTTAATAAATCCATTTTTGAAAAATTAAAAAGGAAAAATATTATTTATCATGGTTTATTTACCCAAGAAGTACCAATAGATATAAAAAGTACTAAAGGAACCATTGTAATTCCTATAATTGATAGTGAACAAATATCAGCCAGAATAGAAAAAATTAAAAACAAAGAAGACAGAAATAAAATATGATATATTCAAATTGCTACAATACAAGTATTAATAAAATCAACTTTCAAAGAAGGCATTAATACACCAATAGCTTTAATAGCTTACGACCGAAGAATTAAAAATACTCGTGGTTCAGTTTTAGGGATAACTATGGGAAACTTAGCATATAAAACTTTAAAATTTAATTTAGGAATTAAATATGCAATTCCTTTATCCACAAAAAAATTAGATAACAGTATTTATTTAGGATATAAGTTTTCAAGAGAAGAATTAATGGAAGAAGGAGATCAGCCATTTAGTCTAACATATATGGTAGAATATGCTTTAACAAATAGTCACCATAGTATAAATTTTCTAGATCAAGAATCCATTTATTTAGATAAATTATTTGAAGGCATAGCACAAATTAAATAATTACCAATAAACGAGATAACAATAGAAGGAATTAGTAATCAAATTAGACGATCAGTATCATTCAGACCATCTTATATAAAACAATTACCTCTAGAAGAATCCAGAAAGTCCATAAAAGAAGAAAGTGTTGGTCCCAAGTGGTCAGATTAGGTCTAGAGGGGGTGGGGGTGAATAGACCTCTGAAAAATTTCAAAAATTTCTCTAACTTTTCTTATCAGCAGAGTAAGCTGATCAAGAACTCGTGAGACTACTTCACTGATTGCGCACTTAGCTTAATCAGTAGAGTTGACCGCTCATCTGATTTAACTTATTTGATTCAGATATAATAAGAGTTTGAAATACTTGTTTGCAGCGGATATATCAAGTGTTTTTCAACAAATTGTTTTCTTACTTAAAAGATTTTAACCCTAGTTTTTAAACTCCTTTTTAAAATCTTTTGTTTAGTTCGTATGTTCGAAGTCTTTTGAAAATATGCAAGTAAAATGCAGTAAACAAACACACAGAATTTTTATAGTGGTTATATAGACAAGAATGTCTTTTAGTCCACTCTTCCAAGTCACTTAGATCTTAGGTTATACTATAATCACTAAGTTTACAGTATACTCTGCTTGCGCAATTCAACAATTGAAAAGCCACAGGTTCGTGGTAAGAAGTCACAAAGAAATCCTACTCTCTGAAGCTAGATCACTCACTTAGATGGATCTACACTTTTCACAACGTTCTCTATTACATAAATCACTCAAATTTATATTTTGGCTTTGTTTCCTCAACTCGGCTTTGTCAACAGATGACTCGGCTGATGGTGATCTGTACTTGAGTTTTTGAGACTTAGAAGATATTGCTTGCTTTGATTTTCTCTCAGTTGTTGTGTGTCTCTAACTCTTGAATTCAGATCTATTTATACTTGAGGATTTGAATTCTGCCCGTTGAGAAATTGACAGATCTTCAGATTTTCCTCGAGTACTGGTCCTTGTTTCAGAACGGCTTCTGCAACTGTTCACTGTATAGTTCTGCTGTACTTTCTGTCCCGTCGCATTAAATGCACCTTGCTGACCCGAGGTTTTTCTTCAATCATTTGTCTTTAATACCCTTCTATTACAGCATTTATTACACCGAGTGCATTTATTACCGTTGGAATGACTTTCTGATCACTTCTACTCTGCTGATCGAATCTACTCTTCTGATGAACACTCTGCTGATTCAAACCGAACTCATCTGATTTGACTCTGCTGAAATTCACCCGACTGATTCCGAAATCAGCATCAGATCAGTAGTCTTCTTGGACCAAAATTCAACCCTTCTGATTTTACTTGTATTCTCAGATTGAATTTTCTAGAGGTTGCTTCCATTACTTAGCTGATGACTTTTGGAAATCATCAAAACCTCCCTTCACTTCTTCATCTTCATCCAACGGAAAGTGAATATACAAGATTAGAAAGGGAGGTATCAAATTTAAGTAAATATTTTAAAGATAAATTATGAATAATAAACCCGAAAATTGTAAAGAAATATCAAACTTAATTAAATATTATGAAAAAAGATTGGACTATTTAAGAATGACATCTATTAGTACAAAAATATATAAAATGAATAAAGAAATTATAGAAAAAAGAATAAAAGAAGCAAAAAATTCATGTATAATATGTAATTATTCCCAAGAACAAACATCCGCTGCCTCTGACCAATTTTTGGTATCAGAGCCGAGTAACGAAAATGGAGAAAATACTATAAAATACAAGATAAATTACAAAAAGTTAATGAAGAAATCGAATATTATAAAGATAGACTAATAATATACAATTTCTGGAAGTTCACCCTTGTACACCAGGGATATTAGAATTCAAAATAAATATATTAGAAAGACGAAAAACTGATTTTAAATACGAATTACATAAACAGAAATTGATATATCATATAAAAAACAAGGGTAATAATGCAAATATCATCCCTATAGTGAAAACCCTTGAATGGCACTCTTCAAATAAAACTGTTTTGAAAGGGCATTTTTAAAATTCACCCCCCTAAATGTTGACACTTTTTACATACTAGAAAATTGAACGTACAAGTAGTTTTAATTTGATGGGTTTTTATTCCATAAATTAGAGTAAAATTAGTCATTTTATGTCATAAAATATTATATTTTTATGACTGATATTTAATTTACTTTTTATGAAATCTCTTTTTATTAATTATTATAGTTTACTCAAAAAAATGTTTTAAATAGTTGTAATAAAATATAAAATGATGACTGATTTAGTCATGACATCTTATAAAATTTGTTCTAAAATAAGATTATAAGAACATTTTTTAGTTCATTCCATCATAGTAGTTTTCATGTCAATTTTATCCGATGACACATGTCTCATCCGTTTCTTCACAAATTTCACTAAAAATTTCATCGATTGAGCATTTTTTCTTACTAGTTTCACCATTTTTTTCACCAATTTTATCTGAAGTTTCATCGATTCATATGATTTCACTGTTTAAATTTTTTTACCCCATTTTTTCGTCAATTTTTTTTTTCAATTTAAACCATTTTCCCATCAATTTCACCTTGTTTTTGTCGGTTAATAATTAATCCGTTTTCACCTATTTCACTTATTTAACATGTTATTCACATGAATTTTTCATTGATTAAACATATTTTCATCGACTTTAAGCTTTTTTGACTGATTTTACCCATTTTCATTGATTTTATCCATTTTCATCCGTTTCTTTCAAATTTCACTAAATTTTCATCGATTCATATGTTCTCACTGTTTAATTTTTATACCGGTTTATATTTTTTTTTATCGATTTACTCCTTTTTTTTATCGACTATAACATTTTTCATTGTTTTCCAATTTTTTGTCGATTTCTTTTGTTTTTTTTTCTAGTTTAAACCATTTTTCTATCGATTTCTCCAATTAAACTTTTGTTTTAATTGATTTCACTTGTTTTTACCATTTTTACCTATTTTAATGTTTTTTCACTGATTTCAAATGTAATTCACCTAAAATTTTCATTGATTAAAGGTTAGCGATATTATCAGAGCAGCAATTGTTGACACCAAAACAAACATTATATATTTCCAAAAATGCCCCTTATCATCAAAATAAATGTTTTATGGAGTATTATGTTTCCAAGATTTTCTAAATAAGTACAATAATTAATGAGCCTATGTACTTAATTCTTTTTAACATTAGTTGTTGCTTCGTCGTCTTTCAAAAAAAAGTTGTTGCTTCGTCTTCTTCGCCATGACACCAACCATTAGAGCTTCAAAAATTCAAACCATCCACCAACATCAATCCGTCAATCACCAAACCGGAAGATTAAACAATAAAAACTTTGTTTATTTATATAATCTTTTATTCTCTACTCTTGCTTGAGTGATTTGAAACTAACAAAAAATAGATCTGTCAAAATTACGCCATGGAGTATTCCCCAAAGCTAAGATTTTCAATTCCTCCATGAAAAAGGGCAAATAATATGAAGATACATAAATAGATGTAAATTTGAGATAATATTGATTTTGAATCCAGTGTTATTGAATTTAGATCTACTCCAAACCAAACTAGATAAAATATAAAATAGGACTTCAAAAACATGAAAAATTAAATTTGATAAGAGATCCAATATTTTCTTGGGCTATATTTTTCTTGAAAAATTCTCTAGCTCTAAACAATTCAATAATTTTCGAGGGTTTAATTTATTTATTTTTTGCTACAAACTGTGACACTTCTTCCCGTGGAGAGATAATGGAGAATTTGAACAGAGAAAAGAAGACGTGGAGAGATGACGGAGATTTGAACAAAGAAGAACAAACAGAAGAAAGAGGAAGAACATTAATAATTACAGGAACCTCCCCTGAGGTTATGTGTAATTACGGGTTTTTTGCAAGTTAACTCCCTGTGATATGTCTAATGGGCAATTTACCTCCCTGTGAAATAAAAATAGGCAATTTAACTCCCTGTGAAATGAAATAATGAGCAATTTACCTCCTTGTGATATAAAAATAGGCAATTTACCTCCCTATGAAATGAATAATGAGCAATTTAACTCCCTGTGATAAGAATTAATGAGCAATTTAGAGGGAGGCAATGTGCTTCTTTTATAAAAACACAGGGAGTTAAATTGCCTATTTAGAATATCACAGGGAGGTATTTTGCCCTTTTTAGAATATCACAGGGCGGTATTTTGCCCTTTTATTTATCACAAGGAGTTAATTTGCCTATTAAGAATAACACAGGGAATTAATTTGCTATTCACTCTGTAATTACCGTACGTCCAATCCCCTCCGACTATCATAATTACAGGGACCTCCTCTGATGTTTCAAAAGGATTACAAAACCCTAACGGGGACTAACAGACTTGGACGAAATCCGTAAATTGACCGTTATGCCCTCAAGTTTTTTAATTAAAAAAAAAGAATAATTACAGGGACCTCCCTGAGGTTAGGATTAGTTACCGTCCAATCCCCTCCGACTATCATAATTACAGGGACCTCCCCTGACGTTTTAAAAGGATTACAACCCTAACCCCCCACCCCCACCCCACCCCACTCGTCCCTCTCTGCCAGGATCTCTCCTCCAAGTTGTGTTGCCGGCCTGGAAGCCATCGCAGGTCAGGGTTCTTCAACCCAGGCCAACGACGGCCTTACACCTTCCAGGCCGACGGCACGTCCTGGAGGAGTGGGGTGGTTTAGGCGGGGGTTGGGGATGGTGTGGTTGGGGACTGTTTTTGGGGATAATGGTTGGGTCGGGGTTGTGGTAGGGGGGGGGTGGGGTGGATTTGTTTTTAAATAATATATATTAAATTTATTTATTTATTTATAATAATTATTTTTAATATTTATGAATTTATAATAACTATTTTATTAAATCGGATATTTGAATCAATATTTTTACTTTTGTTAAAAAATTATGATTTTTTTAAGTACGGGTTAATTATGAGTATTCTTATAATGTCTAATAATTTATGTTAAAGTTTTTAGTTAAAATTTTATTAATAATTCTAATAAGTTCAAGTTTTTAGTTAAAAATTTACGATTTTTTTAGTATGGGTTAATTATGAACGATATGAGCATTTTTATAATGTCTAACAATTTATTTTCATTTATCCTCGTACTTTTACTTTAAATGTTTTTCAAAATTATTAAAATTATGGATTAAATGTGAAAGTTGAAGGTATTTACATGTTCTACAATATTTTTTCTCATGATTAAAGTTGAATGTATTTAAATTTGTATTAATTTATCCTTGTACTTGGATTTTATTTAGTAAAAAAATTCAAAAAATCAATTATTTTATTATTAAACTATTTTCTTGAATTTATACACAATAAAAATTAATTATAAGGACAAAGTTAAAATATAATATTGATACCCTTTCATAATCTTAAACATTACAATAAATCCCCTTCCAGTTTAAACAACTGAAAAGGGTAAAGTGGGAAATTTAAAAAATATTGGTTGATGACATAAAAAAAAACAGATGGAAACCTAACGATGCAATCCTTTTGCAATGTTAGGGGAGGTCCATGTAATTATGATAGTCGAAGAGGATTGGGCGATAATTACACCTAACCTCAGGGGAGGTCCATGTAATTATCCATTGAAAAAATGGGTATATTAATTAATGATTAGTAAAGAAAAGAGAGAAAAGAGAGAAAAGAAATACTTAAAATGAGAGAAAAATGATAAGGGCAAATTTGAAAATGTATAATTTATGCTCTGGCAGCAACAATTGCTGCTTTGGCAATATTGCTAGCCTTGATTAAATATGTTTTTATCGACATTACGTTTTTTTGATCGATTTTACCCCTTTTTCACTGGTTTTACACGGTTTTACTGGATTTCACTGGTTTCATATTCTTACAAATTCAACTCGAATCAATTTTCATCGATTTCACATATTTTCACCAACTTTACCTTTATTTTAATTGATTTTACCCCTTTTCATCCTTTTTTTCTAATTTCACTCGATTTTTTATATCGATATCAAATGTATTTAAAATTTCACATGTAATTTTTTTTTACCGATTTCACCCGTTTTTTAAACCAACTTCCCAGTGTTCACCAGTTCACCCGGACTTTCATCGATTTCACACGTTTTCATTGATTTCATATATATTTTTATTGATTTCAGCAGTTTTCATCGATTTCACAAGTTTTTTGACCGATTTCACCCATTTATCACGAAAAGAATTCGATGAAGTACGAGGTTATGCATGTCTAGATATTCTTTATATTTTGTTTCTCTAGCCAAGTAAACATTAAGTACTTAGCTAAGTTATGATAATTTTTTGTTCGTAGGTAAGATGCAATTCTATTTTAACTTTTATTTTTTTAATTTTTTTCTTAGTTTGTAAAGTAGAATGATATTTAAGATAATTTAATCTCAATATTTTGTTTTTAGAGGATTGCATATGACTTATATTGTTTTCAATGATACAAGTGACATATTTTTACTTAAAACATATTGTTGCTAAATTAAAATAATTTTATATATATATTTTAGAAGCTATATAAATAAAAGTGTAATATTTTTATGTGTTATATGAGAAGCCTCTCATGATTCAACTCGACTCGATCGGTATGATCATCACCCTAGCTCTATGACGTCATAAACGACAAACTCCCCAACTTCTCCACTAGATCCATTCTGACAGTACTTCAATTTCCGTGATTTTGATCCGGATCTCCATCTACACAACCCGGATTCAACCCAGAAATAAAAAAATCGGTATTTTTGAGGGTTACCTCTTCCTAGAAATTCATTTTGTTTCAACTTAATTCTCAACTCTCCTAAATTTCCAAAGGTAAATCTAAACTACCAAATATAACTTCAAATCTCCTAAATTAACAAATATAAATACAAATCTCCTGATGCATCTCTTACATGCAGGCCCACTAGATTTTGCAAAGTTAGGCAGGCATGCAGACCAATGAATTAGGAGCCAGGGCGGTCCTGAGTTTTTGGTGGTCCTAAGTCAACTTTAAAATTGTGACCCTTAAGTTTTCATGTGCAATTAAATTATGTTAATAACTAATATAATTTTTTGTAAAAATAAAACTATTAATTAGAAAAATAAGAAACAATAATAATATGAATAAAATATAATATCGCTGTGTAAAAAATATCGGTAATACGAGACACATTTCTATTTAATAAGAAAATGATAACATATGTGAATGGGACATAAACACATAAAATCTTAGTAAAATATTACTTAAATATTCTTCTACTAGCATTTTTGAAAGCAAAATCACTAATTAAACTTGCATAACAAATATTTTTCAATCAACAATATGGTTAATCGATTCGATTTATTTTGTGACAATGGTTGATCAGAAGTAAGACTTAATCAACTATAGCTTCGAAAATATTATCTCTACAACTGCAACTGTAACGAGAATACTTAACAATATTCTATAAGCAATCCATCTATTTGAGAAATCAACATTATATAATTTGCAAATCATTCAAGTTTTTTAGTTCTTTTGGTAAAATATATCTTAAGACTCTCAGCTCAGATAATTAAGTCAATCTCATCTATATCATAAGTGTCATTCAAATAATATTCAAGTTTGAAACAATAATTACTTAAAATCTCATCATCAATAGATTTTAACATCATCAAGTCGAATAATTTTTTTTTGATATATTTATATGGATCTCTTGGTCACATGACTCACAACTCCAAAATTTTAAAATTGCAATACAAAGATTCATTTTCTTACTTTTTAATTTATGGGATTTCGTTGATTTAATTGTAAATATGTTGGACTTGATTTTTTTAGCTATGCATTTGGACTTTCCATACTAGAATCTTAGCTCCACAAGCAAAAATAACAAACAATATTTGTATATTTATCACATACATATAAATATATATAATATATTAAAATATTTTGTTATTGGAGGCCCTCGTTCATCGGTGGCCCTAAGCGACCGCATGTGCGGCTTACGCTCAGGGCCGGCCCTGTTAGGAGCAAGCCAAACAAAACCCCACTGCTTTAGGAACTTCGATTATCCTTTTACACGACCTAAACTAAATTAATTAATTAACTAACTAGCCCTCTACATTAATTACCAAACCCAATATCCTAAATTACCCACACATAGTATGATACTGTATCCCAGTGGTTAAAGTTGGAGCCATAGGACTCTTTTATTTTTTGGTTTCCCAAGAGTTTAATCTCTTTCGAGGCGGGTAGGACACATTAAGTGGGTACCTCTCTCAACATGAATTCGAACCTGAGTCCGCTACTTTATAGTGACTAGTACCTTCCACTAGATGTACCTCTACCAACAGGGAGCCATAGGACTCGTCTCTGATGTACTGATTTAATTCACCTTAAAATTATGTGGAACGTATAACAAACCAGAAATACAAGCGAAAAATCAGTAAAACAAAAGCATATATATAGAAAGACAGAAAAATATAAATCAAATATAATTGATCAGTAGTGTTCGATATCATCTTGGCCCGGATAACTCAACGGGTCGGATGATATCATCGGTAATTATCCAATCGGTGTCAGGTTGGTAATTGTGATTGAACTATTGCCTGAACATTTCTTCTGTTTGCAAGTCATCACCTTCGAGCATTCTAACCACTTCCGACATCTTGGGACGTTTGGTTGGAGAGCCTTGTGTGTAGAGTAGAGCTAATTGGATTAACTGCTCCACTTCTTCATCGATGTAATTACCTCGTAAATCAGGGTCAACCAATGTTTCCAACTTTTTCTTCTTGAGAAGTCCCTTCACCTGGAATTATAAGAAGAAATCAATGCATGTTAATGTAAAGCATTCTGACATATGAAAACAGATCGAGAGCATGTGTGAAGAGATAATGCTTACCCAATCAAGTAACATGACATCATCATCATTGGCAAGACGAGCGAGATCGAAAGCTCTCTGCCCAGTAATGAGCTCAAGAAGCATGACCCCGTAACCAAAAACGTCCGTTTTCTCCGAACAGTTACCAGTAGAAAGGTACTCGGGAGCTATATGACCAATTGTTCCAAGTAAAATTGTGTTCACATGAGTATCGTTGTGGTCCATGAGTTTAGCCAACCCAAAATCACAAATAAATGCTTCAAAGTCTTCATCCAACAATATATTAGCAGCCTTGACATCACGATGAATGATTTTACGGTCACAGTGATGGTGCAAATAAGCAAGTCCCCTTGCGGACCCCAGAGCTATCCGTTCCCTTTTTGGCCAATCAAGTGGGGGTTGTGATTCAGGTCGCTCTGCAGTAATGCATCAACAAGCTCATAAGAAATGAATTCAAACATGACAAGTATATATCTAGATATGCATGAAACCAGAATAAACAAATCCATGAAAAGATATTTAAGCCTTTACCTCTTAAGCAAGATGCAACACTTCCATTAGACATATAAGGATAAACGAGCACCCTCTCTGTCGGAGTCATGCAAATGCCATGTAACCAAAGTAAATTCGCATGCACAGTCATGCTGGCTATTTCTATGGTTTTTTGGAAATATTGCTTTCCACCTTGAATGCGTTCTTCTTTTAGTCTTTTAACTGCCACTAAAGATCCATCGGCTAAACGGCCTTTGTAAACTTTACCAAATCCATCTCTGCCAATAATGTTTTTATTGCTAAAATTATCGGATACAACCAGTATTTCACGCAAGGAAAATCTTTTGAACCATCTCAGATCAACTTCTGGATACAATTAAATCCAGAAACAAAAGTGAGAGTTTAGTCATGCAGTATTATTTTTTTTATATATGATGACATTTTATAATCGATCAACTAACCAGGATCATCAAAGAAATGTTTATGTGGCTTCCTTCTTCGGTAATGAGCAAGGGCAATTGCAGGAGCAGCTAATAGACGAGCAAACCGTCCTGCGATGGCTCCAGTACTAGAACTGCTACTGCCAAATACTCAAGTAGATTGAAAATCAAATGGGTGTAATAACCTAATAAAATTTCGATACAAGGGGTTTTTTCATTAATAAAAAAGTACACGAGTAGGAGAGATTTTGCCAATTAGGCAAAGTTCGGGGGCTGCTTTTGCATTTAGCTCAACATAAATTCCCTATCTTTAAACCAAAATTACTTATTTGATCGATTAAATAAAACCCCCAATTACTCAATCCACAACTATTCATTTCAAAAAAGGACCCTTAAGTTTTGAATTAATACAATAAATTACGTACCAGTGACATGATCAAGAGAATCCAAACGTGAACTCAAATCAATGGAACTTGAGCTGCTAAAGCTGGGACAGAGAGCGATTTCCCCAAAGGAGTTCTCTCTTGAGAGTGGCGTCAACAAGCCTTTCCCAATTGTCGTACACCCTCGACATGTATAATTAAATGAACTCAATTAATTCCACTTCAAAAACATATATAGCTTCAAAGCATAAGGAATCGGACTTATATGAACTCATGTGCCCATTAAATTGACAATGGGATGGAGAATATGCACGGGTTTTAAAGACCCACACATGAACGACACATGTTAAATTTCGTTTGAAAATTGACGACAAAACTAAATGTGTCAAGATTGTTTGAATCATGGTATGTAATGTGTTTTTTGAAAAAGCTTGGTACCAAATGTGTTTTTTGGACTAAAGTTTGGTATCAAAAGTGTTTTTTCCTCCTTTTTCCCTACTGAGAAAGTGCTAACTAATTTTATACGTTAATTGCATCGTGTATATATAATGAGTTTTCATCATACTATATCGTCGTCTTAAAGACATATTATGTAATTTTTCACTAAATCACTTAATTATTATGTTGTTACCAAGAAATAAAAGTTGAGATCATAAATACTTAAAATAAAAACTTGAAAATTAAAAATGAACTATATTTACTAAGTATTTCTAACCTAAAATTACATATCTACACAAATATTATTCTAAGCCTACCATTTCAGTGATTTAAACCCTCTTTTACGCTGAGTTTACAATTTACTCATTCTCTCCGGTTTAACCCAATTTTAGTCAAATTTATTATTATTTTGTCGATTTGACCTATTTTCTCACATATTTCACTTTTTTTTTTGTCTATTTAATTCATTTTTTTCTTCTTGTTATTTCATCGATTTGATCATTTTTTATCTCGTGTTTAGCCAATATCATTAATTTTTTTACCGATTTACCCGTCTTTTGCCAGTTTACTCCGTTGTTTTATCGATTGCACCATTTTTTTCGATCTAAACCATTTTTATCATATATATTTTCTTCAAATTTTATCCGGTTTGAACGATTTTAACCATTTCTATGTTTTGAATTTTTTTGGGCTTAAACCATTTAAAAGTTTTCAAATTAACTAAATAATACTTTTTTTTATTCATATAGGCTATAATGCTTTTGAAGATCTTTAATAAGTGATAATTTCTTAAGAATTTTTCATATAAATATCGATTTCACCCGCTTTTACACTGAGTTTACCATTTCGATTTTGTCATTTTACTCGTTCTTTCACCGATGTCACCCTTTCGTGGTTTATTCCATTTGTTAATTAATTCTTTCTTTATCCCCTGTTTAACCCAAATTAGTTGATTTTATCCCATTTGTTAACCAATTCCTCCATTCTCTTCGGTTTAATCCAATTTTAGTCGATTTTGCTTATTCTTTTGTTGATTTATCCTATTTTCACCTTTATTATGCCAACTTAAATAAAAAAAAATTCTTGTTCTTAATTTAATCGATTTGATCCGTTTTTGTTCTTATTATCAGGTGTTTAGTTGATATCATTTTTTTTACCGGTTTTACCCGTGTACCATTGTTTTATCATTGATTTTACCATTTTGTGTATCATATATTTTTAATTGAATTTCATATATTTCATCGATTTTCATGTTCTGACTTTATTTAGCTTAAGCCAATTATAAATTTTTCAGGCAACTAAATAATACATTTTCTTATTATTCATATAGCACGAACATGGCATTTTATTAGGTTCTTTAATGTTTTAGGTTCTTCAATAAGTGATAATTTCATAAGTGTTTTCCAAAGAACTGTCGATTCATCCGCTTTTACACCGAATTTACCATATTCTTTGTTGTTATAACCCCTTTTTTATCGGTTTCACTCGTTTTTTGAGGTTTATCCCGTTTATTAATTAATTCATTCACTCTCTTCGGTTTAACCCAATTTTAGTTGATCTTATCCCATTTATTAATCAATTCACCCATTCTCTCTTATTTAACCAAATTTTAATCGATTTTACTTTTTTTTTTTGTTATGTTGATTTAACTTTTTTTCTCACATATTTCACCTTTTTTTTTGCCAATTTAACTCATCCTTTTGCTCTTTTTCTTTTATCGAGTTGATCCATTTTTCTTGTTATCTCGTGTTTAGCTGATATCATTGAGTTTTTACCAGTTTTACCCATTTTTGCCGGTCTACCCTGTTGTTTTATTAGTTACACCATTTTTTTGCTTTAAATCGTTTTTCTTCTATCTAACCAATTTTTCCATTAATTTTATCATTTTATCATGTATTTTTAATCGAATTTTACCCTTTTCACCGGTTTCAACCATTCCTATGTTTTGAATTTTTTTTGCTTAAGCCAATTATAAATTTTTCAGTTAAATAAATAATACTTTTTACTATTCATATAGCATGGATGTGACAACTCTTCTTTTTCTTTTTGAGGTTTTTTTAATAAGTGGTAATTTCTTAAGAACTTTTCAAAGAGATATCGATTTCACCCACTATTACACTAAGTTTACAATTTCTTTGTTAACACCGATTTCACCCGTTTCTGTGATTTATCTTTTTTTTAATTAATTCACTCATTCTCCTCGATTTGACCCAAATTTAGTCGATTTTATCCAATTTGGTAATCAAATCACCCATTATCCGCGGTTTAACCCAATTTTGATCAATTTACTTATTATTTTGTTGAATTAACCTATTTTTTAAAACAAAAGACAAAAAAAACAAAGATAGAAAAAAATTAATCTCAAAAAGTTCAAACCTTATTTTGTATTCAATATTGATACATCACCATATTGCTTTCTTGATTTTGTTAATATGATTCAGAAAGAAATTTCATTTTTATTCTATTTATACTTCTCTTATCATATATATTGCCCTAATACTTTCACCGTATCTTTTCCTAATTAGACTATACTTATAATTCAATGTCTTTTTTGCGTGAATTTATATCTTGTGATGTGTTTATATATGTGTTGTATTTTGAAGTGTTTATATTGAAGTTTGTCTTGTTAAGTTGATTAGATTTTATTTTTTTTTTCGTTGTTTTGTTATTATCTACTTTTTGGAAGAAAAAAAGGTTTTAATTATTGTTTACTTGATATGAAAGAAAAAGGTGAGGGATATTTGTGTACATCCGTCCTTTTACATGAAAACATGATCCAGGGGCATATGAATATGTTTTCAGATTTTCATTCCATTTTTAACTATTCCCTTTCATTCTATTTTAGATTTCTTGATCCAATATAATTGATTGGTACAAAAATGAGGCCAAATATAATGACATTTAGTCTTAATAAAATATATATTAAAGTAGATTTCTTATCTTAATTATGTTAAAGTATAATTATTCAATTATTTTATTCTACTTACTATTATTTTGATACAACAATGTTTATATTAAAGTAGACTTTTTTTTCATGTAGAAATATGATTATTCAATTATTTTATTTATCATTTAAGTATGGGTATATTAGCCATCACAAAAAATGGAATAAATTTTTGTGACCAACCCATACTTTTATATGTATATAGAACAGATATAGACTAGAAAAGTGAACTTACAATTAGTTTTAGTTTGAGGGATTTTTTTCCATGAATTAGAGTAAAATTAGCCCTTTCATGTCATAAATTATTATATATTTATGACTGATATTTAATTTATTTTTTTATGAAATATATTTTTATTAATTATTATTGTTTACCAAAAAAAATATTGACATTAAATAGTTGTAATAAAATATAAAATTATGACTGATTTAGTCATGATATCTTATAAATTTTGTTCTAAAATAAGATTATAAGAAAATATTTTAGTTCATTCCATCATAGTCATTTTCATGTCTAGTTTATCGGTTATTCACCAATGACACATGTCTCATCCGTTTCTTCACAAATTTCACTCGAACTTTCATCGATTTCACTAGCATTTTTTCTTATTGGTTTCACCAGTTTTTTCAACTTCACTAGTGTTCAAAAATTTCACCCGAAGTTTCATCAATTCATATGTTTCACTGTTTAATTTTTTTACCCCATTTAATATATTTATTTTAGCGATTTTTCTGCTTTTTTTTTAATCGATTATAACATTTTTCATTGTTTTCCCGTTTTTTGTCTATTTTTTTTCCAATTTAAACAATTTTTCACAAATTTCACCTTGTTTTTGTCGATTAAAGTTTAACCTATTTTTACCTATTTCACTTATTTCACATGTTATTCACCTGAATTTTTCATTGATTAAACATGTTTTCAGTTTTCACCGACTTTAAGTTTTTTTGATTGATTTTACCCATTTCCACTGATTTTATCCATTTTCATCCGTTTCTTTACAAATTTTACTCAAATATTCATCGATTCATATGTTCTCACTGTTTATTTTTTTTTAGCGATTTACCCCCTTTTTTAATTGGCTATAACATTTTTCATTGTTTTCCAATTTTTGGTCGATTTGTTTTGTTTTTTTTCTGGTTTAAACCATTTTCCTATCGATTTCTCCAGTTAAACTCTTTCTTTAATTGATTTCACTCGTTATTACCACCTTTACCTATTTTTCATGTTTTTTCACTGATTTCACATGTTATTCACCTGAATTTTTCATTGACTAAATATGTTTTTATCGACTTTACGTTTGTTTTACCGATTTTACCCTTTTTCACTACGTTTTTACCGGGTTTCACTGGTTTCATCATTTATCTTACACATTCAACTCGATTCAATTTTCATTGATTTCATATTTTCACCAACTTTACCTTTATTTTAACCGATTTTACCCATTTTCATCCATTTTTCTCAAATTCACCCAATTTTTTTTATCGATTTTAAATGTATTTACGATTTCATTTGCATTTTTTTCTACTGGTTTCACCCGTTTTTTAACCAACTTCACCAATTCACCCGGACTTTCATCAATTTCACATTTTTTCATTGATTTCATATATATTTTTTTTTATTGATTTCAACAATTTTCATCGATTTCACCAATATTTTTTTTTTACCAATTTCACTCATTTTTCACAAAAAGAATCCCATGAAGTACGAGGTTATACATGTCTTAATATTCTTTATATTTTGCTTCTCTAGCCAACTAATCATTAAGTACTTAGCTAAGTCATGAGCATTTTTGGTTCATAGGTAAGATGCAATTCAAATTTAACCTTTAGTTTTTTTTTCTTAGTATGTATAGGAGAATGATATTTAAGAGAATTTAATCTTAATATTTTATTTTTAGAGGATTGTATGACTTATATTGTTTTCAATGGTACAAGTAACATATTTTTACTTATAATATATTGTTGCTATATTGAAATAATTTTACACATATAAATATTCTAGGAGCTATTTAAAATAACAGTGTTTTTTTTTTTTTTTTTTTATATGTGTTATACGAGAAGAATATTGAAATTATAAAAGGTGATGTAAAATATAATTAATAAATTTTAGGAATTAATGTAGGAGATAAATATAATTAGATTTCATATCTAATTATACCTTAACCATAATTAATAAAAAGATTCCATGTCTAATTATTCTTCTTTAACTATTTTTACATATTTAACATTGAATTAAATATCACTTTACAACTCAATAAGGATATATTAGTCTTCAAAAAAAAAATTAAATTATTCAAACTTATATAATAAGTAATTAAGTATAAATGTATGTATGTACTAAATTCCAGGAATTTGATGTAATTTTTGGAAAAAATCGTGCCGACAATTTCCTCAAAGATGAGTACTGAGAAAGAATGTGTACTTATAGTTTTTTGAGTATTTAAAGTTCTTGAAAAATAATCTGAGAAGGAACAAAAAGAGAATGTTAGTAAGGTAACATGTTGATTGGTTGAGATTTAATATGGGTTTTTGAATTAAAAAAATAAAGGATCTACTATGGGTTCTGAAAATGTAAAAATCATTTTATAATTTATATTAAAACTCCAAGTTCGGGATTTATTGAAATATTTATTTAATAGAGTTATATTGTGGTTGAGTCTTATCAAATTCACTACAGAGCATGCACAAGATAGTTCTAACCTGCTTATTAATTTAACAACCTTTGACCATTCAATACATAATATTTGACAAAATACATCCGTGCTTCCACAGCAATTTGGATTCAATTGCTCCTGAAATGGACCTATTGAGATAAACACTTGCATCATCAAAATTATGTGGAACGTAACAAATTAAAATTCAAATCATTAACAAACACTAAAGTAGAAGTGAGAAATCAAGAAAACAAAAGTATATACAAAGACAGAAAAATATCAATCAAATATAATTGATCAGTTTGTATTCAATATCATCTTGGCCCGGATAACTCAACGGGTCGGATATCATCGGTAATTATCCAATCGGTGTTAGGTTGGTAACTGTGATTGAACTCTTGCCTGAACATTTCTTCCTTCTGCCACTCCTTCCACCTTTCATCCAAGCCATCACCTTCGAGCATCCTAACCACTTCCGACATCTT
The DNA here is from genome assembly GCA_034814905.1 of Penstemon davidsonii. Classification (NCBI taxonomy): domain Eukaryota; kingdom Viridiplantae; phylum Streptophyta; class Magnoliopsida; order Lamiales; family Plantaginaceae; genus Penstemon; species Penstemon davidsonii. The sequence continues at coordinate 13,818,906 of JAYDYQ010002686.1, forward strand.
GGGACGCTCAGTTGGAGAGTCTTGTGTGCAGAGTAGAGCTAATTGGATTAACTGCTCCACTTCTTCATCGATGTAATTACCACGTAAATCAGGGTCAACCAATGTTTCCAAGTTTTCCTCCTTGAGAAGTCCCTTCACCTGGAATTATAAGAAGAAATCAATGCATGTTAGTGTGAAGCATTCTGACATAAGAAAACAGATCGAGAGCATGTGTGAAGAGATAATGCTTACCCAATCGAGTAACAATTCATCATCATCATCTTTGGCAAGACGAGCGAGATCGAAAGCTCTCTGCCCAGTAATGAGCTCAAGAAGCATGACCCCGTAACCATAAACGTCCGTCTTCTCCGAACATTTACCAGTAGAAAGGTACTCGGGAGCTATATGACCAATTGTTCCACGTACAGCTGTGTTCACATGAGTTTCCTTGTGGTCCATGAGTTTAGCTAACCCAAAATCACCAATAATTGCTTCAAAGTCTTCATCCAAAAATATATTAGCAGCCTTAACATCACGATGAATAATTTTTGGGTCACATTGATCATGCAAATAAGCAAGTCCCCTTGCGGACCCCAGTGCTATTCGTTTTCTTTTTGGCCAATCAAGTGGGGGTTGTGATTCAGGTCGCTCTGCAATAACGCATCAACAAGCTCATAAGAAATAAATTCAAACATGACAAGTATATCGTGTAAATTAATCCTTCATATCAAATAGTGAGCAGAATATCCAAACTAACAATTCTCGACTCATATATATCTAGATATGCATGAAATTAGAATAAACAAATGCCATGAAAAGATATTTAAGCTTTTACCTCTTAAGCAAGATGCAACACTTCGATTAGACATATAAGGATAAACGAGCACCCTCTCTGTCGGAGTCATGCAAAAGCCACGCAACCGAAGTAAATTTCTATGCACGGCCATGCTCATAATTTCTACTTCTGTTTGGAACTGAAGCTCTCCACCTTGAGTGCGTTCTTCTTTTAGTCTTTTAACTGCCACTAAAGAACCATCGGCTAAACGGCCTTTGTAAACTTTACCAGATCCACATCTTGCAATAAGGTTTTCATTGCTAAAATTATCGGATGCAACTTGTAGTTCACGCAGGGAAAATCTTTTGAACCATCTCAGATCAACTTCTGGATACAATTAAATTCAGAAACAAAAGTGAGAGTTGAGTTGAGTTGAGTTGAGAATTACTATAATATTATTTTTGTTATATATGATGACATTTTATAATCGATCAACTAACCAGGAATATCAAAGAAATGATTATGTGGCTTCCTTCTTCGGTAATGAGCAAGGGCAATTACAGGAGCAGCTAATAGACGAGCAAACCGTCCTGCGATGGCTCCAGTACTAGAACTGCTGCTGCTGCCAAATACTTCTTGAGATGATGATGTATCTAACTCTACATGCTCAGACCTTCTGCTATTTTTTCTTCTATCTATATAAGAGGTCAAGTAGATTGAAAATCACATTTCAAAAATTGACTCTATAATTTCTTGGATCAAAGAGAACCCAAAGCAGCTCACAAAATCTCCCAATCTTTTTTTTTTTTTTGATAAGCAAATCTCCCAATCTTTACACACACACAAATATCCCAATTGAACAAGGAAAAACCCACAACTGCTTCATGATAATTTCTCAAAGTCTCAATGTTTAAACCATAAACACTTCTCAATTAACTAAAACATTTTTTTTTTTTATTATAACTTCTCACATAGAGTTCACATCTATAAATTGCAAAAACATTTCCGTTCACCTAAGAAAATAACAATAATCTCCCGGTTAACTTTAATAATTGGCAACAATCCCCTGTTCGTTAAAAAATTGACAATAACCCCTATTCGCACTTACAAGGGTATTTCAAATGGGTATAATAACCTAATAAAATTTCGATACAATGGGTTTTTTCATTAATAAAAAAGAACACGGGTAGGAGAGATTTTGCCAATTAGGCAAGGTCCAGGGGCTGCTTTTGTATTTAGCTAACATAAATTCCCCATCTTTAAATCAAAAATACTTAATTGATCGAATAAATAAAACCCACAATTACTCAATCCAGAACCATTCATTTCAAAAAAGGACCCGTAAATTACGTACCATTGACAGGATCAAGAGAATCGAAACGTGAACTCAAATCAATGGAACTTGAGCTGCTTAAGCTGGGACAACGAGCGATTTCCCGAAGGAGTTCTCTCTTTAGAGTGGCTTCAACAAGCCTTTCCCAATTGTCGTACACCCTCGACATGTATAATTAAATGAACTCAATTAATTCCACTTCAAAAGCATACTATATAGTTTCAAAGCATAAGGAATCGGACTTATATTTTTGTCTTAGTAGAAGACTTGTTTTCTGTGTGTAAGAAGACTTCACTTGAGGGAAAAACTAGATATCTTTCTGAGAAATTGTGAAGAATGACCTTTCCACGAACCAAAATTCTAAAAATGATCTTGTGCAAATATTCCTAAATAAACCCTATTTGCAAAAGAAGTCCCTTGACAGTTCAAAAAGAAAAAACGGACCAATAAATTATTCAAATGGGAATGACCGAAGAAATAGCCGATTTACAAAAACAATTAATAGGTATAACTGAAGAAATTGCTGATTTAAAGGAACAATTACTTGTAATAAATAAAATATTAAAAAAAGAAGATATTTATAAATTTTTTGACGAATTCTATAATGAAAAGGAAAATATACCTAAAGAAAAAATAAAAAATTTAAGCTACGAATTAGAGAAAATTAAAGATTTAGTTTTAATAAACAAACAAGACCAAATATTTAGTTCATCTAGAGAACTACGGCCACCAAGGAATTTACTAAAATAATGGAAGAACAAGTAGAGGAAATTAGAAAAATGATTGAACAAATAAACATAATTGAGGAGGAACAAAATATAAGACAAACAAATTTTACAAATAATAATGAAGTAATTTATGGATACGAGTCGGATGATTCTATTCCTGCATATATGGAAAAAGGAGAAAGTAGTCAAATAAAAGAAGAACAACAAGATAATGAAAATAATAAAAAACGAAAGTCTAGTAGGTTTGAATGGATCGATATTGATCCAGAAAACCTTAGAGAAAGAAATGGTTTTTATCAAAGAAAACAAGGAGGATTCCGAAAATTACCAGATGAATATACACCTCATTTACAACAAATAAAACAAGGAATATTAGATGTAGATTGCGCTAGAAACAGAAGGATTAATATACAAGAATGGGCAAACCAAGTAAACCTAATTCTACAAACAGATGATATATTTAAAAATGCCTCAATGGATAATATATGGAATTATATGGTTTTTAAAACAAAAGGAAATGTATTCCAATATCTGAGCGATTATAAATACATTGACCAACTAAAAGAAACAAGCAAAAATAATGTAGAAAAATTTTACTGGTCAGTAATAGCACTTATATGGAAGGAATTTGTTGGTCAAGATCAAATAAATTATGCAGAAAAAGTTACAGAAAAACAAAATGAAATAGCAACCTGGCATTTAAACAGTATGACTATATGTGATATGTGTCAATACGAGAATTATGTTTGTGAATTTTCAAAAAGTTTTTATAGATTAAAACCTGAAAATCAGGAACATACGAAAAAATTACTACTAATAAAATTACCATACCCAATCAATAAAGTTTGTTTAAACAAATTTAATGAAGGAGTAAAAGACGGTACTATAGCAGATAGTCTAGGAGGAGCAATTCTCGTAGGACGAGAATATATAATAGAAAAATGTACACAACTAAATGAAACAAAACTAGTAAAACAAGTTAACAAAGTTTGTTGTGAAGGTAATCCAGGAGTACCACAACAGTATGGGTGTAAGGAACGCAAATATAAAAAGAAATATCATAGAAATAAATATTATAATAAAAAATATAAATGGAAGAAACGACCTTTTCAAAAATATAAAGAAGAGTTTTATAAAAAACCAGAACGATTCTTTAGACGAAAGCAAAACAAAAAATATTGTCCAGAAGGAAAAAAGAAATGTAAATGTTGGTTATGTAAGGAAGAAGGTCACTATGCAAATGAATGCCCAAAAAGAAAAAATAAAGAACAAAAAGAAATTCTAAAAGTAGCAGAGTTAAGAAGTCTAGAACCAATTGAATCTGATATATCAGATATTGAAGAAATATACATATTATTAACCGATTCATATTATGAAACAGAAGAAAGTCATGAGACAGAATTATCTACAGAATCAGAATAGAAGGAACCCAAATTCTACTTTTATAAAGGTAGAAATAAAAGGATATTATTATTTAGCATATATTGATACTAGAGCTAGTATTAGTTTTGCTTCTAAAAATATAAAAGGATTATTTTGGAGAGAAACAGAAAGACCAGTAAGAATTATGATAGCTGATGGAAGTACGCATAAGATAGAATTAGCAAGTTATTTAATAAAATAAAAATTATAGATAAAACTAAAACACCCTATATATTCATGGTACCATCACTCTATAGGCAAGAATCAGGATTTGATATTATTCTAGGAAACAATTTTCTTAGATTATACCATCCCTTTATACAATGGTTAGAATATATAGAACTAAAAGCACCAATAGGAGAAATGATAAAAATCCTGATCATAGATAACCTTGAACGAACAAGACTAAAAATATTTCACATTCTTAATGAAACATTATTTTATATAAAAGAAAATAATAAAACAAGTATTGAAAAAGAAGTTGAAAATCTTTTAGAAGAAACCTGCTCAGAAGACCCGCTAGATGTAAAAATAAATACTAATGAAGAACAAATCACTATAGAATTAAAAGATCCAAAACAAGAAGTAAATGTACCTAATAGGATACCCTATTCAAAGAGAGATATAGAAGAATTTACAAAAGATTGTAAAGAGTTATTAGAAAAGAAATTAATAAGAGAAAGCAGAAGTAGACATGCTGCTCCAGCATTTTATGTAGAAAACCATAATGAAATCAAACGAGGAAAAAGAAGAATGGTAATAAACTACAAAAAGATGAATGATGCCACCATAGGAGATGCACATAAGCTACCTCGAAGAGATTCAATAATGGAAAAAATAAAAGGAATGACTTGGTTTAGCTCCTTAGATGCTAAATCTGGGTATTATCAATTAAGATTACACGAAAATACAAAACCACTAACAGCATTTACTTGTCCTCCGGAAAAACACTATGAATGGAATGTATTACCATTTGGGTTAAAACAAGCACCTGGAATATTTCAAAGGTATATGAGTAAAAACCTAGAAGGATTAGAGGAAATATGTCTTGTATACATAGATGATATTTTAATATTCAGTAATACTTCTAAAGAAGACCATTTAAGAAAAGTAGCACTTGTACTTAAAAGATGTAACAAAAAGGTTTAGTCCTAAGTAAAAAGAGGGCACAAATAGCAAAACAAGAGATTGAATTTTTAGGAACAATAATAAAGTCAAATGGAGAAGTTGAATTACAAAAGCATGTCTTAGAAAAATTACACCTATTCCCAAATAAAATCGAAGATAGAAAGCAATTACAAAGGTTTCTAGGATGTTTAAATTATATATCCGAATTAGGGTATTTAAAAGGATGTGCCAAAGAAAAGAAAAAATTACAAGAGAAAATAAGTACTAAAAAACAATGGTTTTGGGATAAAGAAGATAGTAAAATAGTTGAACGAATAAAACATATCTCGAAAAACTTACCAAAGCTATATAATCCAACTTCCAATGATTATTTAATAATTGAGACTGACGCATCTGACGAAGTCTGGTCAGGATGTATGAAGTGTATACAAACAAAAACACAACAACATGAAGAAGTTAAAGAATCATAAGTATGTAACTTAAACAATGAAATCAGCTCTACGAGCAAAAATATACATGATGATGCCGTATGTAACTTAAACAATGAAATCAGCTCTACGAGCAAAAGCATACATGATACTAATAAATTATTTATGGAGAATTTAGCAGTCAAAAGTCCAGAAATTCTGTGCAGATATATATCCGGAACGTTTTCTGAAACAGAAAAAAGGTATCCCATCCATGAGAAAGAGATACTAGCATGTTTAAGGACATTTAAAAAATGGAGAATTGATCTGTTACCCAAAGAATTTGAGCTTAGAACGGATTCAAAATATCTAACCGGATTCATCAGATACAAGCTACAGGCCAATTACAATCAAGGGCGACTAATAAGATGGCAACTTGAACTAAGCAGATATCCAGCAAAAATAAAATATATAAAAAGTAGCAATACCATTATTGCAGATACATTAACGAGAGAATTCGCATCAGGATAAAATATCTAAATTATGGAAGGAGCAATAGCAACACTGAAGAATCAAGCAAAGCAGATAAAAGGGAACATTGAGGCAAAAATTCGTGAATTACAAGAATTAGAAAAGGCTATACAATCCCTGGATCCAAGTTACAAACCATCAGAGTTTCGCATGCTAAGCGTGGTGGACGAACCAAACAAAAACAAAGGCAAAAACAGAAGAAAAATCCGAACCAAAACTAGAAGTTCCATCAGGTATCAAAATTCAGGAAACATCTTCATCATCATCATCAAAGAAGTATTATGTCATCTTCAACGGACCAGCCAAAGGAGCAATCTTTGATGAATGGCATAAAGCATCACTATACATTAATGGTCACAAAGGAATCATTCATAAGGCATACAAAACTATGGCGGAAGCAAAACTTGCAGTCGAAGAAAACAAAGCGATCTCAGAAGCAGAAATTAAAGCCCAACCATTCAAATCAGCTTTAGTCAAACCAAAAGCAACAATGATAGATCAACCATCTTCTTCAATGAAGGTACTTGGAAAAATAACGAAGTTAACACAGGTACCCACAAGACAGGAACACATGCAGCTCAAAAAAAGTAAATAAGGAAGATTTTCAAGAATACATGAAAATGCTATACAGTTGGACGGAGGAAGATATGACAAAATTCTTTTATCCAACTGAAAAAAGAATAACAGGACCCAAAGCAGTCATCATCAACGGAGCAAGTCCACTAATGACGTATAAATTCTTCCAATGTGGATTAATTGATACGATATACATTGACGAAAACAACACTATTCTCCAAGAATTCAATCATGGAATCCAACAAACAGTGAAAAATTATCGAAAATATTTTGGTAAGGATAGAGAAATATTTTTAAAAATACATAGCTCATATCCCTATTTTAATGAACAAGGTGAAGTACACGTGCCAGCTTATTCACTCATTTACATGGGAGTATCCAATGGGACATATCCAGTTCGTGATCAACCAGTTAAGGAAAATGAAGAAATTCATCAAGTCATAAATACCGGATTAATCTATGGAATTGTTTCCATGTTACAACGATTAACCGAAGAATCAAAAATTAAAATAAATTATAAAAATGAAACCACAATGATATATTCAAATTTTAAGGATAAAATCAAAATTGAAGAATTTAAAACATTCATGGATTTTGAAGAAGACCTACAAGGGGTATTCAACAAATTATTCGATGAAGAAAAACTCCAGATATGTGAGACATTGAAGGAGTTCAAGGCTCACAAATGTATTCATTGCATGGATGAATCCAGTGGAGAAGAAACAATAATCGAAGGATAAAAATGTCAGCAGAAGAAGACAAGAGTGTCGGCAAGAAAATCTGAAGAAATCAAATAGGAAATCTTTACTTTTGAAAAATAGTAGAATCCAATGTAAACAGTTATATGACTTTACTATTATGTAGGACCTACTATTGAAAAAGTAGTAGGATCCAATGTAGATAATTATGTAACTTTACTATTTCGTAGGGCCTAGAATAGATCCTTATCACCTTATGTGATCTGGATGAGTGGAGGAAAATAGCTTCCCCCTCCTATAAATAATGATGTTTAGTTCAGTTGTAAGGTGTGCGAAAATTAATAAAAGAACTTTGCTTCTAAATTTTCTCTCATAAAATCTTGAAGTTGTAACAAACTTCTGAATATGATTTTTTACAAAAAGAGAAATCAATCATAAATCATATCTACAAAGATCCCAAATACTATCAACACAGAGCTCTAAACTCAAGATCAAAAAAAACATATCAGGTATGTATGATTTAGATTTAATTTCAAGAAATCAATTTCTACAATATCATATATTAGGAGTTATAAATAGAACACAAATTGTTCGGTACTCATAGACACAGGAGCATCTTTATCACATGTTCATCCAAGATATATAGTAGCTAGATCTGCAGCACCACGAGTTGTTATAGATACAATAAAAGGAGATAAAACATGTAATGAAAAAACTACTATAGAACTCATGTTTCATGAAGAATTAAGATTTCGTCTTACTATGTATATAGATGAAAGTGATACAGGATCAGATATACTATTAGGTACTGATTTTTTTAGAAAAAATAAGATATGAAATTCATTCACAACATATACAAATAGGAGAAATAAAAATACCAAGAATAAAATTACCTTATTATGAAATAAATAATAAAATATGAGTTCCCCAATAAAAGAATTCGACAGACATATACAATTACTAGAACAAGAAGAAACACTTGGAATATTCTCAGCTCAATCAATTATTGAACATAAAATAGAAAAAACTAAAAAGGCAAAATTAGATTTAAAAGAAGGACAACACTTTAATAAATCTATTTTTGAAAAAATAAAACGAAAAAATATTATCTATCATGGCTTATTTACCCAAGAAGTACCAATAGATATAAAAACCACTAGAGGAACCATTGTAATTCCTATAATTGATAGCGAACAAATAGCAGCTAGAATAGAAAAAATTAGAAACAAAGAAGACAGAAATAAAATAGGATATATTCAAATTGCTACGATACAAGTGTTGATAAAATCAACTTTTAAAGAAGATATTAATTCACCAATAGCTTTAATAGCTTACGACCGAAGAATTAAAGATACTCATGATTCAGTTTTAGGAATAACTATGGGAAACCTAGCATATAAAACATTGAAGTTTAATCTAGGAATTAAATATGCAATTCCTTTATCTACAAAAAATTTAGATAATAGTATTTGTTTAGGATACAAATTTGCAAGAGAAGAACTAATGGAAGAAGGAGATCAACCATTTAGCCTAACATATATGGTAGAATATGCTTTAACAAATAGTCATCATAGTATAAATTTCTTAGATCAAGAATCCATTTATTTAGATAAATTATTTGAAGGAATAGCTCAGATAAAACAATTACCAATGAAAGAAGTAACAATAGAAGGAACTAGTGACCAAATTAGACGATCAATATCGTTTAGATCACCTAACATAAAACAATTACCTTTAGAAAAACCCAAAAATCTAATAAAATCAATAAATAACGAAAATAGTGAATGTACAAAATCCGAAGAAGATAGTGAATATACAAAATTAGAAAAGAAAATTTCGGATTTAGGCAAATATTTAGAAGACAAATTATGAATAATAAACCCGAAAATAATTGTAAACATATATCAGATTTAGTTATACACTACGAAAAAAGATTAGAATATTTAAGATCAACATCGATTAGTACTAAAATGTATAAAATAAATAAATAAATTATAAGAACAAAAATAAAAGAGACCAAAGATTCATGTGTTATATGTAAAGAACAAATTTCCACCAAAAAACAAACATCCGCTGCCTCTGACCAATTTTTGGTATCAGAGCCGAGTAACGAAAATGGAGAAAATACAGAAAATACAAAATAAATTACAAAAAATTAGTGAAGAAATTGAAATTTATGAAGATAAACTAGCTAATATACAATTTTTAGAGGTTCATCATTGCACACCAGGAATATTAGACTTCAAAATAAAGATATTAGAAAGACTAAAAACTGATTATGAATATGAATTACATAAACATAAATTGATATATAAAACAAGTAATAAAATAGAGGGTACTAAAATGCAAATTACAGAAATAAAGAATACTAATGCAAATACCACCTCTACAGGAAAAAGCCCCTGAAGGTCAGTTTTGAAAATTAAACTTTCCAAAAGGCCATTTTTAAAATCCACTCATATGTTTCTTCACATCTTTTCATTTGTATTTGGAAGGAAGAAGCGGCTCCGAAGACCCCTAAATGTCAACACTTTTTCCCTTCTAGAAAAGTGAACGTACAAAGTGGTTTTAATTTCAGAAATTAGAGTAAAAATAGTTATTTTTATTTTTATGTCATAAAATATCATATATTTATGACTGATATTCAATTATATCTATTAATTATTTTTGTTTATTAAAAAAAATGATAGCTTTAAGTAGTTGTAATAAAATATAAAAGGGTAAATTACGAATACCCCCCTCAGGTAAGTTCTAAATACAAAAATCACCCTCACGTATTGGATATTACAAAAATCCCCCTCAGGTTTGTCACCCTCTTACAATTAACCCCTCGCCCATAAAATATTCCAATTTTGCCCTTGGATGTTATTTGTATTGTTTGTAATGTCTTATAAATGTTAGAACTTGGGATCTAATTATTATATCTTTTTAATTAGAAAAGAGATAATTATATATTTACTACCAGAATAATTGATAAAATGTATAATTGTCCATAAGTTTTAATAAATATTACAAAAGAAAAGGTATTTATATATTTATTAGCAATTTAAATTGTAAAATATTAAATTAAATAGAATTTTAATAATATATTTTATAAATATGAATTGTTTACACATTAGTTACAAATTATATTGTATTATAAATTAGATATTTTAATTTATTAAATTTTATATTGTATTATAAATTGAAATATTTATTGAAATTTATGCGAAATTATAAATTATATCAATTATTTTGGTGGTAAATATATGATTATTATTTTTATATTTACAAGATAAAACAATTAACACCCAATTTTTAAAATCTATAACATATTATAAACATTACAAATAACTTTCAAGGGCAAAATTGGAACATTTTAGGGACAAGGGGTTAATTGTAAGAATTTGACAAACCTGAGGGGGATTTTTGTAATACCCAATACGTGAGGGGGATTTTTGTAATTAGGCCTTACCTGAGGGGGGTATTCGTAATTTACCCAATATAAAATGATGACTGATTTAGTCATGCCATCTTATAAAATTTGTTCTAAAATAAGACCATAAGAACATTTTTTAGTTCATTTAATCATAGTAGTTTTCATGCCAAGTTTATCCGTTATTCATCGATGACATATGTCTCATCCGTTTCTTCATAAATTTCACTCGAACTTTCATCGATTTCACGAGCATTTTTCCTTACTGGTTTCACCAGTTTTTTTCACCAACTTCACCAGTGTTCACCAATTTCACCCGAAGTTTCATCGATTCATATGTTTTCAATGTTTATTTTTTTTTTACCCCATTTAATATATTTATTTTAGCGATTTTTCTGCTTTTTTTATTGATAATAACATTTTTATTATTTTCCCATTTTTTCGTCGATTTTTTTTCCAATTTAAACCATTTTTCCACCAATTTCACATTTTTTTGTCGGTTAAAGTTTCACCCGTTTTCACCTATTTTACTTATTTCACATGTTATTCACCTGAATTTTTCATTGATTAAACATTTTTTCTCCGACTTTAAGCTTTTTTGACTGAATTTACCTATTTCCATTGATTTATCCATTTCTACAAATTTCACTCAATTTTTTATCGATTCATATGTTCTCACTGTTTAATTTTTTCATCGGTTTATATCTTTTTGGGTAAATTACGGATACCCGGTAGGTAAGGTCTAATTACAAAAATACCCTTCACGTATTGGGTATTACAAAGATCTCCCTCAAGTTTGTCACTTTCTTACAATTAACACATTGCCCCTAAAATGTTCCACTTTTCCCCTTGAGTGTAAGTTGTAATGCTTAATATCTTATAATGTTAAAACTTGAGTGCTAATTGTTATATTTTATAGATTATAAGAGTTATTATTATATATTTACTACAAAAATAATTGATAAAATTTATAATTGCCCATAAGTTTCAATAAATATTGCAAAAAAAATAAAAATATTTATTTACATATTTATTAACAATTTAAATTTTATAACAATAAATTAAATAGAATTTTTAATAATAATATTTTATAGATATAAACAATTTGTTTACATATTTAGTTAAATGGTTTTATTTTATATATTAACAAGTTTAATAAAATTTATATTGTATTATAAATAAAATATTTCAATTTAATAAAGTGTATATTGTATTATAAATTATAAATTCAATATTAATTAATGCAATAAAAATGCTATTTATTTAATTAGTGTAAATATAATTTTATATTTATATATTTTTTATTATTAAAATTTTATTTAATTTGTTATTATAGAAATTAAATTATTAATAAATATGTAAAAAGAAATGCAATATTCATTGAAATTTATGAGCAATTATAAATTATATCAATTATTTTGAAAGTAAATATATGATTATCATTTTTATAATTCGTAAGATATAACAATTAGCACCCAAATTTTATAATTTATAAGATATTATAAATACTATAAATAACTCCCAAGGGCAAAATTGGAACATTTTAGGGGGTAAGGGCTTAATTGTAAGAAGGCACAAACCTGAGGGGGATTTTGGTAATACCCAATACGTGAGGGTTTTTTTTTGTAGTTAGGCCTTACCTCAGGGGAATATCCGTAATTTACCCATTTTTTTAGCGATTTACCCTTTTATTTGTCGGCTATAACATTTTTCATTGTTTTCCAATTTTTGGTCTATTTTTTTTTCTGTTTAAACCATTTTTGTACCGATTTCTCCCGTTAAACTATTTTTTTAACCGATTTCACTCGTTTTTACCATTTTAACCCATTTTTACCTATTTTTCATGTCTTTTCACTGATTCATGTTATTCACCTGAATTTTTCATTGATTAAATATATTTTTTATCGACTTTATGTTTTTTTGACAGATTTTACCCCTTTTTCACTGGCTTTACACGTTTTTACTGGATTTCACTGGTTTCATCATTTTTCTTACAAATTAAACTCGAATTAATTTTAATTGATTTCACATATTTTCACATTTACCTTTATTTTAACCGATTTTACCCGTTTTCATCCATTTTTCCCAAATTTCACCCGATTTTTTTATCGATTTCAAATGTATTTACGATTTCACATGCAGTTTTTTTACCGGTTTCACCCGTTTTTTAACCAACTTCACCAGTGTTCACCAATTCACCCGGACTTTCATCGATTTCATATGTTTTCATTGGTTTCATATATTCTATTGATTGATTTCAGTAATTTTCATCGATTACACTAGTTTTTTTTTATCAATTTCACTCATTTTTCACGAAAAGAATTCCATGAAGTACGATGTTATGCATGTCTTAATATTATTTACATTTTGCTTCTCTAGCCAAATAAACATTAAGTACTTGATTAGCTAAGTCATGAGCATTTTTTGTTCGTAGGTAAGATGTGATTCTATTTTAACTTTTCATTTTTTAGTTTTTTTTCTTAATCTGTATAGAAGAATGATATTTAAGAAAATTTAATCTTATATTTTGTTTTTAGAGGATTGTATATGACTCATATTGTTTTCAATGATACATGTAACATATTTTTACTTAAAGTATATTGTTGCTAAATTAAAATAATTTTACATATATATTTTAGGAGCTATTTAAAATAACAGTGTTTTTTTCTTATGTTTCTTTTTTTATTTTGTGTTATATGAGAAGAATATTGAAATTATAAAAGTTGATATAAAATATAATTTATAAATTTTAGGACTTAATGTAGGAGATTAATATAATAAGATTATGTCTAATTGTACCTTTACCATAATTAGTATAAAAAGATTCCATGTCTAATTATTCTTCTTCAACTATTCTTATATATATATACCATTGAATTAAATATCACTTTACAACTCAAATAAGAATATTTTAGTCTTAAAAAAAGAAAAAAAAAACTTAAATTATTCACACTTTTATAATAAGTATAAATATAGATGTATGTATGTACTAAATTCCACGGAATTTGATGTAATTTTTGGAAAAAATCGTGCGAAAACTTCCTCAAAATGGGTACTGAGAAGGAATTTGCGACTCGTGTGCTTATAGTTTTTGAGTATTTAAAGTTCTTGAACAATAATCTGAGAAGGAACAAAAAGAGACTGTTAGTAAGGTAACATGTTGATTGGCTGAGATTTAATATGGGTTTTTGGATAAAAAAAAATATCTAACATGGGTTTTGTTTGTACCCAAAAAATCACCCTCGATAAATCGAGGAGTAATAGTGTGATAATGGACCGAACCCAATAGGAAGAGCCAAGTGAATTGGATCAGGATCGGACCCACTCTGATCCGGAAATCAATCCGACCGAAGTTGAACGGGTCACGAGCCCAATTAGAGATACGGCCCAATTTGATAATTAATTAATTTTGGCTAAGTGTAAATTAATTAATGAATAAATTAATTAATAAATGGGCCAGAGTCAATTAATTAATAAAACCAAATGATGGTTAAAAACAGACAAGCCCAATGAGCCCAATAGATGATCTTTGGCTATTATAAATTAATTAGCTAAGTTAATTAGTTAATTAATTGTGCCAAAGATTAGTGATTGACCCATATAATAACTAAGGCCAATAAACCAAGTAATTAATTAAATAATTAATTACAATTATCACATAAGGATTAATGGGCCGATTACTTCCAACCGATCCAGAACGACCCATGGCCCAGCCGATGAAATCGGCCCAGCAATGAAACAGCTACTTAATTAATTATGAAGATAATTAATTAAAGTAAGGGATAATTATAAAAGCCACACAATTAGCTGGCTATTCAAATTGAACACAACTAATTCCCTAGAATCTCTCAAAGTGGTTACACTAATTGACAGAACACATTTTGAGCTGCTCACAACTGCCGAAATCATATCTGGAAAATTGTACAAGAGAAAAGAAGAAAGAAGCAACCGCCAAGTAGTGGAGAAAGTGGAGCTTGTGGAAGTAGTGGAGAAAGTGGAGGACAAACAACATCAGCCGATCAGTTTCTGGCAGACACCTATAAATACAAGGGGGCTGCCATACAGACACAACACAACTCAATCAATCAACAAATCAGTCTACACTGAAATCGGCTCAACGCCTCTCCGGAAGTCCAGCATACGCTGCTTCTGTCAGTCAGTCAGCCTCGCCAATTCCTTGACATCAATCGTCAATCCTCTGCAACCAGCAGGACATGGCCGCCTGAAGTCTAGCACCGCCGCTCAAAGTAAGCCGCAAAGCTACTTCCGCCGTCAGCAAAGCTGTCTCGAGCGAAACCATTCGATATCAAGCAAAATAGCACGCTGCAACGTCATGTAAGTGCCCACGTAATTACATGGCAACCTCGTCAAGTAGCCATCTGTTTGACGAGTTCGCTGTCAAGTAGCCATCTGCTTGATAGCAATCGGTTGAGTAGCCATCTGCTCAATTGATGCCCTTTCCAGCGGCCACCCGTTGGTCAGGAGCCCGATTGGTAGCCACCTGCCAAGGTTGGGCGACCCATTGATGATGGTTCTCTGTCATCAGTGTTACTTTCTGTCAACAAGCTGTACTATCATATATCATCAGCTCATTTGGTGGGTCTACCTGCCAATCAAGGAGTATTTTTTCAGAACTTATTGTAGTCATCAACTCATCTAGCAAACATATGCCGACACAGGAGACTAATTTATCGTTTTGCATGTTTTGTAATGTTTGTAAATCGGGGAACTCATTGTAGGCTAAGACTCATATGTTTAGTTTACAATTCAATTAATAGAAGTATTTGGCCCATATCTCTTGATTTTATTAAAGCATGTTTTACGTCAGATGATTTTCATTGAGGCATGATCAATATGTTAGTCAAGCTGATATAATTTAAACTGATTGATTATCAACTCAATTGCTGATTTGTAAATGCATTGATGTATTGAGTAAGCCATCAATTGGCTGTAAAACTTTGGCATTTCAGGAAGGTTATCATAAATTATTTAAGTCCTGCGGCCAGACAGGCATGGAAAAGAACTAGGGGTAGTGTTTGCCTACTCTGCCATAATCAATTGATTAGAAGTCAGTTTCAACAGGACATCTTACATTGATATCAATATGTCCTTATCAGGACATTTACTTATGTCTTACATCGATATCAACATGTCCAATTTTTAAATCGTTATGTTTGCACGCACAAACATTGGCACGCCCGCACGCATTACACATCATATCGAGCCATTTGCACATCGAGGCAATTGGTGTCAAATTTATAGCAAACAGGTTTCAAAAATGTAAAAATCATTTTTTAATTATTTTAAAACTCCAAGTTGGGGATTTATTGAAATATTTATTTAATCGAGTTACATTGTGGTTGAGTCTCTCAAATTCACACCAGAGCATGGTACAAAAATAAAATAGAAAACCCATGCAAAACTTTGGTTTTGAATTTTTAAATTCTCTACAATCTTCAATTACTGAGCCAAAATATATCCAGAGAGAGAAGTGTTCCATACTAATGCATAATTTCTGTAATGATAACAGAAATACAATTCAAAGCTAATTTTCGAATGGCCAATGATTTGTCATAAAAACATTCATCATCCAAATTCATCAATTTTGCCAGAAGTTTATTCATACAATCATTCACAAGATAGTTCTGAAAAAATGAACCTGCTTATTAATTTAACAACCTCTGACTATTCTATACATAATATTTGTCAAAATGGTAAAATCGAAAAAATAAAATACATTCGTGCTTCCACAGCAATTTGGATTCAATTGCACCTGAAATGGACCTATTGAGATAAACACTTGCATCATCAAAATTATGTGGAACGTAACAAAAAATCAAATCATTAACAAACACTAAAGGTAGAAGAGAGAAATCAAGAAAACAAAAGTATATATAAAAACAGAAAAATATCAATCAAATATGCACCCATAATTGATCAGTTGTGTTCAATATCATCTTGGCCCGGATTCTTCTAGTAAAGTTCTCTTGTTGAACACTCAATAAACATTATTAATAAAAGAGTATCCTACAAAAACAGCTTCATCGGCTTTTTTAGCAAAAGCAGTCAACTGACTTTTACCATTATTTAAGACAAAACATTTACAACCAAAATGCGCAAATAATGAATATTAGGCTTTCTGTTATTCCAGAGCTCATATGGTGTTTTGTTTGACTTTTGTTGATCATGCAACGGTTTTTGGGTATAGCATGATGTATTTGTAGCTTCTGCCCAAAATTTTTGTGGAAGCTTCACCTCAGCTATCATCGTTCTTGTTGCTTCCTTTAGAGTTCCGTTTCTCCTTTCAGCAACTTCATTTTGTTGTGGTGTCCTGGCAGCAGAGTACTCATGACTGATTCATTTTGATTTACAGTAATCTTCAACAGTCGAGTTAGTATACTCAGTGCCCCTATCTAATCTGATTCGTAGAATCTTCAAGTTTTTCTCACTCTGAATCATTTTCATCTGGTGAGATGTTCCTTGGTTTCACTCTTCTTTTTCATGAAAATCACCCAAGTATATATGACTTTGCCGCTGTTCTGTCCCGACCAGAACGGCGGCGGAATATCCCGACCAAAACGGCATCGGAGGGGAGGAATGGGTGATGGTGTGGGTTAGGGTTTGGGTGGAGATTGGGAATGAATTTTGGAGAGGGTAGGAAATAAAATGAGAGGGTAAAATTGGTAATTGAAAAATGTTGTAATTGGTAGAATTGCAAAATTCAGGTGTACATCCAATTTTCTCATACACAATAGTTTGAAAAAGTGTAAGGATCATACACACCATACACGACTTAATGGCTAGGATTAGTCTTGCTTTATATCCAATGGTTTGGAAAACTTTCGGCAAATGACTCTTCTACATTGCACGAGTCAAAATAGAATACCCCATATAACTTCCAATATCCCAATATACTAAATTAATTAATTCCTAAACATCCCTTCCGACCACCGGTTTACTCGATCATCCCTAGTGAAGTTTAACACACACGATTCAACTCGACTCGATTGGTATAATCATCAACCTAGCTCTACGACGTCATAAACGACAACCTCCCCAATTTCTCCACTAGATCCATTCCGACAGTACTTCAGTTTTCATAATTTCGATCCGGATCTCCATCTCCACCACCCGGATTCAATTTCGCTAGCTCCTTTGCACTCAAGGAATCGATGACTTCTCCAGCAATAAGAAAATCGGTATTTTTGAGGGCTAGCTCTTCCTAGAAATCCATTTTGTTTTAACTTAATTCTCAACCAAGTCTCCTAAATTTCCAAAGGTAAATCTAAACTACCAAAAATAACTTCAAATCTCCTGATTCGTCTCTTAGGCATGCAAAACAAAACCCCCACTAGATTTTGCAAAGTTACGCAGGCAAAACAAAACCCCCACTTCTTTTGGGAACTTTGATTATCCTTTTACACGACCTAAACTAAATTAATTTATGGGTAAAATACAGTGTAGTACCCTAAAGTATGGATGATGTATCACTGTAGTCCCTGAAGTATTGAACGAGACACTTTGGGTCTATTTGGATGGGTTTTGGCTCGGTTTCGCGGGTCTCGGTTTAAAAGAAATGGTTTTGGTGGTTTCGATAAAACCTTTGAGACCTCATTTGGATAGGTTTTGGCTGTTGGATTTTGTAGTTTGAATAAGTTGAAACCCCACTTGGATTGGGTTTGGATGTTGGGGTTTAAGGGAAAAAGTAGATGGTAGGTGTCAAATCAATGTCTTTTTTAGTGAAATTTGTGGAAAAAAATAGGTGGTAGGCATCAAATCAATGTTTTATATGTTTGAAGAGTTTGAGTATGAGTTTCTGAATATGTTTTTTATGGTTTTATGGTTTTGGCGAAAATTCATTTGGAGGGATTTTGCCTCGGTCTCGTGAAACTCGCGAGACCGGGCCAAAATCCATCCACATACACCCTTTAGTCCCGTCCGTCCATGGCTCTTAAATGATTTTTTTATTTTTTTGTTATTGTTATACCCTTGATATTTTTGTTCCCATTTTACCTTTTTTACTTCTACAAATAGTTTTATATACTCATTTTTATCCATTTCACTACAAAACAAATAATTCTAGATCCACTTCTATCATTTTATTGTTACTTTTGTTTAAGATTTTTTCTTTTCTTCCCATTATTTCCAACATTGAACGGTTCAAAATTAATTTTATCGTATTCATTTCAAATAATTGCATTTTATTAATCAACTAGGATAATCTTTCCCATGGAACTAGGCAATGAAATGTAGGAACGGATTAAAAAAGTATATTGTATTATAATCTCTCACTCAATTCACAAACACTATTAAAAACTCATGCAATTACAAACAAACAAAATCAGTTAAGGTTGCACTTGCATAATTAAACTCCAAAATGTATTTCCCATCAGTAATAACATTCAAAACAAAACAATTGTTGTGCCAAAAAATGACAAGTTTAATTCCAGGTTTCAATATGTATTAACATACCAACCTAAATATTTAACGGGAGCATTGTACTACAAGTAAAACTTCTGAGTATCTAAGCAAAAACTCATGTAACTGGTCTTTTAGGATCTCTATATACTGTGATTGAACTCGTCTTGCCTAAACTCCTCCCACCTTTCAGCCAAGCCATCACCTTCGAGCATACTAACCACCTCCGACATCTTGGGACTTTCGGTTGGAGAGCCTTGTGTGCAGAGTAGAGGTAATTGGATTAACTGCTCCACTTCTTCGTAAATCAGGGTCAACCAATGTTTCCAACTTTCTCTCCTCGAGAAGTCCCTTCACCTGGAATTATAAAAAGAAATCAATGCATGTTAATGTGAAGCATTCTGACATACGAAAACAGATCGAGAGCATGTGTGAAGAGATATTGCTTACCCAATCAAGTAACATGACATCATCATTATTGGCAAGACGAGCGAAATCAAAAGCTCTCTGCCCAGTAATGAGCTCAAGAAGCATGACCCCGTAACCAAAAACGTCCGTTCTATCCGAACATTTACCAGTAGAAAGGTACTCGGGAGCTATATGACCAATTGTTCCACGTACAACTGTGTTCACATGAGTATCCTTGTGGTCCATGAGTTTAGCCAACCCAAAACCACCAATAAATGCTTCAAAGTCTTCATCCAAAAATATATTAGCAGCCTTAACATCACGATGAATAATTTTACGGTCACAGTGATGGTGCAAATAAGCAAGTCACCTTGCGGACCCCAGAGCTATCCGTTTCCTTTTTGGCCAATCAAGTGGGAGTTGTGATTCAGGTCGCTCTGCAACAATGTTATTAAAACCGGACCGGACCGGCCGGTCGGACCGGTTCGACCGTGAACCGGTGCCCTCTCCGGTCCGGACTACCCATTAAAACCGGATGCTTTCAGAACCAGTACGAACCGCTCAGAACCGGTCAAAAACCGGCGAACCGGTGAACCGGTGACCCGGTCTGACCCGCGGTTCCCAACTTTCTCTATTAAAAAAAAAAAAAAAAAAAAGTTAGGGTTTTATAACCCAAATTCTGCACGCTGAAAATTGAGGAGAAACCTTAGGTGGCAGCTGAAGGTAAACAAATCCTTCTTTTCTCTTCAATTTTTTTTTTCTTCTTCTTTTCTTTCAATCTCCTTCAAAATCCTTCTTTTTCTAGTCAATCTTCCTGCTAATTTGAGAATGTTGATACTTCAAACTTCACCCAACAACAAAGAATTCTATAGTATTTTAATAAGTTTATCTCTTTGTGAAGATGTGTGTATTTTGATTCTTGAAGCCCAGGAAAAGAGGAATTTTTTTGATATATGTACGTAATTGGAGCAAAAATTGAAGATGAAAATGCTATAAAAGAAGGAAGAATTGGAAGTTTGGTTGTTTCTAAATGGGGCGGCTAAGATAATGAGAATTGAGTGAAGGAAGACATTAAATAAATGGGGAAGTGGGTTTTAGTCTTTTAAGAAAATAATTAAGGAGATCAAAAGTCTATTGAATTCTTTTTCTTTTCTCAATGTAATTTTTTTTTCTGCAATGTATTGGGAGATCAAAAGTCTAGTATTCAAATCTTTTTTATTTACAATCTTTTGTGTGTGCCCATGAGTGTCTGTTTAATTTGGATCATATATAAATATTATATGATATATCACAGTATTTTTTCTTCTGGTCTGTATTATAAATAACAAGTAATGAAAGAATTTTAGAAAATAAATAATACTTATGATGTCATCACCGGTTCAACCAGTGGTTGAACCGGTTGAACCGGTCAAACCGGTAACCAATTGAGTTACCGGTTCGATCTCCGGTCCGGTTATGAAAACATTGCTCTGCAATAATGTATCAACAAGCTCATAAGAAATGAATTCAAACATGACAAGTATATCATGTAAATTAATCCTTCATATCAAATAATGTGCAGAATATCCAAACTAACAAATATCGACTATTATATATATCTAGATATGCATGAAACCAAATAAAACAAATGCCATGAAAAGATATTTAAGCTTTTACCTCTTAAGCAAGATGCAACACTTCCATTAGACATATAAGGATATACGAGCACCCTCTCTGTAGGAGTCATGCAAAAGCCACGCAACCGGAGTAAATTTCTATGCAATGCCATGCTGGCTATTTCTATGGTTGTTTGGAAATATTGCTCATCACCTTGAGTGCGTTCTTCTTTTAGTCTTTTAACTGCCACTGGAGAACCATCGAATAAACGGCCTTTGTAAACTTTACCAGATCCATCTCTTCCAATAAGGTTTTTATTGCTGAAATTATCGGATGCAACTTGTAGTTCAAGCAGGGAAAATCTTTTCAACCATCTCAGATCAAAATCTGGATACAATTAAATTCATAAACAAAAGTGAGAGTTGAGTTGAGAATTACTATAGTATTATTTTTGTTATATATGATGACATTTTATAATCGATCAACTAACCAGGATCATCAAAGAAATGTTTATGTGGCTTCCTTCTTCGATAATGAGCAAGGGAAATTACAGGAGCAGCTAATAGACGAGCAAACCGTCCTGCGATGGCTCCAGTACTAGAACTGCTGCTGCTGCCAAATACTTCTTGAGATAATGATGTATCTAACTCTACATGCTCAGACCTTATGCTATTTTTTCTTCTATCTATATAAGAGGTCAAGTAGATTGAAAATCACATTTCAAAAATTGACTATATAATTTCTTGGATGAAAGAGAACCCAAAGCAGCTCACAAAATCTCCCAATCTTTACACACACAAATATCCCAATTGAACAAGGAAAAACCCACAATTGCTTCATGATAATATTTCAAAGTCCCAATGTTTGAACCAGAAACACTTCTCAAATTAACTAAAACATATATTTTTTTAAACTAGAAAGGCCTGACTAACCAATTTCTCAAATTGTTAAATTTTTTGCTTATTTTTTTTTTTATTATTATTCAAGAAAATTAAACAAATACAAATACATAAAATTTCGACTAAATAACTTTACTTATTAAGTTGTTACCAATGAATCAAAGTTGAGATCATAAATACCTAATAACAAAACTTAAAAATTAAAAATGAACTATAATCACTAATTATTTATTCTTAAACTATTATTTGAACGAACTGACAACATTAATTCTTTTCTTTCTTGTCCTTGATATTTTGGAAAGTTATCTTTTCAAATGATTTGACTATATTTTTGTCTTTCTTTTTCTTTAATTTATCAAGCGCCTTTTGTCACCCAAAATTCAAAGCGACGAAGTCTTCTCTGACCTTCTTTGTAATTCGCCTTTTTTTAGTTTCTACATCAGTTTCAACTTTTTTTTGCATTGATGTCATTTGTTATGTCATCATCATCTTGACCTTCATTTGGAATTTCACTAGGGACGTAGTCTTCTTTTTCTTTTTTGTGATTCGTTTTTTCTTTCTTTCAGAAGTTTTTACATTTGTCCCAACTTTTTTTGCAATGACGTCTTTTGTTATTTCATCATCATCTTGAACTTCAATTGTATTTCAGTGGGGATGTAGTCTTCTTTTTTCCTTTTTGTGATTCGCCTCTCTTACCTACCGTAGTTTCGATTGATCATAACTTTTTCTAGTATTGATTCGTTGGACGTGGTTTGCTATTGCTATGTGTGATAAATTATTAATATAAAAAACTAAGAAAACCGCTATTAGAAATAATGTATTATATACTATCAGAATCATATCATAGCGGTATTGGTCATATTCCTCTTGTATATGGCATGCCTCAAAACTTTTGGGGTATTCGTGGACCATAAGGTCGACAAAGAAGAAGTCAAGTCCAAAAATAAAATAAAAAACGTGAACGTGATGATTTTTTATGTATAATTCGTATTTCTTTATTTTATTTGAGTTTTACTCATATTATTAACATATATTATCATCAAGTTATATTAGCTACTACAATCCATTTTCAATTGATATACTCTTTTAGTGGTATAGAACTATAGATTATTACATCAATGAAAGAAATACACTTTAAAGTTTTCCTACAACACTTTAACCTACTTTACACATTTTTAATGGAAGTTTCAATCACTTATTTATCATTAATTCTGACTCCTTTGTTTTTGTATTTCTAGTAAACCTATTTGTATCGATTTAACCTGCCTTTACATTGAGGCTATCAATTTTTTTTTGTTATTTAAATATGTTTTTTCACCGATTTCACCTGTTTTTTGTGTTTTATCCTATTTTTTAATCAATTTCACCCATTCTATCCGGTTTAATCAATTTTAATCGATTTTTACTTTTTTATTTAACCCATTTTCTTACCTATTTCACAATTTCTTTGCCAAGTTTAATCAATTTTTTGTTTTTATCTTTTATCAATTTAACCATTTTTTTTGTTGTCCAAGTTAATCTAGCCAATTTTTTGAGTAAAAATATATCACCTTTTTTTTCTTCAGGTTCTACATATTTTTTGCCTATTCACTCATTTTTTCATCGATTTCACCAATTTTTCAATTCATTTTGTTACAATTTCAGGCAAAATTGGATTTTAGCATATGTTGTGTATTCTTTGTGCATGCAAGTCTGATGCTATATCAAATTCAACGATATGTATATTTATATTGCTTATATTTTAGCATATATATGTAGCAAGGGAAATATGCTACTACCATTGTTGAGAAAAATAAGTTAATTATCACAATGAATCAACGAACATTTCTCAAAAAAAAAAAAAAAATGAAATGAATCAGCAAACTTGGACTGGACGAACATAAATTCGATAAAGTCTATTAAATAATGTTACTCAATACCAGATAAGTTGTAGATTTGTGAAACTTTTGATTTTTTTTTTTTGATTTTTAGTTATTCTCCAATTTATTAAGACTTTTTCAAAGAAATATTGATTTTACTCGCTTTTACACTGAGTTTATCGTTTCTTTTTTGTTATTTTAGCCCGTTCTTTCACTGATTTCACTCGTTTATTGTGGTTCATCACATTTCTTAATCAATCCATAAAGTGATAACTTTTTAAGAATTTTCCAAAGTAATTTCAAAGAAATATAAAGTAATAGTTTTAATTTTTTTTTTACTATTAATATTTTAATGAGTTGCAAAACCTTAAAAGATAATTATAATAAGGTTGATGTAGGATAGACTTCTTGTCTAATTATATTTCTAAGATTCTTTGATTTTACCTTTTTGTCATAAAATTAAATATACAGTATAATTTAAATAGGGGTATATTAGTCTTCACAAAAGAGGAAGAAATTTTCTTCGCCAGACTCGTACTTTTGTTTTTATCGATTTTGCCAATTTTTTGCAGTTTTTACCTTGTTATTTTTATCAATTGCACCATTTTTTCTGCTTTAACTCGCTTTTTTTTCTTCTATCTAACCCATTTTTCCATTGATTTACCATTTTTTATCATATATTTTTTAATCGAATGTTACCCATTTTTACTGATTTTAACCATTTTTATGTTTCGACTTTTTTTGGCTTAAGCCATTATATGTTTTTTAGTTAAACTAAATAGTATTTTTTTTATTCATGCAGCACAAATGTGGAATTTTTTTTCTGAGGGTCTTTAATAAGTGATAACTTTTTAAGAACTTTTCAAAGTAATTTCGAAGAAATATAAAGTAATATTTTTTAATTTTTTTTTTACTATTATTATTTTTAATGATAACTTCTCACATAAATTTCACATCTATAAAATGCGAAAACACTTCCCTTCACCTAAAAAAATAACAATAATCCCCCGGTTAACTTTAATAATTGGCAACAATCCCCACTTCGTTAAAAATTAACAATAACCCCTAATTTCAAATGGGTGTAATAACTGAATAAAATGTCGATACAAGGGGTTTTGCATTTAGCTCAACATAAATTCCCTATCTTTAAATAAAAAATACTTAATTGATCGAATAAATAAAACCCACAATTACTCAATCCACAACAATTCATTTCAAGAGAATTACGTACCATTGACATGATCAAGAGAATCGAAACGTGAACTCAAATCAATGGAACTCTCTTGAGAGTGGCTTAAGCTGGGACAAAGTGCGATTTCCCGAATGAGTTCTCTCTTGAGAGTGGCTTCAACAAGCCTTTCCCAATTGTCGTACACCCTCGACATGTATAATTAAATGAACTCAATTAATTCCACTTCAAAAGCATACTATATAGTTTCAAAGCATAAGGAATCGGACTTATATTTTTGTCTTAGTAGAAGACTTGTTTTCTGTGTGAAGACGAAGACGATTTGAAGGAAGAAAATAATTAATTTTCTTCACATCTCATCAGTTGTATTTGGAAGGAAGCCGCTCCGAAGACCCCCAATGTTTGACACTTTTTACCCTTCTAGAAAAGTGAACGTAAAGGGTTTTAATTTCATGCGTATTCAGGGCCGGTCCTAGACATTCGGGGGCCCTAGGCGAATTTTAAAATCGAGGCCCTATTTTTTCAAAAAAAATATACTCAAAATGTTAAAAGAAAATATACATATTAAATATTGATATTTTATTCCAAATACATAATTACATGACAAATCCACTTAATATTTTATAATGATTTACTTGTGAATATATTTTATAATTTTTAATTTTAAAAATATAATTTTAGCGAAAGCTAAATTTATAAGTATATATGAACTGAATGTAATTTCACAACAAGTGTACGCCATTAAATTTAATTTTTTTCTTGTTATCAAGATCAATATTAGTTATTGATAATAATGTTACATCAAAGATTCACATAATTGTCATAAAGTTAAGTTAAATTATATTATAAAGAACATTAAAGAAAATTGTGTTATTTTTAGTGTTAATAAGAAGGAAAAATTCAGAAAAACACTTAAACTAATAATAAAAAAAAAGATTAACATAATAATTACTACGAACAAAGAAAAAATGAGGAACAATTATTAAGAAATAAAAAGTTAAAAGAACCAATTAACATATACGATAGTGTTGGGTTTCGACCAATCCTCCCATTGTGTAAATTAAAAAAAAAAAAAAAACTAACAATATTTAGTTTAGGGGGGCCAATATTTTTTTGTTGGTTGCACTCAATATTTTTTTTAGTATTTTGATAAAATGAAAATAAAAAAAGTCATAATAAAGTAATGTAACTACAATTGATAAAATATAAATATCTAAAAAAAAAATAGTTTCATTTAAACTATAATCGACAATGTTTTATAGAGTACAAAGGGTCTATGATCGAATATGTGTTAAAAGGATCAACAATTTCTTTTTAAAAATTATATAAAAGCTACTAATCTAAACAAGAACTCGTTTAGATTACATTATTAAATTTATTTTTAGTGAAAATTATAACATAAAATGTATGTTTGTAAAAAATCTTAAAACTAGAAGAAACAATTGTTAAAACAAAAGCAAAAAAAGAGGTGTCAAATATATATTAATAGTTAATATAACATAATAATATATATTAATCATATGCACCTTGAGAAAGAAAAAAGAAACATAAAATAATAAATATTTGATATGTTTGAATGGAGAATCGAACCCACATCATAGGGTTTAAACAAAAACAACTTTACCAATTGTGCTAGTTAAGAATTTTGGAATAATTTAACAATAATTTATTATTAATAATATTTATTTGGGGACCATCATATATATAAAATTTTGGGGCCCCTTTACAACGGGGCCCTAGGCACCGGCCCAAGTTGCCTAGCACTTGGGCCGGCACTGTGCGTATTTTTCGTAAATTAGAGTAAATTGGCCATTTTTATGCCATAAAATATCATATATTTATGATTATTATTCAATTTATATTTATTAATTATTATTGTTTATCAAATTTGTTCTAAAATAAGATCATAAGAACATTTTTTAGTTCATTCTATAATAGTAGTTTTCATGTCAAGTTTATCCGTTATTCACCGATGACACATCTCATCCTTTTCTTCACAAATTTCACTCGAACTTTCATTGATTTCACTAGCATTTTTTCTTACTGGTTTCACCAGTTTTTTGAACTTCACCAGTGTTCACAAATTTCACCAGAAGTTTCATCGATTCATATGTTTTCACTGTTTAATTTTTTACCCCATTTTTAGCGATTTTTCTGCTTTTTTTTTTTATCGATTATAACATTTTTCATTGTTTTTCCGTTCTTCGTCAAATTTTTTTCCAATTTAAATCATTTTCCCACCAATTTCACCTTGTTTTTGTCGATTAAAGCTTAATCTATTTTTACCTATTTCACATATTATTCACCTGAATTTTTCATTGATTAAACACGTTTTCACAGACTTTAAGTTTTTTTGATTGATTTTACCCATTTCCACTGATTTTATCCATTTTTACCCTTTTCTTTACAAATTTCACTCTAATATTCATCGATTCATATGTACTCGCTGTTTAATTTTTTTTACCGATTTATATTTTTGTTAGCGATTTACCCCTTTTTTTTATCAGCTATAACATTTTTCATTGTTTTCCAATTTTTGGTCGATTTCTTTTGTATTTTTCTGGTTTAAACCATTTTCCTACCGATTTCTCCAGTTAAATACTTTTTTAATTGATTTCACTCGTTATTACCACTTTTAGCTATTTTCATGTTTTTTCACTGATTTCACATGTTATTCACCTGAATTTTTCATTGATTAAATATATTTTTATTGACTTTACGTTTGTTTGACTTATTTTAACCTTTTTTCACTGGCTTTACACGTTTTTAAAATGTTTCACTGGTTTCATCGTTTTTCTTACAAATTCAACTCGAATCAGTTTCCATTGATTTCACATATTTTCACCAACTTTACCTTTATTTTAACCGTTACCCGTTTTCATCCATTTTTCCCAAATTTCACCCGATTTTTTTTATCAATTTCAAATGTATTTACGATTTCACATGCATTTTTTTCTACAGATTTCACCCGTTTTTTAACCAACTTCACCAGGGTTCACCAATTCACCCGGACTTTCATCAATTTCACATTTTTTCATTGATTTCATATATTTTTTTTATTGATTTCAGCAATTTTTTCACCTGTTTTTTTTACCAATTTCACTCATTTTTCACGAAAAGAATCCCATGAAATACGAGGTTATGCATGACTTGATATTCTTTATATTTTGTTTCTCTAGCCAACTAATCATTAAGTACTTAGCTAAGTCATGAGCATTTTTGGTTCATAAGTAAGATGTGATTCTATTTTAACTTTTCAGTTTTTAGTTTTTTTTCTTAGTTTGTATTGCAGAATGATATTTAAGAGAATTTAATCTTAATTATTTTATTTTTAGAGGATTGTATGACTTATATTGTTTTCCATGATACAAGTAACATATTTTTACTTAAAACATATTGTTGCTATATTAAAATAATTTTACATATATTTATTTTAGGAGCTATTTAAACTAACAGTGTTTTTTTCTTATGGTTTTTTTATGTGTATTATATGAGAAGAATATTGAAATTATAAAAGTTGATGTAAAATTTAAATCATAAATTTTAGGAGTTCACGTAGGAGATATATATAATAAGATTCTATGTCTAATTATACCTTTACCATAATTTATATAAAAAGATTCAATGTCTAATTATTCTTCTTCTACTATTTTTACATATTTAACATTGAATTAAAATCACTTTACAACTCAAATAAGGACATATTAGTCTTCACAGAAAAAAAAAAACCTTAAATTATTTACACTTTTATAATAAATAAGTATAGATATGTATTTACTAAATTCCAGGAATTTGATGTAATTTTTGGAAAAAATCGTGCCGACAATTTTCTCAAAAATGGGTACTGAGAAAGAATTTGTGACTGGTGTACTTATAGTTTCTTGAGTATTTAAAGTTCTTCAAAAATAATCTGAGAAGGAACAAAAAGAGAATGTTAGTGAGGTAACATGTTGATTGGCAGAGATTTATTATGGGTTTCTGGATTTAAAAAAAGAAATCTAATATGGGTTTTGAAAATGTAAAAATCATTTTTAATTTATTTTAAAACTCCAAGTTCGGGATTTATTGAAATATTTATTTAATCGAGTTATATTGTGGTTGAGTCTTATCAAATACCATGCACAAGATAGTTTCGAAAAAATGAACCTGCTTATTAATTAACAACCATTGACTATTCAGTACATAATATTTGCCAAAATGGTAAAATCGAAAAAATAAAATACATTCGTGCTTCCACAGCAATTTGGATTCAACTGCACCTGAAATGGACCTCTTATGATAAACACTTGCATCATCAAAATTATGTGGAACGTAACAAAAAATCAAATCTTTAACAAGCACTAAAAGTAGAAGTGAGAAATCAAGAAAAAAAAGTTAAAAAAGAAAAAGAAAAATATCAATCAAATATGCACCCATAATATTGATCAGTTGTATTCGATATCATCTTGGCCCGGATAACTCAACGGGTCGGATGATATCATCGATAATTATCTGCCACTCCTTCCACCTTTCAGCCAAGCCATCACCTTCGAGCATCCTAACCACTTCCGACATCTTGGGCCGTTCGGTTGGAGAGCCTTGTGTGCACAGTAGAGCTAATTGGATTAACTGCTCCACTTCTTCATCGATGTAATTACCTCGTAAATCAGGGTCAACCAATGTTTCCAACTTTTTCTCCTTGAGAAGTCCCTTCACCTGGAATTATAAGAACAAATCAATGCATGTTAATGTGAAGCATTCGGACATATGAAAACAGATCGAGAGCATGTGTGAAGAGATAATGCTTACCCAATCAAGTCTTTTGACATGATCATCATTGGCAAGACAATCGAGATCGAAAGCTCTCAGCCCAGTAATGAGATCAAGAAGCATGAACCCGTAACCATAAACGTCCGTTTTCTCCGAACAGTTACCACTTACCAGTAGAAAGGTACTCGGGAGCTATATGACCAATTGTTCCACGTACAACTGTGTTCACATGAGTATCCTCGTGGTCCATGAGTTTAGCCAACCCAAAACCACCAATAAATGCTTCAAAGTCTTCATCCAAAAAAATATTACCAGCCTTGACATCACATTGAATGATTTTATGGTCATAGTGATGGTGCAAATAAGCAAGTCCCCTTGCTGACCCCAGAGCTATCCGTTTCCTATTTGGCCAATCAAGTGGGGGTTGAGATTCAGGTCGCTCTGCTATAACGCATTAACAAGCTCATAAGAAATGAATTCAAACATGATAAGTATATCGTGTAAATTAATCCTTCATATCAAATAATGAGCAGAATATCCAAACTAACAAATCTCGACTTATATATATCCACCTCCATTTAGAAAAATCATGGAATAAAGAAAACCAAGAGGGACGGTTAATGATATGAACTTTAGTACAAATGTGTGGATCGATGTCCGAAGAGAGTCCAACCCTCGAATTTGACATCCGAAGGACTAAAATCGATTGTAAACCGTCAAGGTACAAGCTATAAGCCATGAAAAATGTACAAGAAGCATCAAATTCAACTAGCACTATGTCTAGTACTACTAAGTCCACTAGTATAATTTCTCTTCTTGATAAATATGAGATAGAGATGATCTCAAGGCAACTTGATACCTACATAGAGTCTAGTTATGCCAAATACAAGTTTGCTGATTATGGTGGCCGAGAGGCTGAAACGGTGGTAGAGAAAAAGAGTAAGTTTGGCCAAAAGAAAAAGGTGTCAAAAGAGTTCTTGTTAAGACATGGTATGGTGTGTGGCTCATCATCAAGACATGATGTGTTAGAAAATACAAGTTTTAAGTATCCAATACGACCTCAGCCGAGAAAAATTGATCGTGTGGCAGTGGTGGAAGTTGAAGGTTGCAGGCCGCGGTACGGTGATGCTTCATGCCTAATATTCAAGAGGCCAAGTTAAGTTAGTTTCAGGCCGCGGTACGGTGATGTCCGAAGAGAGTCCAACCCTCGAATTTGACATCCGAAGGACTAAAATCGATATGCAAGGGAAATTACAGGAGCAGCTAATAGACGAGCAAACCGTCCTGCGATGGCTCCAGTACTAGAACTGCTGCTGCTGCCAAATACTTCTTGAGATGATGATGTATCTAACTCTACATGCTCAGACCTTATGCTATTTTTTCTTCTATCTATATAAGAGGTCAAGTAGATTGAAAATCACATTTCAAAAATTGACTATATCAAAGATATGTTTATGTGGCTTTCTTCTTCGGTAATGAGCAAGGGCAATTACAGGAGCAGCTAATAGACGAGCAAACCGTCCTGCGATGGCTCCAGTACTAGAACTGCTGCTGCTGCCAAATACTTCTTGAGATGATGATGCACCTAATTCTACATGCTCAGACCTTATGCTATTTTTTCTTCTATCTATATAAGAGGTCAAGTAGATTAAAAATAACATTTTAAAAATTGACACTATAATTTCTTGGATCAAAGAGAACCCAAAGCAGCTCACAAAATCTCCCAATCTTTACGCACGAGAGAATTGCATTTTTGGTACAGAGCTATAGGTCAATTCCCACTTTTGGTACATAGTTTTATGTGTCCAACACATTTGGTACAGAGCTTTAACAAATTGTGACATATTTGGTACAACCGTTAAAAATTGCCGTTAAGGGGTGACGTGGCAGTTAAATCTAATTGCAGAGTTGATGCCATTACTTATGTTGACTGATAATTTTACCCCATAACATTTCAGGTTACCAAAAAAGCCCCACATCTCCAAATTTATTAACATTTCAGGTTACCAAAAAAGCCCCACATCTCCAAATTTAGTGACGATTTTAGTCCACATTGTTGCCAAATTTTAAAATTGACTCGAACAAGACCACGTGCGGACCAATTTGAAAATTTTTCTTATTTTATTTAAATAATTAATTTAATTTATAAACAATATTAATAAATTAAATAATACTTTAACATAAATATCACCAAAATTAAGAAAATATATTCTTTTTAAATATTAAATTTATATAATAGCATTAATCTATTTAATATTTAAAAAAAAATTGTCGTACACCCTCGACATGTATAAATGAACTCAATTAATTCCACTTCAAAAACATACTATATAGTTTCAAAGCATAAGAAATCGGACTTATATTTTTGGCTTAGTAGAAGACTTGCTTTCTGTGTGAAAGAAGACTTCACTTGAGGGAAAAACTAGATATGTTTCTTCACATCTTTTCATTTGCATTTGGAAGGAAGCCGCTCCGAAGACCCCTAAATGTTGACACTTTATTCCCTACTAGGAAAGTTCAACTAATTTTATACGGTAATTGCATCGTATATATAAGGGATTATTGCATTTTTGGTACCACAACTATAGCCCACTGACATTTTTACCCCGTAACTTTTCGGGCTGGCATATTTGGTGCCATAACTTCATCATCAGTGGCAATTTTAGTGACGTGTCTGATACGTTTTATTTTTTTGGTCATTTAATTTCTTTTAGAAAAAGTACACGTTCTACTAAAGTTTTAGCATATGAAAATATGGGATTATTGCATTTTTTGTGCCACAACTATAGCTCACTGACATTTTTACCCCGTAACTTTTCGGGCTGGCACATTTGGTGCCACAACTTCAACCTCAGTGGCAATTTTGGTGCCAATTGAGGCCCAATTTTGAAATTGGCCCGAAATTCCCCCATGTACGGGCCATGTGACATGAAAATTGGGAATTTTGACCATTCAACACCTTTTTCATGAAAAAAAAATTCCACCGACCAAGAACTAGGCTACTTGGATGTTTTTATTTGGGGAAGAATAAGAAAGCAGGTAACAATTTAATTAAAGGAATGTTTGGTGAATTTTATAGGAAAAGTTAGGATTTTAAATTTTGGTATTTTTTTTTATTGAAAAGACATTGAATGGTCAATTTTGATATATTACTAAATCACATGCCCCGCATATGTGGAATTTCGGGCCAATTTTGAAATTGGGCCTCAATTGGCACCAAAATTGCCACTGATATTGAAGTTGTGGCACCAAATGTGCCAGCCCGAAAAGTTACGGGGTAGAAACGCCAGTGGGCTATAGTTGTGGCACCAAAAATGCATTAATCCCTATATATAATGAGTTTTCTATATCGTCTTAAAGACATATTATATAATTTTTGACTAAATCACGTAATTATTATGTTGTTACCAAGAAATAAAAGTTGAGATCATAAATACTTAAAACAAAAACTTGAAAATTAAAAATGAATTATATTTATTAAGTATTTCCAACCTAAAACTACATGTCTACACAAAATATTATTCTAAGCCTACCATTTCAGTGAATGGACAACATCAGTTCTTTTCTTTCTTGACCTTGATATTTCCATCTAAATCATTTTAACAGGTTTAACCAATTTTATCAGTTATACATGTCTTTTACTGATGTCATCCATTTTCAGTTACATCCTTACATGTCTAATCCATTTTTAACCAATTTGACTCAATGTTACCAATTTACCTCAATTTTACTGAGTCAACCTATTTTATCGGTTTAAACACGCTTTTACGCTGAGTTTACAATTTTTTTTATTTTAACATATTTGATCACCGATTTCATTCGCTTTTACATTGGGCTTATCATTTATTTTTTATTATTTTAACTCGTTCTTTCATCGATTTCACCCATTTTTGTAATTTATCTCATTTTATAATCAATATACTCATTCTCTCCGGTTTAACCCAATTTTAGTCAAATTTATTATTATTTTGCCGATTTGACCTATTTTCTCACCTATTTCACTTTTTTTTGGGTCTATTTAATTCATTTTTTTCTTCTTTTTATTTCATCGATTTGATCATTTTTTATCTCGTGTTTAGCCAATATCATTAATTTTTTTACCGATTTATCCGTCTTTTGCCAGTTTACTCCGTTGTTTTATCGATTGCACCATTTTTTTTGTTGCTTTAGCTCATTTTTTTTTCGATCTAAACCATTTTTCATTAATTTCATCATTTTTATTATATACTTTTTATTCGAATTTTACCCGGTTTGAACGATTTTAACCATTTCTATGTTTTGAATTTTTTTGGGCTTAAACCATTTAAAAGTTTTCAAATTAACTAAATTGTACTTCTTTTATTCATATAGGCTATAATGTTTTTTAGAATCTTTAATAAGTGATAATTTCGTAAGAATTTTCCAAAGAAATATCGATTTCACCTGCTTTTACACTGAGTTTACCATTTCGATTTTGTTATTTTACTCATTCTTTCACCGATGTAACCCTTTCGTGGTTTATCCCATTTGTTAATTAATTATGTCTTTATCCCCTGTTTAACCCAAATTAGTTGATTTTATCCCATTTGTTAATCAATTCCTCCATTCTCTCCGGTTTAACCCAATTTTAGTCGATTTTGCTTATTATTTTGCTGATTTAACCTATTTTCTCACCTATTTCACCTTTTTTATGCAAACTTAAATAATTTTTTGTTCTTGTTCTCTAATCGGTTTGATCCGTTTTTGTTCTTATTATCCCGTGTTTAGTTGATATCATTTTTTTACCGGTTTTACCCGTTTACCATTGTTTTATCATTGCTTTTACCATTTTGTGTATCATATATTTTTAATTGAATTTCATATATTTCACGGATTTTATCCATTTCCATGTTCTAACTTTATCTGGCTTAAGCCAATTATAAATTTTTCAGTTAACTAAATAATACCTTTTCTTATTATTCATGTAGCACGAACATGGCATTTTATTAGGTTCTTTAATGTTTTAGGTTCTTCAATAAGTGATAATTTCATAAGTGTTTTCCAAAGAACTATCGATTTCACCCGCTATTACACCGAATTTACCATTTTCTTTGTTATTATAACCCCTTTTTTCATCGGTTTCACTCGTTTTTTGAGGTTTATCCCTTTTATTAATTAATTCATTCACTCTCTTCGGTTAAACCCAATTGTAGTTGATTTTATCCCATTTATTAATCAATTCACTCATTCTCTCTTGTTTAACCAAATTTTAGTCGATTTTACTTTTTTTGTTTTGTTGATTTTACTTTTTTTCTCACATTTTTCACCTTTTTTTTTTTTGCCAATTTAACTCATCATTTTGTTCTTTTTCTTTTATCGAGTTGATCTTTTTTTTTTTATCCCGTGTTTAGCTGATATCATTATGTGTTTACCAGTTTTACCCATTTTTTTCGGTTTCCCCTGTTGTTTTATTAGTTGCACCATTTTTTTTTCTTTAACTCGTTTTTCTTCTATCTAACCCATTTTTTTCATTAATTTTATCATTTTTTTCATATATTTTTAATCGAATTTTACCATTTTTCACCGATTTTAACCATTCCTATGTTTTGACATTTTTTTGCTTAAGCCAATTATAATTTTTTCAATTAACTAAATAGTACTTTTTATTATTCATATAGGATGGAGGTGGCAACTTCTTTTTCTTTCGAGGTTCTTAAAGTTTTTGAGGTTTTTTAATAAGTGGTAATTTCTTAAGAACTTTTCAAAGAGATATCGATTTCACCCTCTATTACACTATGTTTACAATTTCTTTGTTAACACCGATTTCATCTGTTTCTGTGATTTATCTTTTTTTTTTTAATTAATTCATTCAGTCTCCCTGATTTGACCCAAATTTAGTCAATTTTATCCAATTTGGTAATCAATTCACCGATTATCTGCGGTTTGACCCAATTTTGGTCAATTTTACTTATTATTTTGTTGATTTAACCTATTTTTTTAAAAACAAAAGACAAAAAAACAAAGATAGAAAAAAATTAATCTCAAAAATTTCAAACTTTATTTTGTATTCAATATTTGATACATCACCATATTGCTTTCTTGACTTTGTTAATATGATTCAGAAAGAAATTTCATTTAATTCTATTTATGTACTTCTCTTATCATATATATTCTCCTAATACTTTCACCGTCTCTTTTCCTAATTAGACTATACTTATTATTCAATGTCTTTTTTGCGTGAATTTATACCTTGTGATGTGTTTATATATGTGTTGTATTTTAAAGTGTTTATATTGAAGTTTGTCTTGTTAAGTTGATTAGATTTTTTTTTTGTTGTTTTGTTATTTTCTACTCTTTGGAAGAAAAAAAAGGTTTTAATTATTGTTTACATGATAAGAAAGAAAAAGGTGATGGATATTTGTGTATATCCATCCTTTTACATGAAAACATGATCCAGGGGCATATGAATATGTTTTAAGATTTTCATTTCTTTTTTACCTTTTTCCTTTCATTCTATTTCAGATTTCTTGATCCAGTATAATTGATTGATACAAAAATGAGGCCAAATATAATGAAATTATGTCTTAAAACAATATATATTAAAGTAGATTTCTTATCTTAATCATATTAAAATATAATTATTCAATTATTTTATTGTATTTACTATTATTTTGATACAACAATGTTTATATTAAAGTAGACTTCTTTTTAATGTAGAGGTATGATTATTCAATTATTTTATTTATCATTTAAGTAGGGGTATATTAGTCATCACAAAAAAGGGAAGAAATTTTTGTGACCAACCCGTACTTTTATATGTATATAAATAATATATAATATTAATAAAAATAATAATAGAATATAGACTAGAAAAGTGAACTAACAATTAGTTTTAGTTTGATGGGTTTTTTTCCATGAATTAGAGTAAAATTAGCCCTTTCATGTCATAAAATACTATATATTTATGACTATCTAATTTATTTTTTTATGAAATTTATTTTTATTAATTATTATTGTTTACCAAAAAAAAATATTGACATTAAATAGTTGTAATGAAATATAAAATTATGACTGATTTAGTCATGATATCTTATAAAATTTGTTCTAAAATAAGATTATAAGAACATTTTTTAGTTCATTCCATCATAGTAATTTTCATGTCTAGTTTATCCGTTATTTACCAATGACACATGTCTCATCCGTTTCTTCACAAATTTCACTCGAACTTTCATCAATTTCACTAGTATTTTTTCTTACTGGTTTCACCAGTTTTTTCAACAACTTCACCAGTGTTCACAAATTTCACCCGAATTTTCATCAATTCATATGTTTCACTTTTAATTTTTTTACCCCATTTAATATATTTTATTTTAGCGATTTTTCTGATTTTTTTTTTTTATCTATTATAACATTTTTCTTTGTTTTCCCGTTTTTCGTCTATTTTTTTTCCAATTTAAACCATTTTTTTACCAATTTCACCTTGTTTTTGTCGATTAAAGTTTAACCTATTTTTACCCATTTCACTTATTTCACATGTTATTCACCTGAATTTTTCTTTGATTAAACATGTTTTCAGTTTTCACCGACTTTAAGTTTTTTTGATTGATTTTACCCATTTCAACTGATTTTATCCATTTACATCCGTTTCTTTACAAATTTTACTCAAATATTCATCGATTCAGATGTTCTCACTGTTTAAATTTTTTTTAGCGATTTACCCCCTTTTTTTAATTGGCTATAACATTTTTCATTGTTTTCCAATTTTGGTCGATTTCTTTTTTTTTTTTGGTTTAAACCATTTTCCTATCGATTTCTCCAGTTAAACTCTTTTTTAATTGATTTCACTCGTTATTACAACTTTTACCTATTTTTCATATTTTTTCACTAATTTCACATGTTATTCACCTGAATTTTTCATTGATTAAATATGTTTTTATCGACTTTACGTTTGTTTGGCCGATTTTACCCCTTTTTCACTGGCTTTACACGTTTTTACTGGGTTTCACTGGTTTCATCATTTATCTTACAAATTCAACTCGAATCAATTTTCATTGATTTCACATATTTTCACCAACTTTACCTTTATTTTAACCGATTTTACCCATTTTCATCCATTTTTCCCAAATTTCACCCAATTTTTTTTATCGATTTCAAATGTATTTACGATTTCACATGCATTTTTTTTCTACTGGTTTCACCCGTTTTTTAACCAACTTCACCAATTCACCCGGACTTTCATCAATTTCACATTTTTTCATTGATTTCATATATATTTTTTTTATTGATTTCAATAATTTTCATCGATTTCACCAATTTTTTTTTAATTTTTTTTTACCAATTTCACTCATTTTTCACGAAAAGAATCCCATGAAGTACGAGGTTATACATGTCTTGATATTCTTTATATTTTGCTTCTCTAGCCAAATAAACATTAAGTACTTAGCTAAGTCATGAGCATTTTTGGTTCATAGGTAAGATGCAATTCTAATTTAACTTTTAGTTTTTTTTTCTTAGTCTGTATAGCATAATGATATGTAAGAGAATTTAATCTTAATATTTTATTTTTAGAGGATTGTATGACTTATATTGTTTTCAATGGTACAAGTAACATATTTTTACTTAAAATATATTGTTGCTATATTAAAATAATTTTACATATATAAATATTCTAGGAGCTATTTAAAATAACAATGTTTTTTTTTTATTGTTTTTTTTTTATATGTGTTATATGAGAAGAATATTGAAATTATAAAATGTGATGTAAAATATAATTAATAAATTTTAGGAGTTAATGTAGGAGATAAATATAATTAGATTTCATGTCTAATTATACCTTAACCATAATTAATTTTTTTTTTTATCAAGGGTTTAATCCCTTTCGAGGCGCTCTCCCAACAGGGATTAGAACATGAGTCCGCTACTTTGTAGTGACTTGTCCCTTCCACTAGACCAATCACCTGTTGGTAACCATAATTAATACAAAAAAGATTCCATGTCTAATTATTCTTCTTCAACTATTTTTACATATGTACCATTGAATTAAATATCACTTTACAACTCAAATAAAGATATATTAGTTTTCAAAAAAAAAAAAACTTAAATTATTAACACTTTTATTAAATTATTAATAAATATGTAAAAAGAAATGCAATATTCATTGAAATTTATGGGCAATTATAAATTATATGAATTATTTTGAAAGTAAATATATGATTGTCATTTTTATAATTCATAAGATATAACAATTAGCACCCAAATTTTATAATTTATAAGATATTATAAATAACTCCCAAGGGCAAAATTGAAACATTTTAGGGGCAAGGGGTTAATTGTAAGAAGACAAAAACCTGAGGGGGATTTTTGTAATACCCAATACATGAGGTTTTTTTTTGTAGTTAGGCCTTACCTCAGGGGGATACCCGTAATTTACCCTATTTGTTTTAGCGATTTACCCCTTTTTTTTATCGGTTATAACATTTTTCATTGTTTTCAATTTTTGGTCGATTTCTTTTGTTTTTTCTGTTTAAACCATTTTTCTACCGATTTCTGCAGTTAAACTCTTTTTTTAACTGATTTAACTCGTTTTTACCATTATAATTTTTCATTGATTAAATATATTTTTATCGACTTTACGTTTTTTGACCGATTTTACCCTTTTTCAACTAGCTTTACACGTTTTTAATGGATTTCACTAGTTTCATCATTTTTCTTACAAATTCAACTCGGATCTGTTTCATTGATATCATAAATTTTCTCCAAAATTACCTTTATTTTAGCCGATTTTACCCGTTTTCATCCATTTTCCCAAATTTCTCGCCTTTTTTTTTTATCGATTTCAAATGTATTTTCGATTTTACATGCATTTTTTTTTCGGTTTCACCCGTTTTTTAACCAACTTCACCAGTGTTCACCAATTCACCCGGACTTTCATCGATTTCACATGTTTTCTTTGATTTCATATATTCTTTTTATTGATTTCAGCAATTTTCATCGATTTTACCAGTTTTTTGACCAATTTCACTCATTTTTCACGAAAAGAATTCCATGGAGTACGAGGTTATGCATGTCTTGATATTCTTTATATTTTGTTCTCTAGTCAAATAAACATTAAGTAGTTAGCTAAGTCATGAGCATTTTTGGTTCGTAGGTAAGATGCGATTCTATTTTAACTTTTCATTTTTTAGTCTTTTTTTTTAGTCTGTATAGAAAAATGACATTTGAGAGAATTTAATCTTAAATTTTTTTTAGAGGATTGTATATGTCTTATATTGTTTTCAATGATACAAGGAACATACTTTTACTTAAATCATATTGTTGCTAAAGATAATTTTACATATATATTTTAAGAGCTATTTAAAATAACAAGAAAACAAAAGCATATATATACAAAGACAGAGAAATATCAATCAAATATGCACCCATTATTGATCAGTTGTATTCAATATCATCTTGGCCCAGATTCATCGGGTCGGATATTAGACATGGAGTCAGTAATTATCCAATCGGTGTTAGGTTGGTAACTGTGATTGAACTCTTGCCTGAACATTTCTTCCATCTGCCACTCCTCCCACCTTTCAGCCAAGCCATCACCTTCGAGCATATTAACCACTTCCGACATCTTGGGACGTTCGGTTGGAGAGCCTTGTGTGCAGAGTAGCGCTAATTGGATTAACTGCTCCACTTCTTCATCGATGTAATTACCTCGTAAATCAGGGTCAACCAATGTTTCCAACTTTTTCTCCTTGAGAAGTCCCTTCACCTGGAATTATAGGAAGAAATCAATGCATGTTAATGTGAAGCATTCTGACATGAAAACAGATCGAGAGCATATGTGAAGAGATAATGCTTACCCAATCAAGTAACATGACATCATCATCATTGGCAAGACGAGCGAGATCGAAAGCTCTCTGCCCAGTAATGAGTTCAAGAAGCATGACCCCGTAACCAAAAATGTCCGTTTTCTCCGAACAGTTACCAGTAGAAAGGTACTCGGGAGCTATATGACCAATTGTTCCACATAAAGTTGTGTTCACATGAGTGTCCTTGTGGTCCATAAGTTTAGCCAACCCAAAACCACCAATAAATGCTTCAAAGTCTTCATCCAAAAATATATTAGCAGCCTTGACATCACGATGAATGATTTTACGGTCACAGTGATGGTGCAAATAAGCAAGTCCCCTTGCGGACCCCAGAGCTATCCGTTCCCTTTTTGGCCAATCAAGTGGGGGTTGTGATTCAGGTCGCTCTGCAATAACGCATCAACAAGCTCATAAGAAATGAATTCAAACATGACAAGTATATGGTGTAAATTAATCAAACAATGAGCATAATATCCAAACTAACAAATCTCGACTCATATATATATAGATATGCATGAAACCAGAATAAACAAATCCATGAAAATATATTTAAGCTTTTACCTCTTAAGCAAGATGCAACACTTCCATTAGACATATAAGGATAAACGAGCACCATCTCTGTCCGAGTCATGCAAATGCCAAGTAACCAAAGTAAATTCGCATGCTCAGTCATGCTGGCTATATCTATAGTTGTTTGGAAATATTGCTTTCCACCTTGAATACGTTCTTCTTTTAGTCTTTTAACTGCCACTAAAGAACCATCGGCTAAACGGCCTTTGTAAACTCTACCAAATCCACCTCTGCCAATAATGTTTTTATTGCTAAAATTATCGGATGCAACTTGTAGTTCAAGCAGGGAAAATCTTTTGAACCATCTCAGATCAACTTCTGGATACAATTAAATTCAGAAACAAAAGTGAGAGTTGAGTTGAGAATTACTATAATATTATTTTTGATACATATGATGACATTTTATAATCGATCAACTAACCAGGATCATCAGCTAATAGACGAGCAAACCGCCCTGCGATGGCTCCAGTACTAGAACTGCTGCTGCTGCCAAATACTTCTTGAGATGATGATGTATCTAACTCTACATGCTCAGACCTTATGCTATTTTTTCTTCTATCTATATAAGAGGTCAAGTCACATTTCAAAAATTGACTCTATAATTTCTTGGATCAAAGAGAACCCAAAGCTGTTCACAAAATCTCCCAATCTTTACACACACACAAATATCCCAATTGAACAAGGAAAACCCACAATTGCTTCATGATAATTTCTCAAAGTCCCAATGTTTGAACCAGAAACACTTCTCAAATTAACTAAAACATATATTTTTTTAAACTAGAAAGGCGTGACTAACCAATTTCTCAAATTGTTAAATTTTTTGCTTATTTTTTTTTATTATTATTCAAGAAAATTAAACAAATACAAATACATAAAATTTCGACTAAATAACTTTACTTATTAAGTTGTTACCAATGAATCAAAGCTGAGATATAAATACCTAATAACAAAACTTAAAAATTAAAAATGAACTATAATCACTAATTATTTATTCTTAAACTATTATTTGAACGAACTGACAACATTAATTCTTTTCTTTCTTGTCCTTGATATTTTGAAAAGTTATCTTTTCAAATGATTTGACTATATTTTTGTCTTTCTTTTTCTTTAATTTATCAAGCGCCTTTTGTCACCCAAAATTCAAAGCGACGAAGTCTTCTCTGACCTTCTTTGTAATTCGCCTTTTTTTAGTTTCTACATCAGTTTCAATTTTTTTTGCATTGATGTCATTTGTTATGTCATCATCATCTTGACCTTCATTTGGAATTTCACTAGGGACGTAGTCTTCTTTTTCTTTTTTGTGATTCATTTTTTCTTTCTTTAAGAAGTTTTTACATTTGTCCCAACTTTTTTTGCAATGACGTCTTTTGTTATTTCATCATCATCTTGAACTTCAATTATAATTTCAGTGGGGATGTAGTCTTCTTTTTTCCTTTTTGTGATTCGCCTCTCTTACCTACCGTAGTTTCGATTGATCATTACTTTTTCTAGCATTGATTCGTTGTACGTGGTTTGCTATTGCTATGTGTGAATTTAAAATTATTATAATATTCATTGCTAAAATTATCGGATGCAACTTGTAGTTCACGCAGGGAAAATCTTTTGAACCATATCAGATCAACTTCCGGATACAATTAAATTCAGAAACAAAAGTGAGAGTTGAGAATTACTGTAGAATTATTTTTGTTATATATGATGACATTTTATAATCGATCAACTTTACCATTTTCAGGCGTGTTTGGAAGGAAGCAGCTCTGAAGACACCTAAATGTTTTACGGTGGATCAAAATTTCGATTCGAGTGAATGTTTCGGTCATTCAAAGGAAAATTTGTAAAAAAAATTACTAAATTAAAAAAAATGAGAGAGTCACGGGCAAACAAATAGTTTCGGAATTAATCTTGTTTTCGTTTCATTTGATTAAAAAAAGAAAACTTTTCGATGATTTCGATGGAAAAGATTAAAATTTTGTTTCATGATGTTGACACTTTTTACCCTGCTAATGAATTTTCTAAATTAGAGTAAAATTAACTTTATTATGTCAAAAAATTAAACAGATTAAAGACTGGTCTATAATATATTTATTATTAAAATTATTTTGTCAGAAAATATGATGATGATTAATTTAGTCGAGATCTTTATAAATTTGTTCTATAATAAGATCATAAAAAAATTTAATTCATCATTGAACGTCTTCGAATTTCTTATTCAATCAATATAAAATTATTAAATAAAGTATTAAAATATTTTTTAGTACACCAAATACAACAATGAATATTATTTATCTTCATATTTGTCAAATACAAAAAGTTTTCATCATCGCGAATTTGTAATGTGAACGTAATACCAAGTACGATACAATAAAGACAATTATGTTGGTTTATATAACAAAAGTCCACTTAGATGGATGGATTTTGATCGGACGGATTTGAAATATTTAGCTCAAATCTTTTGTATTGTTTAACAACGAAAATAATGAATCCTAGTTTTTGATCAAATGGATTTGGGTCAATTTTTAAGTAGATTTTTTTTTCTCTTACTAAGTCATTTGAAATGCAATTTTTTACTTACCTAAACCAGTGTTTTTAAAACCGAACCGGACCGGCCGGTTGGCCCGGTTTAACCGCTAACCGATCCCCAATTCGGTCCGATTTACCCCTAAAAACTAGTCTCCTAATTAACCAGTTCAAACCTGTAAAACCGGCTCCAAAACCGGTAAAACAAGTGAACCGGTAAAATCAGTGAACTAGGGGGGTTTTTGGGAGTTAAAATAACACAGGGATTTTTTTGGGAGTTAGACAAAGCACATGGGGTGTTTTTGTCTTTAGCTCATAGATAGATAG
The DNA here is from genome assembly GCA_034814905.1 of Penstemon davidsonii. Lineage (NCBI taxonomy): Eukaryota > Viridiplantae > Streptophyta > Magnoliopsida > Lamiales > Plantaginaceae > Penstemon > Penstemon davidsonii. The sequence continues at coordinate 13,863,244 of JAYDYQ010002686.1, forward strand.
ATGGACGCAATGTTTTCAGAACCGGACCGGACAGTGAACTGGTGAGCCGACTAGCCACTGATTTTACTGGTCGAACCGGTCAGACCGCTGGTCGGATCGGATGACGTCATAATGATATAATAAATATATTTAATTTTAAAGTATACGTAATATGCATAAAATTTAAACATTATCCTACAGTTGATTAAAAATATACAAAATCTTAGATTATATTTAAATTAAATCATATAATATTTGTCTAACTTATATCATAACGGTAATGTGATACTAATTTGTAAGCTCATATAAATATAATATGATTATATTTCTTTATAAAAATTTAAAAGTGTAATTTAAAAATACAAAAAACTAAGGGATTAATAAATTTTACAATATGATTATGTATAAAAGTCTAATATTCAAAATCAAACTTGCATAATATATCGATTTGAATTTCAAAATTTGACACTCTTTATCCTAAAAATAATATTGGAAAGAAATATCTTATAGAACAAATTTTAATAAAAATTATTATTTGAGTATTAATTTTCATTGATAATGTGTAAAATGTTAATTTGAGTTAATTATCATAATCTAATTTATAAATAAATTTGGCTATACGTTTTCTATAATTTATAAATTTTTGTACTAAAACTTCAACAAAAATGATGTAGTTCAAATGGTAATGAAGTTATGTTTCATGCATGAGGTTAGGTGTTCAAATTCTAATTTAACTTTTCATTTTTTAGTTTTTTTTCTTAGGCTGTATAGCAGAATGATATTTAAGAGAACTTAATCTTAATATTTTATTTTTAGAGGATTGTATGACTTATATTATTTTCAATGATACAAGTAACATATTTTTACTTAAAATATATTGTTTCTATATTAAAATAATTTTACATATATAATTATTCTAGGAGCTATTTAAAATAACAGTGTTTTTTTATGGTTTTTTTTTATGTGTTATATCAGAAGAATATTGAAATTATAAAAGGTGATGTAAAATATAATTAATAAATTTTAGGAGTTAATGTAGGAGATAAATATAATTAGATTTCATGTCTAATTATACCTTAACCATAATTAATATAAAAAGATTCCGTGTCTAATTATATTTCTTCAACTATTTTTACATATTTAACATTGAATTAAATATCACTTCATAACTCAAATAAGGATATATTAGTCTTCACAAAAAAAAAAAATTAAATTATTCACACTTTTATAATAAGTATAGATGTATGTATGTACTAAATTCCAGGAATTTGATGTAATTTTTGGAAAAAATCGTGCCGACAATTTCCTCAAAAATGAGTACTGAGAAAGAATTTGTGACTGGTGTACTTATAGTTTTTTGAGTATTTAAAGTTCTTGAAAAATAATCTGAGAAGGAACAAAAAGAGAATATTAGTAAGGTAACATGTTGATTGGTTGAGATTTAATATGGGTTTTTGAATTAAAAAAAAAAGGATCTAATATGGGTTCTGAAAATGCAAAAATCATTTTTAAGTTATATTAAAACTCCAAGTTCGGGATTTATTGAAATATTTATTTAATCGAGTTATATTGTGGTTGAGTCTTATCAAATTCACTACAGAGCATGCACAAGATAGTTCTAACCTGCTTATTAATTTAACAACCTTTGACTATTCAATACATAATATTTGTCAAAATGGTAAAATCGAAAAAATAAAATACATTCGTGCTTCCACAGCAATTTGGATTCAATTTCCCCTGAAATGGACCTATTGAGATAAACACTTTCATCATCAAAATTAAAAATCAAATCATTAACAAACACTAAAAGTAGAAGTGAGAAATCAAGAAAACAAAAGTATACACAAAGACAGAAAAATATCAATCAAATATAATTGATCAGTTTGTATTCGATATCATCTTGGCTCGGATAACTCAACGGGTCGGATGATATCACCGGTAATTATCTGCCACTCCTCCCACCTTTCAGCCAAGCCATCACCTTCGAGCATCCTAACCACTTCCGACATCTTGGGCCATTTGGTTGGACAGCATTGAGTGCAGAGTAGAGCTAATTGGATTAACTGCTCCACTTCTTCATCGATGTCATTACCTCGTAAATCAGGGTCAACCAATGTTTCCAACTTTTTCTCCTTGAGAAGTCCCTTCACCTAGAATTATAAAAAGAAATCAATGCATGTTAATGTGAAGCATTCTGACATGATAACAGATCCAGAGCGTGTGTGATGTGATAATGCTTACCCAATCAAGTAACATGACATCATCACAATTGACAAGACGAGCGAGATCAAAAGCTCTCTGCCCAGTAATGAGCTCAAGAAGCATGACCCCATAAGCAAAAACATCTGTTTTCTTCGAAGATTTACCGGTGAAAAGGTACTCGGGAGCTATATGACCATATGTTCCACTTACAGTTGTGTTCTCGTATGTATCCTTGTGGTCCATGAGTTTAGCCCACCCAAAACCACCAATAAATGCTTCAAAGTCTTCATCCAACAATATATTAGCAGCCTTGACATCACGATGAATGATTTTACGGTCACAGTGATGGTGCAAATAAGCAAGTCCCCTTGCGGACCCCAGAGCTATCCGTTCCCTTTTTGGCCAATCAAGCGGGGGTTGTGATTCAGGTCGCTCTACAATAATGCATCAACAAGCTCATAAGAAATAAATTCAAACATGACAAATAATGAGCAGAATATCCAAACTAACAAATCTCGACTCATATATATCTAGATATGCATGAAACAAGAATAAACAAATCCATGAAAATATATTTAAGCTTATACCTCTTAAGCAAGATGCAACACTTCCATTAGACATATAAGGATATACGAGCACCCTCTCTGTCCGAGTCATGCAAATGCCATGTAACCAAATTAAATTCGGATGCAGAGTCATGCTGGCTATTTCTATGGTTGTTTGGAAATATTGCTTTCCACCTTGAGTGCGTTCTTCTTTTCGTCTTTTAACTGCCAATAAAGAACCATCAGCTAAACGGCCTTTGTAAACTTTACCAAATCCATCTCTGCCAATAATGTTTCTATTGCTAAAATTATCTGATGCAACTTGTAGTTCAAGCATAGAAAATCTTTTGAACCATCTCAGATCAACTTCTGGATACAATTAAATTCAGAAACAAAATTGAGAGTTGAGAATTACCATAGTATTATTATTGTTATATATGACGACATTTTATAATCGACCAACTAACCAGGAATATCAAAGAAATGTTTATGTGGCTTCCTTCTTCGGTAATGAGCAAGGGCAATTACAGGAGCAGCTAATAGACGAGCAAACCGTCCTGCGATGGCGCCAGTACTAGAACTGCTGCTGCTCGCCAAATACTTCTTGAGATGATGTTGTATCTAACTCTACATGCTCAGACCTTATGCTATTTTTTCTTCTATCTATATAAGAGGTCAAGTCACATTTCAAAAATTGACCTCTATAATTTCTTGGATCAAAGAGAACCCAAAGCTGCTCACAAATCTCCCAATCTTTACACACACACAAAGATGCCAATTGAACAAGGAAAAACCAAAAATACTCACCCCCCCCCCCCCCCACCCCCCCCCCCCCCCACCCCCCCCCCCCCCCACCCCCCCCCCCCCCCACCCCCCCCCCCCCCCACCCCCCCCCCCCCCCACCCCCCCCCCCCCCCACCCCCCCCCCCCCCCACCCCCCCCCCCCCCCACCCCCCCCCCCCCCCACCCCCCCCCCCCCCCACCCCCCCCCCCCCCCACCCCCCCCCCCCCCCACCCCCCCCCCCCCCCACCCCCCCCCCCCCCCACCCCCCCCCCCCCCCACCCCCCCCCCCCCCCACCCCCCCCCCCCCCCACCCCCCCCCCCCCCCACCCCCCCCCCCCCCCACCCCCCCCCCCCCCCACCCCCCCCCCCCCCCACCCCCCCCCCCCCCCACCCCCCCCCCCCCCCACCCCCCCCCCCCCCCACCCCCCCCCCCCCCCACCCCCCCCCCCCCCCACCCCCCCCCCCCCCCACCCCCCCCCCCCCCCACCCCCCCCCCCCCCCACCCCCCCCCCCCCCCACAATTTTAGATTTTGGTTGAACGATAGTTGAAATAGATATATATTACTTGGATTTTATGCTGGTGTTGGGGATGTTATTGCATTGGAGGGCTTTTCTTATATAAGTATTTTGAGCTTATTTTACACAAACTGCATGTTGGTTTTCTAAGAATTTGACATTAGTGCATGTGCTATTTCCGCAGTTATCGATAAAGGGTATGTTGTTGACTTCATTTCATTTGTTTGTTGGTTTAGATGAAATTGTGCTTTTGTCATTCTGGTGCCATGACCTCTATGGAATCAGACTCTGGTGTTAGCTTTACGGCTGACAAATTTTTCAAAGGGGGAGATACATTTCAGACAGAGGAGTTTATCACTGAGGGTGGAGACTATTCATTCATTTATCAATCAGCTCGATTGGGAGATTTTCGGTACTAGCATTGAGAATATTCCGCCTGGGAATTACCTTCTTGACCTGCATTTCGTAGAAATTATAAACACATATGGCCCCAAAGGAATGCGTGTGTTTAACGTTTATATGCAAGATGAGAAGGTAATGCTGCTTGTCTTAACTTTCTCATAATCAATAAACTCATATATGAGTTCTTGTAATTTACAATTAGTGCTAATCTTAATGCAGATTCTATCTGATTTCGATATCTTCTCAATTGTTGGATCCAATAAACCTTTGCAATTTGTTGGTGCTAGAGTTTCTATTAAAGATGATGGGATTCTTGTCTTAAGGTTTGAAGGGGTACATGGCAGCCCATTAGTTAGTGGAATTTGTCTCAGAAAAGCAAATAATAAGTCAGGTACTTTGTTTCCTGTTATTTAATATCCTTAGAGCTTTCAACTAGTATAGTTTTGACAATCTTTTATTTGTTGCAGTTTCCAAGGTAAATCGTGAATATTTCGTGTGTACAAACTGTTCTAATGATATAGAATACCCTTCAGCTCAGGTATGATATAACTAACACACTCATGGACTAATTTAAAACCAATATATGGCTCAAGTTTAGTAATTGTTCATTCTTTTGAGGTTGCAGAAAAAACTGCTAAGAATGAAATTGGTAGCTCAGTATGAGAAAAAGATAAAAGATTTGAAGGATACATTGCAGCGTAAGACAGATGAATGCTATCAATCTTGGATATCTTGGACTGCTGCTAATGAGCAGCTAGCAAAGGTCAGGATGGAACTCGACAATAAGACATATCGAACTTATTCTCTTGGTAAGGTTTTTATTTGTTGAAGATTAATAGGACCTTAAGTATATCTCCTGAGTCCTGACACTGCCTTTTTTATTATTTATTTTTACTCTTTGTTTGGGTTAATGCCAATTTACTCTCTGTGATTTGCCTATTGTTCAATTTACCCCCCTTTCATTTGAAAGCACTCTAACCCCCTGTGAAAATTTTAAAGAAGCAATTTACCTCCTTCCAATATAGAGTGTAACACACTTGCCGAAATTGAGAGTAGGCATGGGAAATGTTGCATAAAAGGACATAAGTATAGTATATTAGAGGGGCAGTTTTGTCATGCCATATTTTTATTAAAGTTTGAAAATGCCAGGGAGGCAATGTGAAACCTTGATAAGTGAATTGAACATTATGCATATATCAAGGGGGTGAATTGCCATTAACTCCTTTTTGATTATGCTTCTGATAAGGGCATTTGAGTGTTTTCGATAATCTATTTTAACGCAATGTCGTTGTGAGTTCTACAGATCATGCTCTTGAAATGCAAGCTGAAAAACTTAGGGACATTTCAAACAAGTATGAGCAATGCAAGAAGTCCTGGACTATAGCAATTAATAATTTAGAGCAGAAAGTGAAGGTAGTTCCTTTTGCTAATAAATATGGCAAGAAAACCATTGTAGTTGAAATGTGAATATGTATTCATCATGTAATGCAAGAAGCAACCTGTAATCGGTAATTTGATCAGGTTATGAAACAAGAGCATTCTCAGCTGTCTCGTGATGCACATGAATGTACTGATTCTATTCCTGACTTGAACAAAATGGTCTTTGCAGTTCAGGCGCTGGGTAAGTTTCTATTAGCTAAATTATTTAATCTGTTAGGAATATTTGTAACAAGTAATTCTGTGCAGTTGAACAGTGTGAAGATCTCAAAGTGAAGTATAATGAAGAGCAGATAAAAAGACGAAAGCTCTATAATCAAGTGCAAGAGGCAAAGGTTTATCTAGCATTTTCATGTTCCTTTGTGATATGTAAGTTGAACAAATTCTGGTTCTCAATATTTAGCTTTCTATATCAGGAAATATCAGAGTATTTTGTCGTTGTCGCCCCTTGAGCAAGCCAGAGGTCATAGCCAAGTGTTCTTTAGTGGTGGACTTTGATGCAGCCAAGGATGGGAACTTGGAATTCTAAATAGTGGCTCTACAAAAATGACTTTCAAGTTCGATCGCGTATACTCTCCAAAAGATGATCAAGGTGCTCACTTATATAAAGTTTTCTTTATTCTGGAAAATCTAGCTTAAATCGGGTTTGAGCTAAATGCAAAAGTACACCCTGTTCTTAGTCTAATTAGCAAAAAAAACCTTGTCTTATTTTTATTGCCAAAACCCCCTAAGTTCTTTTTAATTAGCAAAGAACCCTATTTGAAATTCCTTCATAACTAAGAGGGATGTTATTGCCAATTATTTAAGTGAACAGGGGGGTGATTGCCAATTTTAAAAAACAGGGGGATTATTGTCAATTTTTAGGAGAAAAGGGGTGCTTTCGCATTTTTTGGTTTTGGTTGGGGGGGGAAGGTTTTTGCTAAGTAGGCAACATAGGGGGTGTTTTTGCATTTCACTCAATCGGGTTTTGCCGCATCTAAATGATATACAATCACAAAGGATAACTCTCCTAGGAGAGTCTCCAGTCACAAGCACAAGACATGTGCAAAGACGACCCTAGGCTAGAATTTTTCCAAATTTTAGTGTAATTATAAGAATAAGATTATTCAGTCAAGTTCGTTGGAGAGTAATTTGCGTTGAGCTTTTGACAAAGTTCAACATTTTCTCATTTGAACAGTTGATGTCTTTGCTGATGCTGCACCAGTGGTGATATCGGTATTAGATGGATACAATGTCTGTATATTTGCTTACGGGCAAACAGGAACAGGCAAGACATTCACAATGGAGGGCACTGAGGTTAACCGAGGAGTAAATTACAGGACTTTGGAAGAATTGTTTAGAATTGCTAACGAAAGGAGTGAAACTTATGCTTACAACATTTCAGTTAGCGTGCTTGAAGTCTACAATGAACAGATAAGAGACTTGCTGGCCACAGAAACATCCAAGAAGTAAACTTAGAGTTTCTAATCTTCCCTTACACATTTATTTGGAGTACTTCTAGCTTATCTAATGACATTGATTTCTTCTAAATGTTACTAGGTTGGAGATAAAACAAGCTTCTGAAGGATCTCATCATATCCCGGGAATTGTGGAAGCCAAAGTTGAGAACACTAATGAAGTGTGGAAAGTCCTGCAGGCTGGAAGTAGTGCTCGAGCTGTTGGTTCAAATAACGTTAACGAGCATAGCAGTCGCTCTCACTGGTAAAGATTTCTTTGGCATGTGCAGTTTCTAGCTTTTCTAGTAACTAGGGGTGTAGATTAGCACTATTGTACTTAACTGAACTGGATTTCGATAGTACCGGACGAATGTGCATTAGTCATGCTTCGATTGAATGAAATGCAAAAATACCCCCTATATTTTGCCTAATTAGCAAAAATACCACTATGTTATTTTTACTACCAAAAACCACCCTGTGTTATTTTTTATTAGCAAAACCACCCTCCCAAGCTGGATTACATATTTTGCAGGAAAAATGACAATTATACCCCCACCCAAAAATGTGAAAATTCACCTAAAAAGTTGACAATAATCCCCTATTAACTTTGAAAATTGACAAGAACCACTCTGATCACTTGAAAAATTGGCAATAACCTCCCTGATGATTTGTGAAGTAACATAAAATGGGGTTTTTTGCTAATAAAAAAAAAGAATACAGGGGGGTTTTTGCTAATAAAAACAAAAAGGGAGGTTATTGCCAACTAGACAAAGCATAGAGGATATTTTTGCATTTAGCCCGATTTCGATATATTAAGTGAAGAACTTATTTACTTCTTACTTCTGTAGACAAAGGTAATGGGATAGGCGAAGTCGTGTTTTCAAAACACAATTAAAAAATAATCGATATCCAGTCCAGTTTCTGTAAGCGGGAACCAAGCGAAAAAACATTTACTGAACCTTCTTTTACAGGATTTATCTTGAGATTATTTGTTTATCAATGTGTTATTATCCTCCTTTCCTCAGCATGCTTTGTATAATGGTAAGAGCAAAGAACTTAATAAGTGGAGAGTGCACCAAGAGCAAGCTTTGGCTTGTGGACTTGGCTGGAAGTGAGAGGCTTGCAAAGACTGATGTCCAAGGGGAACGCCTCAAAGAAGCTCAAAACATTAATAGGTCACTTTCAGCACTCGGAGATGTTATATCTGCTTTAGCAAACAAAAGCAGCCACATCCCTTACAGGAACTCTAAGCTCACTCATCTTCTCCAAGACTCATTAGGTAATTAATAGGGTGATTTACACCCTGAGGTTTACCCAGAAAACCTCCTGTGGTTTAAAAAATTACAAGGATACCCCTTACAAGAGATTTTTTGTATTTTCAGAAGTTGTAGGGGGTGTCCTTGTAAGGATTGTTGAAGTTTTAAGGGGTGTTTTTGTACGTAGTCTAAATCAGATGGGGTTTCTTTGTAATTTTTGAAACGTCAGGGGTTCCTTGTAAGACGACTAACCCTCTGGGGTCCAGTCATAAATCACCCTAATAATTAATGTCTTTGATTAATCTCCAACAAATTTAGAAAGCTCTGTAAGTCAATGACTTTTTTCTGATTGGGTGATGATTTTTCTTTATTTATTAGGTGGAGATTCGAAAACATTGATGTTTGTACAAATTAGTCCCTCGGATCAAGACTTAAGTGAAACTTTGAGTTCGTTGAACTTTGCTACTCGAGTTAGAGGGGTTGAGTTGGGTCCTGCCAGAAAGCAAATCGATACAGGAGAGCTTCAAAAGTTGAAAACAATGGTATGTCTTGTGTTGATATTAAATGTGTTTCCTTTTATCTTTAGGTCCCTGAACTTATACGTTGTTCAATTTGTAGCTCGATAAAGCAAGACAGGAATCTAGAATTAAAGATGAAAATTTGAAAAAGCTCGAAGAGAACTTGCATAATTTAGAAAGCAAGGCGAAAGGGAAGGATCAAACTTACAAAAACCAAATGGATAGAATTAAGGAGCTAGAAGGTCAACTTGAGTTGAAAACATCATTCCATTTCCAATCTGAGAAACAAGTTTCAAATCTCTCGGAGAAGTTAAAAGGGAAGGAAGAATTTTGTTCCAGACTTCAACAGAAGGTACAACTAAACCATCACTCATCGTCGTATAGCTTAATCTTTTTAAACGAGGTGGTTTTTTAATAAGAAATCATAGCGAATCATTTAATATTTTCTTAACAAAATTTTGTATATTTTCTGCAGGTAACGGATTTAGAGAACAAGCTTAAACAGCATGAAGATTATCAGTCTACAATATACCAGAAGAAGGTTGGTTGATTTATATTATAACTCTATCATGGTTATTACATGAAAAATGTTTGGATAATTTAAAACATTCTTGAACTGCAGATTAATGATCTTGAAGAAAATCTGAGAGAGCAAGTGCAAGAATCCAAGTCTAGTTCTTTAATTCTACACGACAAGGTTCCAAGACTTGTTATTATTAAGTTATCGTGTAGTAAAATAGTTTACAAAACTAACTATAGAACAAACTGCTCTCGTCTTTTCAGATCAAAGAGCTTGAACGAAAGTTGAAAGAACAAGAACAAAACTCAGAGTGCCTCTTCCTTCGTCAGAAGGTGATTATTTTCATTGATCTAAATGCAAAAATAACTGTGTTCTTTTTTTATTAGCAAAAAAATCATTTCAAATTCCTTACCACCCCGTGCTAATATTATGTATCTATTATGATGGCAGGTAAAAGAACTTGAAGACAAAGTAAGAGAGCAAGAAAAGCAGCTGGAATCAACCATGATTCCAGAATCTTCCAATTTATTACGATCCACACCCATTGAATGCAAACGACCACCTAGAGACGAGATCACAAATGAGGCTGAGAACCGTATTTTGAGGAGTTTAAATACTTCCATAAACCGCCATGTGAGTCAAGTTTCGGTTCCAATGAAGGAAAGAGAGTCTCTTCACGAGGTTAGACAGAAGCGATTGTCGAGAAACAGTGAAGCTGAGAACAATATTAGTACAATACCAACTCCAATAAGTGACAACAAAGGCAGGCATTCAGATCCACCAAGACCTTTATCCCGGGTTCCGAAAACAAGTAAGCCAATGGTCTCGGCGGCACAGAGGCCCTTAGTTCGTAACAAGACGAGCAGAGATCCGGTTCAGGCGATTAAAGAAAGGGATAGCAAGAAAAGAATCTGGTCAAGATAATGAAGTAATGCTACTTTGTGCTTTAATACTTCTGTTTTCTTGATAATTGGGATATAATGTTCAGTTGTCACATTGAAATGCTTGTAAAATCTGTAATTTAGTCTTGTACACATTGGTTTGAAATGCTACCTGGATCGAAATAGCTATTGGAGGCCCAAATATAGTTTTGGGCTTTTGCATGTTTGGGTTGGGCCCTATAACCATAACCACTCCCAGTTATCTTCAAACTTTTTGCGCTACCCACACAACTTAGTGCATTTTTTTTTTTTTTTTTTTGCATTTCACTCCTTAAATCTTTCTGTAGTTGCAACTAATGCAATTAAAATTATAAATTGGTGTACTCCATCGGAACCGTAGGTCCGGTGTATAACCTTAGTGTGGATTTACCGCGACTTGCACCATTTGGAGTAGGCCAGCTGAAACCTTGCCTGATGACATTCTGGCCTATACTAGCACATCTTTAGCTTCTTCTGCCATGAGATTTGTTTAGGGGAGCGAATAGGGGTCCTTTGGACATGTTTTATTTAAGTCCGTGAAATCGTTCTACATTCTCCACTTTCTTTGTAATCTGGCAACCACCACCATGTTACACAACAAATTCGTGAACTGGAATTCTTTTATGAACCTTTCAGCCAATAGCTTGTTAACCTCACTCTCGATCACTATGCTACACTCGACCCCAAACTTGTTGGCTTCATGTCGTGGTCTATATTCAGCTTACGGATTATCGCTTTGGGGTAGGTCGCCCATGCCCTAAGCAAACCCGTCTAGGTTCCTTCTCCAGCATTCGACGAGCATAATTTCCATAAGATGGTTCCAGTATAGGTACTTATGCAGCAAAACCCCTTGACAGAGCTCGACTTGCTTGTAGTGCCTCTCCACACTTAGGGTGTACGTGGATGGGTTTTGGCACGGTCTCGCGGGTTTCGCGAGACTGAGCCAAAAACCTTTCAAATGAGTTTTTGTCAAACCCATAAAAACCATCAAAAACCTATTCAGAAACTCACACTCAAATTCTTCATACCTATAAAACATTGATTTGACACCTACCACCTACTTTTTCCCCCAAATCTCACTAAAAAAATATTGATTTGACACCTATCACCTACTTTTTCCCCTAAACCCCTAATTCAAGTGGGGTTTCAACTTATTTAAACTACAAAATCCAACAGTCAAAACTCATCCAAATGAGGTTTCATCAAAACTACCCAATCCATTTTTTGAACTGAGACCCGCGAAACCGAGTCAAAACCCATCCAAATAGATCCTTAGTCCCTTGCATGGTTCTATTGTTGTCGCTTGGTCTACGAGTATCACTACAACAAAAATCATAACTAATAACATCAATCTTAATGGCATTATATGAAAAATGTCACCCAATATTAATATAGTCATGTTTTAAAAAATACCACACAGTAAATTTTAATCATATTATTTTATTATTTAATGACACGTTTCTATTGTTATAGAACTTTTCAATGATACTTCTAGTTATTATAGTGATATTTGACGTTTAACTACACCATTACAAGAGGCATGACAACCAATATCATTAATATACATGAAAGTGTCACTACTAAAAAATCACTTGTAGCAAAGCAGCTAAATGTTCAATGTCAATATCATAACTAAATATAATAATATAAAATGTTACAACAATGGGAAATGCCACTTAATATTATCATTAACATTTATAATAGGTGACATTTTGTAAAATTATATATGACTATAAATTTTTTGTGACATTTTTTTTGTTCCAAAATGTCATCAATATTAGCATGTTCCTTTCAATTTCAGTGTAGCTCACGACTGAATACTTGACGAGGTTGTATGGATTGGATTCTCACGTTGTCCGAGAGGCCGCTAAATGACTACTTTACCATGTCGTTCTTTGAACTTAAACTTTGGGATCGATCTATTTCAGGGATTCTTTCGTGGTTTAATCTTGGACCACTTCTTTGGGCCCCTTTGGTGTTGGTTTGGATCTTACTTTGATCTAGTTTCATTTTTTTCTGATTTACCAAGGATTTTTATAACTTTCGGGCACGTCAGATATATTATCTGGGAACCTCTCCCAATAGAAATTTGAACCTGAGTTCATACTTTCTAGTGACTAGTACATTCCACTAAACCAATTACTTGTTGGTTAGTTTCATTTATCGATCACCATCTGATATATATTAGGCGAATTAATTATTAAAGCCTTGTCAAAAGTTCGAGCTCCGACATTGTCCTCATAAAACTCCAGTTGCTGATGAGAAGAATTCCAAAAATTGGACGGTTAGTAGGCCATCTGAAGACAAGAATCTGTTGTATTTGTTAAGGTAAATTGTGTTTTATGGATTCATCATGATGTATGATGCACTAAAGGATAAATTGAAATGATAGAGTTATGGTGGTGAATGGTGTGGGTCTAATTTGTTTTGGTTACACACAAGGGGCCAAATATGGTGACCATCATCCATGCATTTTTCTCGTTCAAGGAAAGACTACAACAAACACAAAAGGCATATAATTAAAATACTCTCTCCATTTTTTTTTATTTGTCTTGAAAGATTGCACACAGATTAAGAAATATAATAAATAATCGTTTTTTGAAGCAAGAACTCCAAAACATCATTTTATACAAATAACAACATTAATTAGCACTAATTACAAGCATTAACAAGAAGGATAATATTGGTAGAAAAAATTATTTTTAAATTGAAATCCTAAAACAACAATTTTTTTTTTTTTTTTATACCTGGGTCTATTAGACTGTGTGCAAAGGGTATAGGTCCTCCTCAGTGTGGTGTCTCCAGTAGGATTCGAACTTAAGTCTCGCTTCTGGGGGTCGCAACTTACAATATATGCATCTTGTGCTAAACATTGTTTATTAGTCACAAATTTGAATTATACATGCTAAAACATTGTTTATTAGTCACAAATATGCAAACAGTATCAGTTTTTTATGAATATATTTACGTGACATTTTTTTTTCCTACCATAATTATTTTGAAACTGTTATAATATTAACAATTGATGACATATATATAGAATTGGCGTAACGATTTAGTAGTAATTTGTTGTGTTTAACATCGTACTAATTCTCAATATGACTATTATTAATTCTAGCCATTATTGTGTTTGTGAAATACAAATTTAAATGTTTTGTCACCAAAAATATCTAACATTATCATATTGTATTACTAAAATATTCCTTAAATTGTAATGAATATTTATATAACTTGTTATAGTTGGTTTTGGTTAGATTATGAACTGAAAATACGAAAACTTCGATGTCACAAAATCATAATAAGTCAACACGGAGCTGGTCCTACCCATAGGCAGGTGCTCGCCTAGAGTCCCAATGTCGAAGGGACCAAATTTCCAATTTTATTTTTTAAAATTATAAATACATATGCAGATAAGATCTTCCACTTTAAATCGCATAACAATTAATGAAATTGCCTATTATTTTGAATTAAAGTAATTCTAAAAACGTTAAAACTCAACAAAATACCAGATCGAATATGTACTACATGAAATTTGATTTTTAGTAATAAAATATTAAGTCATGATACATCAAAAGTACTCCATAACCAACAAATTGTCAATAAATACTTGTCATTATGTTCTCACGAACATGTGTTACTAATTATCAATAATAATAATATTGCATCTGCTACGTACAATTGGTATGATACACAATTTTCTTAGAGTGTGTATTTAATGCATATTATTCACAAATCATTTACTTTGATATGTACTACCTCTATTTCATAATAATAGTTTTTTAGAATTTTGCACCGGTTTAAAATTAAAGGACTTAATAAATAACATGAATTTTCGGAAACTAAATATAAAGTATACCTAAAATACCCTTAATAAATAGCAATGAGGTGATAAGATAGAAATTTTAGGTGTAATAAATAAGGGCAAAATTGAAAAAAAGGTAATTAATATTGCATTGAAATCCTAAAGCGATAGATATTTTGAAACAATTTTTTTTCTTCCTTTAAAACGACAATTATTATGGAATAGAAGGAGTAACTCAGTGGCCCATTTAATGTCATATAAGTTGTAATACATTATTCCCATCATCCAAATATTCTTGCTCCCATTACTTTTTGGTAAAATTTCATGAATTAGTTGAAAAATTTAGATATTTTTACATATATGTTCTTAAAAGTAGTGGTTGATAATTAGCGGTGTCAAATTATTACATTATAATATTATATGATAAGGTTGCTTTGAAAAAAAAAACATTGTAAAAAAGAGAGACCTCATTAATTTAAGACATTCCATAAAGAAAATGTGAGTAAAAACTTTGGGACATGGACTGCATAATTGTGTTATAGGCAATGTTTTAAAATTCGAACTGGAAATCGAACAAATAACCTTACTAGTTACTGATTAGATCGCTTTAACTATTTTAGTCACTGAATCAACCGATCGATGTGACGTTATTATACGAAGTAATAATTTAATTTAAATTTTAATGTATGTAATCAACTATTTAAAAAAATAAATTCTTATCCAATTTTTCAAATTTATTTTCATAAACTAAATATTATCTCACAAATTTATTTTCCTACAAATCTTGATTTGAGAATGAATGATAGCAACAAAATTACAAGTATAATAACATGATGTCAAAATAATAATTCAAACTATGATAAATAACAATAATTTTATTACTAATCACCTACGAAAAACAAATAATATTGGTGAATTTTGTCACCTAAACCTTTAGATAAAAAAAAAAAGAACATGAAAAAAATTGAAGTTGGGGAAAAAATGAGTTTTTTTTTACTGAAATTGATGCTCAAATATATTTCTATAACTTATTATATAAAATATTTTACGTTTCTTGTTGATTTTTTCTGAAATCTAAAGGCTGCAGAAGAGAAGTAAAATTCCGTAACGTAAACCTTTTTTTTTTTTTAATAAGTGAACCATTGGTTCAACCGGTTTATTGATTCATCGATTTTTCAGGTCTGAACTGGTAAAATACAAAGCTAATTTTGGAGAGTTGATTGAACTGAATTGGCAACCGATTATCTGTTGAACTAGTCGAACCGGACAGTTCGGTCCAGTTTTAAAACACTGGTTATACGTTATAACTATATGAGTAATCATCACCCTTTAATTATCCGTCAGTTACCAATTTGCCCTTGATTGACGCGAAAATGGTAACCTCACATCATATGGAATCATGCTTTGTATAGTTGTGATGGTTCATGAAATTCTTGCAGGTTGTAAACTGACAGTTGAAATGACTAAGGCAATTTAGATGCAAATGGAAGGGTCTCTCCTTGTGCATATATGCAGGTAGTCTATCACGTTATTCACGCCACACTCCTCTGTCTTCTTCCTTCACCCACCAAATCTTATAACAAATCACAAATGTTATATTATTGGAAAAAGAAATGGAAATTTAAAAATACTAAATCTGTTGTAAATAGTATATATTAGTAGGTATTCCTATTAAGCATTAATATAGTTTAGGGGCTTATTTTGTAATAGTTATTTATTATTCCACATCCTAGATATTGTGGGATTTAATTTCCGGATTTGTAACTTCTCCATGTAACAAACTTGGTTATTAATAAAATATCTCTCCTCCCCAAATCATATCTCTCAATTCTCTACACGTTTATTTTCTCTGTATTCCATTATCTCTCTTTACAGTTATTATTATTATTGTTCATCAATCTCTTCACATATAATCACTAAACTTAAGAACTATAATAAATAATTTACAACAAAATCTTTTATTTTGTAATTATTTTTTGAAAAGAAAAAAAAAAGGTTCTTACCAACCTAAAGGAGAAAAGCAACTGAATGAAAAAAGTTATGTATATTCTTGAAAGGTATAAAAGAAAAGATTTTGATATGTGAACTTTTTGTTTTCTATATAGGTTCATTTTGATTAGTTTGCCTTTTATAGGATGATAAAGATAGAATTTAGAAATAAAGAGAAAGTTACATTTTTAATCCTACCTAACTAGATACTCAAGAACTCATAGTCCAATATTTTCAAAAACTAGAAAAGTGCACGTACATTGTACGTGTCTAGTTAATTTCATAAATAAATTGTCATGTCACAAAATAGCACAAATTAATGACTAATATTCAATTTAATTAATAAAAATGATGAGTTTAAATTATTGTAATCAAATATATTTATGATTGATTTGTTCATAAGATCTTGTAGATTTTTTTTCTACAAGATAGAATTTTGAAATAAAGAGAAAGTTATATTTTTAATCCTACCGAACTAGATAGTAAGAACTTATAGTCCAATATTTTCAAAATAGCAATTTTTCATCTTGCATATTTTGTTATTTTCCATCATTTCTATCAAGTTTGGGGCAAAATGTATACAAAAGAGATTGTTTCTATTGGACCAAAAATGCAAAATACTTTAGAATATGATCATCAAAAGTATATTTTTATAAAGTACGAGATCAAAAGTCAGGAATATTCATTCTTGTGAAATTAAAAATCAATTTTGACGTTATTGTTTTTAGAGAACTTAATACAAAGCGAAAATGGTCTTTTGTAGTACCAAACCTAATGAAATTTGAAAACAATGCTACAAAAAATTATTATAGCTATAAATATATCACATATTATAAATGTCAATCATGATATGGGTAAGTCACATTTTCTTATTATCAATTATCAATTGTGACAATTTATAACACTATTTCTAATTTAAGATAGTGATATTTAAGATCGTTATATATATCGTCGTTTTGTAAACTATCGTCATATATAAAAGTGCCATTGCTAAACTGTCACTTGTACCGGTGTAAATGGTTCAATGACACCGTCATAGTTAGACGTAACATGACGTTAGACAAACGCACATTCTTTTGAAAAATAGAATCTTTTATTTAGTTCTTAACATCTTAGATTCTCAAGTCTCAAACCTTAAAACAAAATTTAATCTAAATAAGTATAAAATCTTGTGATGTCCAAATGTAAATGGCAACAAAAAAAACTTCAAATTTGCATGCAACATTGAGGAGAGGGGCTCACTTCCCAAAACCCATAAAAGCTTAAAAAAATGTACATTAATTAAATTATTGCAAAACCAAAGGACGAAACCCTTTCCCACATTTTGCCTCTATCTCTCTTTGCACACTTCTATTAATTACTAATTCATTCAAACGTTGACAGTCTTCCATTCAGAATCCCACTTTCAAGTCACCCCTTTATCAGACACCAACAATTCACTCTGCACTGTGTGTGTGTGTGTGTGTAATCAGGACCATAAGTACTTTTCTAGTGCAGTGGCTGTATACAATATCAGCTTCTGTTCTCATCAGTTCTGTGTTGTGTTGTGTTGTGTTGCAGTTGCACCTATATATATCATAAACACCCATACATATATATATATATATATATATATATATATATATATAGAGTTAATATCAAATTGCGCTTCAATTTACCCTCCATTTGAAAAGAAACATTTTACCCCTGTGAAAAATTTAAAGAAGTAATTTACATCATTCAATCGGAGAGTGTAACCCACTTGCCTAAATTGAGAGTGGGCATGAAAAGTGTTTTGAAATATAGGGGGTAAATTGCCACATATATTATAATACTGAGGGATAAATTGCCCCATTTATCATAACACAGGGGGATAAACTGCCACATTATCATAACACAGGCGGGTAACGTGTCACATTGAAAAATGTCAGAAATGCGATGTGAAAATTTATCAAGATTATAGGAAGATAAAATGTTGTTTTTCAAATCATAAGGAGGTACATTGAACATTATGAATATCATAAGGGGTAAATTGCTATTAACTCTACATATATATATATACTGCTAGTCTATCTATCTATACATTATATTTTCAGTACCGTAGCTGATGAAATTCCGAGACTGGATCAGTACCTCCTGAGGCCATCTCTAACATAATTCTTAAATTCAGGCCTCTTAAAATTTAAGGGGTGAACAATGTTATACATTCACACTTTTTACTCTGCACTTCAACAATTTGTTTATATTTTAAAATTCTCACTTTGTATTTCTACCGGAAAGGAGGATTAAAGAGAGACATTATATTGAAGTAGTAAAGAGTGACATTATATTCAAGTAGTGAATAAGAGAGTTCTGAACATGTACTGACACCATTCCAAACAAATCAAACATCGATATATGAATGCATGTCATTAATAACTAATCCTATTAATCCATTCAATAACGGTCCATATTATACATCACCAATCCCAAAAACATCATAGAGAGATAATAGAATAGAAGAATTTGGATTTACTTTACAATGGACAAGAAAAAAGATATTCATCACAAACTACATATATAACCACAAAATAAAAAAATATATATAAAATTGTATTTTGCCATACACTTAAATTAAATAAAACAACATTTCTTAACTTAATATAGATCTCTTCTGGAACCCTTAATTTTTTGCACCTTCATCTAACCTGCACCAAAAAAAAAAAAAAAAAAAAAAAACTTAACAAAGATTAGAAAATAAACTTAATCACTAATAATATTTAAAGCGAATGAAATTTATAAAAACTTACTCTTATGGCAGTTGAGTGTAGTTTGTCAAATCATTCCATGCTTGAATTCCAGTACTCCAGCTGCTGCTTGTATTATTATTATTATTATTATTAATATCATTTAAATTATTATTAATATTATTATTATTATTATTGCTGCTACTAGTTTCCGGTGTAGGGTTCACGGATGCATATGAATTATCAAAATACCACTCCGTACACAAATTGTTCCCATTTCCAGAACTTCCAATTTCTTTTCCACAAGATTCATGATCATGATCTTTATTTGAAATATTCTCCAAATTCTGAAACAAAATCGGCTGAAGGGGTTTTGGCCCCCCATTATCGGCTGGTAGAACAGAACTAGTACTAGTACTAATACTAATTCCGTTATGTTTCTGATGATGATTAATATTTTCCCCAACAAAAAACATATTTGACAATCTCTGTTGCTGCAATTTCCAGTGCAAATCCTGATTCATTGAACTCAAAGACTCAATTGTAGATGCAATTGTGCTGTTAACATTTAAAGATCCCATTTCTTGATGAAATCCCATTACAGGATTGAAATTAACACCAGCAGCAGAAGTTGTTGTTTGCATATGATGATGATCCCCAAAAGATGAGACAAATTGGTTGAAATTATTTGGAGGAGAGTTGATAAAATTACTATTTAGTCCTCCAAGTTGAAAATCCATTGCAGGGGAAATACCCTCAAAGAATTTCAACCCAGTAGTAATATTACCGGAATTATCCTTTGAGTTAATAATATTTCTCGATGAAGAAGAAGTAGCGGAAGAAGACTTATTGATAAGTTTCTTGTTTTTACGGCATCCACCGCCTATGGGCACGTTGCGTAAGGCGCCGTTCCTCGTCCAGTACCTTCTACAAGTCTTGCAGAAGTGCCTTGGCTGTGTCAGGCTGTAATTGTTGTAGTAACAAAATTTCGTGTTTGGGGAATCACATCTTGGGCACTTGAGGGGTACTGTTGGTAATTCCTGATGATCATGATTAGACTTGTTCGCCGCGGAATTGGTTTTCCGACCGGTGGTGGATCGAGCCTTTTCGTCTTTTGCGGACCCCACTAGGTTGTTGTTGTTGCTGTTGTTGTCAGGTGACATGATGATCATGTGAGAAACTAAACCCTAGTTTTTTGAGTGGAGAAGAGATGAAGAATTGATAGATATAGGGAAAGAGATGTATTTTCAGGTGAAGGAAGAGAGGAAATTAGTGAGTTTGTTGATGAGTTTCCTTTTGGAGGGGGGAAAGATTCATTGGAAATTAATTGAATTCATGCAAGGGTTGATGGGTATATTTGAGAGGATGTTGATGGGTTCCTGTGACCTTCATCAACAAGGAAAAATAGTTGAAGCTATTTCTGGAAGAGGTTGGATGTGATGATGGAATAAATGAAGTTTTGTGTATATATATATGAGAGAGAGAGAGGGGTGTCTAGGTGTGTATGTATATAGGGAAAATTGCAAAAATCATTCTGTATTTAGGGTTAGTTGACAAAAAAGTCAATTTAAAATTTAGACTGACAATTAAGGTATGTAACTAAATTAATTTGATCGTTCCAGTCAGCTTGTTTCATCTTGAATTTTTTTTTTTAATTTTGTCAAGTTGAATCATGTGTGGGCCATGTGACTCAATAATTAGAGGAAAATTGCAAAATCATCTGTGACTAAGGCTCGCTGATAAAAAGTTTGTACCTAAATTAATTTGACATTTTTGCGCCCTGAAATTGAAAGTTTGGCACTTTACACTCTCGAATTGTGTATTCTTGATAAGACAATGGGCATTTTGCATTTGTTAAAGAATATGCAATTCGAGAGTCCAAAGTGTCTGAATTTCAGGGTGTATATATATATATATGTGGTGCAAAGTGACGGTTAATCATATCATTTTCCAATTAATTGAGTCACATGACCGACACACAACTCAATTTGAGAAAATCAAGAATTTGGAGTTGAAATATGACTAAAACTGTCAAATTAATTAAGTTACAGGGCTTAATTGACAATCCAATTCTTAAAAGAGCTATCTTGCCAGTGAGTCTTAGTTAAATGATGATTTTTGCTATTTCTCGTGTGTGGATATATAAACTTTTATTCGAGCTACAAAGTCTCAAATAGGGTTGTCAATGGGGCGGATTTCAATCCGGATTCGTCTGAATCCGGTTCGATTTATTAGAATAATTGTCCGATTAGAGATTCGATGGACATGATCCGATTATAAAGATCCGTGATCCGAAACACATGGAACGAATATGGATTTAGATCGATCCGATCCGTTAAAGTCCAATAAAAAATAAAAAGATTGATATATATATATATATATATATATATATATATATATATATATTATTTTTTATAAAAGTAAGTACCAATAATAATATTTCACTGTCAATTTAAGAAAATAGTATTCTATAACTCGTTTATAAATTACTTTAAACCAATATTTTCATCTAAAAATATGAATATCAGTAAAGGATGTTTAAACATGTGAGCTAAAATTAAATAAAATTGTAAAGTTAATAAACTTGTTTTAGGAAAAAAATATTAATGTAAATTTTTAAATGAAATTTTATTTGATCCGAAAAAGATTCGATATCGGGCCAAAATTGACCAAGATCAATTGGATTAAAAAATCTAGATCCGAGCACAATCCGAACAAGATCTGAATCCGACAATATCCAATCCGATATAAATGGAGTCGGATCTGAACGAGTCTGAGCCGACCAGAATCCGATCCATTCATGACAGCCCTAGTTTCAACCTTCCCTAAATTATTCACAAAACATAAATGATGGAATGGGTGATTCTAGCGGAAGATACTAGAATGTACAATGTAACAAACTCGGGTTCGAATTCTTGTTGGGTGAGATTACCACATAATGTACCTGACACGCATCAAATGAGATTAAGTCATATCTAATACTTTGATAACCTTAGGAAATTACCAAAATAAATTACCTCTTGTAAATGGTTATTTTCCTATTAGCGTTACCTAATAATAATTTTTTTTTATTTTTTTCCTATGACAAAAGATAATAATTTTTATAATACTATTTTTCATAATATTTAATTTGTAATGTGTTTAACTCCCATTAATGTAGGTATTTGCTCTAGTTTAATACTAGCATTTATAATTAGTTTACTTTGATACCAATATAATAGATTCGATTATATTAGATGCTTGATATAACGATGTATTCATCATCTCAAAAAATAAAAATAAAATTGAGGTTTTAGTATGAAAGTGGGAAAATAAAGGAAATCATCCAATGGCAAAATGGAGAGATCAAGATCGATCTTCCACATCATGTACCTGCAGATGGAAGGTAAATATATATATAGTAGGGGTAAATGAAAATGAAGGCAAAGGGGAAACGAGAAAGAAAAGAGAAGAACAAATAAAATGTGAGTCACACTATACTTCCAAACTAAGGCCCACAATTAAATGAAAACAAGTCGATATGGAAGCTTTCTGTTGATGCATAATCAGAAGTCAGGACCATGCATTGTAATTCATGTGTTACTAACATCATGACAATATTTAAATCAAAATTTACCTGATTATTTAAATTTAAATTTTGTGGGGACTCACTTATACAACTGTTAATGATTACATTAGTATAACAACAAAAATGTGACTTAGATATAAGATATATTATTCTAGTTTGAATTTATTTTAGCTCAAGCGTTTCAAATTTGTACTGGACCAAACACCATTTGAAGTTGGTTCCAATGGGCCCATATTCGTACTACCTCCATCCCTTTTTTTTCTATTATTTTTATTTTTGACACATAGTTTTAGGTAAAAGTTAAAAATGTGAAACTTTTAGGCGTTTTTATATAGATGTTCTTAAAAGTAGCGGTTGAGAGTCAGTGGTATCAAATCATTACTTTATGTGAGAGGATATTTTTAAGAAAAATAATTTCATTTATAGAAATTGGGTGTTATTTTGGGACATCTAAAAATGAAATAGTAGTGAAAATTCAGGAAGTACACAAATATCTCCGAATCATTGTTTCAAATGTTCACACTAATTTTGTGAAAATTTTCAAGATACCAACATTTTTTTTTTATTCAAATCAAGCGAAAGCGGGCGGAAATACATTTAAATTAACAAGGCCATAATACTTTATCTTGAAATAATTAACTTGAGGTTTTATGGAAAAAAAAGTGAGCTAAAAAAGGAACCCATGCTTGAAAAGTAAAATAGTACAGGGGAAACTAGATTTTGTTTGGATTAAATTAACAAATTGTACATTCATAATTGTACTAATCCCCAAATATATATATATTACTCCGATCCATAATTTCTAGTAATGTTTTTCCCCGGGGTATTGGAATTTGGAAGAATGGGGAGATGGGTAACTTCGAATAAGAAAATGTCAGGCTCAGGCCTGCTATTTAAGTGATGTGATAGCTAGAATATAGTACGAGTATATAAAGAAGTGAAATTAATAATTAGAGGGAGCAGCAGAAGCAGAAGCAGAAGCAGAAGCTCAGCAGAAGCAGAAGCAGAAGCTCAGAAGAAGCAGAAGCAGTAGCTAAGGTTAGGGGCGACAACCGATGTGGGAGTGTTGGATACATGCAGCTTTGTCTCTTCCTTCTTATGTAACGTCTCTTTACACTATTTATTCACAATTTGATTTTGACCCCACTAAATTAATTAATTTATTCTCATCCCATTTATTTTGTTCCGGTCAACTGATTAATTTGATTAAATTTATAAAAATTATAATTAATAATTACATTAATATATTTCACTAATAAATTGATAATATCATATGACACCATATGTATTAATATTTAAAAGATTTAATACACCACGAATGTGAAGATAATATCATATGACACCATATGTATTAATATTTAAAAGATTTAATACACCACGAATGTGAATAATTTAATATGATAAATCACTTAAAATATTAAAAAGTTTAACCGAATACTGTAGCAAATGGAGCAAAATAAATGGGACAAAGGGAGTATTATATTCTACATGTCAATGAATTTGAGCATATATATATTTGATATTAAGGTTGTTTTAAATTGTCCTGGAATATCCATAGCCATGTGACAAAAGTATCACAAGGAGAGTGAAAGTTATAACTAGTTACATGTGTTAAATAAAATAAATTTAGTTACGCGCGTAACAATAGTGGTTTTTGAAAATGTAAGTGAACAAAACATTCTTGGGAGAAATACATAAATTATTCCTAGTGTAATTACACAAATCACTTATTATGTTTAAAAAATTACACAAACTATCCTAAATGTATTAAATTTATTACATTTTACCCTTTAAGTACGACGATGCGTATCTGACGGCACATGATGATGTTATAAGAAAATAAATTTTTATTTCGGAAATATCCTTGATATGATTTTTCTATTTTTTTATATTACTCAAACTATCCCTCATGTTACGTGTAATTACACTGTTCATGCATCCTTCAAGTTTAGAAAATTACTCAAACTACCTTTGAGATATTGAAATTCATTACAATTACCATCTTATGATAGTTAATTTTTTACAGTGCATATTGATGTTATAAAAAAAGATAATTCTATTTTTTAAAATATTGAAAAAACACACCCCTCGCCCCCCACACCATTGCGCCCCACACTCAGGGTTGTCATTATAACAAAGGTCTGGATTATCATTATTCATGGGTTGGACCTACATGTCACAATTCGCAAGGTTGGAGTTTAATATGTCACGTGTTGGTCTTCTTCCACCAACATGTGAATAAGGAGTGTTTAGACTAGATGTCCTACATGTATTGGATAACAAGGCTAAATTCACCTTATAAGACTAACTCGAACATAATAACGATTATTTTGTAGGCAAGGTGATCAAATAAATTACAAGAAAAAACACAAGAAATATGCATCTATGAACTTTAGAGAAACATATCGCGTCTACTTAAAAAAAATAACATTCAATAATCTATAATGAAATTTTTTATGAGGGAAAAACACTTTTGATACTAAACTTTAGTCCAGAAAACACATTTGATACCAAATTTTTCGAAAAAACACATTTCATACTATGATTCACACCCTCTGGACACATTTAGTTTTTTTGATCAATTTTTGGATGGAATTCAGCACATGCCAGTTAAGTTAACAATGGTGGGTCTTTAAACGTGCATGTTTTACATCATATTGTCAACTTAATGGGTACGTGAGCAGCACATGTTGAATTCCGTCCGAAAGACGACAAAACTAAATATGTCAAGAGGATATGAATTATGGTATGAAATGTGTTTTTTCGAAAAGCTTGATATCAAATGTATTTTTTGGACTAAAATTTGGTATCAAAAGTGTTTTCCTCAATTTTTAATTCATTATATAGGATTATGTAATTGATAGGAAAATAAGAATCTTTAAGAAAATAAAATAACTTCCAAAAGTAATACTATTGTTTTGTATTCTCCTGCATACGTATCCATTTAATTAATTTCCATTCATCTATTCGGAAACAATTTTCATTTCATATGTCCACTTATGGTTTTGAACAAATAATTGAAATTAGTCTCCTCGTTTAGTTCACACATTCCAAGTTTAATTACCTTACACAAAATCAATGAATAAAACCCACTCAGTGAATTAGTTAAAAGTTAATTAAAACTGACATCAGGGTTTCAAAACCCATATAAACCCAAAATATATTCAACTCGGCCCAATTCATTTAAATTCCACCTCTATGCATTGTCTTCTTGTCAGATACATATTTTCTTTTCAATTTCTTTTTCTTTTTCTCATATGTATGTATAGATTTTGTGATATCCATGTCCAATCACCTAGCTACGGCGAGAAAAGCACTTGTTGTTGTATCAAATTATATATCGATTATCACTTGTGTGGTACCATAAAAATTGAGGCCGACATACTTGGTACCAAAATTTAGGAAATCGGAAATTGATGACATTACTTATATTAACTGACATTCAACCCCATAACATTTCATGTTGGCAAAATAACTCCACATCTTAAATGTATTGATGATTTTACACCACATTGTTGTCCAATTTCAAAATTGGCTCGAATAAGATATGTGCGGACCAATTTGGAGGACAATACCCCATAACATTTCATGTTGGCAAAATAATCCCCCATCTTCAAATTTATTGACGATTTTAGTCCACATTGTTTCCCAAATTCAAAATTGGCTCGAATAAAACACGTGCGGACAAATTTTGAGATTTTACTTAGTATATTTACATATTTATTAACTAATTTTATTTTATAAATAATATTAATAGATCAAATAATATTTTAATATAAACCGACAAAAGAATTAAAAAAATATATTTTTTTAAAATCTAAAATTTATATAATAGTATTAATATATTAATATTTATTAAAATAATAAAATATATATTATTAATAAATATAATTTATACAAAAAACACCCCCCCCCCCCCCCCCCAAAAACCCCCCCCCCCCCCCCCCCCCCCCGGCCACCCCACCCCACCCAAATACCAGGCATTGGGCAAATTAACTTGATTCAACGTAAATGATTTTAATGATTACGAGCTTATGATTCTTCATGCATTCTATGTATAATATCCAACAGAGATTCTGGGACTGGAAGAAATAGGGCGGATATTAAACGTGTTGGGTCCGTAAATTAAGTGCAAGAAAACTGCATCTATATATTTTTTATCTCGTGAGAGGTGAGGGTGGAATACCCGTGAATGATAACCATATTACGGCACGGGTCTTTAGTCGATCTTCTCTCTTGTTTCTTTTCCTTCTATTCTTTCTTTCGTGTTTAATTCCGTACCAACAACTCCATTTTATTTAGTAATCTTGTCGATATATCTACTCGATTATAATAAATTAGTATAAATATATTTGTATATTAATAATACATTACATATGTTTGTATCAAATACATTAATGTGATCGACGGAAATTTGGGACCAACCCTAAAAATAGTTCAAAAAGGTCCGAAACATACATGAATTATTAGTTATGTGATTGATGGAAATTCCTAATTTCCTAGTTCAAAAGTTCAAATTAATTAAGTACCACACATATTTCAAATTCAAAATGTTTACATGTTTATTAGTAACCGATGAGGAGCCAATAATGCCGTATCCTAGTGGTAATCACTGGCAAAGTTGAGACCTCAAGACCAAGAGGTCATGAGTTTAACTCCCACTAATATGAATTTTTCTTTTATTTAATAGTAGTATTTGGTGGTTTATTATTTTGAATTCTTTTTACTTGTGCAGTTATTGAAATGATTTCTGATGTAATGGTTGATGATCAATGTATTCTTAAAAAAAAAAGGAGTATTGAAATCAAAATCAATTAAACTTCGACCAAATCCGATCCAAGCAGGGTCCAGTTACTCAATTCCCTTTATGAAAATCATAGGGTCGTTAGATAAGGAGCCCTGCGAGAGGCTCATTTGATAGATCACGACCTCCATTAGAGTAGGTCATTTAAAGGGAATCTTGATCGGCCTCCTCCGACAAGGATAAGATCATCTTCGCTGATTATGTGAAAAATTGATACAACAGTGTTATTGTCGTTTCTCTGCACACACAATGATATTAGATTATACACATGAATTTTTCTTTAATTTAATACTAGTATTTGGTGGTTTATTATTTACAATTCTTTTTACTTGTGCAGTTATTGAAATGATTTCTGATATAATGGTTGATGATTAATGTATTCTTAGAAAAAAAGGAGTATTAAAATCAAATCAATTAAACTTCGACCAAATTCGATCCATGCAGTTTATGAAAATCATAGGGTCGTTAGACAAGGAGCCCTGCGAGAGGCTCATTTGATAGATCACGACCTCCATTAGAGTAGGTCATTTAAAGGGAATCTCGACCGGCCTCCTCCGACAAGGATAAGATCATCTTCACTGATTATGTGAAAAAGTGATACAACAGTATTATTGTCGTTTCTCTGCACACAATGATATTAGATTATACACAACAAAATCAGAATAATATCAAAGTTGTTGTTTGTCAATGTACCAACGGTGTACTATAGCTAAGTAGAGAAGCACGACTACTAAGGTGCACTTGCACATCTATCACATTATATTAGGGTTGAAACTTGAAAGTCTAGCAAATTCGATCTCTCCTATATATATAAGAGATGTCTTATATTCCAAGTATACATTATAAACACTTGGGCATTCCCACATTTCTTTCTCCTATTTGCTCTTAAGTTCAAGAAACCATTTCTTAGCATTGTATCAAAGTGTGCATGGTTTCACCGGAATCGCCCTCGGTCTAGCCTTAAAACGAGGCTTGTTTTGTAGACAAAGCCGGTTTATTTGGAGCCGGAGCTCTTGATAATTATGGACGGATCAAATCAGATTAGCTAAATTCATTTTTTCCACGTCAATAACTTCTTAAACATGTAAGTATTTTATAAGTATAACTAATTAAGTATTATTGCGTATTTGCTCAGCTCAACTACTTGATATAGGCAGATACAATATATATTGGTAGTCATATTAGCGATCAAGGATTGATTATGAAGCTTGAAATTAATTATTTTGTGATATGATCTTAAGCAATTGAATCAAGGTCAAACTAAACTAATTAAGATTAATTAATTTAATCCACTGATAAACCATTCAAGTAGATGTTCTTATACAATTTGAATTCATGATCTATGACTACATAGTATATTTAGTACTAGAATGCTAATTGGGCCTCTCGAAATATGGTCTCGTGGGCTTTTTGCCTCTAATTGGACTGTATACACTCTGCCCAAATTCCTTTGCCTCTTTACTTTTAGTGTTGGTGGGGGTTATTCCGCTCTAAATTACAACTCGTCTTTTGCTTAATATGTTTAAGTTATATAAAATAAAATAAAATAAAAATTGGATTACATCGTACTATATATAGAGTCGAAAATAAGCCAATTATAATAGATATTCATCGTGTAAATTTGTTCAATTAAAGCTTTTTGAGCTCAAGTTCATCGTGCATACCAAGTTAAACTTCAAAAATATTTATCTTTTAGTTTGATAGTTCTGAATAAATTTTGAGTTCGACTTGAAATAAATTCATATAAAATATAAAGCTATTGACCTAGCTCAATTTATGTTCTGCTCAACTATAGCTTGTTGGAGCTTGTGTCTGACGTTTGTTTAGCAATGAAGTCAAATTCAATCATTGTATCAAACTCGATAGCAAAACCGATCAAACAAATATAAACGATGTGTTATTCGACTCAAGTTGATTCATTTTAATTTTTTTTTATTGGAACGATGATTACATAATCACAACAATTACTATATCAGAAAAGATCTATTTAAATTCATTTAATTACTATCAGATATTTAAGACAAATCAACTATCAATACTAGTATTAAACTAATTAAAGAAATACTCACATTAGTGGGTCTCGAATTTAATGAATATTATAAAAAAAAAAAAAATTTATGCTAAATGACATTATGAATTTTCAACGAATAATTTAAAAAAAAAAAAAAGTGTAAAAACTTATTTGGACATAAATAAGAAATAGAAAACCTTATGACCCATTTATATGTTTGGCATAGCCCATCCCATGTATATTTTGGCCATCTCTCGGAACAAAATCCCTATTTATAGTTACTTTCAGGTACGAGGTTTTTGTTGTCGTCTAAATTCATTTTTTCAAATATTTATTTACCCTCCATAACTATAACCGTAAGCTGTGCAGTAATTTCACATAAATCAGTCGGCCTACGAGCGCAGAAAGCATTTCCGGAATCTTTTCGAATAAAACAATAAGGTATTTCTATATTGCACAACACATGTTCGACGAAATGCGTATGTATGTTTTATCATAATAATCTTTGTTATAGTTGATTATCAGTTATTCTTTCTTGTTTTGTTATTGATGTAGAGTGAAAATCTACATACATATGGCTGCAATTAGGCCTCGAAGTAGTAGTTTTTCCAGAAGTACATCTGCGGCATCCAACGCAGTTCCTGGGCTTAAGCATGGCCCTAATGGAACTATGTTTCTTTCATCCGGCATACCAGACCTTGACAGTAATTTCCCTGAACTTTCACACGTTAATTTACATTGAATTGTTTTGATGTATATTATGTATGATTTTGTATGTAATAGAGATTTTGGGAGGTGGGTTTACATTGGGAAGTCTAGTAATGGTTATGGAAGATCCCGAGGCACCACATCATATGCTGTTATTGAGAAATTTTATGTCTCAAGGGCTAGTTCACCACCAACCTCTTATATATGCTAGTCCTGCAAAAGATCCGAGAGGGTTTCTTGGCACGCTGCCGAGTGTAATGGTCTCTAAGGATGATAAGTCTCGAGCCCATGAGTCAGAAAAGGTCCCAATTCTCTTCCTTATTCTCTACCTATAAATGTGAGTTAAAGTAATGTTCTTTAACTTGGATGTTGGCGACCTTTGAAAAGGAAAGTTCTTGTTTTGTCTGAGTTACAGGAGAAGGGATTGAGAATTGCTTGGCAGTATAAGAAGTATTTTGGAGAACAAAATTCAGATTCTCAGAGAGGTTGATGTCTTCATTTTATTTTCTATTTTAATTTCTCTTTTTCTGCTCTTGTCTCATTTTCATTGTTGTGATCCTCCTTCTCCTCGTCATTTCCATCATTTTTTTATGTCGTATTTTTTTTCTCCATCTCATCTGGTCTTTTTACGTTAATTGTATTTCTTCTTAAAGGTGGGTATCATTTGAATAATTATGTAAAAGTAAACTAAATTGTAACCAAAATGAACTGCCTGAAAACATCTGCTATTAAACAGAGAGAACCATGTCATGCCCAATAGTTACCCTAAGGTAGACTAATTTGCTCAACATTAACTAATTAAAATATAATCTGAGAGATAGGGTTGACAAGAGAGTCAGTCGCTTCATATTTAATTGCATAACATTTATTTATAGGTCGTAAAATTTGATGCAATGTAAACAACTAATTATATGTACTCTTAAAATCTAAGTTAGGAGAAGCATTTGTCTGACACTTTCCATCACCACTTCTCTTGATCACATTAGTACCTTATAATTTGTTATTTTCAGAGATTCCTCATCCTTGCTCTTTTCTCCTTTTGCGCCTATATATGATATCATTTTTTTGTATCTGCAGATGGAAAGTCAGAGTACTGCTGTGACTTTGACTTGCGTAAGCCACTAGAGAGACACTTCTTTACTGGAAAACATATTGATTGCATTACCCTTAAAGATTCTGCTGATCTTACCACATTTCATGACCGATGTTCAAGCTTCTTGTCTCAAACTCCTCGGTATTATCACTTTACGCTACTCCCCTTGCCCTTTTATTTTTTAGACAAATAAATTTGTTCATGAATCAGGATACCCATGAAGAAAAAATTCATGGTGTTTGGCATTGGCTTCAAGGGGTGGAATTTAATGCAATGGACATATTTTATACTCGGTTCTAATTCGAAATATATCATCGCAATGTTTTCAATTATTGAATGAGTGGCTGCAATACTAAGAGTTTAACTCTTGTAACCCTTTGATGCTGAACTAAATTATTTTATTGACTAGCTTTAATCTGTGACTGTCCATGGATTCAATTAAGTGGTGGTTATCTTTCTCTTGTATCATGGGACAATAAATGCCAAGAACAAACCTGTCGTAAAATTGTAAAATGACAAAATAGGACACCTCACAAAATAAATTTTAATAACTCACTATCTAGTCAACAGCATATTTAAGTTGAGTTCGGGTTGGCATTTTTCATAAATCAAAGGGATTTGAATTTCTATTATGCTTTATCAACTTGTAGTATGCCAGCGTGGTTATTGTTTTGGGCAACTATGGTACTTCTATCTTGATATTGTGTCACAATATTGGGTCCATGTAATGAAGGGAAGGTTAAGATTGTTCAGAACTTTTCACTTTTCTTAAAACTGAAAACTAGTTGCTGTGATATATTTCACGGCTTTCATCCTTTCTCCTATCCATGTTTCTTTCTATTTCTATTTTTTATTTTCACTTTTCTAACCACGCGTAATTATCATGAACAAAGAAGAAGCAAGGAACTAATAGGTTTATATGGATCGATTTTGCTTTCAAAAATATGGTTTGGATGGTTTCAGTGAAATCTTTGAAACACCATTTGGATTGGGTTTGGATATTGGGTTTTGTGGTTTCAAAAAGTTGAGATGTGGTTTGGATTAAGTTTGAATGTTGGGGTTAGAGGAGAAAAGTAGGTGGTAGGTGTCAAATCAATGTTTTTACAGAGAAAAAGTAGGTGTCAAATCGATGTCTTTTATAGGTTTGAGATTTATTAGATTAGAATTTATAATTTGAAACCCGAGTTTCGAGAAACCTATGACCATACTTCATTTGGAATGGGTTTAACCGAGTTTCTCGAAACCGTGTTAAATTTAATATCAATGATGAAGCTGCAGAATATTAACTGATAACTATATTTTAACCATGTATGTTCAGTTAAAATTCCTATAAAATTTTGGTAGCATTTTTTTACGAGGCTTATAATATTCTTAAAAGGAAAGAAGCTCTACGTGAGAGGTTCACTGATTATCCATGAGCTATTTCAGAGGGCATCTTGAGCAGTCATGTTATCCTAATTCTGGTTTGTTACCTCGAATTAATTCTTTTTTGACTGTTTGGAATAAGATAATCCTTACCTCCTTGAATGTGTAATTTCATATTGCAATTCCTATTTGGTTCAGTTACACTATTCTTTTGAGCTTCCTTAGGATTAGTCTGTTCACATATTTGTATCTTGATTTGCTATGTTTTCAGTACTGATGGAAACGTTATAGGTGGTCGTATAGCTATTCAATCACTATGTTCACCGCAATGTGAATTTTCCGACAAGGTGAGTATCAATGTCATTTTAAATTTAAAATGTTGGTGAATACCCAATAGAACAACCTATGTTATTTGCATGATATGCCTTATTTGATGCTTTTCTAACTTATTCTTGCTAAACTTGATTATCATCTATTAGTAAAGGAACTTCATATTTTTGTTGTAGGAATGGGACATGCTTTCTTTTGTCAGATCTCTCAAAAGTCTCGTACGATTGTCGAACTCAGTAGCCATTATTACCTTTCCCCCTTCTCTTGTTTCACCAGCCTTCTCGAAAAGGCTACAACATTTAGCTGACACCTTGGTTTCTGTCAAAGCCATTCCAGGTGTGTGTATTTTTCTTTTCTGATTTTTGTGCAAATGGATTCAACGTCGTACTTCCAAGGAAACTAATTCATAATTGGATTCTTCAATCAGATGAAGACAAGGAACTAGCTAAGCTTCTTACAGGATATCAGGATATGGTTGGCCTTCTTAGTATGCACAAAGTCGCACGTATTAATACACAGGTACTAAATGTTTCCTCTGATCTTACTTCTTCTTTAAAATGACATGCTTCTTTTAGATTTGAGAATATAGAGTAAATTACTCAAACTACCTTTGAGGTATGGTCAATTTACTGCGAAACCCCCTCATGTTAGGAATTTACAAGAACTACCTCTGGGGTACGCAACTCATTATGTTTACAACCATACTGTTAAAAAGACCTAATGGTTTAGCTAAAAGTACATAAAGACATGCATTCTTGTTTAGGAAAAAAAAAAAAAGAACACAAAAAAAAAAAGAAAAAAAAATTGAACTTTTATTACTTTTAGATCCCTCCAATATCAATTACTTACGAAGACATCTTTGCATATAACTTAGAGCAATTACTCCCTAAAGTTTGTATTAAGTATGGTACGTAGGTATTTCAGTCCATGGAATCGGGACAGTATTTAAAAATGCTAATTGCGAGTATTTTTCGGAAATTCAAGTTATTTTTGATGATGACATCAATCTCTATTTAGGATTTAAGGTCATAGGGTTGCAACTCTAGTGAGTTGCATGATTTAGGATGGTTTGTCTAATTTCCCAAATGTGAGTAGGTCTTGTTGTTAACCATACCTCAAGAGTAATTTGTGTAAATTACCCAATAAACTAATATAATTAATCCTTTGGTCTGTACCATAAAAGAAAAAAGGAAATGTCTTCTTCAGAATAACAATCATTCATTGTTTCAAATCAGGTCCCTGCAATTTTAGAGGCAACCACATTCTCAATGAAATTGCACAAAAGAAGATCTTTAACTTTGGAATGTCTAAACCAAGCCCCAGTCCATGGTTCAAGTGGAACTTCATATGGTACTTCTGGTAGTTGTTCTAGCTCTTCTAAGACTGGAACGCTCGACTTTTAGTTGTTCCATAAGTGTCATTTTGTATACAGCTGATCTGTTATGAAGTTTTTGGCCATAGAACCTGATTTGGTTTGATCTTGGCGATCGCTATAACCTCGGATTTGTATTCATGTTACAATAGAAAGATTGCAGTAAGAAGAGAGCTGAAATATACGATCTCGTGTGTTTGGTGACGTGGATCATTGGCTGATTGTATTAGTTCAGTATTTACTTTGGACGAGTGAGAAGCAACCTCTGAAATAGCTGAGTTATTGGATATATATATGTTCATGTTTTAGAAATGGAAAGTTGATTGAGAATTGGGGGTCATATATTGTTACTGTATTTTATATGAGATGATACTTTTTCTCAGTTTAGGAAATTGAATTTGCATTGAAACAACCTAAGAAATAAACTTTAGATGCATTAAGTATCATTTAGCATTGATTTACCTCTTGGATTATTGAATTAAATTTCAACCAATCCATTTGTAAGACTTTTTTAAGTTTCTAAATGATGTCATCACCTTAATTTTAATAAAAATCCATTTTACCCTAAGTATTAACTTTAGTTTTGATAAAAATAAAAAAATAAAAAATAAAAACTAGAAGATTTGTTTGTATACATAATTCAACAAACTTGTGGGAGTGCTACTCTAATGTTTAATTTAAGGAAATGTTCTTTAAAATGAAAATGGAAATAAAATATATTAATTTCAGAAATCATATGCATGTGTATTAGTACTATAGTAACAGTAATAATAATAAAGAATTATTTTTGTTTACTTTTATGGTTTTATAATAGTATAGAAATATTAAATTAAATTTAAATAGAATATTTATTTATTATAATCCAAATAAAACAAATAATCATATTTGTATTTTTAATTTAAAATTAAGATAAATTATTTTATTTTCAACTTTGTGGGTTGACCCACTTATAATTAAGGTAGTATAGTATTTAATGTATTTTATTCTTATGTAATTTTAGATAAAAGACAAGGGGGCAAAATATATATTTTATGCATGTTACCCAATATTTTGACAATAAGTTAATAGTTGGGGAGGTGTTGGTAATAATAGAAACAATAAGGAAGGTTTTTGTCATTTCACCAAACCTTGTAGTCACTTTCTAATATTTTTTTATTGCATCGGTATTCACTTTTTTTTTCAGTGAGGTACTCACATCTTTAAAGATGTATTACAAATTAATCGAAATGTGAGGAAGTAAAGTTTTTTACAAAAATAATTTTAATTTTAATATTATTAGGGACTATGTGCACCGTCCGATTGATGACGAAAATTCGGGCAAAAATATACTTTTTAATCCCTTATCTTGTACTAAATCGCAATTTGGGATATTTGTTAAATCGACTAGCAATTTTGTTCCTTTAGATTTCAGTGTTGCAATTTCAGGACACTAATCCGCGATTTTCATCCTTAATTTAGATAAATATTTCTTATTCTTTACATTGATTTAGAATTTAGATACAAAATTATACATAATACATATAGATATTATATAGATTTAATATTATCATATTCAAATCTTTCACGGATCAAATCAGACTAAGTTTATATTTGCTCCGTCTATTTTGGGTTACAGATTTTCTTAATCAAATCAGATCAGTCAAATCTCTAATCAGATAAATATTCTATTAAATCGAACCGGATTCATACCAGATACGACATATAATCCGCCCCATTGACAACCCTAACAATGACTTGAAAGGTTAACACATAACACAAGACTAGTTTTGCATGGTGTTGTAAATTGCAGAGGATTATTTAAGGAGGTGGTAAATAAGAATGTCAATTGAGCTAGTCCTACCAAAAATTCGATGATTTGACTAGATTAAATTTAACCCGAACCCGAAAAATTATGAACGAGTTGAGTTTGACCTACTATGTTGAAATCAATTAGTTTAGCAAGCTTGGCCCTCCCGAGAATTTTGAAAAAAAAAAGTAGTATATTCTATATGAGAGAGTTTACAAATTGGAAGAGATGAAGACGTAGATTGAGGCCAAAGTATTCCACATATTTAAATAAAATATTAAAAGCCAAACAATCCTAATTTTATACTAGCCCAATTTAATTTTTCTTTTTCTTATACTACCAACTAATCCCTACATGTAAATTAGAGAAAATGCTAGTATTACATTAAAAAAATATTCACATTAGTGAGAATTGAAACAATGACCTCTTGGTCATGAAACTTCATCCTTATCCACTTGACTACACATTATAACTCATAATCCTTCAACGCGGCCTAATTCTACTTGGTTACTTTCTTTTATCAATAAAACCTATAAATTCAACATATGCATTGTGTACAAATTGCGTAAATTAACAAAATTCTTGAGAATCTCTCCATCTCTCATTTCCAAAATATCCAATTTTCTTGAATCTTGATAATCGTTTATGCTTAGTGTGAATCGATTCTATTTCTTTTCTTTTTTTTGGTAGAAATGAATCGATTCTATTTCATGTCTTCGATTATAAGTTAATTAATACATCTGATTTTATTTAGTTTCATTGTAATAATAATATATGTATTAGTTTATTTATTATTTTATAATTTTTTAACTTGTTATGTAATATGAGATAAATTATTGATGAAAATTCAATTATGATTGATGCGTTTTATAACATATAGGATAATTGTTGAGAAATTTGATTGATTCTATCACAAATGAACTTTATAATATGAAAGAACGCCGTGCACAACTTAAATAAGTTTTTCTACATGAATATTTGAATTTAATACCATTCTTATTGGCAATCCATTTTTTACTGTTATTCGTGAGCTTGTGCACATAATTGGTTTGAATATGATTATCAATAGATTTGACTGACAAAAATTTTCGAACCCCCTACTCTCCAATCCTAATGAAGCTAAACTTGAATAAAGCTTAAATAAATAAATATTTTATATAATACTATTAATTATTGGTATTTAAGTTAGAGTGTACTATTAACTACTATTTGGAGAAAAAATGTAGTTTCATTGCCCACGCATCTAACGTCAAAATCTGCTGTCTAAAGGAGAAAACAATTGTTCTAAAAAAAAATAGAAAGAGTTGAAACAAATTAGAAATGTTATATGCATAAGTTCTTTGTATATTATACAACCATGTCGTCTTGGAAACTACTGAATCAATAAGGCTGCATATGGATCTGATTTGGCCCAATTTGGTCTCAACCAAATTGGGTCAAATCTTATTTGACGATGGGCTTGGGAGGATTTCGGCCCAGACCCTGGTTTCGGCCCTGGGCCTAAACCAGCCCAGGCTCCCACTGAATCGCTAGTGAATGGATAGGTGCTGACAAAATTGCCAATGCCCATCTTCTTGATTTTCTTTTCTATTTGCTTTTATTTCTCATTTTAGTTTTTTCCTTTTTATTTTTTCTTCCTATACATTATTTTGATAATTTATTTTCTCCCCATGCCACTTTTATTGAATTTACACTTCAATGATATCAATTATATTGTCAATTTTTGCATTATCAATATTGATCATATTATTCAATTTTTGTCTTTATCAATTGTTATTAAAATATTTAACTATAATTAGCTGGAAAAAAATTAATTTTATTTTAATATTATATATATTACAACATAAAATTAATATTAATTGTCTCATTAAATATACATTTTATTTATCATTACATAAATCATTATAATTTTTACAATAAAATAATTACAATCACTTCTCAATTATCACTACAATATAATAATAATTCATCATCTTAATCATTACACAATATAACATAATATATTGTCTCAAACTCTATAAATGTATTGATTTGACACTTACTATCCACTTTTCTCCCCTAAACCCCAACAACCAAACTACAATTCAAATCAAATCTCAAATTTTCAAAACTCACTACCTATTATTTAATAATATTTTACAATCTCAATATTCCTTTGAAACCATTATCCAAATCAAGTTTCACCGAAACCTCTGAAACCACTTATTAAGACCAAACTCAGTTAAACTACTTCCATATTAACCCTAAATTTGCAGGTTTTGCTTTGAAATTTGCCGTATGAGGATGAAAAATATATATCTTAAAGTATATCATGGAAGAGACTAGTTTTACTGCAATATGAACATGTACCAGAAAGAATATATTATACTCCCTTCGTTCAATTTATTTTACTCCCTTGGTACGGTCTACTGATCAACTTGACTAAATTTATAAAAATTATATATAAACTTTCCTATAGCGTTATTTATTTTATATTATGAACTATATGTATGGAATATATATTCGCATGAATAGTAGTCTATTGATATATTTTATAGTAATGCTTAACTTTTTATTTGAAGTAAAATTTGCTAGTATCAACAACTTGATATAAGCCGATATAAATTCGAAACCCAAAAAAGATACATGAGTCAATTTTGAGTCAAACCAATCATAAAGTTTATCAGTCAAATTTGAATCTATAGCTATAAAGCCCGACAATGAGTTTGAGCCATTTAAAAGTCGTTACAAAACTCAGTTGACAGTTGTAGTAGTTAGTATGATTCTCCATAAAATTCTCAGACACTAGTGTGTGCCTAAGGGGTAAGATTATGGTTGTCAATTGGGCTGATTTCAATCCGGATCCTTCCAAATCTGGTCCGATTTAGTAGGATAATTGTTCGATTAGAGATTCGATAGACTTAATCCGATTATAAAGATCCGTAATCCGAAACACATGGAGTGAATATGGATTTAGGTCGATCCGATCCGTTAAAGATCCATATCCGATAAAAAAATCAAAATAAAGATATACATATATATATATATATATATATATAAGTACCATTAATAACATTTCACTATTAATTTAAGAAGATAGTATTTTATAACTCGTTTATAAATTATTTAAACCAATATTTTCATCTAAAAATATGAGTATTAATAAAGGATGTTTGAGCTAAAATTAAATAAAATTGTAAAGTTTATAAACTTGTTTTAGGAAAAAATATTAATGTAATTTTTTAAATGAAAATTTTATTGAATCATAGAAAGATTCGATATCCGGCCAAATTCGACCAAGATTGAATTCAAAAAATCTAAATCCGAACACAACCCAAAATGACAGATCCTGATCCGATATAAATGGAACCGGATCTGAACAAGCCTGATCCGACCAGAATCCCACCCATTGACTACCCTAGATAAAATCATGTAAGTTGCAGCAGGTCCATGAATATCAACCCGGCCCAAAAGAGACTCAAGTCGACGTAGCATAAATAAATACAACCACTCCATCTTAATTAATACACTGGATTTGGTTGGTGGTTCTGCAATTATTGCATCTTAATATCAAAAATTATTTTATGCAAGCAATTGTAATTTTATCGTATTATTTTATTAGATTTGCACATCAGTGGAGATCATATTCCCGAAATCATAGAACAAGTGGAACATCAAAATTTAAATTATTAAAAATAATATATCCTTAGCCCGCATCCCCGCGTGCTTTAATTTCTCAGCATGTGTTACAACGTGTATTACGTTTTATAAGCACAAAAAATTAGAATTTATATATGGAGAAAAGTTAAAGTAAAAATAAAAGTAAAAATAAATTTATTAAATTGGAATAAGTAAAGAATTTAACAAGTTAAATAGTTAAACTAATTAAAGCACCAAAAGCAAAATAGAAATATCAAAAAATTAGTTTAACTTAACATGACATGAATTCTCTTTATAATAGTGCTAGTATATCCCCATCACGCCTTCTAGCGTGTATTAAATTTTGTAAGCCAAAAAAATAAAAATTTCTTTATAATGAAAAGTGAAAATAAATTTTATTTAAATGGAATAAGTAAATAATTTAAAAAGTTAAATAATTAAATTAATTAAAACACCAAAAACAAAATGGAAATATAAAAAATTTACTACACCATGACATGACATGACATAACTTCTTTTTATAAAATAAATATAGATGATCGTATATGTTAAACCACATCAAATTCATTTATTGCCATTTATTGATCTTATAACTTAGAGGGCCATTAACCACCGATACTTTGTTGAATTCTTTACTACTCAATTTGTATATTTATATTTTTAATGAATTTATTACTCCTAATTAAGTCCCATAATTCTAAATTTTTTACTATGGTCGGTTGATCGGCCAATTTAAATAAATTTAAAATTATATATTAAACTATCTAGTTAATTAATATCAATAATTTGATCATATTATATAACACCACATATGCTAATATTTAAAATGTTTAAAGCATTATAAAGGTAAAACAATTAGTTTGACAAGTCATTAAAAATGTTAAAATGTTTAACTATGTACTGTAGTTAATATATGGAGTCAGGGTCGGTCCAAGGGTTTTGGGGGCCTAGGCAAAATAAAAAATTGCGGTCTTTATGTAAAATTTATAGTTCTTGCTCTTTTAGACGTAAAAATATTTATTAAATTTTCATATTCTAATTCTTCTAGCATATCTTCTTTTATAGACAAAATAACCAAGTCACTTAATTTTTCTTGTGTCATTGTCGACCGTAAACATGTATTTATTAATTTAAATATAAAAAAACTTCTTTCAGCAGATACAACTGTTACAAATATAGTGAGCTTATCATCTAAAGCAAATGAGTTTATCATCTAAAGAATTTTATTTGCAAATTGCTATACCTACATAAACAAAACAAATATTCCCCATCAATTCAGTAAGTAAACACAAACAAAAATTAGATGTAAATTTGCAATAGACAAAAATAGTATAAACTTTGCCCACTGTTGTTTGCTTCTATATACCTTTGTAGAAAAAATTATCCCAAATTCCTAACTCGGCAATCCCAATTAAATTTTCCAAAATTGATTATAAAATAGAAGGGAAAAAAATTATATTTCAATTTTAGGGCACAATAGAAAAATAGTAAAAAAGAGAAGATAAAGATGAGAAGAAGATTTTTGATCAAGATTATGAATATAGGAAGAATATTTATACAAAAATCATGGTTTGATATAATGATATTATTTCTTGTGGATTGCGCTTTCTTTAATAGAGAAGAACGTTGGTGATTTGTGAAGACAGAGGACGTCTCATCTTTCCAATTCTTTTTTTTTTTATTTGATTTACGAACTGAACAATAAATATGTGGTTGCCTCTCTACATATCAAATTTTTTTTTTTAATAATGTATTGTAGTGTATGGATAATGGTTTTGGGCTCAATTAATAAAAAAAATCAATTGAAATTGAGCCATGGGCCATTAACAATTAATATAGAGGGCTCTAGACAAGCACCAAAGTTGCCTATAGGCTGGACCCCCATTGTATGTAGTAAAAAAATTGGGTTAGGAAGAGCATTTTGTTTACCCCCTCAAACAAAATATATTACTATAAGTTTTTAGAAGTTAAATTATGTTAAATATAAGACCATCTCCAACCGATACCGGCAAGAGGGCATGAGGGGGAGGGGGAGCCGTCGTCGGTTGGAGATGGCAAAGGGCAAACTGGCGGGCAAGGTGGGCAGGGCGGGCAGGCACGGGGGGCAGGCATGAGGGCAAGCTGGCGGTCGACCATCGACCGCCCGCTTGCCTGCTGGGCAACGCGCCTGGGCCTCTATTTTTTTTTTGTTAATTTTCTTACAATTTAAAAAAAGAAATTTATTTTTCCTGTTTACCTTAGCAGAAGCAAAGTGAAGAGGATAATTCAAAGTTTCAAACCACCAAAAGTTGAATATTGATTGCAATCCAAAAGCATATTTGCTGATTTGTTTACGGGGGAGTTGTTTTGAGAGAGAGAGAGAGAAAATGGGTTTGGGTAGAAATTAAAATGGGAAAAAGAAGACTATTCTAGAACAGACAAAACTAATTGGGCTCCTATTCCGATCCATTTTAATTTCCATTTAATTAAAATGAGAAGATAAACCCTATTCCCAGCATTTTAATTCATTCCGGGGCTAGGCGGGTGGCCCGGGTGCTTTTTTTTTCTTTAATTATGTGTAGTCGTTGGTGTTTAGTTTTTGTTGTTTTTTCTTTCTGTTCAAGTGCATTAATAATAAGTGTTGTTGTTTTTCATTCATTATGTTAGTCGTTGTTGTTTTCCGTTAATTATGTTTAGTTGTTGTTGATTTTCTTATTATTAAGAATGCCTTAATTTTCATGATTGTGTAACTATAAAAAAATTATTATGCTTTTTATTATTATTATTATTAAAATAAGTTTGAGTGGGGAGAGTGGGGAGAGTGAGATGGGGAAAGTTGTGAAATTGAATTAATGGATGTTGATTGCCCTTCGGTTGGAGATGAATTTTTTAGGTGGGTCGAAAAGGCATGAGGGCAAGGCAAGAGGGCAAGGCAATTGGGCAATTAGGCGAGCAATTGGGCAATTGGGCAAGAGCTTCGGTTGGAGATGGCCTAATTTCATCGATAATTTAATTTGTCCATTGACTCTCCAATCCTAAACCTGTCGCTGTAGAAAATAACTACTGCTGCCATTGCAGACTATTGAGGATTGAGTAATGGATTGGTTGTTGACTTGTTGTACAGATATTACACATGGCTAGGTTGGTTGTTGTATAGATCTGTAGAGTTATTGCATAGATCGTGGCCGACAATAGATTTATGGATCTTAAAAGCATACAAATAAAAAGGATACAAGGACTAGTTTTTTTTTTTTTTTTTTTTTTTTTTAAGAAAGGTGATAACTAACTTTACTAGAATAAGAAAATTGTGTTGCCTTTATTAACAACATATAACCAACCAGGGACGGATTCAGGATTACATATTATTGATCAAAATATTATTAATTAGGTAATTATTAAGATCAGTAAAAATCAATTCAATAAATATTAAAACTGCTTTTAATATTTAAGATCAGTAAAAATCAATTCAATAAATATTCAATAAATGTTAAAAAAATCAACACAAACTTTAAAAATGTACACACAAGTAAATTAGAGAAAAAGGAAGAATTCTTGGGGGGGCCTGCTTCAAGTAAATCCACCCTTGAGCATAACCACAATTCATCTAGGAGGGGACTAAGACTATTAAACACTTAATATTGAAAAATAATTTGGACCATATCAAAATTTTCAGTCGAAACTGTAAATATACAATTTAGTAGATAAAAATAAAATAAAACCTCAAAAAGTATGAATGATACCCAAGTTTTAGGGTTAGAAATAATTGTGCAGGTGTTAAATAATGTTATGAATTT
Organism: Penstemon davidsonii; assembly: GCA_034814905.1. NCBI lineage: Eukaryota > Viridiplantae > Streptophyta > Magnoliopsida > Lamiales > Plantaginaceae > Penstemon > Penstemon davidsonii. The sequence continues at coordinate 13,906,704 of JAYDYQ010002686.1, forward strand.
GAAATGACGCTACACCGCGGGATAGAAAATTCCTTTAATTATTTATATTAGCCAAATATCCAATGTTGCCACTTATTAGATCACTAAATTCCCATGCTAAAATTTTATTGTTGCCAATTATTTAAGTTTACGTGAGGCTTATTGTATTTTTTTAATGTAAACATTGTTGTGTTAACAATTTATACTTCAAAGAAACATTTAGGAATATAATTAGTCTTTTCCCCTACATTAAAAAAAATAAGTCACTCACATATGTTGATCATAGCCTTAAGGAACAGAGGAAACTTGACATTAAAAACGTTTGCAACAAGATTACAAGCCTCTTATTATTCTAAATCATTAAATGTAAACACACTAGTAAAAGAAGCACAATATATAATTCCGAAAACAAAATACGCCAAATTTCTCAATAACAATATGATCTTGAACAAGGCCATATTCCATATATAGACTGCAGCAAAACTCTTACTCCGATTTCAATGATTTCCCAACATCAATAACAAATCGGTACTTCACATCCGATTTCAGAAGACGTTCCATTGCAGTATTGATATAGTCTATCGGGATAATCTCCACATCTGGCAATATATTGTGCTTTGCTGCAAAATCAACCATCTCTTGCGTCTCCTTCATTCCTCCGATTCCACTTCCCGCTACAATTTTCCTCCCTGTTATGAATCAATTATAGACATTACTCTCAAATTCCATTTCAAGGCTCAAAATCAACGAAAAAACAGAAGCAAAGATAACGAATGGCATACTAACCAACAATTAGAGGGAAAACAGGGAGTTCAAGTGGCTTTTCCGGAGCACCAACAAGGATAAGCTTTCCATGAGGCTTCAATAAACTTAACAATGGAGGAAGGGGATGAGTTGCGGAGACGGTGTCAATTATGCCATCCAATGTTCCGACTGCAGCCTAATCGATCAAATTAAAGTTAGTCTTATCGTAGTTCAGTCGAAGACTTTAAGGGCCTATATGGATTGGTTTTGGCCGGCCAAACCCATTCCAAATGAAGTTCGGGCATAGGTTTTGTGAAACTCATGTTTCAAATTATTAACTCTCATTTAAAACCAAAACCAAGAGGAACCGAGCCAAAACCAATCTATAGACTATGTTTGGAACTTGGACAATCTTATGCAAGAATAAACATTTTCCATAGCGTTCTGCTCACTAAAATACAAGAACAAACAAGAGAAGTGGCTACCAAATTACCTGCATTTCCTCGGGGTCTTTGCTAACCAAGAATTCATCTGCGCCAAGTTTCTCAATCGCTTCCTTCTTCTTACTAATAGATGTACTGATGACCGTCACTTTAGTCCCAAAAGCTTTAGCAAACTTCACGGCTACATGACCGAGCCCACCAAGCCCAACAACACCCACCTTCAATCCTGGCTTATCGAGTCCAAAGTACTTTAAGGGGCTGTAAGTTGTAATACCGGCACATAAAAGAGGAGCACCGATATCAAGGGGGAAGTTTTCAGGCCAACGAACAATGAAATGCTCGTCAGCAACCATGATGTCGGAGTAACCTCCATATGTAATGGTCCCGTCAAGGTAGGGGGCACTGTATGTGAGTATTTGTTTGGCACAGTAATTTTCGAGATCGTTTGAACATTGGTCGCATTGGCGACATGATCCAACAATGCATCCAACGCCCACTTTGTCACCGACCTTGAATTTCTCTACTTTGCTACCGACCTCGGTTACTACCCCCACAATCTCATGTCTGCATCAAACAATACCATTTTAGACCATAAAAATTTTCATTAAAGTCAATTCATCTCATCGGATCTAAAAGCAAATAAAATTGTACAATCGGATTGCATATCACAAGCCAGAGAATCCTTATAATAAGGGTAAATCAGAAACTGGACATACCTAAAAGCAAATAAAATTGTTAAGTTTATTTCTCAAAAAGGATTAGGACTTGACTGTTGAGGTGAAATAACAACTGATTTACGAACATATTGTGTGCTCTCAGATTTAAACAAAGAAATCGGAAAAATAATTTGTTACAAGCATAATAGTTAATAGCCCAAATAGCACACACTAAAGCGCACTTTGCAACGCCCTGCGCCATAGTCTGCCATTTGGACCGCGTTTTGGGTGTTATTTGCACTATATGTATAACCGTAGATCATTTTTGAAAATTTCTCTAAAACAGAAATTATCAAATACACAGATGAACAAAAAAAAAAAAAAAATCACACAAACAGATTATGAGGAAAAAGACCTTACCCAGGTACAATAGGGTACTGAGTGAATCCCCACTCATTTTTGACCATATGAAGATCTGAATGACAAACCCCACAATACAATACTTTGAACTGCACATCTTTCTCACCAGTTTCCCTGCACCATTAATCAAACCACAAAATATTTATTTTTATGTATAAAAAATTGTACAAATATTATTGAGAAAAAAAAATATGAATGAGATTTTAGATCTGTACCTTCTAGAGAACTTGAAGGGAGATAAAGTTCCAGATGTGTCCCTGGCAGCATATCCACAAGCCTTCACTGGGTGCTCTGTTTCGGGTGTTTTCGCCATTTTAGTTTATATTTTTGCTTAAGAATAAATTTGAGAAAAATATGATCAAGAACAATAATATTGATAACTGATAAGTGCAATGCACGTCCAAGACCGATGTATTTATATGAAGAGTTCTGGGTCAATTGTGACGTTTTCCGTGAGCTCAGGATATAAATACACGTCAGCCCTTATGTAAAAAATAAAAATACATGAAAATGGAAATGAAAATGAGAAAGGAAATTAGACTTAATTTAAGTGGAGTAAAGCTTTTTCTAATAAATCATTTCCACTTTTTACTTTATTTATGTAAGTGTTATTATCTTGTCTTTATTTTTTAAAGTCGGTGACATAATTTCTCTTTCCTTTTTTATTTTATGAAGGTGCCGCAATGATTTAATATAATTAAATCATAAATTTATTCAAATACAATTAAATTAAAAAAAAATTTACCAACCATTAGTGTTAAAACTTGAAAAATTGAAATATATGAATCAAATTGAGATTTTCGACGGACATAATTATATCTCTTATTTTCCTTTACATTTGTTGGTTATAAATCATAATCCTTTCTATTTCATAACATGCGTGAAATTCAATTTGGGGTTTTACTCTTATATTAGAAAAAAAGAAATACAATCTAATGAACATAATTTTGATTTGATCTTCTTTTGCTATTTAAGCTTGTTAATAGATATTCGATAATGTACTCTCTATCTTAAAGATTTTGTGCTGCCATTTTTAGTATAGATTAGAATTACTTTAAAAGTAGAGTAATGGGTAACTTGGAATTTGCTATAGATTTACGCATTAATAAATGAAACTATACTATTTAGAATTAAGATTAAGATCTCCAACTCATTTGATTTATATATAACTTCATTATTTTTGACAACATTTTCATATTAACAAATCATGTACTGTAATAAACTTCCAATTATCGGGTAAGCTTAATTTATTGATACTCAAATTTATTTATGACCGAGTGAAAGTAACTTAATAAATAAATTTTCCTAATGTTCTACATAGTGCAGATCACAAAAATATAATATTCCTTTTCTAGAAACAATATTTAATTGGTCAAACTTTGAATTCGTGGCAAGTTGATGGTGACACGCTATTGGCTAGTAGGTGGGGAAGCATGAATTATTTTATTATCTCTTTCCTCGATTGTGGCTGCTTTATTTTAAGAGAATCAAGCATTTCTTACTTCTTATTCGTCACATTTATAACTATCAAATTATTTATAACAGATGAATCCCTCTTATTAATGTAGTATAATATATTTATTCTTCTTAAATTTTTCGTAGCAGATGCATCTCTCTTATCATTGCAGTATAACACATTCGTCCCTCTTAAATTTAAAATATATCCATTTTAGTTAAATATGGATGTTGCAAGTGTGTTTTATGTATTTTGGTGTGGATGTATTTTAGATTTAAATTGGAGATGTTTTATGTATTTTGGATTTAATTAGATGAATGAACGAAAATGCTCTCCAAGTAATGCATGTGAAGTCGTCTCCGACGTGTAATAGCAGGAAAAATTTAAGAGGGACATAAGAATGACGAATCTACTACGAAAAATTTAAGAGGAACGAATATGAAAAAGTTGTCCCATAAAGAAGACGAAAAGTGTTATTCACTCTTATTCAATTGCAATTAATTATTCTATTTATTAGATGGGTGAGTGGCATATGGGCTTGTTTGGCATCTCCCAAAAAATTTCATATTTGAGAAAAGGCAGATAAATACAATTTATACTTTCTAAAATAAATTTATCTCATCTCAATTTTCCCAAACTATTCTTCCAAAAGTCAAACAAATAACAATTTTCTTATCTAAAAAAAAAAAACTACACCAACTCTACATTGATTCGATATAAAGTAATTTATCTCTTATACAACTTATCCCACATAACAAATATGATTTTGACATAAAGTCTTCGGGGCTTCTAGGGTGCGGGCGAGGTAACTCGCCCTCACATGCGGGACGGCCCTGAAATCATGACATGTGGCGCGCGTAACTAATATGTAACTCGGCGAGTTGACTCGGTCTGTGAATAGACCATTTTACCCTTTTTTTTTTAAATTTTAAATAAAAGTTGAGATAATCTTCAATTAATAAAAGACATTTATAACCTTTAAATCTTCAATTAATAAAAGACCGCTTTAACCCCAATTTTGATAATAATTGACTTTTACAATTTTGCAAATTGACCCCTATATTTTGCGATTTTACGAATTGAATTATTTTGCTTCTAAAAAAATATAAAAAAACCGCCTTTCATATAAAAAGACCGCTTTACCACCAATTTTGATAATAATTGACTTTGACAATTTTGCAAATTGACCCCTATATTTTGCGATTTTATGAATTGAATTATTTTGCTTCTAAAAAAATATAAAAAAACCGTCTGTCATATAAAAAGACCGCTTTACCCCCAATTTTGATAATAATTGACTTTGTCAATTTTGCAAATTGACCCCTATGTTTTCCGATTTTACGAATTGAATTATTTTGCTTCTAAAAAAATATAAAAAAACCGCCTGTCATATAAAACGACCGCTTTACCCCCAATTTTGATAATAATTGACTTTGACAATTTTGCAAATTGACCCCTATGTTTTACAATTTTACGAATTGAATTATTTTGCTTCTAAAAAAATATAAAAAAACAGCCTGTCGTATAAAAAGACCGCTTTACCACCAATTTTGATAATAATTGACTTTGACAGTTTTGCAAATTGACCCCTATATTTTGCGATTTTACGAATTGAATTATTTTGCTTCTAAAAAAATATAAAAAAACCGCCTGTCATATAAAAAGACCGCTTTACCCCCAATTTTGATAATAATTGACTTTGACAATTTTGCAAATTGACTCCTATATTTTGCGATTTTACGAATTGAATTATTTTGCTTCTAAAAAAATATAAAAAAACCGCCTGTCATATAAAAAGACCGCTTTACCCCCAATTTTGATAATAATTGACTTTGACAATTTTGCAAATTGACCCCTATGTTTTCCGATTTTACGTATTGAATTATTTTGCTTCTAAAAATATATAAAAAAACCGCCTGTCATATAAAAAGACCGCTTTACCCCCAATTTTGATAATAATTGACTTTGACAATTTTGCAAAAAAATTTGCAAATTGACCCCTATTTTTTGCAAAATTGTCAAAGTCAATTATTATCAAAATTGGGGGTAAAGCGGTCAATTTGCAAAATTGTCAAAGTCAATTATTATCAAAATTGGGGGTAAAGCGGTCTTTTTATATGACAGGCGGTTTTTTTATATTTTTTTAGAAGCAAAATAATTCAATACGTAAAATCGGAAAACATAGGGGTCAATTTGCAAAATTGTCAAAGTCAATTATTATCAAAATTGGGGGTAAAGTGGTCTTTTTATATGACATGCGGTTTTTTTATATTTTTTTAGAAGCAAAATAATTCAATTCGTAAAATCGCAAAATATAGGGGTCAATTTGCAAAATTGTCAAAGTCAATTATTATCAAAATTGGGGGTAAAGCGGTCTTTTTATATGACAGACGGTTTTTTTATATTTTTTTAGAAGCAAAATAATTCAATTCGTAAAATCGCAAAATATAGGGGTCAATTTGCAAAATTGTAAAAGTCAATTATTATCAAAATTGGGGGTAAAGCGGTCTTTTTATATGACAGGCGGTTTTTTTTATAGTTTTTTAGAAGCAAAATAATTCAATTCGTAAAATCGCAAAATATAGGGGTCAATTTGCAAAATTGTCAAAGTCAATTATTATCAAAATTGGGGGGTAAAGCGGTCTTTTTATATGACAGGCGGTTTTTTTTATATTTTTTTAGAAGCAAATTAATTCAATTCGTAAAATCGCAAAATATAGGGGTCAATTTGCAAAATCTTCAAAGTCAATTATTATCAAAATTGGGGGTAAAGCGGTGGTTTTATATGACAGGCAGTTTTTTTATATTTTTTTAGAACAAAATAATTCAATTCGTAAAATCGCAAAACATAGGGGTCAATTTGCAAAATTGTAAAAGTCAATTATTTTCTAAATTGGGGGTAAAGCGGTCTTTTTATATCATAGCCGTTTTTTATTTATTTTTAGAAGCAAAATAATTCAATTCGTAAAATCGCGGAACATAGGGGTCAATTTGCAAAATCGTCAAAGTCAATTATCAAAATCGGGGGTAGAGTTGTCTTTTTATATCATATCAGATTATTTTTTATTTTTTTAGAAAAAAAATAAGTGAAAGGGTAATTTAGGTATATTGTAATTTAATTAAAGTCAATAGTTACAAATTCATTTTGACCAAGTTACCTAATCAACGACCCAGATCAATCTGAGCCAAATGAACGGCATGATGAGGCTTCCCGCATGTGAGGGCGTAACTCACATGCCCGCACCCTAGAAAAATCCTAAAGTCTTACACATCTTATACCTACAACCTAAACTCTTCCGAAAAAACTACATCCACCTTATTTCTCAAACCACTCTCTTAAAATCCAAACAAATAACATTACGCAAATCGAGATTATTTTACAAACCCACCACTCTCACAAACTACTATCCCAAATGTCAAATAAACATGACCTATAGTATCTTCATTCTTTTTTTTTTTTTTTTTCCGGTGATATAGTATCTTCATTAAAATTTGTTGTATATGTACTTGTTGATGCTTGACATTGAGAAAGAAGAATCAAATTTGAATAGGTTAACCTAATACTTAATTAAATTTTCAAAAATAATTAAAAATACTCTGCTTGCTGAAACGTAACTGTCAATTGAACAATGGGAAACCCCTGCCTGATATGAATATGTTCTAGATAAATCTAGTTTGAACGTTGTTATTAGATCCCATGAATTAATGAGTTGAGTTCATGACTACAACATTTTTGTCTATTTGTGTGTGACCGTTGAATTTCTTGACTCTTCTAGAGAGTCGTATTTTTTAATACTTCTTGGCTCTTTTTAATCAAATGTATGACCATTAAAAAGCGTCATATATGAACTATGAAAACTACGTCGTTTCTAATTATCTCAAAACCCATAAGTTATAAACATTAGGAGAGAATATCAAAATTCTCCACAACATTAGGAGTTTCTTCGTTACAGTTCATAGAAGACCTTGAAAATTATGTTTATAATTGGGGGTCTTATTATATCTCCACAACATTATAATATCCACTGTACTTTTCCAATGTATTATATTTCAGTTACGGAAATGAATGGTTGTGGAGATATATGCTGAATTGTTCATATTTTGGGGGTTCAAAGTGCTAAATCTATGTTTCGAGGGTGCAAAGTGCAAAAAACCCCACTTATTTGGATTCTTTTATGAACTACTTTTTGGATTCTTCTGAGATTTTTGAAGTTTCTAGCAAATTGAATCCACTTATATCTTGATGCATTCCGCTATATATTCAGACTTTATATCTAGAAGAATCCCACCTTTTGGATATTTTTTGAGATTTTTGAAGTTTCTAGCAAATATTTCCACTTATAAAACATGCCTTATCATAAAGTATTTTGTTTTTTTGATTTTTTTATCTACTAGACTGTGTATATATAGCTCAGACCGAAGAGTGCAAAGGGTATAGGTCCTCCCCAGTGTGGTGTCTCCAGTAAGATTCGAACTTGAGTCTCGCCTCTGAGGGTTGCAAGTCACTACAACTTGGCCCAACCACCTTTACATGATGGATATATTATTTGTAGTTATCGTCATGTCAAGAACTTGAAAGTTCTAAAATCAAATACTCTATACTAGATCCGAAGTCTATGTTATAAACTCAAACTTGAAGATTGAGTCTTCATTTATGTTATGTATGAAGTTGATGTGATAAACTCAGACCCTATAGATTTGATTACACTTTTAGCATTATAAATACTATATATATCTTCAAATGTATTTTGACTTAACATAAGAGGTCTTTTGCTAATAAAAATAACGTATGTTTTTTTTCTTCTACCAATTAAAAGTAATATAAGGTGTGTTTTTGCATTTCACTCTTTATCTACCAAGTAGTAAATGAACAACTAACAACCTAAATACGATATTAATTATTTTACAACAACAAAATTAAAATGAAACTAGAAAAAGTGTTCACACTTCAATAGAGTTTGAATTCAATAATTAATTATAATTATCTTTCTTGTTTTTGGTGTAAGATAAACATTAAACTCTTCAATAATTCCTTCTCATTAAATAAATAGTAACGACCACTAATAACTAATGGATTTTGCTTTTAAGTGAAATGTGAGTTAGTGAACCAAATGAGAGGTTTATGAGGAGTTAAGCCCCACAAAAGTTTTCGTTTTCGCAATCTTCCCCCATCATTGAAAAAAATGACTGTGCCCCTAGAAGTTGATACACAAATGCATTTTGCATCCTTTGTCAATCTTTTATTGAATTTCAAAGGATAGAATTGTAATTTTGGGTTTTGTAGATTATGAGTTGTCCAAACATTTTTTTTTTTAATTTATAAAAATTACATATTATTGGTATATTATTTCATATGGTTCACTTTTTCTTTTCTTGTTAACAAAATCCATAATTCGTAAATTATTTCAATAAATTTAATTAACACGTACAAAGTACGGTAGTACAACTTTAATCCAATTCAATATAACTTTTAATAATTCCAGCCAACCACGTCTTTATTAATTATCCAATTTAATGAATTGTGTTTCGAAATATAATTTTTTTCACATGGAAAAATGATTATTTGTAAATAAGTAAATATAATTAGAACTAATAAATTTTTTTGAACTAATGAAAAATTTAAAATTTTGTGCAGTTATCCCCCAAAATATTTTTAGTTATTGCACTAAGCCCCATAAATGACACTTCTACCTTTGAAATTTACAGAAAAAATGACCAGGGGGCAAAGTGCACTCATTTATCAACTTCCATGAGGCACGTGCAAAAATGGAAAACTTCTGGGGTTGATATGATTAGTTACTGCCCTTTATCTTAACTGTAAACTGCAGAAAAAACTCTGTTTTCTTCTTTCATAAACTCCATACTTTATACTTAGTCCTACTTTTCTAACAAAGTCCCAACTAAAAACTATAAAGAAGAGAAAAAAATAATTAATAGTTAGCTAGAAAAGTTCAAATTCTAATTTTTTTTTGTTACAGAAAAATTAAATTTCAATTATGTTTTGAAGGCTGAGTATTTGATGATGGATCTTCAAGACGAATATAATCATACATAACTCCTTTCCAAGGACTCGAGCCTCTCGATTGCGTTAACAAGATTGTATTGCTTCCTTCGACAAATAAAGAGCCCGGTACGTTCACGCTGTATAGCCAATACAATCCATGAATTCCATGCCTAGCTATTGAATTGTCCTTTCCTATCAAACCTGTTGTAAAATGGAAATTTCCCGTTGCTTCGCTATTTATCCGAACCTAAACACGAAACATATATCATGCTTAATAATATAAATTTAATCTAAGATTACAAGATTATTGCAATTGAAGGGAACATATATATACCTGTAATTCAGCATCAGTAGCTGATGCAAGTGCTATTTGAAGAGTGTAATTTCCAGAATCATCAACATTTGAGAGGTTAAACAAAATTTTCCAGGTTGTTGGTATGTATGTTTTATTGCCTGCATTTCTACATTTCCAGGTTATAACAATGTGGTGTCAGTATTTACAACTTAGCTTGACTTATCAATTATATTGTTCGATAAGTTAATACAAATACAGATAAAAAATTCGATCTTTTTTCTTCATTGTATCATAATTTCACAACTCAATCTAAATTTAAAATAATTAAAAAAGCTAAATACCAAAAAAGAAATAATAATAATAAAATTAGCAAAAACACCCCGTGTTCTTTTTTAATTAGCAAAAAAAAATCCCATTTGAAATTCTGTCATAAGTCGGTAAGAAGGTTATTGTCAATTTTTTAAATGAACAAGGGGGCTATTGCAAGTTTCGAAGTTAACAAGAGGAATATTGATAATTTTTTAGATTAAGAAGGGTATTTTCGCATTTTTTGTGGGGGTTATAATTGTCATTTTTTCCTTTCCGGCATGGGAGGGGATTTTTGCTAACAAAAAAATAACACATGGGGATTTTTGCTAATAAAAATAACATACGAAAGTTTTTGTTAATTAGGCAAAGCATTGGGGTGTTTTTGCATTTCATTTTAATTTAAAAGTACCTGTTGACATGAGCAAAATACCAGTCTGTTTGATAGATGCTTGTTTCAACTGTGTAAACTAAATCTTCATTTGGGTATAAGTCTGTGTACCGATCCCATAAACCATATTGCCTATACCTGTTACGATCCAAAGAAAGATCAAAACACGTTCCTCGTACGTAGAAGTGTAATAGTAATCAAATAGATCAAAGGTAAGGTGTAATACTTTTCTCCTTCGTTGGCATATAATTGGTTCATAAGAGTCGGGTTTGGATCAGGAACGAAGAACTCAGCAGCAGTTCGATCAGGGATTCCTATTTCCCATCGAGTGGGGCCGTTTCTTGGAGGATCATATATGAGATTTCCCAACCTAATTCTGCTTCCTTTGAATCATACAAACACAAAATAAACCATTTTTATTTCTTGATCTGTTATTTTAACATAAGTGTCATGTAATAAGATGGTAAAATTGCATTTATATTCCCACTTTGACTAGACCATCAACAGTTTTGGTCTGAATTTTTTAAATGTCTTGCACCATTAGTTCCAATTTGAAACTAGAAGTGAAATATTGAGACAATCCTGCCTGCGGAAAGAGTGTAACATCAAGACTATTCTACGGGACCAGAAATGCAAAAATTGGGTGGAAAGGGGGCTATAGAACCAAATTGGAAAACCATTCTAAAAAATTTCGACACCAAAAGAGTAATTTTGTAAAGCGCAGGACCTAAACTGTTAAAAGGTCCAATTCTGTGGGACTAATTAAAATAAATTTTTTCCCGTGTAAGATTAAACAATCTCAAAACTTGTAGGACTAAAAGAGCAGAACAAAAGAGCAATTTTGTAAAGCACGGGACCTAAACTGCTAAAGGTGGATTGAGGGACTAATTAAAACTATCTCAAACCTGGTAGGATAGTGATAGGATTATCACATTTGTAGTCACCAATGAATCCTGGAACCCAAGCATAGACATTGTAATTTCCGGCACGAACACCCTTAATTACAAAATAGCCCCTAGCATCAGCTTGAGTCCAGAATTGATAACCCTGTGAAGAAAAATGAAACAAATAAGTTCATAGTATTAGGACAACTTTATGAACTTTGTTTAACAATAAAAATAAAAATGAACATGTTAACCTTGTTTTCAGTTTGCCATGATCCAGTTTCTCCTGGCAATGCCAAACCGACATAAGCAGCATTTGCAGTCATAAGCCTTTCATTTATGTAACTAGAACAAAGTACATAAGATTTGAATTAATTCATAGGCTTTATGTCATGAAATATTCATCATAGGTTATGCGAAAAGAAATACCTGTCACGGACAAGTAATCGCCCACTCACAGTTCCGCGTTGAGGTGCATAAGAGAAGTCATCCGAAACTGGAAAATTATATGGCCAGCTTTCTGTTTCTATCAGCATCTAACAATGAAGTAACAATGTTAGAAAAAGTCGAAATAATTAAATTTAGAGCCTCACTGTGTTTATTTATAAGCGTTATTGTCAAAATTCAAAGTTAACAGGGGGATTATTGATAATCTTTTAGGTTGAGGGGTGTTTTCGCATCTGTCCTACAAAATATGTAAACCGGCAAGGGAAGGGGTTTTTTGCCAATAAAACAAAAACACGGGGGGATTTTTGCTAATTAGGGAAAGCATATATGATATATTGCATTTCACTCTTAGATGTACAAGTAGACTATGAAAATTGTAGCTAGCTAATCACCTGTTCTTTGGCATCAGCCCACAATGTAAGTTGATCTTCATCATCTGAAACTGAATTCAAATAGACTAATACAGGGCCAAAGACCTTTTTCCATGGCTCGCCATCCCGAAACTCGATCATTAAAGGTCGTCCTGCATAATGTGTACTAAAGAACATCTGCACAAGAAAAACCATAATCAGTCCGTTGATTTTCAGACAACGTCATTTAGGACCACTTTTGGTCGGGATAAACTAACCGATAAGGCAACTGGACCAGCATGAGAAGTGAGATCTTGCTTCACGGGTCCGGCAGTTTTAAATTCGTTGCTCGGAGTTATAATCCAAAATCCTGTAGGAGGGTTTGAGCATATCCACCCGTGAACTCGATTATCTTTATTGTCACTCGAGTATTGGTACTTGTCGTCTACCTGTTCAATATCAACAACAACTAATTATCCATTTTTACACGAGTTAATGGCGATTTACCCCTTATGATATAAATAATGTTAAATGAACATTTTACACGCCTATAATCTTATAAAGATTTCACGCTGATACAACTTGACAAAACCACCCCTCTTATATACTATTCACCCAAATCAACTTATAAATGTGCATTTAACCCATGTATTATTATAAATGTGGTACTTTACCGCCCTCCCCCCGTGTTATGGTTACAAATTGACAATAATACCCCTCTTATATACTATTGGGCCAAATCAACTTTTTTTTTTACGCAATATTTTTCATGCCCACGATCAATCTCGACGAGAGTGTTACACTCACCTCTGTTGGAAGGAGGTAAATTGCTCATTCATAGGGGGTAAATTGATTAACCCATTTTTACACCAATTTAGCTCACAACCAAAGGCTCGATTATGGTGTTACAAAATTACCTCTCCTCTGAGAAACGAATTGGATGGATCGGTTAGAAGAACGGCCTCAGGATAGTCGAGAACCTGACCTTTCTCACGGTCTAGAGTCGTTGGCATAATTCTTTGTTTGTCGTCAGACACTGCCATATACTGAAACCTATGAAAACCATACGTTAAAACTCAGAATCTTAAATAAAATTTTAATAATACTAATTAAACAGAATAAGATTGTCTTATGGTTTACAAGTTGGGTTGAAGCTTAAATGCTATCCTTCCTTGGGCGATACTAATGGCAGGCCAACCCTCCAGGCGTTCGAAGATTGCATACGAGTAAAATCCAGGGCAACCACGTAGCATTATATACCTTAAGAAAACCTCGGAAAGTTTAGCAATGTAAAGTGCATTGATCATTTTAATTGAAGCAAAATAATTACAATTTTTTTTTTAAAGACTTACACTCCACCTTTTGTCAATATTCAAAGGGAGTCCTGTTTCTAAATGATTCCATGTTTTGATGAATGAGAGCTCTATTTGGTCTTCATCTTCCTTTATAATGTACACTCGAGTCCCTTCAAGCCTGGATCAAGGTGCACCAAATGTATCCGAAAACGTTACATGATCAGTTTAATTAAACTATGTTTTCTGTAATATAACATGTTCATCTAATCTGATAAAATGACATACTATCAAAAAAGTTAAATTGAACTTACTTATCATAAATGTCTCCCGGATGCCCCGGTTTGCTCCAATTAATATCCCAGTACCTACATTTTTTTTACAAATGTATGTCTTAAATAATGAGAGATGGTACACATTTTAATGCATCTCAATGCACCCCAATTGTTGATTTATAGATTCAATAACATTTAAATGAAATTGTTCCAAAAGTTTGATTTAAAAAGCGAGTAATGGCAAAATAACCACTGTGATATTCATAATATTCAATTTAACTCCTATGTGATTTGAAAAATTGCATTTTATCCCCTGTAATCTTATATTATAAAAGTTTCACAACGCCTCCCTGATATTTTTATATATGACACTCTACCCTCTTATGTTATGATAATGTGACAGTTTATCCCCATATTATAATAAGTGTGGCAACTTACCCCTATGTTACAAAAACACTTTTAATGTCCACTAGCAATTTCGGCAAGTAAATTTTCCGACTGCAGGAGGTAAATTGCTTCTTTAAAATTTTCACGCGGGCAAAGTGTTCTTTTTCAAATCACAGGAGAGTAAATTGAACATTATGCATTTTAGGGGGTTAAATTGGCATTAGCTCTTTAACAAGCATATATATAAAGTAGAAGAAATGATGTACCCTCTGTTGTTTTCTTTGTACTCTTCTTCAAGTAAATTGTCAATTCCATTGTATTGAATCCCTGTTATCATACCTCCCGGAGTAGACAAAGTAAGATTGAGGATGCCATTGTCCAACACCACCTGCACATAAATTTAAAAGAGCTTTATAAAAATGTTTATAAATATAAATTTTGGATAATAATTAATCTAGCAAAATCTTATATCTTTACAAGGTACATTTATTTTTAATTGTGCAATAAATAAGTAAACAAAATTGCGAATTTACGTGATCTTGAAATAGATGCAGCTTAACTGGGGGGTAATACATTGCATCATCATTGCCATTCTTTCTAGTCCTTCTGCAGTTAAAATAATCAAGAATTACGGTCAATTGAAATTAATTAATGTCAACATAAATAAATAGCCTAGAAGCTAATGCAAAAATATTAAAAGGGTATTTTTGGCAGAAATTACACGCCAGTGGTGTTAAAGATTAGTAAATTTCGGGTCAAATCGTGAAAAGGTTGGACTGATCGTAAATGGGTTCGAATTTCGATCATATTTGAGCTAGACCGGCCCATATGAAGTCTTTTCTTTTGCCCTTTTACTTGATTGGATCCAAATTCGACCTTACCCGATGAAAATAGAGAAAACAGGAACACAACAAAAACAAAAAAAAAGAAATAGAGCAAAAAGTAATTAAATGTTAGGAAGGGTCCAGCACAAATTTGGGTTGACCAATAAAGCATGACCCCATTTGCTCACGCTACCTAAAATAAAATCTAGAGCCAAAGACAAAAACAGTCACTATGTTTTGTTCAACTTTAAAAAATTCTTCTGTAACTAAGTGTCAAATACATTCTCGAAAAAGAGAGTGTGATTCAAATGTGAAAATTATTAGTATTTGTTCACATTTTGCTTTGATATAATAATTTTATCATTGATATCGAAAGATAAAAACACCTCCTATGCTTTGCATAACTCTCAAAAAATTCACTGTGTTATTTTAAATCCCAAAACCCTCTATATTTGGTTTTAAATACCACACTCGACCAAGTAGTATATACTTAAGTTTTGAAAAAGAATAAATTAATTAAAAAAATATATATATAGGTGCAATTTTGTCATTTAGCTAAAAATTAAAAGTAAAATTCCACTTAGGTTGAGTGTGGTAATTAAAACCAAACACAGAATTTTTTTTGGAGTTCCGCAAAGCACAAGGACTGTTTTTGTCTTTTGCTTAAAAATATAAAATCTATATGGGTAACCTCATTGCTCATTTAAAGTGGGTCCCATAGGAACAAAAAAGTTGGAATTTCACGGGCCGCATTGAGCAATCAGATGATTCCAAATTTCTTTCAACCTTAACTTTATGGATCTTGGTTATCCCAGTCTCTCTCATCTAAAGGAGAACATCAGACAAGCACTAATTTGGTCCCAAATGAATGTCTAATCAAATTCAAATTATTTCTCAAAATTTTAAATTTAGTAATATTTAATATTCAAACTCATACAAATCGTGTTTATTAAAACCATCTAAATCAGTTATTTTTAAAACCAAAATCAAACAAAACTAAATTAACCAACAGTCAAAAAAGTTAAAAAAGTAAATTGCACAGATTTTGGGGACTGGTTAATTAAACAGGAGAAAATATAGGCTCAAGATCCTCTATACCACTTTTAGTGTACCATACTTGTGTACCACTAATAAGTAATTGCCACATGTACATGTAACAATTATTATAATTGTTACATGTATATGTGGCAATTACTTATTAGTGATACACAAGTATGGTACACTAAAAGTGGTATAGAGGATCCTCACCGGAAAATATAGGGACTGAGCTTTTGATGATGTTGGAACGTGAATGAGTTCACGGGAGTATAATTCCAGTGTGGTGGGGTACAGAGTCATTTTCCCTGCTGCTGCTGCTACAAAATCATACTACTACTACTACCGCACTCTTAATAATCTTATCCCATAAAAGATCAAACAACACACACTTTGCACTCGCATCCACACACACCCGTGGTGTATTTGTCGAGTGAGTCGGGTTGAGTTTGAGTCTAGTTAAATTGAGTCGGACTAAATTCGATTTGTAGAAAAGAAAGAAAATATGCGCGGGTTAATTAATTTTACCAGCGGAAATGCAAATATGAAAAATAGAGTACAAAATATCTCAGAGAAAATAATTAAGGAGCTAATTTGATAAAAATCTTATAAAAAAAATTTAAATAAAAATTAGAACAACATAGAAGACCCTGGTACCAATACTGGCCTGGGGAATTGGGATTCTTTTCTTCGATCTTCCCATTTGGTTCTTTTGCTTAATTCTTGAGCCATGTGTTAGTTAATTAGTATCATATATTCCAAATTCTTTTAGTAGTAATTATTAAGACATATTGTGTCATGCAAAAGAAAACAAAAGAAAACAAATAAAGAAACATATTCAATATTATATTGATCATGGGTCAAAATTTCATTTTTAGTATATGTTATGGATAAAATCGGAATTTTCTTTTGAAGATTATTAAATTAAATAAAGAAAAAAGTGTCAAGGTAAAAAAGGAGTTTTGAAACCTCGTTTTCATTGATACGAAACAAAAACTTTGTGCGATATTATCATCGAAAACAATTGAAATTTTAATCCATGATAATAATGACTCTTTAACACTTCATAGCCATTAAATTGCAAAAAAGATGGATTAAAGAAAATTGATAAGTGTATTTATTAAAAACTTAACTGGCTTCTTTGTACTGCACATTGAGCAAGCAATAACAACTGTAGAAAAAAGCCCAAAACCGAAACCCATTTTCTCTTGGAGCCCATCTTCTTCATATCCACCATTAAAGGATCATCAGCTTTACCTGCAATTTTCCATTAAATTACTGTTATAATATAATACACATATCATAGATTTAATAATTAATCAATTTGTATAAAAACATTATGTATAGTGAGAATTACTTACCTCTGCAAATAAATTGTGGTAATTTAATTTCTTGTAGTATTTGAGGGGCCTATGATTTTATATATATTGTTGAAAATATGAATATAATTTATGGAAGGTAGCTGAAGAGTTTGCTCTGAGAAATAATGTGTGAATGTGTGAATGAATTAAAGTATGGCTTACATTAATTCCAATGTACTTTATGCTTTCAAAACGGACATACCTATATAGCAATATTCCATAGAATGTATGAACATTTATTAACTTGCTTGAATAATAAAATTTATTAGAATACTTTTTCTATTTTATTATGAGTTTTAATGCAGGAGGATTCGAGACAATCATATTAATTTTAGTAGATTCCTTTAGTTATTAGATTTTCTACTTTTAATTAACTATTTCCTTATTTACTATTATTTAGTTTACATTAGAGTCTATGAGTGATTTTCTTTCACTTTTTAGAGTTTTGTTTTCTTTCATTACTTAGAAAATTGTTATCTTAATTATTATGCATGATTTAAAAACACTTTACATATCAAACACTTATCAACTCGATATTTTTCATACTAAGCTTTTTCAAAAAAATACATTTCATACCACAATTTCAGAACTTTTGATACTTTTGCATTTTCCGGTAACGCGCGTGTGCAACACGCGCCCGTTTTAGATTCCTCATTGTCATGATTGCATGCACTACATCCCTAAATTGTT
The DNA here is from genome assembly GCA_034814905.1 of Penstemon davidsonii. Lineage (NCBI taxonomy): Eukaryota > Viridiplantae > Streptophyta > Magnoliopsida > Lamiales > Plantaginaceae > Penstemon > Penstemon davidsonii. The sequence goes on from JAYDYQ010002686.1 coordinate 13,924,943, forward strand.
TTCTAGTGCTAAACAGTTGTACACGCCCGTTATTCCGTCCAATTTTAAATTGAAAATGCAAAAGTGTCCAAAGTTATGGAATTGTGGTATGAAATGTATTTTTGGAAAAAAATTTGGTATGAAAAGTGTCGAGTTGATAAATGTTTGGTATGAAAATTATTTTCCCCTCTAATTCAATTATATAATATTTTGAAGAAACGAGAATTTTTTTTCTCTAGAGTTCTTTTGTGTTTTTTCTTGCACTTAATGTGATCAATATGTCTTATTTGCAGAATAATCACTATTTTCTCCTCGTCTACTCAAAATTTCATATTATTCAATCCTGCATTATTTTAATATAGATCACAATTCTTTAAACAAGAGTCCGACTCTAAGTAATTACGAGAAAATAAGACTCTGAAAAAGACATAATAAATAATAGAGTTATACATAAATTAACTCAATAACTAAAAATAAGAAAGATAACAAAAATTAAAGAAAATATAAAAATGAAATATATTTAATAAAAGTAATACGATTGTCTCATTATTAAAATTAAAATATATAGATTTAATGTATTTGTTTGACCTTTTAAGCACGCTTTATGATCTAAAGAGAAAAATTTGAGGACTTGTGTTGACATGGTGTTGTGTATTGGGTTGTTAGTCAATTGCATATGTCAGTTGGCCTATAAATCAACATGATCGCCACTTACTGCTTTGAATTAGTGCATATATATTTCTTTAATTTGTAAGGCTTTTGAGTTGGTTGTGCTGTTGCGCACACTTTGACTATATATAAGTATATCTTGTTCTTTTTAGGTGTATGGTTTGACAAAATGCAAATATAAATATATAAAGAATAAATATTTTTTATATGTTCATATTTATTTTTCTTTTTCACTTGACAATGAGAGGTTAAAAGTGAAATATTTTCAATTTTATCATTGTTTCCAGTTAAGTAAAATTGAACAGTGTTTTAGAACTCTCTAATGAAGAAATGAGAGAAAAAATGTTGAGACAAAAAGAATATATATATGATTTTAATAATTATTACACAATTTCATGCAAACGTCTCCGATAGTAACTTTGCAATAAAATGCAATGAATTTCAAATCAATAACCGTAACTATATAATTGAATTTCTCTAAAAGGAAATGGGTTTTAAGCGTTAAATAATAATTGATGAAAAAATAGCAAAAAGTGCAATCAAGAAGTTTGAATAATTCTCTTTAAAAAGGAAAAAAAACACAGTCAAATTGGCAAATTGTTAATCGTAAGAGGGAAATTACTTGTAAATGTGAATAGATTTGTTCACAAAGTGAATTTAAAAGGACAAGACTTTCTTCAATGGCAAATCAGTCTTCAAAACAAATATTAAATATAATTAATTTCAAAGAACTAGAGAATAGAAACTGATGTACATAATGTAATTAGGGCCAAATTTTTTAGATGAACACAAAATATTCTGGATGACATATTGGATTTCTTTCCAATTAAACCTCAAAACCAAACAAAAAAAATCGATTCAGGGGAGGTTGTGATGATGCGTTGCAATGGTTCGAACCAAACTAAACCAACATAGCAAAACAATTTATAATTTCCATAGCTTGATATTGACTGATTAACTAGTTGTGTTATAGGTCTAAAATGATATATATTGGACAATTTCGGCCGTTCAAAACCAAGAGTATTATTATACACTGGACAATTCTTTTTTTTTTTTGGTAAATAAAACTTAATCATAAAACGGATCAAAGTCAATAGTTATAGTTGTTTTTGGGCTACCGGAATCACAAAAAACAATGGGGGGAATGAGGGAAAGTGGAACACAATCATTCCAATGACAAGATTTTCCCCATTTTGCTAAGTTATGGGCGGCCTTGTTTCCGAGTCTTGGACTTTCTTAAACAATTCTGAACATTTTATTATTGTTGGTGTATATGACACTATTTTTTATTTAAGAAAAGTCTATATCAAATTCATCTTACATACCATTCTCAAATTGTGTGGTTCATAATATTGCATTTTGGGTCTTTTTATTTTATGTTAGCTGAATGGGCATCTGATTAATTTGATGTCACCCCTATGTAAGGAAACCTAGTGCATTGATATTTGCTTGATAAAGGGCCCGGCCTAGACTACCAAATGAATGCAATTACTTCTCCAATTGTAACTTTGCAATATAAAGCAAAGAATTCCAAATATAATATAATGGAGATGGATTTTGCACCATAAGTACCCTTACTATGTATATTAAACTCCACCCTTTCACCTTGTCTCCAAACAAAACAATATCTACTAAATATAATATATATTCACATATATATATATATATATATAATGAAATAAGAATGGGAGGTGATATTGGAGTTCTTAATATATCTCCCATTAGTTGGATCGAGAATTTTTAGAAGATAATTAGGCATTTTCGGGAAATGTTTTGGTTCAGTTTGACTTCATTTAAACTGGGCCAAATCTCATTTGGAAACAATTTGGGCCGGCCTCGGCTCAAATCCTGGGTTTCGACGTACATGCGCAATAGTTAGTTAGATACCTATAAAATTATTGATTTGATATTTGTCACCTATTTTAAAAACTTACGAATTATTTAATTGGTATATCATCTACTTTCTATTCAAATTCTAACAATCAAACCCGAATTCAATTCATATTTTAAACCTACTAACAGTAATTCTGTTAATAATTTACCGTCTCAATATTTTATTGAAATAATTGTCCAAATCTTGTTTCAAAGTTTAACAGAAAACTCTCGTACAAGGTTTTAAGACGAGATCAAAAGAAAATTCAGCCAACACTTTTCCACAATAGCCCTTTATAGCTTAGCTGAACCTTTATAAAAGAGGGAAAAACACTTTTGATACCAAACTTTAGTCCAAAAAACACATTTGGTACCAAGCTTTTTGAAAATATACATTTCATATCATGATTCACACAATTTTGACACATTTAGTTTTGCCGTCAATTTTCGGACGAAATTCAGCACGTGTCGCTCATGTACCCGTTAAATTGACAATGGGAGAGAAACCATGCACTGATTTTAAAGACCCACAATTGATGGCAAGTGCCTAATTCCGTCCGAAAATTGACGGCAAAAGTAAATGAGTCAAGATTGTGTGAATCATGATATGAAATATATTTTTTCAAAAAGTTTGGTATCAAATGTGTTTTTTGGACTAAAGTTTGGTATCAAAAGTGTTTTTCCCTCTTTATAAAATGGACTTCAACTAATTTATTAATTTAGATTTGAGTCCATGTACGTAGGAAAATATTCACTAATAAGACTTGGTCTATATAGAAATGGTTTGACTCAATTAAATTTCTATACACTAATAAAACATACATTCGTTTACATTTAATACACGTTATATGTAATAGAAGTCTGGTTCGGTTACAATGTAGTTACTCTTTTTATCCACACCAAGTTGGGATTTCATCAGATAAAAGTAGTAGTAAGTTAAAAAAAAAAGTAGTAGCTAGTTGGAACCTATTTATAGGTAGTTGTTAAAATATCATTTTATTAGGATTCTAGAAAACATTACAAAAATGTCCTGTAATTAGTAAGGTTCATTAGGAGAAAAAAAAAACCTATTTGAGATTCGGGTCATCAATTAAATCATGTAATTAAATTAATTTGACAATTTTAATCCTATCTCAGTACATGAAATTGCCGCGTGAAAAGGGAGGAATAATTAAGCATCACGTTGAAAAAATCCCTAATTAATTTAGTCGAAAAATTAAGATTTCAAATTGAAGTATGATTGAAACTGCCAAGCTCATATAGTTAGAAGACTTAATAGCCAATGAGCCTAAGTTATAGGATGATATTTGCAAAAAAGAAAAATTCAGTTAATTGAGTCATATGACCTACACGTAACTCAATTTGATAAAATTAAGAATTTTGGGCTAAAATGTGATTGAAATTGCATAACTAATTTAATTACATGACTAAATTGTCCATCCATATCTTAAATTTTTTTTTTTTTGGCCAGCATGTCTTAATGACATAATCATTTTAGCAATTTCCCTTATTATTAGGAATCAAAGATATAGTTGTTCATATTAAAAAACTTTTGTCTTATTTTACTTGTGATATATTACTTAAATATCTTTCAAAGAAAAAAGCAACTCAATATAATATTGCATCCACAAAAATAATAGAAATTTGACTGATGATCAACACCATCAAAAACTTAATTTCAATCTTAAATACAAGTAGTATAAGCAATAATAATCCTTGTTGCTGATGCAGAGGAGCACTCATATTTGGAAAAATTACTGATATCTCTTAGGTTTAATGAAATTACACTAACCATCCTCCATTTAGAATTAAATATTAGCTACATCATGTTCACCGTCACTCCATAATAAATAGGGGTGATTTATGATCGAACCCCCTCAAGTATACCCTAGTTACTAAAAACTTGTTGTTGTTATGAAAATTACAAGAACATCCCTTATAGCTTAGTCTATTTACAAAATTACCCGTTATATCGTCAAATTGTAAAAGGTATTTTTGTAAGGATTGTTGATGACACATAAAGAGTGTTTTGGTAAATAATCTAAATCAGAAGATGTTTCTTATAGTTTCCGAAATAGTAGGGACAACAAGTAATTAGGTTTACCTGATCGAGGGGTGGTAAACGTAATTTACCCGATACATATATTTGGCATAGGCTTTCTTGGAGTTTCAGCAAGGAATGTTACTCTTTTCATTCTTGTCTAAATTATATATTTTGTTATTGGCGCCTGATTTGAAACTTGAATTGTAATTATATTGCAAAAAAGATCAAAGTTACGGAGATGTCTTTTGTTTTTGTACTATTAAGCTTTATAGTTTATATTGTATTAAATAAGAGGTACGTACAATTTGCATCAAGCTTTATTCCTGAAAAATACATGTAACAGATGCAGTAATTATTAAACACCTTCTTTTTGTTTTCTCGGCTCAATCTTTTTTCTTTTGACTTTTTTTGGCAAGTGTCGTGCAAACAAGTTTTTGTCTTGTTGCATATAAGCCGCCCGTGTCATGCACATATACACACAAGGTACAAATGCACTTGGATGGAGCCATGAATTTCAAAAATATTGGAAAACAAAATCATAGCATGATCAATTTGATCTTAGATGGGTTTCACATCCCCGGGTACACATTTCGTGCTATATCCATTATGAAATTATTGTTGTAAATGGGTAACTAATAAAGCTGTATTTTACGTGTTACCAGCCTACTTTCCAAATATAAGTTAGAACTATCATGAGAGCTTTGCTATAGAAAAATGACGTTTTAAGTTAGTTTTCATGTCTTATGTGATTTGAGTCCGTACTTGGACATTTTGATGTTTTTCCTTGAGCGTGCAGGCAAAAATAGGTTTATTTTCGAAGGCATGGAAATCGAGGATTCAAAGGTGCCCGAAGTTTGGTAGGCAGAATGAAGGTTTTTTTGGGGACATTTCTCTCTTAAATCTAGTTACATAATCAAATTAGAACTCTACAACACTATCACTCTATCTCTGTATTGCGGGCGTTTTGGATAACCCGTGAAGTAGACATGGTGGACTTGTTGATTCAATATAACGTAATTGTTTGATTTCAACCTTGATTTTTGATTGACCTCCGCAAGTATAAATTTTGGGTGCACCATAATCCCTTTGTATGAAGATGATCGTACCAATGACACTTAAATAAAGTCATGTAGAATCCAAAATAATCTAGCTCCATAATTTCCTCCACTATGCCGTAATAATCATTCTCGTAGTCCCCACTTGAGCTTCCCAATATGCAAAGGCCATTGTTGGTTGTTGACTTATGTTTTTCATATTCTACAGTGTGAAACTTGAACTCGTTGACAAAGTACTCTTTATAACACTTGATTATTAGATGTTGTGGGTGTTATGTGCGCCTTTTTTTAAGTCAAGATAAAAAGAATATATAATTGTACAAAGATTGGTGTCACACAATGTTGCTAGTTCATCCGGAGATATTATAGGATCCATCTCCATCTTAAGGGAATCAAATTTCTAAAAAAAAAAGTCATTACAAAGTTGAAATTGCACATAATCCGTCGACACACGTAGAGTTATTCGAGTGCACTCATAGAACAAAACAATGAAAAGGAGAGTACATTTGTCCGAAAGCCAAACGAGTCTATACTATTGCTTTTCTTTTTTAATTTCAAATTATGTTGACTTAAACATTGACTACGTTCTTATGATAACGCGAGTCATTAGGTGGTATGTATAGAGGAAAATCGAGTAAGCGTGGAATCAATGCAAGCGGATTAGGTCTAGTTAACCGGTGATGGAAGAGTTGAGGAGTGGAAAAGATGATAAAGAGAACCAACACTAATCAGTAGAAGTTGCCCGACATGATGCGTTCCATACATGTTGCATTTGGGTTTCACTAACTATCAATATGTCGATGTATTAGGTAGTAAGTAGCAAAACTACATGAATAACGGAGTTCCAATGATGAAGTAGACCAAATTCAGAAGACAATTATGATAGAGTCCTGGACAAAGACAAAAGCAGACCATGTGATCGAGACAAGAACAACCTGAATAAAACTAGTCGTAGCAGTGACAAACACAAATATTGATTTTAATATATATTTTATTTTTTTATTTAATAAGTTTTGATTTATTTATTAATATTTCTTAAATCCATTTTTTAATTCTAAACATTAATAATTAGTTATTTAAATCAATAATTTTAATCTATAAACTATTTACTAATTTTTTATCTAAATTTTAAAATACATTTCATATTTGGGATGTCTAAAATGAGCAAAAAATTTGCTCAAAATCAAGCCAGCCGCAACCCAATTGTACATTCCATACTCGGGTCCCCAAGCCAGCCCAAGCAAAACATAGGTTCCTAGGCTAGACCATTCTCAAACACAACCCAGGCTTGACTCAGGTGCCTAGCCTAGGCGTGACCCAAGCCAGGCGCATAGTGGCAGCCCAGGCACGTCCAAGTATGCCCCAGGAGATGACCAGTCGAGGTTCGGGTCTAATATCAAGTCGATTGTTAGTAATGGAATCAACTACAAAAAAATAGTCATTATGTTCCAATTGATTTGCTACATATTAGTGACGAAGTAAGCTAACAAAAACATTCTCATGCTAAATCCGTTGGAATGCTTATAATACCGACATACTTCATGCAACGGGATATTTTGATATTTCAACTGCCCGACGACAGGTACCTACATATTTCATCCCACGAAATAATTTTGATGCTAAATCCATCAAAATGTTTTCAATCAATTCACAATAGAATACCAACAAATTTAGGCCAATTGAAATCTATTAGTAATTTTCTACGCATTTCCAACAAACAAATTTGTCGAAAAGATATTTGAGCCCAATCGTTCATGATGCTATTCCAACAGAATTATCAACAAAATTGTGTTCACAACATTTACCAACAGAAAGAAATTTATGTCACTTTATTTACCTACAAATCATCTAACGTATAAAGTCTTCGTCACGCCTTAATACCAACGAAAATCAATGTTTCACCATCAGAAATTGCATGTCGACGGTGAAGTCCAGTTTTCTTGACCAGAAGAAATAAAGACTATATATGATCATTCAATAGTCATGGTTTTTTTATAGATTATAAGATAATTATATTGAATTCAAGTAAGATTACTCTACTTGATAAATATATATTTCCACCCTCTCATATTTTTTAATCTTTTGAAACAGTTGATCAATCAATTTTTTTTAAATTAATTAATAGACTAATTTATTTATTTCTATACTTAATTAGATAATATTGTATTACACCACATATATTTAAAAATTTCAAAACACCATGTACATAGAAAATAAAACTTGATAAATTACTTAAAATATCAAAAAGTTTAATATTGCATTATTTAGTTAATGTAGAAAAAAATGGGACCAAGGAAAAATATAAACTAAGTGAAAACTAATTATCTGTTATGTTCTAAATCATTTATCCGTTATTGAGATGTTTAAATTTTTCCAAGATATATATTAATTTTATATCTTTCGGCCGGTTCACTTCTAATATTGGTTGTAATAAAGTAGTATGATTTATTGGTTGACAAAGTATGTTTGTTTTAACTATTCAATTTTCAATAATGGGATTTAAGTCGGTTTGATACTTCATTAAAAAAATAATTCCATCCATACCATTGAACGTATGTAGTACATATGATTTTCTTTTATTATAGTAATAATTAAGTTTATGCGGACTCACATGCAAAGCATTTCCTAGAGCCCTTCGACCAGTATATATAGAAAACTCTAAAGTATAAATAATGTCGTCGTGACGTTTCTTCACTGTATCAATGCTACTAATTAATTATAATGCAAATTGATAATTATTTACCTCTACTTGGTATGAATGAAAAACAAAGCTAATGTTACAGACTTTTAGCTAGCTGTATATATTGAAATATCAATTTTGACAATTTGAATATTAATAATGAGTGGTAATATTATTTATTGAAATTGTTGATATGTATTACCACATTTTATTATTTAAGTACTTTCTGTATTTTTATTTTTATTTTTTATTGTAGTGGGTGTTACTTGTAACTTGATAACACTAATAATTAATAAGAAAAAGGAGGTGGTGGTGAAAATGTTTAAAGACGTCTGGCAAGTGGCAACATGTAATGCTACAAACAGGCTTTACGTAGTCCATACTCAAAGGTGTATAATTAATAAGTGTATTTAATTATGTTCTTTTTCCTTTTTCTGCCCACTAGTATTTCAACTTACTTTTGTGTTTTATTTTATAACATTGTGAAGAAATTATGAATGTGTAAATTAATCGCATCTTTACATTTGAATTAAAAAATTTAAATGAGGAGCCGATAGGTTGTTCCTTTATAATCAATAAGTTTGAATTTGGATTTTTGCTCTAATGTTACTCTTATAAGTTGGGATTGTCTCCCACTAGTTCAACATTGTCCAAATTTTCATTAAGTCAGTCCCTAATGCTGCCATGTGTCCCAATTTTGACCGGGAAATGGTTTAGCAAGTTAGGGAAAAAATATTTTATGACTATATTACCCTATCTTAAAAAAGTTAATGAAAAATTCATTTTCATTTTTTAAAATCATATCCACAATTTTATTTTATTTTAGTATACATCTACTTAGAGAAAATTAAATTTATCAATGTGTATTTCAATTTTAAATCAAGGCAAATACAAGATCAGTAAAAATAATAAAATCAAGTTTATATAATTAAATATTAAAACAAATTAATTTACAAAGTTAATTTTCCTGATAATTTAATATTTTTTTTAGAAATTTGCTCATCATTAAATATATGTAATTTAATTTAAATATTTATTATATAATTAAATATTAAAAAAAAAAGAATTTCTCAAAAATAAAATAAAAAGTTTGGGGTCGTCTTCTTCGCAGCTTCCTTCACCGAAGCTTCAACCAACCAGAACGGTTGTTCTGGTCGATTCCGGAACTGGGGCAAGTGCCATATACAAGAAAATGTAGAAAACCTCAAACAAGAACCAGAAACAACAATTCAAATTCAAATACAAAAATTTCACATCCCAAATTCCAAGATCTAAACAGAAAAATAACCAAAATCCAATTTCCGTAACAAAACAAAACTTCAATTTGATTTTCTGAACCATTTTCTGAATCCAACAAATTGGTTACAATATTATTTAATCATCAATTCTCAAAAATTGATTTTACATTGCAAGCGAAGTGGTAGAAACATTAGATCCATAACCAAAAACAAGAAGAAGAAAGAATAGTTGATGTTTACGGTTGGTCGCGGCAGGCGACAAAAAAGGACGGAGGAGTGGTGGTATTGGTTAAGGTTCAGAAAGGGGTTTGGATTGTGGTGGCGATGAAGATGAATTGAGAGGGGCATTTTGGTAAAATAAAGTGTTTTGTTGTTTTTATTAGTAATTAATATAATGGTAATATATTAACTCTCAATTTCCTAGTTGTTGTAACTGGGGACAATGACCGATTGTTCAAGTCATTTGCTAAAAAAATGAATGGCTAGAAATATTTTTTATTTTATTCATATGGTCAAAATGACATACCTTGTGAAAGGTTTTCACAGCTGAACTAATGGGAGGCAATCCCTTATAAGTTTGTTAGAATTTAGTTATTTACTTCTTTACCCAGAGATGATTGTGTGATCTTTGTTGCTATTTGGCCTTTTGCAAATAGAAGTTGAGTGGATTATTATGTTTACATACAAAACATTATTCATAATAGCATTGACATGGAATAGAAAATTCTTGTTTTATATTATGAAATTGCGGTAAATGTTACTGAAAACTTTAAATGATACTTCATTGAATACAGGAAGTTGAATAATTGAGGAAATTGTCGGCACGATTTTTTCCAAAAATTACATCAAATTACTGGAATTTAGTACATACATACATGATACATCTATCTATCTATCTATCTATCTATTATTATTATTATTATTATTATTATTATTATTATAAAAGTGTGAATCATTTAAATTTTTTTTAAGACAAAAATGCCCTTATTCAGTTGTAAAGTAATACTAATGAATAGGGTAAACACTACTTTTTGTTCCTCTTATCATTAATTTTTTACAGAATGGTCCCTTTTATATTTTTTTCACACTTTAGTCCCTACTATGAATTATTTGTTTCACTTTAGTCCTTTTCAGGTGGTCAAAGGCGGTTCCGATAACATGTGATATGCACAGGAGGGTAATTTCGTCATTTCAAGTAAACTAACAGAGATATTTTCATCTTTTGAGATATTTTCATCTTTCTAGAATTTAAAATAAAATAAAATTTAAATATCTAATATCTTCCAAACTAAGGCTTCATTCCCATCTAACTCAATCGTCCATTCCGTTCCAAAATAAGTTTTCTCCCAAAATCTTCTTCAAACACCAAAATTGCTCACGAATTAAACAATATCTCACACAGCTTCAATAGTAAATAGACGAAAATGCCCTAAAAAATATTCATGTGCATGTCACGTGTTATCAGAACCACCTGATAAGGACTAAAGTGAAACACATAATTCATAGTAGGGACTAAAGTGAAACAAATAGTTCATAGTAGGGACTAAAGCGGGAAAATAATTTAAGAGGGACCACTCTGTAAAAAATTAATGGAGGGACCAAAAGTGGTGTTTACCCTAATGAATATAATTAGATATGGATTTTTCCATCAAATTGGTAAGAATGAATAATTTATGTTTTTTTTTTGTGAAGACAAAAATGCCCCTATTCAGTTGTAAAGTAATATTAATGAAATATAATTAAATATGGATTTTCCAATCAAATGGATAAGAAAATATTTTCTACGCTAAAGGGAAGAAAAATTTGTAACTTCCTTTTCTGTTAACCAAACACCATATGTGAAAATAAAAAGTATATTTCCGTCAACCAAATAAGTTATTCCTTATTAGTTGAGAAATCCAATCTAAAAGAGTTATGCATCAAGTATTGAATACACAATCAAGTAAATTATATTTATCTTTGTTTTTTCTTAAGTTAAATATATATTAACTTATTAGAAAACATTGATTTGGTGAACTTATGGGGTATATATATTGTAATAATTTGTAAGGTGATGTGCTTTACTGAAAATTTTATAAAATCAATTGATAAAGTATGAGTATACGTCGAGGGTGAAGCATGATTTTAGATTTTACAAAAATCATAATTTCATCAAACTATATGGAAACTAAGGAACAAATATCTCTATCAGCTTTAATTTTCTTCGAATAAGTGAAAACAACAACAACTTGCACATTAAAGATTAAAATTTTGTCAATTTTTTGGGTCATTGTTCTTATATTTTTTGGTCATTTGTCAATTTTATTCTCATGAAGCTGAAAAGTTGACTATAATTCACCACTAGGATTATATATATTGTTGGGCTCCTAAAAAATATATGTAAAATTATTATAATTTAGCATCAATATATTTTTTAAGTAAAAAAAAAATTATTTGTATCATTTCAAGATTTAGTATATAAGTCATAAACACTCCTCTAAATCTTACATAAACACTCCTCTAAATATCTTAAATATTGATGTTGTATAAAAATGTTCAGGGCAAAGATGGAATAAGCCCTTCGTTCTATAACAACATCACAACAATAAAATAAGATCTGCACACAGATATCGAGAGAAAAATTGTATTGTATTTGTAATAGTGAATTGAGTTGTCTCTTTGTTCGGAAATAGGGCGACCTATTTATAGGTACATACAGGGGTACAATAGTCTTTTTAGGAAAGACGTAACAAGTAATAAATATAAAGACGTTACAGACGTTACGAGAGTTTATGATAAAGACGTTACAAGACTTAAATGATAAAGACGTTATAAATCTCTCATTTATGTCAACTTAGTGTAGAGCTGTGTAATCTCTTAATTGCCCTCGGGTACAAAATTTGCACACATCATTTGCCCCCCAGTTTTCGGGAATAATAACGCGAGCATTTATTGTCGAAACTTTATTCAAGTATCTGAGCATTGTAGCTACCTACATCATACCTCCATCAGGGACTAATAAGCGTGTAACACTGCCTCGTTAAAACCTTGCCAAGAAAAACCCTTCGGGACAAAAACTTGGACGAAGGAAAAAGAGTACAGTGCTTAGATATTTATTCATGACACGCTTCCCGTGATGCTAACACAAGACCCACATGCTGATGTATTACGGTATTTTTGAAGAGTTTGAGCCTCACTTGTAAATTTGATGAAGAGTAGGGATGCTCCTTCTTTAGCTGCTCTTTCTTATATGGTGTAAATATTCTTCTTTTGAGATATATATTTGTCAAAAGTTGCATGTAAAACACAAATTTGTGTGGTCAAATATTATCACTTAAAGTAAATGTAGTAAAAATAAATTTGGATTTCAGCCACAAGTGCAACTTGATTCACGCTGTTCTACGTTTCGACTTTGATAGTATTCTATCGTCACTGTCGTTGATGTCTTCTTTTCTTTTCTTTTCTTTTTTATTTTTTTTATTTTGGTGCCGGTTTACCCTCGATCGTTTAGGGATGACCGATTTACCCTTTTTTGATCGTTGAGCAATGATCGATTTACCCTTTACTTTTTTAGGGATGATCAATTTACCCTTTTTGATCGCGAAGAGACCATCGATTTATCGTTTGTAGTTTTAAAGATTCATTTTTGAGTGGCTTCATGCGTCCGTAAACAAATAATATATTTTAATTTTAACTGAAAGACATAAAGTGTAAATTTTACCTCCTTTGTGTAGTTCTGCAATCTTGAGATACTCCAGGGACAACTTTCCACCAATTTCTGGAGGCCACTGAAATTCGATGATTTTTTGGGTCAACTGTGCAATTTTGTCCAATTTCTGGGGAGACTTGCAATATTTTGGGCCCATTTTGTAATAGCGTAAATTTGCAAAATATAAAAGTGTGCCTCGAATGAGCGTTTGACTTCCGGGCTAGGATTTTCCTCTCCTCCTTGAGGAATTATTTTTGCTTATAGGACATGTGTGATTGAAGAATCACTATCCATGATTTTATTTTTCTTCTAGGACATGTGTGATTGAAAAATCACTATCCATAATTTTATTTCTTCTTATAGGACATGTGTGATTGAAGAATCAATGTCCATGATTTTATTTCTTCTTCTAGGACATGTGTGATTGAAGAATCACTGCCCATGATTTACCGTTTCTAGGTCATGTGTGATTGAAGAATCATTGTCCATGATTTACCGTTTCTAGAACATGTGTGATTGAAGAATCACTATCTCAAAGAAATCGTTTTTGCTTCTAGGACATGTGTGATTGCAAAATCACCGTCTCAAAGAAGTCTTTAGGGGCCTTCTTTCGGAGTCTTCTGTTTCATGAGGAGTTTTATTTTGAGGAAGTGTTTCCCTTTTTCAGTGTAGATTTATCTCTTCGCTGCATAAATTAGTAAACAAATGTAGTATTTAATTCTAATTGAAAGACTTGAAATTTAAATTTTACCCTACTCCTTTAGTGTGCTTGGAGAGATCACGAAGACATGCTGCAAAATGTTGAGGTAGTCGTGTAATTTTACCGAACCTTAAGTTAATATTGCAATTTAGTAATTCTTGGGCTTTTATCCCATTTTGGGATAATAGTGGGCCAATTCTGCCATATCACTTTCCTTCGGGGGCATATTTGCAACACCTTGGAGTTTGGAGATGATTTGTTGAGCAAATTTCATTGCTTTCAGCCAATTAGTCCCAATCTGATACATAAAATTTGTTGAAAATTAAAAGAATTCCTTCAAATTCTGAAACGTAAAAAAGAATGACTTGATGAAAATTGGGTAACGGTTTCGGTGGGTAAATTTGGGTCTATTTGGATGGGTTTTGGCTCGGTTTTGCGGGTCTCGGTTTAAAACAAATGGTTTGGGTGGTTTCGATGAAACCTTTGAGACCTCATTTGGATGGGTTTTGGCTGTTGGATTTTGTGGCTTGAATAAGTTGAAACCCCACTTGGATTGAGTTTGAATGTTGGGGTTTAGGGGAAAAAGTAGAAGGTAGGTGTCAAATCAATGTCTTTTTTAGTGAGATTTGGGGAAAAAAGTAGGTGGTAGATGTCAAATAAATGTTTTATAGGTTTGAAGAGTTTAAGTGTGAGTTTCTTAATAGGTTTTTGATGGTTTTATGGGTTTGGCGAAAACTCATTTGGAAGGGTTTTGGCTCGGTCTCGTGAAACCCATGAGACCGGGCCAAAACCCATCCAAATACACCCTTTGAGATCCCTGGTATGTCGTTTCCGATCTCCTATCCTCTCCTCCTTCGAATCCGCCGCTGCTCGTATTAAGCCGACTGCCAAGTAACTCATCTTTTGCTCTGAAAGGTAAACTTATTGATTATGCTTTTTCCTTTGGAGAAGAAAATAAGTTGGTGAATTTTTTCATGTCTTTGGTGGTTGGTTTGAGGCTTAAAGTTATTTTGACATGCGGATTTTTTGAACGGATAGTGGGATTGGTCAAATACTGATTACGACACCCATGCTGCTCCGGTGATTCAATGACAACGGTGGTTCACTTGACGTAGTTTCTCGAGAGTGTGATGCAGACCAGTCGTTTCCCACAGACGGCGCCAATTATGATGTTGTATAAAAATGTTTAGGGCAAAGATGGAATAAGACCTTCGTTCTATAACAACATCACAACAATAAAATAAGATCTGCACACAGATATCGAGAGAAAAATTGTATTGTATTTGTAATAGAGAATTGAATTGTCTCTTTGTTCGGAAATAGGGCGATCTATTTATAGGTACATACAGGGGTACAATAGTCTTTTTATAAAAAACGTAACAAGTAATAAATACAAAGACGTTACAGACGTTACGAGAGTTTATGATAAAGACATTAACGTTACAAGACTTAAATGATAAAGACGTTACAAAAGTTACAAGACTTAAATGATAAAGATGTTATAAATCTCTCATTTATGTCAACTTAGTGTAGAGTTGTGTAATCTCTTAATTGCCCTCGGGCACAAAATTTGCACACATCAAATATCATTAAAAAAAATTAATCAGAATCACATTTTACCAATGAAATAATAAAAAATATTTATGACTTAGTTAAGCACGTAAATTTTCTTTGGCTAGAGAAACAAAATATAAATAATATCGAAGCATGTATAACATCGAATTTTATTGAAACTCCTTTTATGAAAAATGGGTGAAGTCGATGAAAAACAGGTGAAATCGATGAAAATTGGTGATATCGATAAATAAAAATCTATGAAATTGGTGAAAACATGTGAATTCGATGAAAATCCAGGTGAAATTGGTGAAAAACGGGTGAAACCGATAAAAAAAAAAGTGTCAGTGAAATTGGTAAATACATGTGAAATCAATGAAATTTCGGGTGAAATTCGTGAAGAAACGATGAATCAATGAAAATGGGTCAAATCGATGAAACAATGGACAAAACCGAGGAAAAATGTAAAGTCGTTGAAAACATGTGAAATCAATGAAAATTTAAGTGAAATTAGTGAAAAAATATGTGAAACGTGTGAAATAGGTGATAAGAAGTTAAAGTGAAAAAAAAGAATGAAATTAGTCATATAAAAAAGTTTAACCAACAAAAATATGATAAAACCGGTAGAAAAATGGTTTATACCAGAAAAACAAAAGAAATCGATGAAAACAGGAAAATAATGAAAATAAGTTAAACTGGTAAAAAATGGGTAAGTTGATAATATATATATATATATATATATATATATGACGGGTACAAAATCAATGAAATCGACAAAAAAATGGGTTGAACCGATGAAAAATGGAGTAAACATTAGAATTACATAGGTTAAAAAAAAGGTTAATTTGGTAAGTAAAGCAATGCACTTTAAATGACTGAGTAAGAGAAAAAAAATTGAAATCTACTTAAAAATTGACCCAAATCCATTTGATAAAAAACTAGGATTCATTATTTTTGTTGTTAAACAATGCAAAAGATTTGAGCTAGATATTCAAAATTAGTCCGATCAAAATCCATCCGGCTAAGTGGACTTTTGGTATATAAATCAACATAATTGTCTTTATTGTATCATACTTGGTGTCACATTCACATTACAAATTCGTGACGATGAAAACTTTTCGTATTTGACAAATACGAAGATAAATAATATTCATTGTTGTAATTGTTGTAATGAAAAATATTTTAATACTTTATTTAATAATTTTATATTGGTTGAATAAGAATTCAACGACGTTCAATGATGAACAAAATGTTTTTTATGATCTTATTATAGAACAAATTTTTCAATATCTAATGACTAAATCAATTATCATTTTATATTTGATTAAGATAATTTAGAGTCATCATATTTTCTGAAAAAACAATTTTAATAATAAATAATTTGTAGATCAGTCTTTAATCTGTTTAATTTTTTGACATAATAAAGTTAATTTTACTCTAATTTACAAAATTTATGGTAAAAAGTGTCAACATCATGGATCAAAATTTTCATCATTTTCATCGAAAAAATTCCAATTTCGAATAAAATGAAACGAAAACAATGTGTAATTCCGAAACTATTTGTTTGCCCGTGACTCTATTAGTTTTCTTAATTTAGTAATTTTTTTTTTACAATTTTTCTTTAGTGTTTCTTAAATATTCTCGAAAAGTTTATAATATTTGGCTGACCGAAACCATTCAGTCGAAACAAATTTTTTATCCATTGTCAATATTGAGGGGTCTTCGGAGCGGCTTCCTTCCAAATACAAGTGAAAAGATGTGAAGAAAGTTAATTACTTTTCTTCCCTCAAGTCTTCACGCGTAAAACAAGTCAAGCCAAAAATATAAATCCGATTCCTTGTGCTTTGAAACTATACATGTTTTTGAAGTGGAATGAATTGATTTCATTTATATTTTATACATGTCGAGGGTGTACGACAATTGGGAAAGGCTTGTTGAAGCCACTCTTAAGAGAGAACTCCTTCGGGAAATCGCACTTTGTCCAAGCTTAAGCAGCTCAAGTTCCATTGATTTGAGTTCACGTTTCGATTCTCTTGATCATGTCACTGGTACGTAATTTATTGTATTAATTCAAAACTTACGGGTCCATTTTTTTTTTTTTTTTTTTTTTTATTTATTTTTTATTTAGTACTCCTATATGATTTGAATGGTTGTGGATTGAGTAATTGTGGGTTTTATTTATTCGATTATGTTGAGCTAAATGCAAAAGCAGCCCATGTGCTTTGCCTAATTGGCAAAATTTCTCCTACCCGTGTTCTTTTTTATTAGTAAAAAACCCCTTGTATCGACATTTTGTTTTGGTTATAACACCCATTTGAAATACCCTTGTAAGTGCGAGTAGGGGTTATTGTCAATTTTTTAACGAACAGGGGATTGTTGCCAATAATTAAAGTTAACCGTGTTGGTAAATTGGTATAAAATGGGCATTCAATGCCATGCACAAAAGTCTTCACTTGTGGGCTCCATCCACTCAAGTGCAATTGCATGTTGCAATTGCAAATTCAACTCTCTCTGCAGCAAAACAAAGTTTTGTCTAAAATGAGAAGCAACCGCCCATGCTGCAGAAGAAATTGAGATGCATTATTTCAGCAGATTTCATGCAATGGAGCAACGGGTTTCACGGCAGATTTTTGCTGGCTTGGAGGCTATAAATAGCAGCTTCATTCAGTTGAAGAAACACACCATTAGAACAACTACTACAACAATATACACGAGAGCAATTATCAAAGTGAGGCTAAAATTGAGAGTAATTTTAGCAGCTTCCTATGAGAGATATTGTGAGGAAATTGAGTGAGCAATTTTCTTAGTGTAAGAGAGTTGTGAGTGTTGAGTGTTTGTAAACACTGTGTAATTATCTCCCTTTAGTGAAAGATCTGCAGCAGCCCGTGGACGTAGCCTATTTTGGGCGAACCACGTAAATCTTGTGTTCATTATTTTTGCTCTTTTGTTAAATCTGGTTGTAGGTTTATTCCTAACAACTGGTATCAGAGCCCAGGAATTTTTATTCCGGGCCAACCAGATTTAAGTGGGAGTAATGGCGGCAGACGAAGGGAAAATGAAACTCGAGAAGTTCGATGGTGCGGACTTCGGATTCTGGAAAATGCAAATAGAGGACTATTTGTATCAGAAAAATTTATTCTTGCCACTCGAAGAAGAAAAGCCAGAATCCATGAAGGATGATGAGTGGAAACTCCTTGACAGACAAGCTCTCGGAGTTATCCGGTTGACGTTATCTCGCAATGTTGCTTTTAACATAGCGAAGGAGAAGACCACGGCGGGTCTTATGAAGGCACTCTCAAATATGTATGAGAAACCTTCGGCCTCAAATAAAGTGCATTTAATGAGGCGGTTATTTAATTTGCGCATGACCGAAGGGGCATCGGTGGCCCAACATCTGAATGAGCTCAGTACAATCACGACTCAGTTGAGTTCGGTCGAGATTGAGTTTGACGATGAAGTACAGGCGTTGTTACTTTTGTCCTCCCTTCCAGAAAGTTGGAATGCTACGGTCACGGCTGTGAGTAGCTCGTCGGGAAGCAATAAGTTGAAATTCAACGATGTACGTGATCTCGTTCTAAACGAAGAGATCCGGCGGAGAGAGTCAGGCGAAACTTCGACCCCCTCTGCTTTGTCGACGGAGTCAAGAGGTCGATCGACAAACAACAATCGTGGAAGATCAAACCACCGAGGAAGATCAAAGAATGGGAGATCCAGGTCGAGAAATCCCAGCAATTCCCAAAACTCAAAGACTGTTGAGTGTTGGAATTGCGGAAAGGTCGGACACTACAAAAATCAGTGCAAGAGTGCACCGAAGAATCAAACGGCGAAGACCGAAGCCAATGTTGCCTCGACATCAACACAAGATGATGTGTTGATATGCTCTTTGGAGAGCAAGGAAGAGTCTTGGGTGTTAGACTCTGGAGCATCATTTCACGCTACTTCGCAGAAAAGACTCTTTGAGGAGTATGTGTCAGGAAATCTCGGTAAAGTATATCTTGGCGACGACCAACCTTGTGATATTGTTGGTAAAGGAACAGTGAAAATTAGGTTGAACGGGTCTGAGTGGAAGCTGAAGGATGTCAGGCATATTCCCGACCTGAGAAAAAACTTAATCTCTGTGGGCCAGTTAGCCAGTGAAGGCTATACTACAATCTTCCATGGAGATGATTGGAAGATATCAAAGGGTGCAATGGCGGTTGCACGAGGAAAGAAGAGCGGCACTCTTTACATGGCGGCAAAAGGGTGTTGTTCGATTGCAGTTGCAGCAATCAACCAAAATCCAAACATGTGGCACCAAAGACTTGGTCACATGAGTGAGAAAGGAATGAAGATTATGCACTCCAAAGGAAAGCTACCGAATCTACAGTCGATTGACATCGACATGTGCGAAGACTGTATACTTGGAAAGCATAAGAGAGTTAGCTTTCAGACAAGTGGCAGAACCCCAAAGAAGGAAAAGTTGGAGCTTGTTCATTCTGATGTATGGGGTCCAACGACTGTCTCATCGATTGGTGGGAAACACTACTTTGTGACTTTCATAGATGATCACTCTCGAAAAGTATGGGTTTACTTTTTGAGACATAAATCTGAAGTGTTCGACACGTTCAGAAAATGGAAAGCCATGGTAGAAAATGAGACAGGTCTCAAAATCAAAAAGCTGAGAACCGATAATGGTGGAGAATATGAAGCCTCCAAATTCAAGAAGTTCTGCTATGAGCACGGGATCAAGATGGAAAGAACTGTACCGGGTACACCTCAACAAAATGGTGTAGCAGAACGCATGAATCGAACGTTGACCGAGAGAGCCAGAACAATGCGTATGCAGTCAGGCCTACCCAAGATGTTCTGGGCAGAAGCAGTCAACACAGCAGCATATTTGATTAATCGAGGTCCATCGGTACCGTTGGAGCATAAAATTCCAGAAGAGGTATGGAGTGGTAAAGATGTTAAATTATCACACCTCAAAGTTTTTGGTTGTATGGCATATGTGCATATAAGTGATCAAGGCAGGAATAAGCTTGATCCGAAATCCAAGAAGTGTACCTTTCTTGGATATGGTGATGATGAGTTCGGGTATCGCATCTGGGATGATGCAAATAGAAAGATAATCCGCAGCAGAGATGTAATCTTCAATGAAAGAGTTATGTACAAAGATAGGCATTCGACAAATGCCACCGACCCAATTGAGATTGAGCCAGTATATGCAGAAGCGGATGACGTTCCAGTCAGTCCTGTGACAAACCAAACAATGGAAAATCCCGAGCCAGAGGAACGTGTTGAGCAGGAGAATGCAAATCAACCCCATTCTCCAACTCCTGTATTGAGAAGGTCTTCTCGGCCACATGTGCCTAACAGGAGATACATGAACTATGTGTTGCTGACAGATGGAGGAGAACCAGAGTGCTATGATGAGGCTTGTCAGATCGGAGATGCCGGCGAGTGGGAGCTTGCCATGAAAGACGAGATGAAGTCTTTGATCTCCAACCAGACATGGGAACTTGTTGAGTTACCCAGAGGGAAGAAGGCCCTTCATAACAAATGGGTGTATCGTGTGAAAGAAGAGCAGGATGGCTCGAAACGATACAAAGCCAGACTAGTAGTCAAAGGATTCCAGCAGAAAGAAGGAATTGACTACACCGAGATCTTTTCTCCTGTTGTGAAACTTAATACTATTAGGACGGTATTAAGTATTGTTGCTATTGAAAATCTCTACCTAGAACAGTTGGATGTGAAGACTGCGTTTCTTCATGGAGACTTAGATGAAGAGATTTACATGCGTCAGCCAGAAGGTTTCTCAGAGAAAAAGAAAGAAAATATGGTGTGTAGACTCAAGAAGAGCTTGTATGGCTTGAAACAAGCTCCAAGACAGTGGTACAAAAAGTTTGACAACTTCATGCACAAGGAAGGCTTCCAGAAGTGCAATGCCGACCACTGCTGTTACTTCAAGAGGTATAACTCAAGTTATATCATTCTGCTACTTTATGTCGACGATATGTTAGTAGCTGGTTCAGATATGAACGAGATCAAAAGCTTGAAGCAGCAATTGTCAAAAGAGTTTGACATGAAAGATTTAGGTCCAGCAAAGAAGATTCTTGGGATGCAAATCACTCGAGATAAGCAAAAAGGAGTTTTGCAGTTATCTCAGGCAGAATACATCAGTCGTATTTTGCAAAGGTTCAATATGGGCAGCAGTAAGCCAGTCAACACACCATTGGCTAGTCACTTTCGACTATCCAAAGATCAGTCTCCTCAGACAGACGAAGAGATAGACTTAATGGCCAAGGTTCCTTACGCCTCAGCCATTGGGAGTTTGATGTATGCAATGGTCTGTACGAGACCAGACATTGGCTATGCAGTGGGAGCTGTTAGCAGGTTTATGTCAAACCCGGGTATGATCCACTGGGAAGCAGTCAAGTGGATTTTGAGGTATCTACGAGGCACTACAGATAAGTGCTTGTACTTTGGAAGAGGAGAAGTCAAAGCGCAAGGGTACGTAGATGCTGATTTTGCCGGAGAAGTTGATCACAGAAGAAGCACCACAGGTTATGTGTTCACTGTGGGATCAACGGCGGTCAGTTGGATGTCACGGTTACAGAAGATTGTTGCATTGTCCACTACGGAGGCAGAGTATGTAGCAGTGACAGAAGCCAGTAAAGAAATGATTTGGCTTCAGGGTTTGTTAGATGAGCTGGGATTCATAAAAGAGAAGAATGTTCTATACAGTGATAGTCAGAGTGCAATACACTTGGCGAAGAACTCTGCATTTCACTCCAGAACAAAGCACATTGGGCTCCGTTATCATTTCATCAGATCTCTGTTAGAGGATGAAGTATTAACGCTTGAGAAGATTCAAGGGAGTAAGAATCCAGCAGACATGCTAACCAAGGTAGTAACTGTTGATAAACTGAAGCTATGCTCAACTTCAGTTGGACTCCAGAACTGATAAGATCGGGAACGGCTGTTGCATTGATCAGGTGTGAAGACAGATTGAAATCAGTCTTCAAGTGGGAGATTGTTGGTAAATTGGTATAAAATGGGCATTCAATGCCATGCACAAAAGTCTTCACTTGTGGGCTCCATCCACTCAAGTGCAATTGCATGTTGCAATTGCAAATTCAACTCTCTCTGCAGCAAAACAAAGTTTTGTCTAAAATGAGAAGCAACCGCCCATGCTGCAGAAGAAATTGAGATGCATTATTTCAGCAGATTTCATGCAATGGAGCAACGGGTTTCACGGCAGATTTTTGCTGGCTTGGAGGCTATAAATAGCAGCTTCATTCAGTTGAAGAAACACACCATTAGAACAACTACTACAACAATATACACGAGAGCAATTATCAAAGTGAGGCTAAAATTGAGAGTAATTTTAGCAGCTTCCTATGAGAGATATTGTGAGGAAATTGAGTGAGCAATTTTCTTAGTGTAAGAGAGTTGTGAGTGTTGAGTGTTTGTAAACACTGTGTAATTATCTCCCTTTAGTGAAAGATCTGCAGCAGCCCGTGGACGTAGCCTATTTTGGGCGAACCACGTAAATCTTGTGTTCATTATTTTTGCTCTTTTGTTAAATCTGGTTGTAGGTTTATTCCTAACAAACCGGGGATTATTGTTATTTTCTTAGGTGAAGGGAAGTGTTTTCGCATTTTATAGATGTGAACTTTATGTGAGAAGTTATAATTAAAAAAAAATATACTTCGTATGTTTTAGTTAATTGGAGAAGTGTTTCTGGTTCAAACATTGGGACTTTGAGAAATTATCATGAAGCAATTGTGGGTTTTTCCTTGTTCAATTGGCATCTTTGTGTGTGTGTAAAGATTGGCAGATTTTGTGAGCAGCTTTGGGTTCTCTTTGATCCAAGAAATTATAGAGTCAATTTTTAAAATGTGATTTTCAATCTACTTGACCTCTTATATAGATAGAAGCAGCAGTTCTAGTACTGGAACATTTGGTAATATAGCTCCCGAGTCGGAGACAACGGACGTTTTTGGTTACGGGGTCATGCTTCTTGAGCTCATTACTGGGCAGAGAGCTTTCGATCTCGCTCGTCTTGCCAATGATGATGATGTCATGTTACTTGATTGGGTAAGCATTATCGCTTCACACTTGCTCTCGATCTGTTATTGTATGTCAGAATAACATGCATTGATTTCTTCTTATAATTCCAGGTGAAGGGACTTCTCAAGAAGAAAAAGTTGGAAACATTGGTTGACCCTGATTTACGAGGTAATTACATCAATGAAGAAGTGCAGCAGTTAATCCACTTATCTCTACTCTGCACACAAGGCTCTCCAACCGAACGGCCCAAGAATACATCAATGAATAAGTGGAGCAGTTAATCCACTTGTCGGAAGTGGTTAGGATGCTCGAAGGTGATGGTCTGGCTGAAAGGTGGGAGGAGTGGCAGAAGGAAGAAATTTTCAGGCAAGACGAGTTTAATCACAGTTACCAACCTAACACCAATTGGACAATTACCGATGATATCATCCGACCCGTTGAGTTATCCGGGCCAAGATGATATCGAACACAACTGATCAATTATATTTGATTGATATTTTTCTGTCTTTGTATATACTTTTGTTTTCTTGATTTCTCTCTTCTACGTTTAGTGTTTGTTAATGATTTGATTTTTTGTTACGTTCCACATAATTTTGATGATGCAAGTGTTTATCTCAATAGATCCATTTCAAAGTACACGAGTCACAAATTCTTTCTCAGCACCCATTTTTGAGGAAATTGTCGGCACGATTTTTTCCAAAAATTATATCAAATTCCTGGAATTTAGTACATACATACATCTATACTAATTATAAAAGTGTGAATAATTTAAGTCTGTTTTTTTTTTCCCGTGAAAACTAATATATCCTTATTTGAGTTATAAAGTGATATTTAATTCAATGGTAAATATTTAAAAATAGTTGAAGAAGAATAATTAGACATGGATTTTTTTATATTAATTATGGTAAATGTATAATTAGATATGGAGTCTTATTATATTTATCTCCTACATTAATTCCTAAAATTTATAAATTATATTTTATTTCAACTTTTATAATTTCAAAATTCTTCTCCTATAACACATAAAAAAAAGATACGCTGTTATTTTAAATAGCTCCTAAAATATATATGTAAAATTATTTTAATTTAACAACAATATGTTTTATTTAAAAATATGTTACTTGTATCATTGAAAACAAGATAACTCATATGCAATTCTCTAAAAACAAAATATTAAGATTAAATTATCTTAAATATCATTATGCTGTGCAGACTAAGAAAAAAAATTAAAAAATTTAAAGTTAAAATAGAATCGCATCTTACCAACGAACCAAAAATTTCCCTTATCATTTCTCTCTCATTTTAAGTATTTCCTTTCTCTCTTTTCTTTACTAATCATTAATTAATTAATATACTTATCACCAAAAAAAAAATTTTAATTAATATACCCAATTTTTCAATTAATGTTCTTCCTCTTTCTTCTGTTTGTTCTTCTTTGTTCAAATCTCCGTCATCTCTCCACGTCTTCTTTTCTCTGTTCAAATTCTCCATCATCTCTCCACGGGATGAAGTGTCCCAGTTTGTAGCAAAAAATAAATAAATTAAACCCTTGAAATTTTTTGAATTGTTTAGAGCTAGAGAATTTTTCAAGAAAGATCTAGCCCAAGAAAATATTAAATCTCTTATCAAATTTAATAGGGGAAAATGCATATTACTACCCTGTGATATTGAAAACCTGCAAAAAACTACCCTGTGAAATTTTTTTTGCACCAGACTTCCTTGTGTTTTCAAAAACCCTGCAAATTACACCCATTCCGTCTCCCTCCGTCAATTTTTTGACGCGCGTGTATTCAACGCGCCAAAAATGCGATTTTTTTTGTTTCTGACGTAATTTTTCATTCAAAATGACAAGAATACCCTTGTAACTTTGAATCTTTGCAGAAAACTTCCTTGTGTTTTTTAAAGTTTGCATAAAACCTCCTTGTGTTTTTTAAAGTTTGCAGAAAACTTCCTTGTGTTTTTTAAAGTTTGCGTAAAAGTTCCTTGTGTTTTCCACCGTTTGCAAAAAACTTCCTTGTACTTTTGGAAGTTTGCGTCAAACTTCCTTATGCTTTGAAATGTTTGCAAAAAACTTCTATGTTTTTCTTAATGTTTGTAGAAAAGTAACTCATATTTTTTAATGTTTGTGCAAAAAATTCTTGTACTTTTAAACGATTGTTCAAACTCCCTTATACTTTTATACTATACCCATAATTTTGTATCTTTTAAACTTCGCACATAATATCTCTTCTTTTCTTTGTTTGTTCCATATGAGAAGCGAGAGAGAAAAATTAGTGAGAGTTTTTGTAATTGTAAAACTATAATTTTTTATTAATATATAAGGGGTAATTTAGGCAATTCAATTAAAAATTAACGGTGTCAATGATTAACGGAGAATGGGTGTAATTTGTAGGGTTTTAGAAAACACAAAGAAGTCTGGTGCAAAAAAAATTTCACAGGGTAGTTTTTTGCAGGTTTTCGATATCACAGGGTAGTAATATGCATTTTGTTGGAGTTATTTTCAAAATAACTACCAAGTAACTACCATTATTTGATTTTGAATTTGAATTTAAATTGTAAAGTTGTGACTATTAAAATGATAGTTAATTTTAAAAGTTGTGTCTATCCGGAATAGACACAAATATGTTTATAAAAGACAAGTACAATTCTGAAATTAATATAACTTTTTCTCATCTTCTCCAAATTTCTTATACTATATTTTACTGCAGAAAAATATTCTATAAGTTAGATAATTTTGCCAAATCCGTGTGTGCCCTGTGGTTTATTTCTGTGAGAACAAAACAGAATTAAACATTGGGTTTCATTGTATCCTAAAGGCTAATCGCAAATCCCTGTTGTATACCGTGTGGTGGGGGCGAAATAAGTCTTAAGGAAAGTGGCATTGCAACACGCCTTGATTCCATTACTGCAGTCAGTTATTATTTCCTACCAAATACTTTTCTAACAATCTTAAGACTTATTTTTTGTTACTGCATTAATGGCATCAATCAAAGAGATGTCTACAAACATTGTGAAACTGGAACGTTTTGAAGGAGGAAAATTCAACCGCTGGCAAAAGAAGATGCATTTCCTACTTGCAACTCTAAAAGTTGTCTATGTGCTCACTCAACAAAAGCCTACAGAAACCGATGATGAAACTGTTGTTGAAACTCGTGCAAGGCAGAAGTGGGAAAATGATGATTACATTTGTAGAGGCCATATTTTGAACGGGATGTCTGATGCCTTGTTCGATGCTTATCAAAACGTGCCTACTGCAAAGGAACTTTGGGACAAATTGGAGGCAAGATACATGTCCGAAGATGCAAGTAGCAGAAAATTTCTGGTTAGTCGTTTTAATAATTACAAAATGGTTGATGGTCGTTCTGTTATGGATCAGTGGCATGAAATTGATCAAATTTTATCAAGTTATGAACAATATAAACTGGAAATGGATGATACCATTGCTGTGTCCTCTATAATTGACAAACTCCCTCCATCATGGAAAGATGTTAAGAAAACTCTTAAACATAAGAAAGAGGAGATGACTCTTGAGGATCTTGGAAACCATCTTCGTGTTGAGGAAGATTTTCGCAATCAAGAAGAGACTTCTAAGTCCTTTGAGAATTCTGAAAAGGATTCTGAAGTTTCCAAAATCCATGTGGTTGAAGGGGGAGAATCAAACAAACCACCAAATAACAACTTTAAGAAGAAAGACAAGCAACAACAATTCATGAAACCAAATGGCCAAAATTTCAAAAAAAAAGAAAAAGAAGGGTCCTTGCTTCCATTGTGGAAAACTTGGCCACATAAAGGCTGAATGCCGTCATCTGAAAAAGAATCAAAATGCTCCAGCCCATAACAACAACTTTGTGGCTATGATTTCTGAAGTGAATCTAGTACAAGATGATGGAGCATGGTGGATAGATTCTGGTGCAACCAAACATGTTTGCAAGGACAAGAGCCTTTTCAAAAGCCTTGAACCTGTTAATGATGGAAGTGTTATGTTCATGGGAAACTCGGCTACTGCTGAAGTAAAGAGCAAAGGGACTGTTCATCTTGAATTTACTTCTGGAAAAGTGCTTGTACTTAAAGATGTTTATTATGTTCCTGAAGTTCTGAAAAATCTTGTATCAGGTGGATTGCTTAATAAGTATGGCTTCAAACTAGTTTTTGACGCTGATAACTTTGTACTCTCTAAGGGTGGTGCCTTTGTAGGAAAAGGCTATATGAATGAGGGCATGTTTAAACTCAACATTATTGATAATATTAATAAAGTCATTTCTACTTATATCGTTGAGTCTACTTCTTGTTTATGGCATAGTCATTTAGGACATGTTAATTATAGAAAATTGCATGATATGGTTAAATTAGAATTAATTCCTGAAATTGATAATAATCATGATAAATGCAAAACTTGTATGCTTACAAAAATCACTAGAATTCCTTTCCCTAAAGTTGATAGATGTTCTAAGTTACTTGACTTAATTCATAGTGATTTATGTGATTTGCATAGTACTCCAACTATAGGTGGAAAGAAGTATTATGCTACCTTTATAGATGATTATTCTAGATTTTGTTATGTTTACTTATTACATTCAAAAGATCAAGTTATGGATAAATTTGAAATTTATAAAACTGAAGTAGAATTGCAATGCGAATCATCTATTAAATGTTTAAGAAGTGATAGAGGAGGTGAATACTACAATCCTAAGTATTTTGAGTCTACTGGTATAATACATCAAGTTACTGCACCATATACACCACAACAAAATGGTATAGCAGAACGTAAAAATAGAGTATTAACTGAAATGGTAAATGCAATGCTTTCTAACTCGGGATTGTCAAAAGGATTTTTGGGTGAAGCTCTATTAACAGCGTGTTATATACTAAATAGAGTCCCAAATAAAAAGAGTAAAACTACTCCATATGAACTCTGGAATAAAAGAAAACCAAACCTTAATTACTTAAGAGTTTGGGGTTGTAGAGCAATTGTAAGGGTACCTGAACCCAAAAAGAGAAAACTGGGTGAAAAAGGAATTGAATGTATATTTATAGGCTATGCTGAACATAGCAAAGCATATCGTTTCATGGTTAGAGAGAAAAATGATTCATATTCTGTAAATACAGTAATTGAATCAAGAGATGCTATCTTTGATGAAACGAGGTTTAATTCAATTCCTAGACCCAAAGATCATGTCATTAACAATGAAAGTATTCCAGAAAATGACTATATTCCAGAAAATGACAATGTAATAAATGACAAAGAAGAAGTCATTGAACAAAGAAAAAGCAAAAGAGTTAGAAAAGAAAAGACTTATGGTCCTGACTTCTTTATGTTCTTGGTAGAAGGAACAAGAGAAGATATAAATATGCATTTACCTTATTGCTTCAATTTAGAAGGTGATCATCTAACATATACAGAAGCAGTAAAGTCACAAGACTCTGCATTTTGGAAAGAAGCAATACAAGATGAAATGGACTCTATAATGGGTAATAAAACTTGGAAATTAGTAGACCTCCCTCTTGGTTCCAAGCCAATAGGCTGTAAGTGGATTTTCAAAAAGAAAATGAAAGTAGATGGAACCATAGATAAGTTTAAGGCCAGGTTAGTAGCAAAGGGCTTTAAACAAAAGGAAGGTATCGATTATTTTGATACTTATGCCCCTGTGGCAAGAATTGCTACTATTAGATTATTAATTGCACTTGCATCAATTCATAATCTAGTAATACATCAAATGGATGTAAAAACAGCATTTTTAAATGGTGTTTTAGATGAAGAAGTCTATATGGAACAACCCGAAGGATTTATAGTTCCTGGACAAGAAAATAAGGTGTGTAAACTTGTTAAATCATTATATGGTTTAAAACAAGCACCAAAACAGTGGCACCAAAAATTTGATGAGGTTGTGTTATCAAATGGTTTTAAAATTAATGAATCAGACAAATGTGTCTATAGTAAATTTATAAATGGTAAAGGTGTTATGATATGTTTGTACGTAGATGACATGTTAATATTTGGTACTGACTTGGAACAAGTAGAAAACACCAAGAAATTCTTGTCAAATAATTTTGACATGAAAGATATGGGTGTGGCTGATGTTATTCTTGGAATAAGAATAATAAGAGATGGTAATAATATAACTTTAACACAATCTCATTATGTAGAAAAAGTACTCAAAAAGTTCGGTAAATCCGAATGTGTACCGGTATCTACACCTTTTGATCCAAGTGTAAAATTAGTACCTAATAAAGAAAAACCAGTAGCACAACTTGAATATGCAAGAGTTATTGGGTGCTTAATGTATGCTATGACAAGCACAAGACCGGACATTGCTTTTGTTGTTGGAAAGCTAAGTAGATATACAAGTAATCCGAGTAAATTGCATTGGAATGCAGTTTATAGAGTATTGAAATACTTAAAGAAAACAATGAACTTTGGTATTTGTTATTCAGGTTATCCTTCAGTTTTGGAAGGATATTCTGATGCAAGTTGGATTACAGATAGAGTAGATCATGCCTCTACAAGTGGATGGATCTTTATGCTCGGTGGTGGTGTTATTTCTTGGGGTTCCAAGAAACAAACATGTATAACCGATTCTACTATGGCTGCTGAATTTATTGCATTAGCTTCAGCAAGTAAAGAAACAGAATGGTTAAGAGACTTACTCTATAACATTCCTTTGTGGCCAAAACCAATGTCACCAATATCTATTCACTGTGATAGTCAAGCTACTTTGTCAAGGGCATATTGTCATGTATATAATGGCAAGTCTAGACACATTGGGGTTAGACATAGTTATGTGAGACAACTCATCACTGATGGAGTAATCACAATTGATTTTGTACGATCAAGTCAAAATCTTGCGGATCCCTTAACAAAAGGCCTCACTAGGGATCTCGTCTTTAAAACATCAAAGGGGATGGGACTAAAGCCTATAAACTAAAATCATTAGTGATGTAAGCTCAACTCAACACTAGTTGCTACTTCAAGTCTTGAGTTCAATGAGACATATTACGTCATATAAATGGTTGGAAGCACTAAAATTTATCATCCCAAGGTAAAGTGCTTAGTACCCGTAAGTTAAAGGAAGGGTGAACATATGGTTCTTAATAGACTCAATATAAAGTACTATAAATACGGGAGTACTAATTAAAGGTCTACCTATATGAATGAGAAGTGTAGCCGCTTCTAGGAGTTAAAAGGCTTAACTCTAACAACATTCATGAAAGGATACTGACACAAGGCTATATACGTGTCGACTAAATTGGCACACATTGGAACTTGGAATTTATGTGTGATATGTACCTAACCAGTCAAAAAGGAATAGTTGGTTCAAAGCTAGTCTACCATACATTTCTGATTGGCAGCAATACATTTCACTAAGTGAATGTTCAAATCGAACCGATACATTCATTTATGCATATATTCCACAAAATTATTAAAACTTGGAGATTTTGAAAATGGTGGGGGATTGTTGGAGTTATTTTCAAAATAACTACCAAGTAACTACCATTATTTGATTTTGAATTTGAATTTAAATTGTAAAGTTGTGACTATTAAAATGATAGTTAATTTTAAAAGTTGTGTCTATCCGGAATAGACACAAATATGTCTATAAAAGACAAGTACAATTCTGAAATTAATATAACTTTTTCTCATCTTCTCCAAATTTCTTATACTATATTTTACTGCAGAAAAATATTCTATAAGTTAGATAATTTTGCCAAATCCGTGTGTGCCCTGTGGTTTATTTCTGTGAGTACAAAACAGAATTAAACATTGGGTTTCATTGTATCCTAAAGGCTAATCGCAAATCCCTGTTGTATACCGTGTGGTGGGGGCGAAATAAGTCTTAAGGAAAGTGGCATTGCAACACGCCTTGATTCCATTACTGCAGTCAGTTATTATTTCCTACCAAATACTTTTCTAACACATTTTTCCCGTTTATAAAAATATAATTTTTTTATTAATATATAAGGAGTAATTTAGGCAATTCAATTAAAAATTAACGGTGTCAATGATTAACGGAGAATGGGTGTAATTTGTAGGGTTTTTGAAAACACAAAGAAGTCTGGTGCAAAAAAAAATTCACAGGGTAGTTTTTTGCAGGTTTTCGATATCACAGGGTAGTAATATGCAGTTTCCCCAATTTAATTGTTCATGTTTTTGAAGTCCCATTTTATATTCGTTTGGAATAGATCTAAATTCATTAACACTGGATTCAAAATCAATATAATCGCAAATTAACATCTATTTATGTATCTTCATCTCTTTTGCCCTTTTTCATGGAGGAATTGAAAATCATAGACTTTGGGAATACTCCATGGTGTAATTTTGACAGGTCTATTTTTTGTTAGTTTCAATTAATCAAACAAAGTTTTTATTGTTTAATATTCCGGTTTGGTGATTGACGGATTGATGTTGGTGGATGGTTTGAATTGTTGAAGTTCTAATGGTTGGTGTCATGGCGAAGAAGACGAAGCAACAACTAATGTTAAAAAGAATTAAGTACATGGGCTCATTAATTATTGTACTTATTTAGAAATCTTGGAAACATAATACTCCATAAAACATTTATTTTGATGATAAGGGGCATTTTTGGAAATATATAATGTTTGCTCTGGTATCAACAATTGCTGCTCTGACAATATCGATAGCCTTTAATCAATGAAAAATTTAGGTGAATTACATGTGAAATCAGTGAAAAAACAAAAAATAGGTAATAATGGTAAAAACGAGTTAAATCAGTTAAAAAAAAGCTTAGCTGGAGAAATCGAGAGAAAAATGGTTTAAACCCAAAAAAATAAAAGAAATCGACCAAAAATTGGAAAATAATGAAAAATGTTATAGTCGATAAAAAAAGGGGTAAATTGCTAAAAAAAAAATTAAACAGTGAGAACATATGAATCGATGAATATTTGAGTAAAACTTGTAAAGAAACGGATGAAAATGGATAAAATCAGTGGAAATGGGTAAAATCAATCAAAAAAACTTAAAGTCGGTGAAAACTGAAAACATGTTTAATCAATGAAAAATTTAGGTGAATAACATGTGAAATAAGTTAAATAGGTAAAAATAGGTTAAACTTTAATCTACAAAAATAAGGTGAAATAGGTGAAAAAATGGTTTACATTGGGAAAAAATCGACGAAAAACGAGAAAACAATGAAAAATGTTATAATCAATAAAAAAAAAAGCAGAAAAATCGCTAAAATAAATATATTAAATGGGGTAAAAAAATTAAACAGTGAAACATATGAATTGATGAAACTTCGGGTGAAATTTGTGAACACTGGTGAAGTTGTTGAAAAAACTGGTGAAACCAGTAAGAAAAAAGTGCTAGTGAAATTTGTGAAGAAACGGATGAGACATGTGTCATTGGTGAATAATGGATAAACTAGACATGAAAATTACTATGATGGAATGAACTAAAAAATGTTCTTATAATCTTATTTTAGAACAAATTTTATAAGATATCATGACTAAATCAGTCATAATTTTATATTTTATTACAACTATTTAATGTCAATATTTCTTTTTGTAAACAATAATAATTAATAAAAATAAATTTCATAAAAAAATAAATTAAATATCAGTCATAAATATATAATATTTTATGACATGAAAGGGCTAATTTTACTCTTATTCATGGAAAAAAACCCATCAAACTAAAACAAATTGTAAGTTCACTTTTCTAGTCTATATCTAATCTACGTAAATGATAAATAATATAATTGAATAATCATCCTTCTACATGAAAAAAAAGTCTACTTTTATATAAACATTGTTGTATCAAAATAATAGTAAATACAATAAAATAATTGAATAATTATACTTTAACATGATTAAGATAAGAAATCTACTTTAATATATATTGTATTAAGGCTTAATTTCATTATATTTGGCCTCATTTTTGTATCAATCAATTATATTGGATCAAGAAATCTGAAATAGAATGAAAGGGAAAAGGTAAAAATGGAATGAAAATCTTAAAACATATTCATATGCCCCTGGATCATGTTTTCATGTAAAAGGACGGATATACACAAATATCCCTCACCTTTTTCTTTCATATCAAGTAAACAATAATTAAAACCTTTTTTTTCTTCCAAAAAGTAGAAAATAACAAAACAAAGAAAATATAAATAAAAAATCTAATCAACATAACAAGACAAACTTCAATATAAACACTTCAAAATACAACACATATAAACACATCACATGATATAAATTCACGCAAAAAGACATTGAATTATAAGTATAGCCTAATTAGGAAAAGAGACGGTGAAAGTATTAGGGCAATATATATGATAAGAGAAGTATAAATAGAATTAAATGAAATTTCTTTCTGAATCATATTCATAAAATCAAGAAAGCAATATGTTGATGTATCAATTATTGAATACAACATAAGGTTGAACTTTTTGAGGTTAATTTTTTCTATCTTTGTTTTTTTGGCTTTTTTTTTTATAAAAAAAATAGGTTAATTCAACAAAATAATAAGTAAAATTGACCAAAATTGGGTTAAACCGCATATAATGGGTGAATTGATTACCAAATTGGATAAAATCGACTAAATTAGGGTCAAATCGGGGAGAATGAGTGAATTAATTAAAAAAAAGATAAATCACAGAAACGGGTGAAATCGGTGTTAACAAAGAAATTGTAAACTTAGTGTAATAATGGATGAAATCGATATCTTTTTGGAAAGTTCTTAAGAAATTACCACTTATTAAAAAACCTCAAAAACTTTAAGAACCTCAAAAAGAAAAAGAAAAGTTGCCATCTCCATGCTATATGAATAATAAAAAGTACTATTTAGTTAACTGAAAATTTTATAATTGGCTTAAGCAAAAAAAAGTCAAACATAAGAATTGTTGAAACCGGTGAAAAAGGGTAAAATTCGATTAAAAATATATGATAAAAATGATAAAATTAATGGAAAAATGAGTTAGATAGAAGAAAAATGAGTTAAAGCAAAAAAAATGGTACAACTAATTAAACAACAGGGTAAAGCGGCAAAAAATGGGTAAAACTGGTAAAAACTCAATGATATCAGCTAAACACGAGATAACAAGAAAAACGGATCAACTCGATAAAAGAAAAAGAACAAAATGATGAGTTAAATTGGCAAAAAAAAAAGGTGAAAAATGTGAGAAAAAAAGTTAAATCAACAAAACAAAACAAAAAAGTAAAATCGACTAAAATTTGGTTAAACAAAAGAGAATGGGTGAATTGATTAATAAATGGGATAAAATGAACTATAATTGGGTTAAACCGAAGAGAGTGGATGAATTAATTAATAAACGGGATAAACCTCAAAAAACGAGTGAAACCGGTGAAAAAAGGGGTTATAATAACAAAGAAAATGGAAAATTCGGTGTAATAGCGGGTGAAATCGATAGTTATTTGGAAAACACTTATGAAATTATCACTTATTGAAGAACCTAAAACATTAAAGAACCTAATAAAAGCGGTGTAATACCGATTTGGGTTAAACAGGGGATAAAGAGAGAATTAATTAACAAATGGGATAAACCACGAAAGGGTCACATCGGTGAAAGAACGAGTAAAATAACAAATCGAAATGGTAAACTCAGTGTAAAAGCGGGTGAAATCAATATTTCTTTGGAAAATTCTTAAGAAATTATCACTTATTAAAGAACCTCAAAAATATTATAGCCTATATGAATAAAAGAAGTATTATTTAGTTAATTTGAAAACTTTTAAATGGTTTAAGCCCAAAAAAATTCAAAACATATAAATGATTAAAAATCGTTCAAACCGGGTAAAATTCGAATAAAAAATATATGATAAAAATGGTAAAATTAATAAAAAAATGGTTTAGATCGAAAAAAAAATGAGCTAAAGCAACAAAAAAAAAAATGGTGCAATCGATAAAACAACGGAGTAAACTGGCAAAAGACTGGTATATCGGTAAAAAAATTAATGATGTTGGCTAAACACGAGATAAAAACTGATCAAATCAATGAAATAACAAGAAGAAGAAAAATGAATTAAATAGACAAAAAAAAGTGAAATAGGTTAAATCGGCAAAATAATAATAAATTCGACTAAAATTGGGTTAAAGAGAATGAGTACATTGATTATAAAATGAGATAAATCACGAAAATGAGTGAAATCGATGAAAGAACGAGTTATAATAATAAAAAATAAATGATAAGCTCAATGTAAAAGCGAATGAAATCGGTGATCAAATATGTTAAAATAAAAAAAATTGTAAACTCAGTGTTAAAGCGGTTTAAACTTATAAAATAGGTTGACTTAGTAAAATTGAGGTAAATTGGTAACATTGAGTCAAATTGGTTAAAAATGGATTAGGCATGTAAGGATGTAACTGAAAATGGATGACCTCAGTAAAAGACATGTATAACCTATTGGTTAAACATGTTAAAATGATTTAGATGGAAATATCAAGGTCAAGAAAGAAAAGAACTGATGTTGTCCATTCGCTCAAATGGTAGGCTTAGAATAATATTTTTGTAGACATGTAGTTTTAGGTTAAAAATACTTAGTAAATATAGTTCATTTTTAATTTTCAAGTTTTTGTTTTAAGTATTTATGATCTCAACTTTTATTTCTTGTTAACAACATAATAATTAAGTTATTTAATCAAAAATTACATAATATGTCTTTAAGAAGATATAGTATGTTGAAAACTCATTATATATACGATGCAATGAACGTATAAAATTAGTTAGCACTTTCCTAGTAGGGAAAAAAGTGTCAACATTTAGGGGTCTTCGGAGCGGCTTCCTTCCAAATACAAATGAAAGATGTGAAGAAACATATCTAGTTTTTCCCTCAAGTGAAGTCTTCTTTCACACAGAAAACAAGTCTTCTACTAAGCCAAAAATATAAGTCCGATTCCTTATGCTTTGAAACTATATAGTATGCTTTTGAAGTGGAATTAATTGAGTTCATTTAATTATACATGTCGAGGGTGTACGACAATTGGGAAAGGCTTGTTGAAGCCACTCTCAAGAGAGAACTCCTTCGGGAAATCGCTCTTTGTCCCAGCTTAAGCAGCTCAAGTTCCATTGATTTGAGTTCACCTTTGGATTCTCTTGATCATGTCACTGGTACGTAATTTATTGTACTAATTCAAAACTTTCGGGTCCTTTTTTGAAATGAATGGTTGTGGATTGAGTAATTGTGGGTTCTATTTATTTGATATAATAAGTATTTTTGGTTTTTCCTTGTTCAATTGGCATCTTTGTGTGTGTGTAAAGATTGGGAGATTTTGTGAGCAGCTTTGGGTTCTCTTTGATCCAAGAAATTATAGAGTCAATTTTTGAAATGTGACTTGACCTCTTATATAGATAGAAGAAAAAATAGCATAAGGTCTGAGCATGTAGAGTTAGATACAACATCATCTCAAGAAGTATTTGGCAGCAGCAGCAGTTCTAGTACTGGCGCCATCGCAGGACGGTTTGCTCGTCTATTAGCTGCTCCTGTAATTGCCCTTGCTC
This sequence comes from Penstemon davidsonii, assembly GCA_034814905.1. Classification (NCBI taxonomy): domain Eukaryota; kingdom Viridiplantae; phylum Streptophyta; class Magnoliopsida; order Lamiales; family Plantaginaceae; genus Penstemon; species Penstemon davidsonii. The sequence goes on from JAYDYQ010002686.1 coordinate 13,961,946, forward strand.
ATTACCGAAGAAGGAAGCCACATAAACATTTCTTTGATATTCCTGGTTAGTTGGTCGATTATAAAATGTCGTCATATATAACAATAATAATACTATGGTAATTCTCAACTCTCAATTTTGTTTCTGAATTTAATTGTATCCAGAAGTTGATCTGAGATGGTTCAAAAGATTTTCTATGCTTGAACTACAAGTTGCATCAGATAATTTTAGCAATAGAAACATTATTGGCAGAGATGGATTTGGTAAAGTTTACAAAGGCCGTTTAGCTGATGGTTCTTTATTGGCAGTTAAAAGACGAAAAGAAGAACGCACTCAAGGTGGAAAGCAATATTTCCAAACAACCATAGAAATAGCCAGCATGACTCTGCATCCGAATTTAATTTGGTTACATGGCATTTGCATGACTCGGACAGAGAGGGTGCTCGTATATCCTTATATGTCTAATGGAAGTGTTGCATCTTGCTTAAGAGGTATAAGCTTAAATATATTTTCATGGATTTGTTTATTCTTGTTTCATGCATATCTAGATATATATGAGTCGAGATTTGTTAGTTTGGATATTCTGCTCATTATTTGTCATGTTTGAATTTATTTCTTATGAGCTTGTTGATGCATTATTGTAGAGCGACCTGAATCACAACCCCCGCTTGATTGGCCAAAAAGGGAACGGATAGCTCTGGGGTCCGCAAGGGGACTTGCTTATTTGCACCATCACTGTGACCGTAAAATCATTCATCGTGATGTCAAGGCTGCTAATATATTGTTGGATGAAGACTTTGAAGCATTTATTGGTGGTTTTGGGTGGGCTAAACTCATGGACCACAAGGATACATACGAGAACACAACTGTAAGTGGAACATATGGTCATATAGCTCCCGAGTACCTTTTCACCGGTAAATCTTCGAAGAAAACAGATGTTTTTGCTTATGGGGTCATGCTTCTTGAGCTCATTACTGGGCAGAGAGCTTTTGATCTCGCTCGTCTTGTCAATTGTGATGATGTCATGTTACTTGATTGGGTAAGCATTATCACATCACACACGCTCTGGATCTGTTATCATGTCAGAATGCTTCACATTAACATGCATTGATTTCTTTTTATAATTCTAGGTGAAGGGACTTCTCAAGGAGAAAAAGTTGGAAACATTGGTTGACCCTGATTTACGAGGTAATGACATCGATGAAGAAGTGGAGCAGTTAATCCAATTAGCTCTACTCTGCACTCAATGCTGTCCAACCAAATGGCCCAAGATGTCGGAAGTGGTTAGGATGCTCGAAGGTGATGGCTTGGCTGAAAGGTGGGAGGAGTGGCAGATAATTACCGGTGATATCATCCGACCCGTTGAGTTATCCGAGCCAAGATGATATCGAATACAAACTGATCAATTATATTTGATTGATATTTTTCTGTCTTTGTGTATACTTTTGTTTTCTTGATTTCTCACTTCTACTTTTAGTGTTTGTTAATGATTTGATTTTTAATTTTGATGATGAAAGTGTTTATCTCAATAGGTCCATTTCAGGGGAAATTGAATCCAAATTGCTGTGGAAGCACGAATGTATTTTATTTTTTCGATTTTACCATTTTGACAAATATTATGTATTGAATAGTCAAAGGTTGTTAAATTAATAAGCAGGTTAGAACTATCTTGTGCATGCTCTGTAGTGAATTTGATAAGACTCAACCACAATATAACTCGATTAAATAAATATTTCAATAAATCCCGAACTTGGAGTTTTAATATAACTTAAAAATGATTTTTGCATTTTCAGAACCCATATTAGATCCTTTTTTTTTTAATTCAAAAACCCATATTAAATCTCAACCAATCAACATGTTACCTTACTAATATTCTCTTTTTGTTCCTTCTCAGATTATTTTTCAAGAACTTTAAATACTCAAAAAACTATAAGTACACCAGTCACAAATTCTTTCTCAGTACTCATTTTTGAGGAAATTGTCGGCACGATTTTTTCCAAAAATTACATCAAATTCCTGGAATTTAGTACATACATACATCTATACTTATTATAAAAGTGTGAATAATTTAATTTTTTTTTTTTGTGAAGACTAATATATCCTTATTTGAGTTATGAAGTGATATTTAATTCAATGTTAAATATGTAAAAATAGTTGAAGAAATATAATTAGACACGGAATCTTTTTATATTAATTATGGTTAAGGTATAATTAGACATGAAATCTAATTATATTTATCTCCTACATTAACTCCTAAAATTTATTAATTATATTTTACATCACCTTTTATAATTTCAATATTCTTCTGATATAACACATAAAAAAAAACCATAAAAAAACACTGTTATTTTAAATAGCTCCTAGAATAATTATATATGTAAAATTATTTTAATATAGAAACAATATATTTTAAGTAAAAATATGTTACTTGTATCATTGAAAATAATATAAGTCATACAATCCTCTAAAAATAAAATATTAAGATTAAGTTCTCTTAAATATCATTCTGCTATACAGACTAAGAAAAAAAACTAAAAAATGAAAAGTTAAATTAGAATTTGAACACCTAACCTCATGCATGAAACATAACTTCATTACCATTTGAACTACATCATTTTTGTTGAAGTTTTAGTACAAAAATTTATAAATTATAGAAAACGTATAGCCAAATTTATTTATAAATTAGATTATGATAATTAAGTCAAATTAACATTTTACACTTTATCAATGAAAATTAATAATCAAATAATAATGTTTATTAAAATTTGTTCTATAAGATATTTCTTTCCAATATTATTTTTAGGATAAAGAGTGTCAAATTTTGAAATTCAAATCGATATATTATGCAAGTTTGATTTTGAATATTAGACTTTTATACATAATCATATTGTAAAATTTATTAATCCCTTAGTTTTTTGTATTTTTAAATTACACTTTTAAATTTTTATAAAGAAATATAATCATATTATATTTATATGAGCTTACAAATTAGTATCACATTACCGTTATGATATAAGTTAGACAAATATTATATGATTTAATTTAAATATAATCTAAGATTTTGTATATTTTTAATCAACTGTAGGATAATGTTTAAATTTTATGCATATTACGTATACTTTAAAATTAAATATATTTATTATATCATTATGACGTCATCCGATCCGACCAGCGGTCTGACCGGTTCGACCAGTAAAATCAGTGGCTAGTCGGCTCACCAGTTCACTGTCCGGTCCGGTTCTGAAAACATTGCGTCCATCTATCTATCTATGAGCTAAAGACAAAAACACCCCATGTGCTTTGTCTAACTCCCAAAAAAATCCCTGTGTTATTTTAACTCCCAAAAACCCCCCTAGTTCACTGATTTTACCGGTTCACTTGTTTTACCGGTTTTGGAGCCGGTTTTACAGGTTTGAACTGGTTAATTAGGAGACTAGTTTTTAGGGGTAAATCGGACCGAATTGGGGATCGGTTAGCGGTTAAACCGGGCCAACCGGCCGGTCCGGTTCGGTTTTAAAAACACTGGTTTAGGTAAGTAAAAAATTGCATTTCAAATGACTTAGTAAGAGAAAAAAAAATCTACTTAAAAATTGACCCAAATCCATTTGATCAAAAACTAGGATTCATTATTTTCGTTGTTAAACAATACAAAAGATTTGAGCTAAATATTTCAAATCCGTCCGATCAAAATCCATCCATCTAAGTGGACTTTTGTTATATAAACCAACATAATTGTCTTTATTGTATCGTACTTGGTATTACGTTCACATTACAAATTCGCGATGATGAAAACTTTTTGTATTTGACAAATATGAAGATAAATAATATTCATTGTTGTATTTGGTGTACTAAAAAATATTTTAATACTTTATTTAATAATTTTATATTGATTGAATAAGAAATTCGAAGACGTTCAATGATGAATTAAATTTTTTTATGATCTTATTATAGAACAAATTTATAAAGATCTCGACTAAATTAATCATCATCATATTTTCTGACAAAATAATTTTAATAATAAATATATTATAGACCAGTCTTTAATCTGTTTAATTTTTTGACATAATAAAGTTAATTTTACTCTAATTTAGAAAATTCATTAGCAGGGTAAAAAGTGTCAACATCATGAAACAAAATTTTAATCTTTTCCATCGAAATCATCGAAAAGTTTTCTTTTTTTAATCAAATGAAACGAAAACAAGATTAATTCCGAAACTATTTGTTTGCCCGTGACTCTCTCATTTTTTTTAATTTAGTAATTTTTTTTACAAATTTTCCTTTGAATGACCGAAACATTCACTCGAATCGAAATTTTGATCCACCGTAAAACATTTAGGTGTCTTCAGAGCTGCTTCCTTCCAAACACGCCTGAAAATGGTAAAGTTGATCGATTATAAAATGTCATCATATATAACAAAAATAATTCTACAGTAATTCTCAACTCTCACTTTTGTTTCTGAATTTAATTGTATCCGGAAGTTGATCTGATATGGTTCAAAAGATTTTCCCTGCGTGAACTACAAGTTGCATCCGATAATTTTAGCAATGAATATTATAATAATTTTAAATTCACACATAGCAATAGCAAACCACGTACAACGAATCAATGCTAGAAAAAGTAATGATCAATCGAAACTACGGTAGGTAAGAGAGGCGAATCACAAAAAGGAAAAAAGAAGACTACATCCCCACTGAAATTATAATTGAAGTTCAAGATGATGATGAAATAACAAAAGACGTCATTGCAAAAAAAGTTGGGACAAATGTAAAAACTTCTTAAAGAAAGAAAAAATGAATCACAAAAAAGAAAAAGAAGACTACGTCCCTAGTGAAATTCCAAATGAAGGTCAAGATGATGATGACATAACAAATGACATCAATGCAAAAAAAATTGAAACTGATGTAGAAACTAAAAAAAGGCGAATTACAAAGAAGGTCAGAGAAGACTTCGTCGCTTTGAATTTTGGGTGACAAAAGGCGCTTGATAAATTAAAGAAAAAGAAAGACAAAAATATAGTCAAATCATTTGAAAAGATAACTTTTCAAAATATCAAGGACAAGAAAGAAAAGAATTAATGTTGTCAGTTCGTTCAAATAATAGTTTAAGAATAAATAATTAGTGATTATAGTTCATTTTTAATTTTTAAGTTTTGTTATTAGGTATTTATATCTCAGCTTTGATTCATTGGTAACAACTTAATAAGTAAAGTTATTTAGTCGAAATTTTATGTATTTGTATTTGTTTAATTTTCTTGAATAATAATAAAAAAAAATAAGCAAAAAATTTAACAATTTGAGAAATTGGTTAGTCACGCCTTTCTAGTTTAAAAAAATATATGTTTTAGTTAATTTGAGAAGTGTTTCTGGTTCAAACATTGGGACTTTGAGAAATTATCATGAAGCAATTGGGATATTTGTGGGTGTGTAAAGATTGGGAGATTTTGTGAGCAGCTTTGGGTTCTCTTTGATCCAAGAAATTATAGAGTCAATTTTTGAAATGTGACTTGACCTCTTATATAGATAGAAGAAAAAATAGCATAAGGTCTGAGCATGTAGAGTTAGATACATCATCATCTCAAGAAGTATTTGGCAGCAGCAGCAGTTCTAGTACTGGAGCCATCGCAGGACGGTTTGCTCGTCTATTAGCTGCTCCTGTAATTGCCCTTGCTCATTACCGAAGAAGGAAGCCACATCCTGGTTAGTTGATCGATTATAAAATGTCATCATATATAACAATAATAATACTATAGTAATTCTCAACTCTCACTTTTGTTTCTGAATTTAATTGTATCCAGAAGTTGATCTGAGATGGTTCAAAAGATTTTCCCTGCGTGAACTACAAGTTGCATCCGATAATTTTAGCAATGAAAACCTTATTGCAAGATGTGGATCTGGTAAAGTTTAAAAAGGCCGTTTAGCCGATGGTTCTCTAGTGGCAGTTAAAAGACTAAAAGAAGAACGCACTCAAGGTGAAAAGCAATATTTCCAAAAAACCATAGATATAGATGGTGCTTGCATGACTCCGACAGAGATGGTGCTTGTTTATCCTTATATGTCTAATGGAAGTGTTGCATCTTGCTTAAGAGGTAAAAGCTTAAATATCTTTTCATGGATTTGTTTATTCTGGTTTCATGCATATCTAGATATATATAATAGTCGATATTTGTTAGTTTGGATATTCTGCTCATTATTTGATATGAAGGATTAATTAACACGATATACTTGTCATGTTTGAATTCATTTCTTATGAGCTTGTTGATACAATATTGCAGAGCGACCTGAATCACAACTCCCACTTGATTGGCCAAAAAGGAAACGGATAGCTCTGGGGTCCGCAAGGTGACTTGCTTATTTGCACCATCACTGTGACCGTAAAATCATTCATCGTGATGTCAAGGCTGCTAATATATTTTTGGATGAAGACATTGAAGCATTTATTGGTGGTTTTGGGTTGGCTAAACTCATGGACCACAAGGATACTCATGTGAACACAGTTGTACGTGGAACAATTGGTCATATAGCTCCCGAGTACCTTTCTACTGGTAAATGTTCGGATAGAACGGACGTTTTTGGTTACGGGGTCATGCTTCTTGAGCTCATTACTGGGCAGAGAGCTTTTGATTTCCCTCGTCTTCCCCCCCCCCCCCCCCCCCCCCCCCCCCCCCTCCCCCCCCCCCCCCCCCCCCTCCCCCCCCCCCCCCCCCCCCCCCCCCCCCCCCCCCCTCCCCCTCTCTCCCCCCCCCCTCCCCCCCCCCCCCCCCCACCCCCCCCCCCCCCCACCCCCCCCCCCCCCCACCCCCCCCCCCCCCCACCCCCCCCCCCCCCCACCCCCCCCCCCCCCCACCCCCCCCCCCCCCCACCCCCCCCCCCCCCCACCCCCCCCCCCCCCCACCCCCCCCCCCCCCCACCCCCCCCCCCCCCCACCCCCCCCCCCCCCCACCCCCCCCCCCCCCCACCCCCCCCCCCCCCCACCCCCCCCCCCCCCCACCCCCCCCCCCCCCCACCCCCCCCCCCCCCCACCCCCCCCCCCCCCCACCCCCCCCCCCCCCCACCCCCCCCCCCCCCCACCCCCCCCCCCCCCCACCCCCCCCCCCCCCCACCCCCCCCCCCCCCCACCCCCCCCCCCCCCCACCCCAGCATTCTACTCTTCAAAGGCACGAGTCTGACATTGCTGGGATTGGAAGAGTCATGAAACAAGTTGGTGAAGCAGAAATTGAAAAGAATATTGCTTTAATGCAAGAGTTTACTGCTGTCACTAATAAAGCTCAAAGTGAAATATCAACACTTCAACTGAATGTTGATTGCTTAAATGACCAATCTGGTGAGCTGAAATCAAATCAACTTCGCATGGAAGCTAATCAACTTTGCATGGAGACTATTCTGAATCATCACTGTGCTGAAAATCACATCATGGATCAAAACATCAAGAAGCTTTGTGCTGCTGTCAACATAACTCCTGATCAACTCAACCCTGCTGCTGATGACAAAAAGGGGGAAGAGGAATCAGCTAAGAGAACTGTTGATGATGCAACTATTCAAGTACGAGACCAACGGGCTGCTGCTGGAAAGCCAAGTGAAGAAGAAGTACTTGAAGAAGAAGCTGATGATAAAGTAGAGCCCAAGGATGTAGCTAAGACTGACAAGGAGTTAGCTGCCTCTAAGTACTCTGCTGAAGAACAGCTTAATCCAGATGTTAAGTATAAGAGGATTGAGGACATTAAAGCAAGATTTGAAGCTGATGAAAGAAGAGAAAAATTAAAGGGTCTTGCTGATGTTTTCTCAAGTGGTGAAGATGAAAGTAGTGATGAAGTTGAAGAAGAGGAAGAAGAAGAAGATGAAGAAGCTGAGGACTAGACTAGGATTACTAGGCTAGGTCATCTGTTGAATTTATGTAACCAGCTTACTTCACTTGTAATTTTTCACTTAAGTCTATTTTTGCTTGTAACTTGTACTGTAATTTTCAAAATCATCTATAAAAGTTCAAGCTTCCAATACATAATTTCTATCTCAGAAATTTTTGAGGACTCAACTTTAGTTTTAGGTACAGGTACATAGCTGAATTTTGTCATCATCAAAAAGGGGGAAATTGTTGGATGAAGATGAAGACTTTGAAGTGAAGGGAGGTTTTGATGATTTCCAAAAGTCATCAGCTAAGTATGGAACCTTAGTACAAACCTTAGAAGATATTTGACCAAGGAAGATTCATTTCAGACTAGTCAAATATGGTCCAAAAGACTACTGATCTGTTGCTGAAGAAGGAATCAGACTGGTGGACTATCAGCCGACTCAAATCAGATTAGTTCAAGTTTGGGATCAGCCGAGTATACATCAGACAAGTGACTTCGATCAGCAGAGTGGAAGTGGATCAGAAGTTATTGCAACGGTAATAAATGCACTTGGTGTAATAAATGATGAAGAAGAAGGGTATTTATGACAAATGATTGAAGAGAAACCTCGTATCAGCTTGGTGCATTTAATGCGCATTTAATGCGAAGCGACAGAAAGTACAGCAGAGTGTACAGTGTTCAGTCGCAACAGTCGTTTCTGCAGAAAGGACCAGTACTCGATGATTTGGACACCTGTCGATCTCTCAACGGGCAGATTTTCAAATCTCAAGTATAAATAGTTCAGTTCGTGAGTTGAAGAAGAAGTTACAACACATTTGAGAGCAAAAATCTGAAGCAGAATTCTTTTAAGTCTCAAACTCAAGAACAGAACACTCATCAGCCGAGTCATTTGTTGACAAAGCAGAATAGAGAGAAAACTGAAAATACTTATAAATCTGAGTGATTTTGTTAGAATCGTGTTGTGAGAAGTAGATATCCATCTTAGTGAGTGATATTACTTCAGAGGATAGGAGTTTCTTTGTGATTTCCTATTACGCACTTGTGGCCTTTTCATTTGTTGATTGGCGCAAGCATTGTATACTGTAATCTGTGTGATTTAGTATAACCCAAGATCTAAGTGACTTGGAAGAGTGGACTAAAGGATTTCTATCCATATAACCACTATAAAAATCCTTTGTGTGTTTTACTTGCATAATTTTCTGCATATTTGAAAGAGCATATTTAAACCACTTAAAGGTTAACTACTGAAAAGTTTTAAAAAGGAGTTTGTTAAAACTGGGGATAAAACTATTTCAAAGTTAAAGAGAACTACTCGTGAAAAACACTTGACAAATCCGCTGCAAGTTAGTTATTTTAAAACTCTGATTTTGATAAAATCAGCTGAGTGAAATCAGAAGAGTGGTCAACTCTGCTGTTCAAAGCTTTGTGCGAGATCAGCATAGTCAACTTACGATTACTGATCAGCTTAGTCTGCTGACAGAATCTATTCCCCCCCCCCCCCCCCCCCTCTAGACCTCATCTGACCACTTGGGACCAACAAAGACAACTCAATTTACTATTACAAATACAATACAATTTTTCTCTCGATATCTGTGTGCAGATCTTATTTTATTGTTGTGATGTTGTTATAGATTGAAGGGCTTATTACATCTTTGCCCTGAACATTTTTGTAGAACATCAATATTTAAGATATTTAGAGGAGTGTATATTTAAGATTTAGAGGAGTGTTTATGACTTATACACTAAATCTTCAAATGATAAAAATAATTTTTTTTTTACTTAAAAATTATATTGATGCTAAATTATAATAATTTTACATATATTTTTTAGGAGCCCAACAATATAATCCTAGTGGTGAATTATAGTCAACTTTTCAGCTTCATGAGAATAAAATTGACAAATGACCAGAAAATATAAGAACAATGACCCAAAAATTGACAAAATTTTAATCTTTAATGTGCAAGTTGTCGTTGTTTTCACTTATTCTAAGAAAATTAAAGCTGATAGAGATATTTGTTCCTTAGTTTACATATAGTTTGATGAAATTATGATTTTTGTAAAATCTGAAATCATGCTTCACCATCGACGTATACTCATACTTTATCAATAGATTTTATAAAATTTTCAGTTAAGCATATCACCTTACAAATTATTACAATATACCCCATAAGTTCACCAAATCAATGTTTTCTAATAAGTTAATATATATTTAACTTAAGAAAAAACAAAGATAAATATAATTTACTTGATTGAGTATTCAATACTTAATTGATGCATAACTCTTTTAGATTGGATTTCTCAACTCATAAGGAATAACTTATTTGGTTGAGGGAAATATGATTTTTATTTTCACATATGATGTTTGGTTAACAGAAAAGGAAGTTACAAATTTTTCTTCCCTTTAGCGTAGAAAATATTTTCTTATCAATTAGATTGATAAAATCCATATTTAATTATATTTCATTAATATTACTTTACAACTGAATAAGGGCATTTTTGTTTTCACAAAAAAAAACATAAATTATTCATTCTTACCAATTTGATCAAAAAATCCATATCTAATTATATTCATTAGGGTAAACACCACTTTTGGTCCCTCTTATCATTAATTTTTTACAGAGTGGTCCCTCTTATGTTATTTTCCCCGCTTTAGTCCCTACTATGAACTATTTGTTTCACTTTAGTCCCTACTATGAATTATTTGTTTCACTTTAGTCCTTATCAGGTGGTTCCGATAACACGTGACATGCACATGAATATTTTTTAGGGCATTTTCGTGTATTTACTATTGAAGCTGTGTAAGATATTTTTTAATTCGTGAGCAATTTTGGTGTTTGAAGAAGATTTTGGGAGAAAACTTAGTTTGGAACGGAATGGAAGATTGAGTTAGATGGGAATGAAGCCTTAGTTTGGAAGATATTAGATATTTAAATTTTATTTTATTTTAAATTCTAGAAAGATGAAAATATCCCTGTTAGTTTACTTGAAATGACGAAATTATCCTCGTGTGCATATCACATGTTATTGGAACCGCCTTGGACCACCTGAAAAAGACTAAAGTGAAACAAATAATTCATAGTAGGGACTAAAGTGTGAAAAAAAATATAAGTCTGTAAAAAATTAATGATAAGAGGAACAAAAAGTAGTGTTTACCCTATTCATTAATATTACTTTACAACTGAATAAGGGCATTTTTGTCTTAAAAAAAAACTTAAATGATTCAAACTTTTATAATAATAATAATAATAATAATAATAATAATAGATAGATAGATAGATAGATAAATGTATCATGTATGTATGTACTAAATTCCAGGAATTTGATGTAATTTTTGGAAAAAATCGTGCGGACAATTTCCTCAATTATTCAACTTCCTGTATTCAATGAAGTATCATTTAAAGTTTTCAGTAACATTCCGCAATTTCATAATATAAAACAAGAATTTTCAATTCCATGTCAATGCTATTATGAATAATGTTTTGTATGTAAACATAATAATCCACTCAACTTCTATTTGCAAAAGGCCAAATAGCAACAAAGATCACACAATCATCTCTGGGTAAAGAAGTAAATAACTAAATTCTAACAAACTTATAAGAGTAACATTAGAGCAAAAATCCAAATTCAAACTTATTGATTATAAAGGAACAACCTATCGGCTCCTCATTTAATTTTTTTAATTCAAATGTAAAGATGCGATTAATTTACACATTCATAATTTCTTCACAATGTTATAAAATAAAACACAAAAGTAAGTTGAAATACTAGTGGGCAGAAAAAGGAAAAAGAACATAATTAAATACACTTATTAATTATACACCTTTGAGTATGGACTACGTAAAGCCTGTTTGTAGCATTACATGTTGCCACTTGCCAGACGTCTTTAAGCATTTTCACCACCACCTCCTTTTTCTTATTAATTATTAGTGTTATCAAGTAACACCCACTACAATAAAAAATAAAATAAAATAAAAAAAATACAGAAAGTACTTAAATAATAAAATGTGGTAATACATATCAACAATTTCTATAAATAATATTACCACTCATTATTAATATTCAAATTGTCAAAATTGATATTTCAATATATACAGCTAGCTAAAAGTCTGTAACATTAGCTTTGTTTTTCATTCATACCAAGTAGGGGTAAATAATTATCAATTTATACTTTAGAGTTTTCTATATATACTGGTCGAAGGGCTCTAGGAAATGCTTGCATGTGAGTCCGCATAAACTTAATTATTACTATAATAAAAGAAAATCATATGTACTACATACGTTCAATGGTATGGATGAAATTATTTTTTTAATGAAGTATCAAACCGACTTAAATCCCATTATTGAAAATTAAAGAGTTAAAACAAACATACTTTTTCAACCAATAAATCATACTACTTTATTACAACCAATATTAGAAGTGAACCGGCCGAAAGATATAAAATTAATATATATCTTGGATTTCCAAAAATTTAAACATCTCAATAACGGATAAATGATTTAGAACATAACAGATAATTAGTTTTCACTTAGTTTATATTTTTCCTTGGTCCCATTTTTTTCTACATTAACTACATAATGCAATATTAAACTTTTTGATATTTTAAGTAATTTATCAAGTTTTATTTTCTATGTACATGGTGTTTTGAAATTTTTAAGTATTAATATATGTGGTGTAATACAATATTATCTAATTAAGTATAGAAATAAATAAATTAGTCTATTAATTAATTTAAAAAAAATTGATTGATCAACTGTTTCAAAAGATTAAAAAATATGAGAGGGTGGAAATATATATTTATCAAGTAGAGTAATCTTACTTGAATTCAATATAATCATCTTATAATCTATAAAAAAAACCATGACTATTGAATGATCATATATAGTCTTTATTTCTTCTGGTCAAGAAAACTGGACTTCACCGTCGTGCAATTTCTGATGGTGAAACATTGATTTTCGTTGGTATTAAGGCGTGACGAAGACTTTATACGTTAGATGATTTGTAGGTAAATAAAGTGTCATAAATTTCTTTCTGTTGGTAAATGTTGCGAACACAATTTTGTTGATAATTCTGTTGGAAAAGCATCATGAACGACTGGGCTCAAATATCTTTTCGACAAATTTGTTTGTTGGAAATGCGTAGAAAATTACTAATAGATTTCAACTGGCCTAAATTTGTTGGTATTCTATTGTGAATTGATTGAAAACATTTTGATGGATTTAGCATCAAAATTATTTCGTGGGATGAAATCTGTCGATACCTATCGCCGGTCAGTTGAAATATCAAAATACCCCGTTGCATGAAGTATGTCGGTATTCGTAGTCGGCCGGTTGGAAGCATTCCAACGGATTTAGCATGAGAATGTTTCCGTTAGCTTACTTCGTCACTAATATGTAGCAAATCAATTGGAACATAATGACTACTTTTTTGTAGTTGATTCCATTACTAACAATCGACTTGATATTCGACCCGAACCTCGACTGGTCATCTCATGAGGCATAACTGGGCGTGCTTGGGCTGCCACTGTGCCTGGCTTGGGTCACGCCTACTCGCCTAGGCTAGGCACCCGAGTCAAGCCTAGGTTGTGTTTGAGAATGGTCTAGCCTAGGAACCTATGTTTTGCTTGGGCCTGGCTTGGGGACCCGAGTGTGGCATGTACAATTGGGTCGCGCCTAGCTTGATTTTGAGCAATTTTTTGCTCATTTTAGACATCCCAAATATGAAATGTATTTTTAAATTTAGATAAAAAAAAATTAGTAAATAATTCATATATTAAAATTATTGGTTTAAATAACTAATTATTAATGTTTAGAATTAAAAAAGTGGATCATAGAAATATTAATAAATAAATCAAAACTTATTAAATAAAAAAATAAAAAATATATTAAAATCACTATTTGTGTTTGTCACTGCTACGACTAGTCTTATTCATGTTGTTCTTGTCTCGGTCACATGGTCTGCTTTTATCGTTGTCCAGGACTCTTATCATAATTGTCTTCTGAATTTGGTCTACTTCATCATTGGAACTCCGTTATTCATGTAGTTTTGCTAGTTACTAACTAATACACCGACATATTGATGGTTAGTGAAACCCAAATGCAACATGCATGGAATGCATCATGTCGGGCAACTTCTACTGATTAGTGTTGGTTTTCTTTGTCATCTTTTCCACTCCTCAGCTCTTCCATCACCGTGTTGACTAGACCTAATCCGCTTGCATCGATTCCACGCTTACTCGATTTTCCTCTATACATACCACCTAATGACTCGCGTTATCATAAGAACGTAGTCAATGTTTAAGTCATCATAATTGAAAAAGAAAAGCAATAGTATAGACTCGTTTGGCTTTCGGACAAATGTACTCTCATTTTCATTGTTTTGTTCTATGAGTGCACTCGAATAACTCTACGTGTGTCGACGGATTATGTGCAATTTCAACTTTGTAATGACTTTTTTTTTCATAAATTTGATTCCCTTAAGATGGAGATGGATCCTACAATATCTCCGGATGAACTAGCAACATTGTGTGACACCAATTTTTGTGCAATTATATATTCTTTTTATCTTGACTTAAAAAAAGGCGCATATAACACCCACAACATCTAATAATCAAGTGTTTTAAAGAGTACTTTGTCAACGAGTTCAAGTTTCACACTGTAGAATATGAAAAACATAAGTCAACAACAAACAATGGCCTTTGCATATTGGGAAGCTCAAGTGGGGACTACGAGAATGATTATTACGGCATAGTGGAGGAAATTATGGAGCTAGATTATTTTGGATTCTCATGACTTTATTTAAGTGTCATTGGTAAGATCATCTTCATACAAAGGGATTATGGTGCACCCAAAATTTATACTTGCGGAGGTCAATCAAAAATAAAGGTTGAAATCAGACAATTACTTTATATTGGATCAACAAGTCTACCATGTCTACTTCACGGGTTATCCAAAACGCCCGAAACACATAGATAGAGTGATAGTGTTGTAGAGTTCTAATTTGATTATGTAACTAGATTTAAGAGAGAAATGTCCCCAAAAAAACCTTCATTCTGCCTACCAAACTTCGGGCACCTTTGAATTCTCGATTTCCATGCCTTCGAAAATAAACCTATTTTTGGCTGCACGCTCAAGGAAAAACATCAAAATGTCCAAGTACGGACTCAAATCACATAAGACATGAAAACTAACTTAAAACAACATTTTTCTATAGCAAAGCTCTAGGATAGTTCTAACTTGTATTTGGAAAGTAGGTTGATAACACGTAAAATACAGCTTTATTAATTACCCATTTACGACAATAATTTCATCAAAAGACATTGAATTCCAAAGATACTCCTTGGTACTATCTGATAAATCACAAACCTCAATGGTGACAAATCGATTTCACCCATTTTCACTCATTTTTTCCACCGATTTCACTGAATTTTCACCGATTTAACCCAACTTCACTCTTTTTTTCACCGTTTTCACCCATTCTATTCACATAATGAGTTTTTTAATGACGTAGGCATGAACTGTTAGAAATTAACGCCGTAAAGGGGATAATTATAATGAATCTAATACCTCGACGATAATATTTGTAATTTTCCAAACATGAAAGATGATCGATATAATTACATTAAATTCCAGGGATAATTTGAGTAATTGTCCCTACAATCTATAAACATCACGTGGCATTTATTTCTTCTCTCTTTAACGAAAGGAACATCCTTTATATAAGCTATTGGTCGACCGATGAGACGGGATCAGAAAAAAAAAAAAAAAAAAAAAAAAAAAAAAAAAACTTGCAAGAAATTATCAATTCCATTATGCTTCATTTGGATTTATGGATATTGTTGAATTCGGAGAAAATTGTTCCTAATGACTTCAAATTGAATGGATTTATAATTCATTAATTATTTTGATTAAAATAATAGAACGAAATGTGTACCCGGGGATGTGAAATCCAACTAAGATCAAATTGATCATGCTATGAGTTTGTTTTCCAATATTTTTGAAATCATAGCTCCATCCAAGTGCATTTGTACCTTGTATGTATATGTGCATGACACGGGCGGCTTATATGCAACAAGACAAAAACTTGTTTGCACGACACTTGCCAAAAAAAGTCAAAAGAAAAATGATTGAGCCGATAAAACAAAAAGAAGGTGTTTTAAATTACTGCATCTGTTACATGTATTTTTCAGGAATAAAGCTTGTTGCAAATTGTACGTACCTCTTATTTAATACAATATAAAGCTTAATAGTACAAAAACAAAAGACATCTCCGTAACTTTCATCCTTTTTTGCAATATAATTACAATTCAAGTTTCAAATCAGGCGCCATAACAAAATATATAATTTAGACAAGAATGAAAAGAGTAACATTCCTTGCTGAAACTCCAAGAAAGCCTATGCCAAATATATGTATCAGGTTAAATTACGTTTACCACCCCTCGATCAGGTAAACCTTATTACTTGTTGTCCCTACTATTTCGGAAACTATAAGAAAACTTTTATGATTTAGATTATTTACCAAAACATTCCTTATGGTGTCATCAACACTCCTTACAAGAACACCTTTTACAATTTGACTATATAAGGGGTAATTTTGTAAATAGACTAAGCTATAAAGGATGTTCTTGTAATTTTCATAACAACAAGAAGTTTTTGGTAACTAGGGTATACTTGAGGGGGTTCGATCATAAATCACACCTATATATTATGGACTGACGGTGAACATGTTGTAGCTAATAATTTAATTCTAAATGGAGGATGGTTAGTGTAATTACATTAAACATAAGAAATAATATCAGTAATTTTTCCAAATATGAGTGTTCCTCTGCATCAGCAATAAGGATTATTATTGATTAATTATACTACTTGTATTTAATTTAGATTGAAATTAAGTTTTTGGTGGTGTTGATCATCAGTCGAATTTCTATTATTTTTGTGGATGCAATATTATATTGAGTTGCTTTTTTCTTTGAAAGATACTTTAGTAATATATAACAAGTAAAATAAGACAAAAGTTTTTTTAATATGAACAACTATATCTCTGATTACTAATAATAAGGAAAATTGCTAAAATGATTATGTCATTAAGATATGCTGGCCAAAAAAAAAAAATTAAGGTATGGGTGGACAATTTAGTCATGTAATTAAATTAGTTATGCAATTTCAATCACATTTTAGCCCAAAATTCTTAATTTATCAAATTGAGTTAAGTGTAGGTCATATGACTCAATTAATTGAATTTTTCTTTTTTGCAAATATCATCCTATAACTTAGGCTCATTGGCTATTAAGTCTTCTAACTATATGAGCTTGGCAGTTTCAATCATACTTCAATTTGAAATCTTAATTTTTCGACTAAATTAATTAGGGATTTTTTCAACGTGATGCTTAATCATTCCTCCCTTTTCACGCGGCAATTTCATGTACTGAGATAGGATTAAAATTGTCAAATTAATTTAATTACATGATTTAATTGATGACCCGAATCTCAAATTGATTTTTTTTTCTCTTAATGAACCTTACTAATTGCAGGACATTTTTGTAATGTTTTCTAGAATCCTAATAAAATGATATTTTAACAACTACCTATAAATAGGTTCCAACTAGCTACTACTTTTTTTTTTACTATCATGGATCAAAATTTTCATCTTTTCCGTCAAAAACATCGAAAAGTTTCCAGTTTTGAGTCAACTAAAACAAATCCAAGATGCAATTCCGAAACTATTTGTTTGCCTTAAACTCAGTTATTTTTCTAAATTTAGTAACTTTTTTTACAATTTTTCCTTAGTATTTCCGAAACATTTCCGAAAAGTCTCGAAAAGTTTCCAATATTTAACTGACTGAAACAAATTCTCGAAACGAAATTTTGATCCATGACTACTACTTTTATCTGATGAAATCCCAACTCGCTGTGGATAAAAAGAGTAACTACATTGTAACCGAACCAGACTTCTATTACATATAACGTGTATTAAATGTAAAAGAAATACTAAATTCGATAATATATGGTAGGATTAATTTAATGTTTATTTTTAACTCGAATGTATGTTTTATTAGAAATTTAATTGAGTCAAACCATTTCTATATAGACCAAGTCTTATTAGTGAATATTTTCCTACGTACATGGACTCAAATCTAAATTAATAAATTAGTTGAAGTCCATTTTATAAAGAGGGAAAAACACTTTTGATACTAAACTTTAGTTCAAAAAACACATTTGATATCAAACTTTTTGAAAAAATACATTTCATATCATGATTCACAAAATCTTGACACATTTACTTTTGCCGTCAATTTTCGGACAGAATTCAACACTTGCCGTCAATTGTGGGTCTTTAAAACCAGTGCATTTTTCTCTCCCATTGTCAATTTAACGGGTACATGAGCGACACGTGCTGAATTTCGTCCAAAAATTGACGGCAAAACTAAATGTGTCAGAATTGTGTGAATCATGGTATGCATTGTATTTTTTCAAAAAGTTTGGTACCAAATGTGTTTTTTGGACTAAAGTTTGGTATCAAAAGTGTTTTTCCCTCTTTTATAAAGGTTCAGCTAAGCGATTAAGGGCTATTGTGGAAAAGTGTCGGCTGAATTTTCTTTTGATCTCGTCTTAAAAACTTGTCCGAGAGTTTTCGGTTAAACTTTGAAACAAGATCTGGACAATTATTTCAATAGAATATTGAGATGGTAAATTATTAACAGAATTACTGTTAGTAGGTTTAAAATATGAACTTTGATTGTTAGAATTTGAATAGAAAGTTGATGATATATCAATTAAATAATTCGTAAGTTTTTAAAATAGGTGACAAATATTAAATCAATAATTTTATAGGTATCTAACTATCTATTGCACATATACGTCGAAACCCAGAATTTGAGCCGAGACCGGCCCAAATTGTTCCCAAATGAGATTTGGCCCAGTTTAAATGAAGTCAAACTGAACCAAAACATTTCCCGAAAATGCCTAATTATCTTCTAAAAATTCTCGATCCAACTAATGGGAGATATATTAAGAACTCCAATATCACCTCCGATCCCATTCTTATTTCATTATATATATATGTGAATATATATTATATTTAGTAGATATTGTTTTGTTTGGAGACAAGGTGAAAGGGTGGAGTTGAATATACATAGTAAGGGCACTTATGGTGCAAAATCCATCTCCATTATATTATATTTGGAATTCTTTGCTTTATATTGCAAAGTTACAATTGGAGAAGTAATTGCATTCATTTGGTAGTCTAGGCCGGGCCCTTTATCAAGCAAATATCAATGCACTAGGTTTCCTTACATTGGGGTGACATCAAATTAATCAGATGCCCATTCAGCTAACATAAAATAAAAAGACCCAAAATGCAATATTATGAACCACACAATTTGAGAATGGTATGTAAGATGAATTTGATATAGACTTTTCTTAAATAAAAAATAGTGTCATATTAATACACCAACAAGCATAAAATGTTCAGAATTGTTTAATAAGAACTCGAATTGTCCAATGTATAATACTCTTGGTTTTGAAAGGCCGAAATTGTCCAATATATATCATTTTAGACCTATAACACAAACTAGTTAATAAGTCAATATCATGCTATGGAAATTTTAAATTGTTTTGCTATGTTGGTTTAGATTGGTTCGAACCATTGCAGCGCATCATCACAACCTCCCCTGAATCGATTTTTTTTTGTTTGGTTTTGAGGTTTAATTGGAAAGAAATCCAATATGTCATCCAGAATATTTTGTGTTCATCTAAAAAATTTGGCCCTAATTACATTATGTACATCAGTTTCTATTCTCTAGTTCTTTGAAATTAATTATATTTAATATTTGTTTTGAAGACTGTTTTGCCATTGAAGAAAGTCTTGTCCTTTTAAATTCACTTTGTGAACAAATCTATTCACATTTACATGTAATTTCGCTCTTACGATTAACGATTTGCCAATTTGACTGTGTATTTTTTCCTTTATAAAGAGAATTATTTGAACTTCTTGATTGCACTTTTTGCTATTTTTTCATTATTTAACGCTTAAAACCCATTTCCTTTTAGAGAAATTCAATTATATAGTTACGGTTATTGATTTGAAATTCATTGCATTTTATTGCAAAGTTACGTTCGGAGACGTTGTCATGAAATTGTGTAATAATTTTTTTCTTCTTAAAATCACATATATATATAATTTATGTCTCAACATTTTTTCTCGCATTTCTTCATTAGAGAGTTCTAAAACACTGTTCAATTTTACTTAAATGGAAGCAATGATAAAATTGAAAACATTGTCAAGTGAAAAAGAAAAATAAATATGAACATATATATAAAAAAATATATATTCTTTATATATTTATATTTGCATTTTGTCAAACCCTACACCTAAAAAGAACAAGATATACTTATATATAGTCAAAGTGTGCACAACAGCACAACCAACTCAAAAGCCTTACAAATTAAAGAAATATATATGCACTAATTCAAAGCAGTAAGTGGCGATCATGTTGATTTATAGGCCAATTGACATATGCAATTGACAAACAACCCAATACACAACACCATGTCAACACAAGTCCTCAAATTTTCCTCTTTAGATCATAAAGTGTGCTTAAAAAGTCAAACAAATACATTAAATCTATATATTTTAATTTTAATAATGAGACAATCGTATTACTTTTATTAAATATATTTCATTTTTATATTTTCTTTAATTTTTGTTATCTTTCTTATTTTTAGTTATTGAATTAATTTATGTATAAATCTATTAGTTATTATGTCTTTTTCAGAGTCTTATTTTCTCGTAGTTACTTAGAGTCGGACTCTTGTTTAAAGAATTGTGATCTATATTAAAATAATGCAGGATTGAATAATATGAAATTTTGAATAGACGAGGAGAAAATAGTGATTATTCTGCAAATAGGACATATTGATCACATTAATTGCAAGAAAAAACACAAAAGAACACTAGAGAAAAAAAAAATCTCGTTCTTCAAAATATTATATAATTGAATTAGAGGGGGAAAACACTTTTCATACCAAATATTTATCAACTCGACACATTTTATACCAAGTTTTTTTCAAAAAACACATTTCATACTACAATTCCATAACTTTGGACACTTTTGCATTTTCAATTTAAAATTGGACGGAATAACGGGCGTGTACAACTGTTTAGCACTAGGAAACAATTTAGGGATATGCAGTGCATGCAATCATGACAATGAGGAATCTAAAACGGGCGCGTGTGTTATTCCGTCCAATTTTTAACGAAAAATGCAAAAGTGTCAAAAGTTCTGAAATTGTGGTATGACATGTATTTTTTTGAAAAAGCTTGGTATGAAAAATGTCGAGTTGATAAATGTTTGATATGCAAAGTGTTTTTCCCTCAATTAAATCATGCATAATAATTAAGATAACAATTCTTTAAGTAATGAAAGAAAACAAAACTCTAAGTGAAAGAAAACCACTCATAGACTCCAATGTAAACTAAATAATAGTAAATAAGGAAATAGTTAATTAAAAGTAGAAAATCTAATAACTAAAGGAATCTACTAAAATTAATACGATTGTCTCGAATCCTCCTGCATTAAAACTCATAATAAAATAGAAAAAGTATTCTAAGAAATTTTTATTATTCAAGAAAGTTAATAAATGTTCATACATTCTATGGAATATTGCTATATAGGCATGTCCGTTTTTTAAAGCATAAAGTACATTGGAATTAATGTAAGCCATACTTTAGTTCATTCACACATTCACACATTATTTCTCAGAGAAAACTCTTCAGCTACCTTCCATAAATTATATTCATATTTTCAACAATATATATAAAATCATAGCCCCCTCAAATACTACAAGAAATTAAATTACCACAATTTATTTGCAGAGGTAAGTAATTCTCACTATACATAATGTATTTATACAAATTGATTAATTATTAAATCTATGATATGTGTATATGGAAAATTGCAGGTAAAGCTGATGATCCTTTAATGGTGGATATGAAGAAGATGGGCTCTAAGAGAAAATGGGTTTCGGTTTTGGGCTTTTTTCTTCAGTTGTTATTGCTTACTCAATGTGCAGTACAAAGAAGCCAGTTAAGTTTTTAATAAATACACTTATCAATTTTCTTTAATCCATCTTTTTTGCAATTTAATGGCTATGAAGTGTTAAAGAGTCATTATTATCATGGATTAAAATTTCGATTGTTTTCGATGATAATATCGCAAAGTTTTTGTTTCGTATCAATGAAAACGAGGTTTCAAAACACCTTTTTTACTTGAGACTTTTTTTTTTTTTTTTTAATTTAATAATCTTAACAATTTTTTTCCCATTTTTTAAGCGATTTTTTTTAATATTTAGTTATCCATAACATATATTAAAAATGAAATTTTGACCCATGATCAATATAATATTGAATATGATTCTTTATTTGTTTTGTTTTGTTTTGTTTTGCATGACACAATATGTCTTAATAATTATGGAATATATGATACTAATTAACTAACACATGGCTCAAGAATTAAGCAAAAGAACCAAATGGGAAGATCGAAGAAAAGACTCCCAATTCCCCAGGCTAGTGTTGGTACCAGGGTCTTCTATATTGATTTAATTTAATTTTTTATAATTTTTTTTTATCAAATTAGTTCCTTAATTATTTTCTCTTAAGTACTCTAATTTTCATATTTGCATTACCGCAGGTAAAATTATTAACCCGCACATATTTTCTTTCTTTTCTACAAATCGAATTTAATCCGACTCAATTCAACCAGACTCAAACTCAACCCGACTCACTCGAAAAATACACCACGGGTGTGTGTGGATGCGAGTGCAAAGTGTGTGTTGTTTGATCTTTTATGGGATAAGATTATTAAGAGTGCGGTAGTAGTAGTAGTATGATTTTGTAGCAGCAGCAGCAGGGAAAATGACTCTGTACCCCACCACACTGGAATTATACTCCCGTGAACTCATTCACGTTCCAACATCATCAAAAGCTCAGTCCCTATATTTTCTCCTGTTTAATTAACCAGTCCCCAAAATCTGTGCAATTTATTTTTTTAACTTTTTTGACTGATGGTTAATTCCATTAGGCTCTAATATAAGGATTGGTGTTAATTTAGTTTTGCTTCATTTTGGTTTTAAAAATAACTGATTTAGATGGTTTTAATAAACAAGATTGGTATGAGTTTGAATATTAAATATTACTAAATTTAAAATTTTGAGAAATAATTTGAATTTGATTAGACATTCATTTGGGACCAAATTAGTGCTTGTCTGATGTTCTCCTTTAGATGAGAGAGACTGGGATAACCAAGATCCATAAAGTTAAGGTTGAAAGAAATTTGGAATCATCTGATTGCTCAATGCGGCCCGTGAAAACCTTTTTTTGTTCCTATGGGACCCACTTTAAATGAGCAATGAGGTTACCCATATAGATTTTATATGTAAAAGACAAAAACAATTGTTGTGCTTTGTGTAACTCCCAAAAAACTCTCTGTGTTATTTTAACTATTAAAAAAATTTATGTTTGGTTTTAATTATCACACTCAACCCAAGTAGAATTTTACTTTTGACTTTTAGCTAAATGACAAAATTATCCCGATGTGTTTTTTTTAAAATTTATTTATTCTTTTTGAAAACTTAAGTACATACTACTTTGGGTCGAGTGTGGTATTTAAAACCAAACATAGGGGGGTTTTGGGATTTAATTCATATCAAAGCAAAATGTGAACAAATACTTATAATTTTTGCGTTTAAATTACACTCTCTTTTTCGAGAATGTATTTGACACTTAGTTGAGATCAGAGAATTTTTTAAAGATTAAAATAATACGGGAGAATTTTTTAAAGTTAAACAAAATATAGTGACTGCTTTTGTCTTTGCCTCTAGATTTTATTTTAGGTAGCGTGAGCAAATGGGGTCATGCTTTATTGGTCAACCCAAATTTGTGCTGGACCCTTCCTAAAATAAATTTTAATTACTTTTTTCTCTTTTTTTTTTTTTGTTGTGTTCCTGTTTTCTCTATTTTCATCGGGTAAGGTCGAATTTGGATCCAATAAGTAAAAGGGAAAAAGAAAAGACTTCATCCAATTTAATGGGCCGGTCTAGCTCAAATATGATCGAAATTCGAACCCATTTACGATCAGTCCGACCTTTTCACGATTTGACCCGAAATTTACTAATCTTTAACACCACTGGCGGGTAATTTCTGCCCAAACTACCCTTTTAAATCATTTTGCATTATCTTCTAGGCTATTTATTTATGTTAGACATTAATTAATTTCAATTGACCGTAATTCTTGATTATTTTAACTGCAGAAGGACTAAAAAGAATGGCAATGATGATGCAATGTATTACCCCCCAGTTAAGATGCATCTATTTCAAGATCACGTAATTTCCCAATTTTATTTACTTGTTTATTGCGTAATTAAAAAAAATGTACCTTGTAAAGATATAAGATTTTGCTAGATTAATTATTACCCAAAATTTATATTCATTAATATTGTAGTTAATTTCTCTTAAATTTATATGCAGGTGGTGTTGGACAATGGCCTTCTCAATCTTACTTTGTCTACTCCTGGAGGTATGATAACAGGGATTCAATACAATGGAATTGACAATTTACTTGAAGAAGAGTACAAAGAAAACAACAGAGGGTACATCATTTCTTCTACTTTATATATATGCTTGTTAAAGAGCTAATGCCAATTTAACCCCCTAAAATGCATAATGTTCAATTTACTCTCCTGTGATTTGAAAAAGAACACTTTGCCCGCGTGAAAATTTTAAAGAAGCAATTTACCTCCTGCAGTCGGAAAATTTACTTGCCGAAATTGCTAGTGGACATTAAAAGTGTTTTTGTAACATAGGGGTAAGTTGCTACACTTATTATAATATGGGGATAAACTGTCACATTATCATAACACAAGAGGGTAGAGTGTCATATATAAAAATATCAGGGGAGGCGGTGTAAAACTTTTATAATATAAGATTACAGGGGGTAAAATATAATTTTTCAAATCACAAAGGAGTTAAATTGAATATTATGAATATCACAGGTTATCTTGCCATTACTCGCTTGTTAAATCAAACTTTTGGAACAATTTCATTTAAATGTTATTGAATCTATAAATCAACAATTGGGGTGCATTGAGATGCATTAAAATGTGTACCATCTCTCATTATTTAAGACATACATCTGGAAAAAAAATGTAGGTACTGGGATATTAATTGGAGCAAACCGGGGCATCCGGGAGACATTTATGATAAGTAAGTTCAATTTAACTTTTTCAGATAGTATGTCATTTTATCAGATTAGATGAACATGTTATATTACAGAAAACATAGTTTAATTAAACTGATCATGTAACGTTTTCGTATACATTTGGTGCACCTTGATCCAGGCTTGAGGGGACTCGAGTGTACATTATAAAGGAAGATGAAGACCAAATAGAGCTCTCATTCATCAAAACATGGAATCATTTAGAAACAGGACTCCCTTTGAATATTGACAAAAGGTGGAGTGTAAGTCTTTAAAAAAGAAAATTGTAATTATTTTGCTTCAATTAAAATGATCAATGCACTTTACATTGCTAAACTTTCCGAGGTTTTCTTAAGGTATATAATGCTACGTGGTTGTCCTGGATTTTACTCGTATGGAATCTTCGAACGCCTGGAGGGTTGGCCTGCCATTAGTATCGCCCAAGGAAGGATAGCATTTAAGCTTCAACCCAACTTGTAAACCATAAGACAATCTTGTTCTGTTTAATTAGTATTATTAAAATTTTATTTAAGATTCTGAGTTTTAATGTATGGTTTTCATAGGTTTCAGTATATGGCAGTGTCTGACGACAAACAAAGAATTATGCCAACGACTCTAGACCGTGAGAAAGGTCAGGTTCTCGACTATCCTGAGGCCGTTCTTCTGACCGATCCATCCAATTCGTTTCTCAGAGGAGAGGTAATTTTGTAACACCATAATCGAGCCTTTGGTTGTGAGCTAAGTTGGTTTAATAATGGGTTAATCAATTTACCCCCCTATGAGATGTTGTCATATGCATAATGCTCAATTTACCTTCTATGATTTGAAAAAGAGCATTATACCCCCTGTGAAAATTTTAAATGAGCAATTTACCTCCTTCCAACAGAGGTGAGTGTAACACTCTCGTCGAGATTGATCGTGGGCATGAAAAAAATTGCGTAAAAAAACAAAAGTTGATTTGGGCCAATAGTATATAAGAGGGGTATTATTGTCAATTTGTAACCATAACACGGGGGAGGGGGGTAAAGTACCACATTTATAATAATACATGGGTTAAATGCACATTTATAAGTTGATTTGGGTGAATAGTATATAAGAGGGGTAGTTTTGTCAATTTGTATTTTTTTTTAAATTTCAAAATGTAAGGGATGCAGCGTGAAATTTTTATAAGATTATAGGCGGATAAAGTGTTCATTTTCAAATCACAGGGAGATAAATTTAACATTATTTATATCATACGGGGTAAATCGCCATTAACTCGTGTAAAAATGGATAATTAGTTGTTGTTGGTATTGAACAGGTAGACGACAAGTACCAATACTCGAGTGACAATAAAGATAATCGAGTTCACGGGTGGATATGCTCAAACCCTCCTACAGGATTTTGGATTATAACTCCGAGCAACGAATTTAAAACAGCCGGACCCGTGAAGCAAGATCTCACTTCTCATGCTGGTCCAGTTGCCTTATCGGTTAGTTTATCCCGACCAAAAGTGGTCCTAAATGACGTTGTCTGAAAATCAACGGACTTATTATGGTTTTTCTTGCGCAGATGTTCTTTAGTACACATTATGCAGGACGACCTTTAATGATCGAGTTTCGGGATGGCGAGCCATGGAAAAAGGTCTTTGGCCCTGTATTAGTCTATTTGAATTCATTTTCAGATGATGAAGATCCACTTACATTGTGGGCTGATGCCAAAGAACAGGTGATTAGCTAGCTACAATTTTCATATTCTACTTGTACATCGTCTAAGAGTGAAATGCAATATACAGTTAGCAAAAAAAAACCCATGTTTTTGTTTTATGGCAAAAAAACCCTTCCCTTGCCGGTTTACATATTTTGTAGGACAAATGCGAAAACACCCCTCAACCGAAAAATTATCAATAATTCCCCAGTTAACTTTGAATTTTGACGATAACGCTTATAAAAAGAACACAGTGAGGTGTTTGCTAATTAAAATAATATAAAGGGGTTTGGACAATTAAGAAGTGGGTATTTTTGCATTTAGCTCTATATTAAATTATTTCGACTTTTTCTAACATTGTTACTTCATTGTTAGATGCTGATAGAAACAGAAAGCTGGCCATATAATTTTCCAGTTTCGGATGACTTCTCTTATGCACCTCAACGCGGAACTGTGAGTGGGCGATTACTTGTCCGTGACAGGTATTTCTTTTCGCATAACCTATGATGAATATTTCATGACATAAAGCATATGAATTAATTCGAAATCTTATGTTCTTTGTTCTAGTTACATAAATGAAAGGCTTATGACTGCAAACGCTGCTTATGTCGGTTTGGCATTGCCAGGAGAAACTGGATCATGGCAAACTGAAAACAAGGTTAACATGTTTATTTTTATTTTTATTGTTAAACAAAGTTCATAAAGTTGTCCTAATACTATGAACTTATTTGTTTCATTTTTCTTCACAGGGTTATCAATTCTGGACTCAAGCTGATGCTAGGGGCTATTTTGTAATTAAGGGTGTTCGTGCCGGAAATTACAATGTCTATGCTTGGGTTCCAGGATTCATTGGTGACTACAAATGTGATAATCCTATCACTATCCTACCAGGTTTGAGATAGTTTTAACTAGTCCCACAATCCACCTTTAGCAGTTTAGGTCCCGTGCTTTACAAAATTGCTCTTTTGTTCTGCTCTTTTAGTCCTACAAGTTTTGAGATTGTTTAATCTTACACGGGAAAAAAATTATTATAATTAGTCCCACAGAATTGGACCTTTTAACAGTTTAGGTCCCGCGCTTTACAAAATTACTCTTTTGGTGTCAAAATTTTTTAGGATGGTTTTCCAATTTGGTTCTATAGCCCCCTTTCCACCCAATTTTTGCATTTCTGGTCCCGTAGAATAGTCTTGATGTTACACTTTTTCCGCAGGCAGGATTGTCTCAATATTTCACTTCTAGTTTCAAATTGGAACTAATGGTGCAAGACATTTAAAAAATTCAGACCAAAAGTGTTGATGGTCTAGTCAAAGTGGGAATATAAATGCAATTTTACCATCTTATTACATGACACTTATGTTAAAATAACAGATCAAGAAATAAAAATGGTTTATTTTGTGTTTGTATGATTCAAAGGAAGCAGAATTAGGTTGGGAAATCTCATATATGATCCTCCAAGAAACGGCCCTACTCGATGGGAAATAGGAATCCCTGATCGAACTGCTGCTGAGTTCTTCGTTCCTGATCCAAACCCGACTCTTATGAATCAATTATATGTCAACGAAGGAGAAAAGTATTACACCTTACCTTTTATCTATTTGATTACTATTACACTTCTACGTACGAGGAACGTGTTTTGATCTTTCTTTGGATCGTAACAGGTATAGGCAATATGGTTTATGGGATCGGTACACAGACTTATACCCAAATGAAGATTTAGTTTACACAGTTGAAACAAGCATCTATCAAACAGACTGGTACTTTGCTCATGTCAACAGGTACTTTTATATTAGAATGAAATGCAAAAACACCCCTATACTTTGCCTAATTAGCAAAAACTTTCGTATGTTATTTTTATTAGCAAAAATCCCCATGTGTTATTTTTTTTATTAGCAAAAATCCCCTCCCATGCCGGAATATATGTTTTGAAGGGAAAAATGACAATTATAACCCCCAAAAAAATGCGAAAATACCCTTCTTAATCTAAAAAAAATTATCAGTATTCCTCCTGTTAGCATTAAAATTTTTGATAACCCCCTTGTTCATTTAAAAAATTGGCATAACCTCTTTACTGACTTATACCTGAATTTTAAATGGGGTTTTTTGCTAATTGAAAAAGAACACGGGGTGTTTTTACTAATTTTTTTTTGTGTGTGTATTTGGCTTTTTTAATTATTTTTAAATTTAGATTGAGTTGTGAAATTATGATACAATGAAGAAAAAAGATCAAATAATTTGATCTGTATTTGTATTAACTTATCGAACAATATAATTGATAAGTCAAGCTAAGTTGTAAATACTGATACTACATTGTTATAACCTGGAAATGTAGAAATGCAGGCAATAAAACATACATACCAACAACCTGGAAAATTTTGTTTAACCTCTCAAATGTTGATGATTCCGGAAATTACACTCTTCAAATAGCACTTGCATCTGCTACTGATGCTGAATTACAGGTATATATATATATATGTTTCATTCAATTTCAATAATCTTATAATCTTAGATTAAATTTATATTATTAAGCATGATATATGTTTCGTGTATAGGTTCGGATAAATAGCGAAGCAACGGGAAATTTCCATTTTACGACAGGTTTGATAGGAAAGGACAATTCAATTGCTAGGCATGGAATTCATGGATTGTATTGGCTATACAGTGTGAACGTACCAGGCTCTTTATTTGTCGAAGGAAGCAATACAATCTTGTTAACGCAATCGAGAGGCTCGAGTCCTTGGAAAGGAGTTATGTATGATTATATCCGTCTTGAAGATCCATCGTCAAATACTCAGCCTTCAAAACATAATTGAATTTTAATTTTTCTGTTAACAAAAAAAAAAAAATTTGAATTTGAACTTTTCTGATGCTAACTATTAATTCTTTTTTTCTCTTCTTTATATTTTTTAGTTGGGGTTTGGGTGTAGCTTTGTTATTTATACAAGGGACATGGTTAGAAAAGTAGGACTAAGTATAAAGTATGGAGTTTATGAACGAAGAAAACAGAGTTTTTTCTGCGGTTTACAGTTAAGATAAAGGGCAGTAGCTAATCATATCAACCCCAGAAGTTTTCCATTTTCGCACGTGCCTCATGGAAGTAGATAAATGAGTGCATTTTGCCCCCCGGTCATTTTTTCTGTAAATTTCAAAGGCAGAAGTGTCATTTATGGGGCTTAGTGCAATAACTAAAAACATTTGGGGGGATAAGCGCACCAAATTTTAAATTTTTCATTAGTTTAAAAACTTTCATTAGTTCTAATTATATTTTACTTATTTACAAATAATCATTTTACCATTAATCTTTGAAAAAATTATATTTCGAAACACAATTTATGAAATTGGATAATTAATAAAGACGTGGTTGGTTGGAATTGAATTGGATTAAAGTTATACTACCGTACTTTGTACATGTTAAATTTATTGAAATAATTTACGAATTATGGATTTTGTTAACAAGAAAAGAAAAAGTGAACCATATGAAATACCAATAATATGTAATTTTTATAAATTAAAAAAAAAAATTGGACAACTCATAATCTAAAAAACCCAAAATTACAATTCTATCCTTTGAAATTCAATAAAAAACAAGGATGCAAAATGCACTTGTGTATCAACTTCTAGGGGCACAGTAATTTTTTAAATCATGGGGGAAGATTGCGAAAATGAAAACTGATGTACCAAGTCTTCGTCCCCTGACGTGGCATTCAACATCTATATATATACAAATGTCGACACGTGGCAATAAATATATATAGCGTCTCGATTCATGACTAGATAGTCGATCAGCGTCTCGATTAGAGTCCGGAGCAAATTCGTACCCTAGCGCCACAGGGTCGAATCAAATATTCCATACCCGTATCCAAACTTATACTTGTCACTATCCGACCCGGCAGTTGGAATCTAAAACTATAAATACCCCTCTTAAATGAGAACAGGTACACACAAGAGAACGGACTGAAACTTAACTTAAACACTTATTTCCTATCCTTGAGACTGACTTAAGTTTCGGAGGGTTATCACCGGGTCATCACCGGGTCACCACCGGTATTAGCCTAACGTAGTTATCTTTTATTTCAGGTTAAGATCCCCTAAACTCTAGAGGAGAAGCTTGATTGACCTGCTTATCCTCGTATTGGAGAGTTGTATATGACTTGACACCTAGACGCAAACAATAGTTAATTAATACACTAAAAATACACTCATCAAAAACTTTTGGTGGGGGGGGGGGGGGGGGGGGTGCTTAATTATATTCCCTATTCCTCATAAACCTCTCATTTGGTTCACTAACTCACATTTCACTTAAAAGCAAAATCGATTAGTTATTAGTGGTCGTTACTATTTATTTAATGAGAAGGAATTATTGAAGAGTTTAATGTTTATCTTACACCAAAAAAAAGAAAGATAATTAATTATTGAGTTCAAACTCTATTGAAGTGTGAATACTTTTTCTAGTTTTATTTTAATTTTGTTGTTGTAAAATAATTAATATAGTATTTAGGTTGTTAGTTGTTCATTTACTACTTGGTAGATATTATAAAAGAGTGAAATGCAAAAACACCCCTTATGTTACTTTTAATTGGTAGAAAAAAAAATGTGTTATTTTTATTAGCAAAAGACCTCTTATGTTAACAAGTCAAAATACATCTAAAGATATACATAGTATTTTAGAATGCTAAAAATGTAATCAAATCTATAGGGTCTGAGTTTATCATATCGACTTCATACATAACATAAACGAAGACTCAGGCTGTGTTTGGATGTATTTTGGGCCATGTCTTTCATTTTTTCATTGGACCAAACATTGTTTGGTTCATTTTTCAGCCTGTTTGGTTCATTTTTCAGCAGTCCAAACTTTTGGGCCAATTCTCAAGACTACATAATTATTATTTTATATCCATTCAATTATCTTCGAATCATTTCACCATAAAACAATATATTTTTAATCATTACTTTAATTATTACACAATATAATATTAATTATTTCAATTTAATATGACATGACATGACATCTACCAACTAATTATTACCTTCAAACTCCAACATCCAAAATACATCCAAACCATAACTCAAAATTTTCAACCCAACTACTCCTTTAATTAATATTATCTTACATACAAAAGATTCCAACCAAAATACATCCAAGTCTATTTTCAGTTGTTCGCACAACTTTCAAAAAGAATCTTCAAAACTTCCTACCAAAATAATTTTCATCCAAAGTGGGTGAAACTGAACCAAAATACATCCAAACAGGACCTCAATCTTCAAGTTTGAGTTTATAACATAAACTTCGGACCTAGCATAGAGTATTTGATTTTAGAACTTTCAAGTTCTTGACATGACGATAACTACAAATAATATATCCATACATGTAAACAAAATACTTTATGATAAGGCATGTTTTATAAGTGGAAAATTGCTAGAAACTTCAGAAATCTCAAAAAAAATCCAAAAAGTGGATTATTCTAGATATAAAGTCTGAATATATAGCGGAATGCATATAAGTGGATTCAATTTGCTAGAAACTTCAAAATCTCAAAAGAATCCAAAAAGTTTTTCATAAAAGAATCCAAATAACTCCAATAATTAAGGTTGGTGTGCCAGCTCAACATAAGTTGCTTTCCTTGGATCCACATGAACTAATAACTTGTGGATCAATAGGACAATCGCACGTCACTAGAGTCCGTACCATAAAATAAAATAAATTAACTTAAGCTATCACAAGCATCGAAATGAAAACATATTACCATAAATTAGATCACATTGGGAACAGTATATCATTCTCTCGATCCTAAATAATTTTCCAACATCAACATAAATCATACAAGCAAATACCTCATTTACTTATATGACGGAAATGGAATCGGATTCTGGGTATTTGATTTCTAGTAATCTGATTTTCAGAAATATAATTCTATTATAGTGTTTGGGTACCACTTGGAATTGTACCAAGGAAATTAATCGAATTCTTATTCAAATGTTTGGTAATGGCAAGGAATGGATTACATATTTAAAAAGTTCACTAAAATACCCCCACCCATATATTATATATAAATCATATAGAAGCAACATTTATTATATGGTATTATTTATAATATATTGATTTCAAAAAAAAATGTATAATATATTAATTAATAATTTATATATTATCATATATAGTAAAAATTACAGAACATATATAAAAGAAATCAGTGTACATATATATATATATATATATATATATATATATATATATATATATATATATATATCTATATATATATAATATCCAATAATGTAACTATCACAAGAAATGGTGTGTGCTAATACGTATAAATAAGATAATACTTTCAAAACCAAAAATCAAATTTAGCGTACAATTTGAAAATGAATGGGTTATGAAGCATAAGCTTTGGATTTGACCTGTAAATATGGCGTATAAACTATATGCATATTCTCAAATCAATTCACATTTAAAATTTTATATTATTTCAGTAGATTCAACTAGTAGAGTAGGTAAATGAACGTGAAAATTTAATATGTGATTTAAGCACTTGGAGAAGAAAAAGAACGCAAGAAACAAGAAAACAGTGACTAGGGGAGAGAAATTATATATTACGTAGGGAGAAAATAAAACTATCATAAGAAATAAATATATGTGTAATAATGTCTCTTTTATTTTTAGTACTAAATTCTCCAGGAATGGAATCATAATACCATAGAAAAGTTGGGTTTAACATTCCCATATTTTGATGGCAAGATTCCTAATTTTTAGGAATATATTTCCTTTCCCAAAATCCAAAAATTACCCAAACAATATTACTTGATTCCAAGTAATCACATTGCCAAATAATATGTCATTCCTGAGTAAACAAACGGGTCCTGTTGAGCACGGTTCGAAAAATTGACCGGACTGGGGGCATTCGGTCTGAACCGAATACTGAATGGAGCTTTCGGTTCGGGAATCGGTATTTGCCCCAGATCGAACCGACCCTTCATAGTGGTCGATTTTTGATAAAACCGATCGGTTTCTCGAACCGAACCGATTGGACCGAAATTATATATATAATTTTTTTTAATATACTAACTAAGTTAAAACAAACAAAAAAACCCCTAATTTCCTAAATCAAAAAACACCCCTGCACGTTGCTTGGTTCAAAACCGCCGCACACACCAAAGTAAGATGTATAATTTCACATATATAGATGATATATAACGCAAAAAATAATCCGCAAGAAATTAACAAGGTTTCGGGATATTAATAAAAATGAAATGATATCTCATAATTTATAAGGAACCATGCCACAATAATTTAAGATATAGGGCACATTAGCATGTTATGGTAAAAATTTTGGAGTATAATTTTAAGCATACCAAAAGTCACCATTAAAGCTCAAATAAATGTGAAAAAAGTCCTCCAATTTCGGTACTAAATACGTATTTTTTGAAGGTTTGGTGTCAAATATCTTAAGTAGGTAAAAATTTGGTATGAAAAATACAATTCCCTCAAATATTTTTGTTATCAATCATTGAAAGTCGAATTTGTCTTCGTGGAAGGTGTAAGTACTTTATATTCGGGTAAACACCACTAATGGTCATCTTTATCATTAGGTTTTTACAGATTGGTCCCTCTTGTGTTTTTTTTTCCCAAATTAGTCTCCACTCTGAATTATTTGTTTCACTTTGGTCATTTTCAGGTGGTCCAAGGTGAACTAAAGTGTCAAAACAGTTATGAGGGACTAAATTGATACAAATAATTTTATGAGGGACTAAATTGATACAAAATAATTGTAACACTATAAGTAAAAGACCCCTGTAAATGACCAAAGTGAAAAAAATAACTGATAGTTGGGACTAAAGTGAAGAAAAAAAATACAAGAGGGACCACTCTATAAAAAATAAATGATAAGGAGTACCATTAATATTGCTTACCCTTTATATTCTTGTGAAAGGAAACGTATATATCCAGAAACATTAGGTATTCTTAATGCATTCCGTAACTGAAATATAATACATTGGAAAAGACAGTAGATATTATAATGTTGTGGAGATATAAGACCCCCAATTATAAACATAATTTTCAAGGTCTTCTATGAACTATAAACATAATTATGGAGAATTTCGTCTGAAGGAATCGCTTATGGTAGAGAAACTCCTAATGTTATGGAGAATTTTGATATTGTCTCCTAATGTTTATAACTTATGGGTTTTCAGATAATTAGAAACGACGTCGTTTTCATAGTTCATATATGACGCTTTTTAATGGTTATACATATGATAAAAAAGAGCCAAGAAGTACAAAAAAAGACGACTCTTTAGAAGAGTCAAGAAATTCAAGGGTCACACATAGACAAAAATGTTGTAGTCATGAACTCGTCTCATTAATTCATGGGATCTAATTACAACGTTCAAACTAGATTTATCTAGAACATATTCATATCAGGCAGGGGTTTCCCATTGTTCAATTGACAGTTACGTTTCAGCAAGCAGAGTATTTTTAATTATTTTTGAAAATTTAATTAAGTATTTGGTTAACCAATTCAAATTTGATTCTTCTTTATCAATGTCAAGCATCAACAAGTACATATGCAACAAATTTTGAATGAAGATGCTATAGGTCATGTTTGTTTGACATTTTGGATAGTAGTTTGTGAGAGTGGTGGGTTTGTGAAATAATCTCGATTTGCGTAATGTTGTTTGTTTGGATTTTGAGAGAGTGGTTTGAGAAATTAGGTGGATGTAGTTTTTTTGGAAGAGTTTAGGTTGTAGGTATAAGATGTGTAAGACTTTATGTCAAATCATGTTTGTTATGTGAGAAAAATTGTGCAAGACATATGATATTTTAGTCAAATCAGACTAAAGTTTGTATATGTTTTGTTTAGAGATAATAAAATTATTGTTGGGAGAGTAGTTTGAGAAAATTGACAGATGAGAAATTTATTTCTGAAAATACAAATTGTGTTTGTCTGACTTTTCTCAAATATGAAATTTTTTGGGAGACGCCAAACAAGCCCATATGCCACTCACCCATCTAATAAATAGAATAATTAATTGCAATTAAATAAGAGTGAATTGCACTTTTCGTCCTTTTTATGGGATAACTTTTGCACATTCGTTCCTCTTAAATTTTTCGTGGTAGATTCGTCACTCTTATCAATGTAATGCAACACATTTGTCCCTCTTAAATTTTTTCGGCTATTATACATCGGAGACGACTTCACATGCATTACTTGAAGAGTATTTTCGTTCATTCAACTCATCAAATCCAAAATACATCCACACCAAAATCAATGTTATTAAAACCGGACCGGACTGGCCGGTCCGACCGGTTCGACCGCGAACCGGAGGTTGGTCCGGTCCGGTTTACCCCCTAAAACCGCCTGACTCAAACACCAGTTTGAACCGGGTTGAACCGGTCCAAAACCGGTGAACCGGCGAACCGGTATGGACCGGTTCAACCCGATTTTGAATTTTCTTTTTTTTTTTTTCTTTTTTTTTGATTTTTTTAATGTTAAAAATAAACTAAAAAATTTTGTACAAGATGGGATTTAAACACCTAACCTCTTACATGAAAAATAACTTCCTTAACATTTAAGCTACATCATTTTTATTGAACTTTTAGTACAAAAATTTATAAATTATAGAAACTTGTAGCCAAATTTATTTATAAATTAGATAATTAACTCAAATTAACATTTTACACATTATCAATGAAAATTAATACTCAAATAATAATTTTTTATTATAATTTGTTCTATTAAATATTTCTTTCCAATATTATTTTTAGGATAAAGAGTCAAATCGATATATTATGCAAGTTTGATTTTGAATATTAGACTTTTAAAATTTATGAATTTCTTAGTTTGTTGTATTTTTAACTTACACTTTTAAATTTTTATAAAAAAATATAATCATATTATATTTATATGAGCTTACAAATTAGTATCATATTACCGTTATGATATAAGTTAGATAAATATTATATGATTTAATTTAAATATATTATAAGATTTTGTATATTTTTAATCAATTGTAGGATAATGTTTAAATTTTATGCATATTGCATATACTTTAAAATTAAATATATTTATTACATTATTATGACGTCATCCGGTCCGACCAGCTGTCCGACCGGTTCGACCAGTAAAACCAGTGGTCAGTCGGCTCACCGGTTTACTGTCCGGTCCGGTTCTGAAAACATTGACCAAAATACATAAAATACACTTACAACATCTACATTTAACTAAAATGGATGTATTTTAAATTTAAGAGGAACGAATGTATTACACTGCAATGATAAAAGAGACGTATCTGCTATGAAAAATTTAAGAGAAATAAATATATTATCCTATTTTGATAATAGAAATTCATCTGTTATAAATAATTTAGTAGTGATAAATGTGCAAAATTGACCAATAAGAAGTACGAAATGCGTGATTCTCTTAAAATAAAGCAGCCACAATCGAGGAACGAGATAATAAAAGAATTCATGCTTCCCCACCTACTAGCCAATAGCGTGTCACCATCAACTTGCCACGAATTCAAAGTTTGACCAATTAAATATTGTTTTTAGAAAAGGAACATTATATTTTTGTAATCTGCACTATGTAGAACATTCGGAAAATTTATTTATAAGTAACTTTCACTCGGTCATAAATAAATTTGAGTATCAATAAATTAAGCTTACCCGATAATTGGAAGTTTATTACAGTACATGATTTGTTAATATGAGAATGTTATTAAAAATAATGAAGTTATATATAAATCAAATGAGTTGGAGATCTTAATTCTAAATAGTATAGTTTCATTTATTAATGCGTAAATCTGATGTGTCTATATAGCAAATTCCAAGTTACCCCTTACTTTACTTTTAAAGTAATTATAATCTATATTAAAATGGCAGCACAAAATCTTTAAGAGAGAGTACATTATCGAATATCTATTAACAAGCTTAAATAGCAAAAGAAGATCAAATAAAAATTATGTTCATTAGATTGTATTTCTTTTTTCTAATGTAAGAGCAAAACCCCAAATTGAATTTCACGCATTGTTATGAATGTTGGTTGCGTTTAACAATCTGTGTAATAGAAATATACTCAACTATATTTCTTATAATTACTATAACAGTAATTAAGTATAAACTATAAATGTAACTAAGTATAGTTTACCAAACCAATATAGTATATATATATATATATATATATATATATATATATATATATATATATATATATATATATATATATATATATATATATATATTACTATATTCAGGAATTTTTAATAAACAAA
The DNA here is from genome assembly GCA_034814905.1 of Penstemon davidsonii. Lineage (NCBI taxonomy): Eukaryota > Viridiplantae > Streptophyta > Magnoliopsida > Lamiales > Plantaginaceae > Penstemon > Penstemon davidsonii. Next base: position 13,999,969 of record JAYDYQ010002686.1, read on the forward strand.
GTAGTGGAGTAGAAACTTATTAAAATAAAATAGTGTTTCAATTTAAATTTTAAACAAGCAACTTTGTTTGAAAATTTTTAAAGTAATTGAAATGAAAATAATTGAATAAAATAATCAAAGTTTATATTACTTATATGTATGAACAGTAGTAAATTTTTTTAATTACGGAAATAGTATGAAATATTTTTCCAAATGAAATCTGATTTTATAAAAGATTTAATAGCAAGACTGAGGTTGCGGAATATTTTTCCAAATGAAATAAATTTAGTTGATTTGATAAATTAATTCAACTTTGAAATATGATATTTAAATTAACTCACTAATTAATAAATTGGAAAAGGAAATGAGATGAAAAAGACTGAGGTTGCGGATGCAATCTCCTTAAGACAATATTTTCGGGCTGCCTACGGTGCACACAGTCGATTCCCGGTAGTCTCCCAAGATACAACAGTCTGATGCTCCTTGTTTGCACGAACAAAGAACCCACGGCGAACTTGAACAAACAGAACTTCGACAAATATTTAAAGTGAAGAAAAGAAGAGAGAAAGAGAGTGATTTTTCCTTGTATGCTTATAAAATTCGGAGTAAAGAATTGGCCAGATTCTTCTCCTATTTAAAGCAATTGAAAAGCTTTGTTTGGAAGAGTGTATCTATTCGGATATAACAATTTAATCCGAAAAGGTGCAACCGGTTCGGTTTGAACCGAACCGACACACCATTTCATTTAAAAAGGGCGCACGGATCTTTCCTGGCGAAACGGGTCATCCGCGGATCTTGTTCGGGTCAATCGGGTCTGCCTGCGCGGATCTACTTTGTATGGATTAATTTATTGGGCTTTTAAGTTTTGGGCCAAAACATTAATTAAATTTTGTCCAAAAAGATAATATTTTGTTGAATCCCAATCCCAATCCCAATCCGAGCCCGGACCGTGCCGAGCCGGTCGGACGGCGGCGCGCGTGGGGAACCTTTGATCACCTAGGTCCTCACCCCTTTAAAATCTATTTAACTAGCTAAAATTTTTCTCTCCAACTCAATGTGGGATAGAGTCTCATTCCATCAATTTCATTCATATTTTGTTTTTATGGGCTCAATCCAAATGGACTCAAGCCAATTGGATTTAACATAAAAACCCCAACAATGAAATAGAAAGGATTATGATTTATAACCAACAAATTTAAGGGAAATAAGATATATAATTACGTCCTTAGAAAATCTCAATTTGATTCATATATTTCAATTCTTCAAGGTTTAACACTAATGGTTCGTAATTTTTTTTTTAATTTGATTATATTTAAATAAATTTATGATTTAATTATATTAAATCATTGCGGCATCTCCATATCCATAAAATAAAAAAGGAAAGATAAATTATGTCACCGACTTTAAAAAATAAAGACAAGATAATAACACTTACATAAATAAAGTAAAAAGTGGAAATAATTTATTAGGAAAAGCTTTACACCACTTAAATTAAGTCTAACTTCCTTTCTCATTTTCATTTCCATTTTCATGTATTCTTATTTTTTACATAAGGGCTGACGTGTATTTATGTCCTGAGCTCATGGAAAACGTCACAATTGACCCCCGATTAATCAAAGAACTCTTCCTATAAATACATCGGTCTTGGACGTGCATTGCACTTATCAGTTATCAGTTATCAATATTATTGTTCTTGTTCTTGAACATATTTACTATCTCGAATTTATTCTTAAGCAAAACTAAAATGGCGAAAACACCCGAAACAGAGCACCCAGTGAAGGCTTGTGGATGGGCTGCCAGGGACACATCTGGAACTTTATCTCCCTTCAAGTTCTCTAGAAGGTACAGATCTAAAATCTCATTCATAATTTTTTTTTCTCAATAATATTTGTACAATTTTTTATATATATAAATAAATATTTTGTGGTGTGATTAATGGTGCAGGGAAACTGGTGAGAAAGATGTGCAGTTCAAAGTATTGTATTGTGGGGTTTGTCATTCAGATCTTCATATGGTCAAAAATGAGTGGGGATTCACTCAGTACCCTATTGTACCTGGGTATGGTCTTTTTCCTCATAATCTGTTTGTGTAATTTTTTTTTTTTTTGGGTTAATATGTTTAGATTCATCTGTGTATTTGATATTCCTGTTTTAGAGAAATTTACCTATAGTGCAAATAACACACAAAACGCTGTCCAAATGGCAGACTATGGCGCAGGGCGTTGCAAAGTGCGTTTTAGTGTGTGCTATTCGGGCTATTAAACTACTATGCTTGTAACAAATTATTTTTCTGATTTCTTTGTTTAAATCTGAGAGCACACAAGAAGTTTAAATCAGTTGTTATTTCACCTCAACAGTCAAGTCCTAATCCTTTTTGAGAAATAAACTTAACAATTTTATTTGCTTTTAGGTATGTCCAGTTTCTGATTTACCCTTATTATAAGGATTCTCTGGCTTGTGATATGCAATCCGATTGTACAATTTTATTTGCTTTTAGATCCGATGAGATGAATTGACTTTAATGAAAATTTTTATGGTCTAAAATGGTATTGTTTGATGCAGACATGAGATTGTGGGGGTAGTAACCGAGGTCGGTAGCAAAGTAGAGAAATTCAAGGTCGGTGACAAAGTGGGCGTTGGATGCATTGTTGGATCATGTCGCCAATGCGACCAATGTTCAAACGATCTCGAAAATTACTGTGCCAAACAAATACTCACATACAGTGCCCCCTACCTTGACGGGACCATTACATATGGAGGTTACTCCGACATCATGGTTGCTGACGAGCATTTCATTGTTCGTTGGCCTGAAAACTTCCCCCTTGATATCGGTGCTCCTCTTTTATGTGCCGGTATTACAACTTACAGCCCCTTAAAGTACTTTGGACTCGATAAGCCAGGATTGAAGGTGGGTGTTGTTGGGCTTGGTGGGCTCGGTCATGTAGCCGTGAAGTTTGCTAAAGCTTTTGGGACTAAAGTGACGGTCATCAGTACATCTATTAGTAAGAAGAAGGAAGCGATTGAGAAACTTGGCGCAGATGAATTCTTGGTTAGCAAAGACCCCGAGGAAATGCAGGTAATTTGGTAGCTACTTTTCTTGTTTGTTCTTGTATTTTAGTGAGCAGAACGCTAAGGAAAATATTTTTTCTTGCATAAAATATTTATCTTAGTAAAATCCAAGTTCCAAACATAGTCTTAGGGTCTATATAGATTGGTTTTGGCTCGGTTCCTCTTGGTTTTGGTTTTAAATAAGAATTTATAATTTGAAACATGAGTTTCACAAAACCTATGCCCGAACTTCATTTAGAATGGGTTTGGCCGGCCAAAACTAATCCATATAGGCCCTTAAAGACTTCGACTGAGCTACGATAAGACTAACTTTAATTTGATCGATTAGGCTGCAGTCGGAACATTGGATGGCATAATTGACACCGTCTCCGCAACTCATCCCCTTCCTCCATTGCTAAGTTTATTGAAGCCTCATGGAAAGCTTATCCTTGTTGGTGCTCCGGAAAAGCCACTTGAACTCCCTGTTTTCCCTCTAATTGTGGGTTAGTATGCCATTCGTTATCTTTGCTTCTGTTTTTTCATTGATTTTGAGCCTTGTAATGGAATTTGAGAGTAATGTCTATAATTGATTTATAACAGGGAGGAAAATTGTAGCGGGAAGTGGAATCGGAGGAATGAAGGAGACGCAAGAGATGGTTGATTTTGCAGCAAAGCACAATATATTGCCAGATGTGGAGATTATCCCGATAGACTATATCAATACTGCAATGGAACGTCTTCTGAAATCGGATGTGAAGTACCGATTTGTTATTGATGTTGGGAAATCATTGAAATCGGAGTAAGAGTTTTGCTGCAGTCTATATATGGAATATAGCCTTGTTCAAGATCATATTGTTATTGAGAAATTTGGCGTATTTTGTTTTCGGAATTATATATTGTGCTTCTTTTACTAGTGTGTTTACATTTAATGATTTAGAATAATGAGAGGCCTGTAATCTTGTTGCAGACGTTTACTTAATGTCAAGTTTCCTCTGTTCCTTAAGGCTATGATCAACATGTGTGTGTGACTTATTTTTTTTTTTTTTAATGTAGGGGAAAAGACTAATTATATTCCTAAATGTTTCTTTGAAGTATAAATTGTTAATACAACAATGCTTACTTCAAAAAAATAATAAGCCTCACGTAAACTTAAATTATTGGCAACAATAAAATTTGGTATGGTCCAAATTATTTTTCAATATTAAGTGTTTTAATGGTCATAGTCACCTCCTAGATGAATTGTGGTTATGCTCAAGGGTGGATTTATGAAGCAGGGCCCCCCAAGGATTCTTCCTTTTTCTATAATTTACTTGTGTGTACATTTTTAAAGTTTGTTTGTGTTGATTTTGTTAACATGCACTTTTAATATTTATTGAATTGATTTTTACTGATCTTAATAATTACCTAATTAATCATATTTTGATCAATAATATATAATCTTGGATCCGTCCCTAGTTATATGTTGTTAATAAAGGCAACACAATTTTCTTATTCTAAGTAAAGTTAGTTATCACCTTTCTAAAAAAAAAAAACTAATCCTTTTATCTTTTTTATATGTATGCTTTTAAGATCCATAAATCTATTGTCGGCCACGATCTATGCAATAACTCTACAGATCTATACAACAACCAACCTAGCCATGTGTAATATCTGTACAACAACCAACCCATTACTCAATCCTCAATAGTCTGCAATGGCAGCAGTAGTTATTTTCTACAGCGACAGGTTTAGGATTGGAGAGTCAAATGGACAAATTAAATTATCGATGAAATTATATTTAACATAATTTAACTTTTAAAAACTTATAGTAATATATTTTGTTTGAGGGGGTAAACAAAATGCTCTTCCTAACCCAATTTTTTTTACTACATACAATGCGGGTCCAGCCTATAGGCAGCTTTGGTGCTTGTCTAGAGCCGTCTATATTAATTGTTAATGGCCCATGGCTCAATTTCAATTGATTTTTTTTATTAATTAAGCCCAAAACCATTATCCATACACTACAACACATTATTAAAAAAAAAAAATTGATATGTAGAGAGGTGAGGTAACCACATATTTATTGTTCAGTTCGTAAATCAAATAAAAAAAAAAGAAATGGAAAGATGAGACGTACTCTGTCTTCACCAATCACCAACGTTCTTCTCCATTAAAGAAAGCACAACCCACAAGAAAAAACGTCATTATATCAAACCATGATTTTTATATAAATATTCTTCCTATATTTATAATCTTGATAAAAAATCTTCTTCTCTTTTTTACTATTTTGCTATTGTGCCCTAAAATTGAAATAGAAATTTTTTTCCCTTCTATTTTATAATCAGTTTTGGAAAATTTAATTGGGATTGCCGAGTTAGGAATTTGGGATAATTTTTTCTACAAATGTATATAGAAGCAAACAACAGTGGGTAAGTTTATACTATTTTTGTCTATTGCAAATTTACATCTAGTTTTTCTTTATGTTTACTTACTGAATTGATGGGGAATATTTATTATGTTTATGTAGGTATAGCAATTTGCAAATAAAATTCTTTAGATGATAAACTCATTTGCTCTAGATGATAAGCTCACTGTATTTGTAGCAGTTGCATCTGCTGAAAGAAGTTTTTCCATATTAAAATTAATAAATACATGTTTACGTTCGATAATGACACAAGAAAAATTAAGTGACTTGGTTATTTTGTCTATAAGAGAAGATATGCTAGAAGAATTAGAATATGAAGATTTAATAAATACTTTTACGTCTAAAAGAGCAAGAAAAATAAATTTTACATAAGGGACGCAATTTTTGATTTCGCCTAGGCCCCCAAAACCCTTGGACCGACCCTGACTCCATATATTAACTACAGTACATAGTTAAACATTTTAACATTTTTAATGACTTGTCAAACTAATTGTTTCACCTTTATAATGCTTTAAATATTTTAAATATTAGCATATGTGGTGTTATATAATATGATCAGATTATTGATATTAATTAACTAGATAATTTAATATATAATTTTAAATTTATTTAAATTGGCCGATCAACCGATCATAGTAAAAAATTTAGAATTATGAGACTTAATTAGGAGTGATAAATTCCTTAAAAATATAAATATACAAATTGAGTAGTAAAGAATTCAACAAAGTATCGGTGGTCAATGGCCCTCTAAGTTATAAGATCAATAAATGGCAATAAATGAATTTGATGTGGTTTAACATATACGATCATCTATATTTATTGGTTTAATGGAAGAGACTAGTCACTACAAAGTAATGGACTCGGGTTCGAATTCCTGTTGGGAGAGATACCCACTTAATGTGCCCAACCCGCCTCGAAAGAGATTAAACCCTTGGGAAACAAAAAATAAAAAAAATTATAAAAAGAAGTCATGTCATGGTGTAATAAATTTTTGATATTTCTATTTTGTTTTTGGTGCTTTAATTAATTTAATTATTTAACTTTTTAAATTATTTACTTATTTTATTTAAATAAAAATTTATTTTCACTTTTCACCATAAAAGAAATTCTTTTTTTTTTTTGCTTACAAAATTTAATACACGCTAGAAGGCGTGATGGGGATATACTAGCACTATTATAAAAAGAATTCATGTCATGTTGAAGTAATTTTTTGATATTTCTATTTTGCCTTTGGTGCTTTAATTAATTTAACTATTTAACTTGTTATATTCTTTACTTATCCCACTTAAATAAAATTTACTTTTACTTTTACTTTTCTCCATACATAAATCCTAATTTTTTGTGCTTATAAAATTTAAAACACATTGTAGCGCATGCTGAGAAATTAAAGCACCGGGCTAAGGATATACTATTTTTAATAATTTAAATTTTGATGTTCCACTTGTTCTATGATTTAGGGAATATGATCTCCACTGATGTGCATATCTAATAAAATAATACGATAAAATTACAATTGCTTGCATAAAATAATTTTTGGTATTAAGATGCAATAATTGCACAACCACCAACCAAATCCAGTGTATTAATTAAGATGGAGTGGTTGTATTTATGTATGCTACTTCGACTTGAGTCTCTTTTGGGCCAGGTTGAATTTCATGGACCTGCTGCAACTTACATGATTTTATCTAGGATTGTCAATGAGTCAGATTCTGGTTGGATCAGACTTGCTCAGATTCGGCTTCATTTATATTGGATCTGATCTTGTTATTTTGGATTGTGTTCGAATCTAGATTTTTTTAATCCAATGGATCTTGGTTAGATTTGACCGGATATCGAATTCTTTTTATGATCCAATAAAATTTTCATTTAAAAAATTACATTAATATTTTTCCCTAAAACAAGTTTATAAACTTTACAATTGGGGGTAGTATTGTAATTTTGTGTATCATTGCAAGGGTACTATTGTAATTTTGTGTATCATTTCACATCATTTTGTAAGATTTTTCAAATGTGGGCGGAGGTGGATGTAATTATGAAATTGCGCGAGGATTCGGCAATAATTAGCCTAAACCTCAGGGGAGGTCGATGTAATTATCCCTTGCAAGGGTAATATGACATTTTGTTAATTTGTTTTATTTTTATTTTTTTTAATTAAAACTGACGAGGACAATATGGTCATTTCACATCATTTTGTAAGATTTTTCAAATGTGGAGGGAGGTGAATGTAATTATGAAATTGCGAGGGGATTGGGCAATAATTAGCCCAAACCTCAGTGGAGGTCGATGTAATTATCCCTTACAATTTTATTTAATTTTAGCACAAATTTTCAAACATCCTTTACTAATATTCATATTTTTAGATGAAAAAATTGGTTTAAATAATTTATAAACGAGTTATAAACGTGAAATATTATTAATGGTACTTACTTTTATAATATATATATATATCATTCTTTTAATTTTTTATCAGATACAGATCTTTAACGGATCGGATCGACCTAAATCCATATTCACTCCATGTGTTTCGGATTACGGATCTTTATAATTGGATTAAGTCTATCGAATCTCTAATCGAACAATTATCCTAGTAAATCGAACCAGATTCGGACGGATCCGGATTGGGCCCAATTGACAGCCCTAATCTTATCCCTTAGGCACACACTATTGTCTAAGAATCTTATGGAGAATCATACTAGTACAACTGTCAACTGAGTTTTGTAACGAGTTTTAAATGACTCAAACTCAATTGTCGGGCTTTATAGTTATAGATTCAAGTTTGACTGATAAATTTTATGATTGGTTTAACTCAAAATTGACTCATGTATTTTTTTTGGGTTTCGAATTTATATCGGACTTATATCGAGTTGTTGATACTAGCAAAATTTACTTCAAATAAAAAGTTAAGCATTACTATAAAATTTATCAATAGACTACTATTCATGCGAATATATATTCCATACATATAGTTCATAATATAAAATAGATAATAATAATTAAAAAGAAAGATCAAGTCACTGACGCTATAAAAAAGTGTATATGTATATATATATATATATATACTCCCTTCGTCCCGTTTATTTTATTCAATTTGTTACAGTACCCGATATCATATGGTATTATCAACTTATAAGTGAAATATATTAATTAAGTTATTTATTTTAATTTTTATAAATTTAGTCCAGTTGACCATACTAAGGAAGCAAAATAAATTGGACAGAGGGAGTGTAATATATTCTTTTTGGTAAAGGTTCATATTGCAGTAAAACTAGTCTCTTCCATGATATACTTTAAGATATATATTTTTAATCCTCATACGGTAAACTTCAAAGCAAAACCTGTAAATTTAGGGTTAATATGGAAGTAGTTTAACTGAGTTTGATCTTAATAAGTGATTTCAGAGGTTTCGGTGAAACTTCTGAAATCTGATTTGGATAATGGTTTCAATGGAATATTGAGATTGTAAAATATTATTAAATAATAGGTAGTGAATTTTGAAAATTTGAGATTTGATTTGGATTGTGGTTTGGTTGTTGGGGTTTGGGGGAGAAAAGTGGATAGTAAGTGTCAAATCAATACCTTTATAGAGTTTGAGATAATAGATTATGTTATATTATATTATATTGTGTAATGATTAAGATGATGAATTATTATTATATTGTAGTGATAATTGAGAAGTGATTGTAATTATTTTATTGTGATTATTTTAATGATTTATGTTATGATAAATAAATGTATATTTAATGAGACAAATAATATTATTTTTATGTTGTAATATATATAATATTAAAATAAAATTAATTTTTTTCAGCTAACATAATCAAATATAACATTAAAAAATTATAGTTAGATATTTTAATAACAACTGATAAATACAAACATTGATAATGCAAAAATTGACAATATAATTGACATCATTGAAGTGTAAATTCTATAAAAGTGACATGGGGAGAAAATAAATTATCAAAATAATGTATAGGAAGAAAAAATAAAAAGGCAAAAAATGAAAAATAAAAGCAAAAAGAAAAGAAAATCAAGAAGATGGGCGCTGGCAATTTTGTCAGCACTGCCACCTATCCATTCACTAGCGATTCCGTCATCAAATAAGGTTTGGCCCAGTTTCCAAGACGGCATACTTATGCATATAGCATTTCTAATTTGTTTCAACTCTTTCTATTTTTTTTTTAGAACAATTGTTTTCTCCTTTAGACAGCAGATTTTGACGTTAGATGTGTGCGCAATGACACTACTTCTTTTCTCCAAATAGTAATTAATAGTACACTCTAACTTTAATACCAATAATTAATAATTAATAGTATTACATAAAATATTTATTTATTTAAGCTTTATTCAGATAAAGCTTCATTAGCAGGGACGGATCTAGGATTGAAGAGTAGGGGGTCCGAACAATTTTGTCAGTCAAATCTATTAATAACACTACAAAAAATTTAAATTTTAGTGACAAAATAGTAAATGACAAAGTGACAAGAATTTAAATATTGTCACTCAAATGATGTATATAGGTACATTAATGACAAGAAATGTGAAAAAGTTGTCACTATTGACATTTAGTGATACCCCAAAAGTGACAACTAAAAAATTGTCAGTAAATTATAGTGACAATATTTATTGTCACTATGTTGTCACTGAAAGGGTGTCACTAATTATCAATAGTGACAACTTAAGTTTCATATACTTGTCACTAATAGCAATTAGTGACAACTTAAAAATATATTTTGTCACTATTGCACTTATCACTATTGTTATTGTGATAAAACTAATATTCTTATCACTAAATATATACAAAAAATGACAATTCCAACAACGTCACTTAATATTTTGTCACTAAAATCCATTTTTCTTGTTATAATCATATTCAAACCAATTATATGCACAAGCTCACGAATAACACTAAAAATAGATTGCAAATAAGAATTGTATTAAATTCAAATATTCATGTAGAAAAACTTATTTAAGTTGTACACGCCGTTCTTTCATATTATAAAGTTCATTTGTGATAGAATCAATCAAATTTCTCAACAATTATCCTATATGTTATAAAACGCATCCATCATAATTGAATTTTCATCAATAATTTATCTCATATTACATAACTAAGTTAAAAAATTAAAAAATAATAAATAAAATAATACATATATTATTATTACAATGAAACTAAATAAAAATCAGATGTATTAATTAACTTATAATCGAAGACATGAAATAGAATCGATTCATTTCTACCAAAAAAAAAAAAAGAAAAGAAATAGAATCGATTCACAGTGAGCATAAACGATTATCAAGATTCAAGAAAATTGGATATTTTGGAGATGAGAGATGGAGAGATTCTCAAGAATTTTGTTAATTTACGCAATTTTTACACAATGCATATGTTGAATTTATAGGTTTTATTGATAAAAGGAAGTAACCAAGTAGAATTAGGCCTTGTTGAAGGATTACGAGTTATAATGTGTAGTCAAGTGGATAAGGATGAAGTTTCATGACTAAGAGGTCATGGTTTCAACTCCCACTAATGTGAATATTTTTCTAATGTAATATTAGCATTTTTCTCTAATGTACGTGCAGGGATTAGTTGGTAGTATAAGAAAAAGAAAAACTAAATTGGGCTAGTATAAAATTAGGATTGTTTGGCTTTTAATATTTTATTTAAATATGTGGAATACTTTGGCCTCAATCTACGTCTTCATCTCTTTCAATTTGTAAACTCTCTCATATAGTAACCTTATTTTTTTTTCAAAATTCTCGGGAGGGCCAGTACCAAGCTTGCTAAACTAATTGATTTCAATATAATAGGTCAAAATCAACTCGTTCATAATTTTTCGGGTTCGGGTCAAATTTAATCTAGTCAAATCATCTAACTTTGGGTAGGGCCGACTCAATTGACAGTCTTATTTACCACCTCACTAAATAATCCTCTGCAATTTACAGCACCATGCAAAACTAGTCTTGTGTTATGTGTTAACCTTTCAAGTCATTGCTAGGGTTGTCAATGAGGTGGATCATAAGTCGTATTTGGTATGAATCCGGTTCGATTTAATAGAATATTTATCTGATTAGAGATTTGACGGATCTGATTTGACTAAGAAAATATACACTACAAGAAAAACAGGATTTTCCGACGGACCAAAATCCGTCGGAAATTTCCGACGGATTTTCCGACGGGGTAAAATCCGTCAGAAATTCCGACGGATTTTCCAACGGACAATAATCCGTCGGAAATTTCCGACGGATTTTCCGATGGGATTTAATTTCGTCGGAAAATGCATTAAAATTTAATAAAAAATAAAATAATTATATTTTCCGACGGATTAAATCCGTCGAAAAATAATTAAAAAAAACAAAACTATGTTTAACTATTTTCCGACGGAATTAATCCGTCAGAAAATAATTTTAAAAAAAAGAAAATATTTATTTATTTTCCGACGGATTAAATCCGTCGGAAAATAATTAAAACTAAATAAAAAATTTATTTTATTTTTCCGATGGATTTAATCCGTCGGAAAATAATAGAAAAAATTTCTATTATTTTCCCACGGATTTAATCCGTCGGAAAGTATTTTAGAAAATAAAAAACTAAAAAAAATAATTATTTCCGACGGAAAAAATCCGTCGGAAATAATTAAAATATATAAATTATTTTTCGGCTTAATGTTTTCCTAATTCGATTAATTTAGACCATTATTGATCCATTTAACCATTTTTTCACTAATTTAACTCATATTTTCACAAAATTCATCGATTTAAAATTCTTATTGATTTATTTAACTCGTTATCCACCAATTTTCATTTATTTAAACCATTTTTTTTCTAATTTAATCCATTTTTTGCAATAATTTGATTAATTTAAAGTACCGTTCTTAATCGAATTAACTAAATTTTCACTAACTTTCTTCGACTTAATTCGTATTTTCACAAATTTCATCGACTTAACCCTTATTCATTGATCGATGTAACTAGCTCGTTTTCCACCAAATCTTCATCGATTTAAACCCTTTTTTTTTTTTCAAATTTAATCTATTTTTGCAATAATTTGATTAATTTAATTATATTGTTCTCGATCGATTTCACTTACTTTCTTTGATATTTTCTTATAATATTTGAATACTTGGTGGTTTTTTGACGGTTTATGTTTTTAATGTTTTGAACTTATTAATTCTTACTATGATTAGAACTTATTTAATTTTGGGATGATGATTGAATTATAAAATATTTTATGATTGTCAATCGATTAAGTTTTTTATTAGCAGGTCTGATTATTTTTGGAAATTTTTAATTTGATTTTTTTTTTCATTTTTTCGACGGAAATATTCCGTGGGAAACTGAAGAAAATATTTATAATTTCCGACGGAATAATTCCGTGGGAAATAAAAACATTATTTAAAAGTTATTTCCGACAGACAAAATCCGTGGGAAAATCCGTCGGAATGTGTCCGTCGGAAATTTTTCCGACAGATTTTCCGACGGACAAAAGTCCGTGGGAAAATCCGTCGCCACTTTTTCCGATGGATTTTCCGACGGGAAAAATCCGTCGGAAAACCCATTTTCCGACGGATTTTGCTTGAAATCCGTCGGAAAATCCTGTTTTTCTTGTAGTGATATAACCCAAAATAGACGGAGCAAATATGAACTTAATCTGATTTGCCGTGAAAGATTTGAATTCAATAATATTAAATATATATAATATCTATATATATTATGTACAAAGTATAATTTTGTATATCTAAATTCTAAATCAAAGTAAAGAATAAGAAATATTTATCTAAATTCAGGATGAAAATCGTGGATAAGTGTCCTGAAATCGCAACACTGAAATCTAATGGACCAAAATTGCAAGTCGATTTAACAAATATCCCAACTTACGATTTAGTACAAGTAGGGCTGTCAATGGGGCAGATTCTGGTCGGACCAGGCTCGTTCAGATCCGACTCCATTTATATCGGATCGGATCCTTTTGGTTTCGGATTGTGCTCGAATCTAGATTTTTCGAATCCGATGGATCTTGGTCGGATTTGGCCGGATAACGGATCTTTTTCAGATCCAATAAAATTTTCATTTAAAAAGTTACATTAATGTTTTTTCCTAAAGCAAGTTTATTAACTTTACAATTTTATTTAATTTTAGCATAAATTTTCAAACATCCTTTACTAATATTCATATTTTTAGATGAAAAAATTGGTTTAAATAAATTTATAAACGAGTTATAAATTACTATCTTCTTAAATTGACAGTGAAATATTATTAATTGTACTTACTTTTATAAAATATTATAAATATCATTATTTTTATTTTTTTATCGGATACAGATCTTTAACAGATCAGATCGACCTAAATCCATATTCGCTCCATGTGTTCCGGATTATGGATCGTTATAATCGGATTAGGTCCATTAAATCTCTAATCAAACAATTATCCTAATAAATCGGACTGGATTCAGACGAATCCGGATTGAAATCCGCCCCATTGACAGCCCTAAGTACAAGATAAGGGACATAAAAGTATATTTTTGCCCGAATTATCGTCGTCAATGGGACGGTGTACAACTGTACATAGTCCCCAATAATATTAAAATTAAAATTATTAAAAAACTTTACTTCCACACATTTCGATTAATTTGTATTACATCTTTAAAGATGAGAGTACCTCACTGAAAAAAAAGTGAATACCGATGCAATAAAAAAATATTTGAAAGTGGCTAAAAGGTTTGGTGAAATGACAAAAACATTCCTTATTGTTTTTATTATTACCAACATGCACCTCCCAACTATTAACTTATTGTCAAAATATTGGATAACATGCATAAAATATATATTTTGCCCCCGTGTCTTTTATCTAAAAATTACATAAAAATAAAATCCATTAAATACTAAATTACCTTACTTATAAGTGTGTCATCCCACAAAGTTGAAAACAAAATAATTGATCTTATTTTTGAATTAAAAATACAAATATGATTATTTGTTTTATTTGGATTATAATAAATAAATATTCTATTTAAATTTAATTTAATTTTTCTATAATATTTTTTTTTCTTGATACATTGGAGGTAAGAAAAAGGCTACAAACTTTCTTCTAACAACAGAGGCAGAAGCTCAACAATAGGTTCATCCCAAATAATAAAGGCCTCATGAATCTCATGTCCTTTCTTGGCGAGTATGTCGGCGCATACGTTACCATTTCTTCTAGTATGAGTTATCAAGCTCTCCCACGGCATTCTCAAGAGCTCCCTGCAATATGTAATAATACATCCTAACGGATGTGTATCTACATTCGCATTCTGTATAAGAGACACCACAACCTCCGAGTCAATCTCAAGAATAATGCGTCTAAGGCGGCGATGCAAGCCAACCTCAAGTCGTCCCTAGCTGCAATAAGCTCGGCTGTAGTGATTGAGACATCTCCAAGTTTGTGAGCAAATCCCAGAATCCAATCTCCTTTGTCATTCCGAATTAACCACCCCCCCCCCCCCAGCGGCTGTGTAACACCCCGAAAATCAATAACTAAATAAGTTATCTAATTTAGATTAAGTCTCAATGAGAAGAGTTAATTTACTTTTGGGGTCAATTAAGAAAAGGTTAAAATATTGCGGACTTAATTGCATATAAGGTTAAGTTATAGGTTAAATCAATAACCTTGGACTCAATTAACAATCTTTAAAATATAAGGACTTAATTGGATTAGAAGATAAAGTGCAAGGATTAAAATAAAACTTTAATTAGTGGAGGGTTTAAGAAAATAATTTAGCAATAAACATGCACTGACCCACTTGTCTTCATACATATTAAACACCTATATACCCACTTGTTTCCATCTCTATGACTGAAAATAAAACAAAGCACATTAATAAATGGAAGGCATTGACTCAATTTCATCTTCATTATATATACATTGCATATATGAAATAAACTTTATCATTTTGACCTTGAAAACACCCGTACACACATATACATACTTATATATACATCTATATGTATAAAATTCTCAACTATCAACACCATTTTCTCTTCTCTACTAATCCACACGCACACACATGTATAATTTGAGGAAAGGAGAAGAAATACCAAGAACCCACTTCAAATTACACCTACCCTTTCCCCGTTAATCACACTTGTTCGAATGCAAGGATGGAGGATGATAAATTATGTATGGAAAATCAGAGCAATTAAGACAAAAAAATCACCAAATCTTTTAGGTTGGTGACCAATTAAGCGATTGTGGAGTTGGTTCCAATTGACAACAATTGTTGTTGTTGGAAGCGAGAAAACAGAGTCAAGAACATGTTGCATGGCTACAATTGGAGCTCCGGCGAGATGACTGATGGAGGCGGTAGCTACGTCGCAGCGGTGGCGATCGAACTCAATATAAGTAGCAAGTTGTAAGAATTTTGTTTCTCCGTTTAACTTTAGATGATAATTAGACATTTATGAGTTGATTGGATTAATTATTAGTTGATTAATCAAAATTGAGATAATATGATATATAATTACTTAATTGAGGTTTGGTTTTGGGTGATGCATGTATTACAAATTGGGTTATAGTGAATTTTGTTGGAGTGATTTGAGATAGTTTCAAAAGTGGGTTAATTGGTCTTATTATTTAGGACTTCTAGATTCTCTTGATAAACAAGATGATTAATTAGATCATTAAGCTTATGCATAGCTCGTGTTTGATTAATTAGTGTGGGTAACTTAATTACTTTTATTTGAGTAATTGGACTTAAATAGATTGTGGATTTAAGGTTTGAATTAATTTAACTAAAGAATTATACTATGTATAATTAGAGTCAGACAAATAAACTTCGAGGTAAAAATAGTAATATACTAATAAAGTTGATCCAAATACTTTAAATCGATTCGAACGAGCTAGTGCCAGTAGAAGTCGTAATACATGGTCATGTATGGATATAATTCTTATGTGTACTATTGGTCCTGATTAGGCATTGAGACAATCATCGAGGTTACGACTGCAGCTCCATGCATCTGGAAGAATATCCATCTGACTTCAATTAAGGTGAGGATTCAATTCTTTCTCTCTATATACTTTGGCATAACACCCTGAGGAATTTGAGCATCATTGTCGTTATTTCCGTTATCCTAACTTTTATTGCGAATGATCAACTTGTGTTCGATTCCGTTATATGATTATTACTTGATTGTTCAGAGTTAACTCTTGTTCACATTTCATTTCTTTCGAATGCACAAATCAGATTGTTTATCACTCTGCCTGGTTAGGGATCGGTCAAAATCTCATTTGAGGAACCTTCTTTGAATCCCATTTAATTTTCTTAAATTTCACTCAAGGACTTAATTCACTTTGAACACGTATGTCTGATGATTCTTACTACTCTTTATAATAGTTTTTGGAATCCGATAGCTTCTTGATTCGATATCTTTAACTCATGTCATCCTTGTTGAGATCTAAATTGTCCATCTCCAAAGTTGTCAATATTTCTTGTTATCTCTAATCAGATTCCAATCTGGATGAATTTCTATATATTTAGCTTGAAATATATCTTATATTTAGGTCTCAAATAGAAAGGGATTAAATTATGAAAGATTATATATTGTCTTTTTACTTGACTCTTGACTACGAATTCTTATCCCAAGTATCGAGCACGTAACCATGTTACAAGTTATACAAGTTACAAGTTACAAGCTTAAAAGTTACAAGCTTGAAAGTTACAAGTTTACAAGTTCCGAGGTCGCTCCTCGATGAAAATATATATATACAAGGTGATATCTAATGTGGTATTCGTGCTCACTTTTTTCTACAAATCTGATCTTGTATATAAATGATACTCTATGTCAAATTTTTTCTTCGCTTTGATTATATATTGTTTTACTACTTCCTTAATTCATTATCATGCTTATACCCTCACTGAGTCATTTGAGACTCACCCTCTCTCTTTCCTTGTGTTCTATTTCTTCAGGGTGAACTATATTGTTTGGCATAGATGATGTGATTTATTAAATATTGACATTTGTAAGGGCGACTAAGGAAACTTGATCGAACCACCATTCCAGGCAACCTTGATTGAATGAGGTATTTTACGAATTAATACATGGCTCTGATCGTTTATTTTATTTAGGCCGTTCCTACGACTTCCTGCTAGAGAGAATACAAGTCGTAGGCGGGTGACACCTTATCTGAAAGCAGTGTGCTCCCAGGTGGGGTGTCACAGAGTGGTATCAGAGCTTCAGGTTAAAGATAGAACGTTAATTTTGGAACAGAGAGGTATATATAGATCTTATGTCAAGATCTTATCTTTAAGCCATGTCTAGGTATTCGTCTATATAGTACGAGTTTCTATAGTGTCGTGGTGCGTTGATTTTGTGTTAATAAGTCATAACCGACGAACCTTATTCGTAAACATTCGTATATTTACTTGAAAAAAAAAATATTATCTAACTCGGGGTACCTGAACATTGTAATATGATTTGGAACCTTCCATTGAAGTCATAAGTATTGAGGTTCTCTTTCTGGTCACTTTCATCTTTAATTTAACCATATGAAAAATGTCAACTTTCATACCATACATTTTGAGTTCTCTTTCATCCAACTCTTGTCTTGCTTTTTCAGTCATCTTTCATTTGATACTATCAATACCTCGTATTGTTTATCCCAATGCATTTGAATCTCATTAAGTTAATTTCGAATTCTTATCATCACATTTCGCTTCGTGTTATTCTCTTCCATTTTGGTCTAAATCCCAATTTGTAACAAACTTGTGTAAATCAAATTTAAATATTTCTACATAATCATTCACATGCAACAATTACATTATTTTATATAATTCCATCGAAATATTAATCTATGTGAGCCTATTACACTCTACAAGTTTGTGTGTTCCCTTGAGACCTTGCATCATATTCCTCGAATTTCTTATCTAATGTTAACTATTTGGTTCTATGAAATATAATCTCATTTATCCCTAAAATCCCTTTTGTCATATTTGATAATTTATAATCATTCAAGGTCCTCTTGTGATTTCTTCGATTATAATATAATAAAGTTCTATTAACTATTTTGCCCAAATAAAGTGACTTTATACATCAACATATTCTAGGGGTGATAACTTAAATACTTGTTCCGTATAATAGTCAAATCGAGTGAAGAATATGAAGAGACTCAACAAGCGTGATACAAATAACCGCGGAACCAATGAATTTGCTAATGACGTGGGTGTTCTAAGTAAATCTCATAGCCAGAATGCAGGACCATAAGGGCAAAGTTTTCGCACTACGTTCGAGGTTTTGAGCGAATGTATGCCACTTTATCAAAGTCAAGCACTACCTAGTAGCGCTTTACCAAGAGCAACTCTACAACAAAAGATCAGGCGTTCGAGAAATTCTTGAGGTTTCGCATCTCGGTTTCGAGGAGAGTTGGATGACCAAAAAGCAAAGGGCTTGGATTATCGAAATAGAGATTTTATCATATGAACTGTAGGGAAGCCCGGATCACCAAGTACACCGTATGTCGCATCATGTAAGTTGCATGGCATTGCTGGATTTTAGTGAATAGTTGCTAGAGTCCGTCAAGAACCGCACATATATGGGATAACTCCATTAGATGAGTTCAAAATCAAGAGTATGTTTATCGTGGTTCATGGAGCACATGAACGAGATATCATGGATCTAATCTAAGGGACAATGATTGTGGCCCAGTATGAAGCTCTGTTCGATTAGATGTTCAGTATGCACCTAGCAAAAAAAAAAAAAAAAAAAAAAAAAAAAAAAAGTACAATGCCAATACTCAATTGGGTCGATTTGTTTCTTACAGATCTCAGGTACTACAAATTCTTTTGTTTTAGTGCTAACACCTTGTATATCATAAGAGGCCCTTTCTTGTTCGTCGACACGTTATCTGGATAGTAGGGAGGACGGCATTGATTTCTTTTTTTTAAGTTCTTCTACAATCCTCGACCAATAAGCTAGAACTTAACCATATAATCTTAAAGTGTGCACGCCTTGGAGATACGAGCTGTTACTAATACGAATCATACGAATTTTGCGATTAAAGTAAATAAGAAACTTACACGGTCAATTTGAAAAAGAAAAAAAAAAAAAAACCTCAATTATATATTTGTAATTGGTCTTTCAAGATTATTGAACGTATTAGGCGTGTAGCGTATTGATCGGTTCTACTAATTAATCCATCGGGGATTCACAACGTCTATCACATTTCTCAACTAAAGTACTACCCAAATGCCTAACATGCCTGACACTTTACGATTGGACAAAACTCTTAGTTATAAAGAGAAAACAGTGCACACCCACAGGCAAAATATTCAAAATTGTAATATTGGAGGAATACCATTACTCGAAGTCTTATGGAAGAATTATAACATCGATTAAGCAGAGAAAACGGGAAAGAATACGCAAACAATATCTCACGCTACTTGATGAATGGAGTGACAATCTGGGACTCACTATCGCGATAAAGATTTGATTCCAAATGTATGATGACTACGAGACTCAGCGTTTAGACTGACCATTTGTCATTGACTCCAAGGCAACTAATGGACTAGCAATGATATTTTCCTCCTCTAAAGAATGAAAGTGAAAGATTTCCTTCTTTCAATTGAAAATTTATGCTTAAATAAAACTCTTAAGACTTATCTGATCTATTAAACACTCCGATCGAAGTTATTAGATCTCCGATCTCTACAAATATTTCGTTACTCGCATTTCTTATAAGACTCTACGGTGACTGTATATGATTGTTCTTAATTTGAAAATATATACTTCTCACTACACGAACCAATGTTGTAACAGTAAATCTTCGAAAATCGATTTATCCATAAATTCATATTCTTATAACTTTCATTTCGACATATATATTAATCTTCAACTTATTCTGGCTTAATTATTAAATACTCAGATCTCATATTCATTAACTTGAGTACTCCGGCAAACTCAGCCGACCATGTTCTACTGAAACCTTAATAGTTATTCCTTCAATCCCTTTGAAATTGTCAAGAAGTTTATTTCTAAACTATCACGAATAAATTTGAATTCTTATCTTGCTGTTTTGACGGTTTTCCTGAGAATGTTTGATCCTACATTGCTTAAAGAATATGTGGTTAGACATTAATTCGTCTGATGCTATAATGTCTAATTTTTTTCCTTATACTTCAACTATATCACATCATTCATATGTTCATCATTTGCTCACATCGAGATCAAATTTCGATAACTGGCACATTCATTGCACAACTTAGCCTGTAATTGTTCATTTATCTCATGTCTCGAGTATCTCATTTCTTTTTATTCCATGGTAAAGTTTCTAATAGCGATCATTAGTCAGCATCCACATTCTCTATTCTGAGTAGACCTTAGGAAACATCAAATCTTCCATACTCCGTAAAGTGATCCATTAATTTTCAATTGTAAATCATTTTGATCACTTACTCTTTATTTAAATAGACTTCTATTCCCATTCACCAAATTTATAGACCAATTTATTTTTTTGTTAGTACCATTATTTCGTGTATTATCACCGTTTCCCCATTCATTAAGACGAATTTTGATATTGACGAAGAATGAGAATTTGGGGACCAAATTCTTCTAAGGAGGGGTGATTGTAACACCCCGAAAATCAATAACTAAATAAGTTATCTAATTTAGATTAAGTCTCAATGAGAAGAGTTAATTTACTTTTGGGGTCAATTAAGAAAAGGTTAAAATATTGCGGACTTAATTGCATATAAGGTTAAGTTATAGGTTAAATCAATAACCTTGGACTCAATTAACAATCTTTAAAATATAAGGACTTAATTGGATTAGAAGATAAAGTGCAAGGATTAAAATAAAACTTTAATTAGTGGAGGGTTTAAGAAAATAATTTAGCAATAAACATGCACTGACCCACTTGTCTTCATACATATTAAACACCTATATACCCACTTGTTTCCATCTCTATGACTGAAAATAAAACAAAGCACATTAATAAATGGAAGGCATTGACTCAATTTCATCTTCATTATATATACATTGCATATATGAAATAAACTTTATCATTTTGACCTTGAAAACACCCGTACACACATATACATACTTATATATACATCTATATGTATAAAATTCTCAACTATCAACACCATTTTCTCTTCTCTACTAATCCACACGCACACACATGTATAATTTGAGGAAAGGAGAAGAAATACCAAGAACCCACTTCAAATTACACCTACCCTTTCCCCGTTAATCACACTTGTTCGAATGCAAGGATGGAGGATGATAAATTATGTATGGAAAATCAGAGCAATTAAGACAAAAAAATCACCAAATCTTTTAGGTTGGTGACCAATTAAGCGATTGTGGAGTTGGTTCCAATTGACAACAATTGTTGTTGTTGGAAGCGAGAAAACAGAGTCAAGAACATGTTGCATGGCTACAATTGGAGCTCCGGCGAGATGACTGATGGAGGCGGTAGCTACGTCGCAGCGGGTGGCGATCGAACTCAATATAAGTAGCAAGTTGTAAGAATTTTGTTTCTCCGTTTAACTTTAGATGATAATTAGACATTTATGAGTTGATTGGATTAATTATTAGTTGATTAATCAAAATTGAGATAATATGATATATAATTACTTAATTGAGGTTTGGTTTTGGGTGATGCATGTATTACAAATTGGGTTATAGTGAATTTTGTTGGAGTGATTTGAGATAGTTTCAAAAGTGGGTTAATTGGTCTTATTATTTAGGACTTCTAGATTCTCTTGATAAACAAGATGATTAATTAGATCATTAAGCTTATGCATAGCTCGTGTTTGATTAATTAGTGTGGGTAACTTAATTACTTTTATTTGAGTAATTGGACTTAAATAGATTGTGGATTTAAGGTTTGAATTAATTTAACTAAAGAATTATACTATGTATAATTAGAGTCAGACAAATAAACTTCGAGGTAAAAATAGTAATATACTAATAAAGTTGATCCAAATACTTTAAATCGATTCGAACGAGCTAGTGCCAGTAGAAGTCGTAATACATGGTCATGTATGGATATAATTCTTATGTGTACTATTGGTCCTGATTAGGCATTGAGACAATCATCGAGGTTACGACTGCAGCTCCATGCATCTGGAAGAATATCCATCTGATTCAATTAAGGTGAGGATTCAATTCTTTCTCTCTATATACTTTGGCATAACACCCTGAGGAATTTGAGCATCATTGTCGTTATTTCCGTTATCCTAACTTTTATTGCGAATGATCAACTTGTGTTCGATTCCGTTATATGATTATTACTTGATTGTTCAGAGTTAACTCTTGTTCACATTTCATTTCTTTCGAATGCACAAATCAGATTGTTTATCACTCTGCCTGGTTAGGGATCGGTCAAAATCTCATTTGAGGAACCTTCTTTGAATCCCATTTAATTTTCTTAAATTTCACTCAAGGACTTAATTCACTTTGAACACGTATGTCTGATGATTCTTACTACTCTTTATAATAGTTTTTGGAATCCGATAGCTTCTTGATTCGATATCTTTAACTCATGTCATCCTTGTTGAGATCTAAATTGTCCATCTCCAAAGTTGTCAATATTTCTTGTTATCTCTAATCAGATTCCAATCTGGATGAATTTCTATATATTTAGCTTGAAATATATCTTATATTTAGGTCTCAAATAGAAAGGGATTAAATTATGAAAGATTATATATTGTCTTTTTACTTGACTCTTGACTACGAATTCTTATCCCAAGTATCGAGCACGTAACCATGTTACAAGTTATACAAGTTACAAGTTACAAGCTTAAAAGTTACAAGCTTGAAAGTTACAAGTTTACAAGTTCCGAGGTCGCTCCTCGATGAAAATATATATATACAAGGTGATATCTAATGTGGTATTCGTGCTCACTTTTTTCTACAAATCTGATCTTGTATATAAATGATACTCTATGTCAAATTTTTTCTTCGCTTTGATTATATATTGTTTTACTACTTCCTTAATTCATTATCATGCTTATACCCTCACTGAGTCATTTGAGACTCACCCTCTCTCTTTCCTTGTGTTCTATTTCTTCAGGGTGAACTATATTGTTTGGCATAGATGATGTGATTTATTAAATATTGACATTTGTAAGGGCGACTAAGGAAACTTGATCGAACCACCATTCCAGGCAACCTTGATTGAATGAGGTATTTTACGAATTAATACATGGCTCTGATCGTTTATTTTATTTAGGCCGTTCCTACGACTTCCTGCTAGAGAGAACACAAGTCGTAGGCGGGTGACACCTTATCTGAAAGCAGTGTGCTCCCAGGTGGGGTGTCACAGGCTGCACACCCTTTAGCATTGAAAACGCTCCCATCCGTATTTAATTTGTGCCAACTGGCACATGGTTTGATCCACTTGGTGGTATCACTGATTCTCGGCTGCTTGGTATCAATTTGCTTGCCAATCTTCATAAGATCATCCACCAATTGTTTGGCAAAGAAGAGAGTAACTCTTGTTGGTTCCTTGACGTTTTGGAAGATAAATTTGTTATGTGCTTTCCATATCGACCACAAAATAGCCACAAAAACAATGCTCCAGGGGCTGTTAGCAGTGAGAATATTCCCAAACTTTTTTCTCGTGATATTGGCCATAATCCAAACCTCGGGCGAGATTTGGGAGAACCTAAGAAATTAAGTCGGAGCAATAGCGAATTCCCAAATCTCCTTGGCTGATGGGCAGTCCCTAAGCGCGTGTGACACCGTCTCCGCACAACAATTACAACGGGGACATAAGTTAGAAGAAGTGAGTTTACGCTCATACCTTAACACATTGGTGGCAATGCTACTGTGAAGACAAGACCAAATAAAAAATCTGATTCTTGGCGAGCTTTTAAATTTCCAAACCAATCTCCAACTATTCTCATCGGAATGTTGAGCAAGACCGTTGGCCTTTTCAAGGGCTGCGTAAGCAGATTTACATGAGAACTGTCCGTTTGTCGTGTCGCCCCAGATTCTCTTGTTTGTTTGATTCATGCCAAAGGGGATAGGACAGCTAGTAATTTCATTCCAAATTTCATCGGGCACTTTTGTCTTCAGTTTCTCTCCATTCCAATTACCACTTGCATCGATGATATCCGACACCCTTAGGTCCCTGTCTTCATGGTGGATACCTCCATCTAATCTAGTAAGCAGTGAACCCTTATTGAGCCATTTATCATTCCAAAGCGATATAGACTTACCATCTCCCAATCTCCATTGAACACAAGACTCGACGGCCTTCATGCTTCGGGCCACTCTTTTCCAAATATGTGAATCGCCTCCTTTGATCCTATAGTTGAAAATGTCGGCATCTTTAAGGTACTATTTCCGGAAAGTAGCTCCCCAAAGAGCATTATCCCCTTTAAACGTTCTCCAACCCACCTTGGCAACTAACGAAATGTTAGTTTTCCTCGTATGTCTAATTCCCAGGCCTCCACACTCTTTATTTTTTGTCACCTTATGCCAACCAACAAGATGAAGTCCCTTTTGATTAGTATCCGAGGACCAAAGGAAACTCCGATTCAATTTGTCAAGTTGGTCACATGTGGAGCTAGGTAACCAAGCGGTCTGCATAACATAGTTCGGGATGACAGAAGTAATGGAATGGATAAGGGTAGCCCTCCCCGCAAGAGATAAAAGTTTTGCCTTCCAAGCCGAGAGTCTATTCGCCACCCTATCTACCATGTCTCTGAACACCCCGGGGGAGGCTCTTCCATGAATAGGAGGAGCTCTGAGGTATCTTCCAAGATTGCAAGTTCGGCCAATATTTAAGATAGATGAGATTTCCCTTTGAAGTCTTCGTGCACCCTGTTTAGCAAAGAACACCTTCGATTTGTGGTAACTAACTTTCAAACCGGATGAGTTGCAATTTTTATCAAAACTAAAGTTAATACTTAGGGTAAAATGGATTTTTATTAAAATTAAGGTGATGACATCACTTATTTCATTACACTAACTAATGATAGGGTATATTTGTAAGGTAAAACTTACAGTAGACGGAGCTGGTAATTATTGAAATCATAGAGGAGGTTTATGTAATTTCACAAAATCTCAAGGGAGGTGTAGAACTCATGTTTGAATTCCTGTTGAGTGAATTCTTCCTAAATGTTCTCAACGGGCCTCGAAAGTGATCAAATCATACTAAAAATTTGAATACCCTTGGAAAAAAAATTATAATTATCCCCTTCCAGATTAACAGTCTAAATATGAAATGGGCAAAGTGCAGTTTTACAATCTTCAATATGTATCAACCTTTTACATTTCTATTCCCAATTTTAGTACTTACATTAATTAGTGTTATTAGTCATTCACTATTGGATTTAGAAACTTAAAAAATTCTTGCATATGGATTGGTTGAACATTAATTAAATAATCAAAGAGGTAAATCAATGCTAAATGATACTTAATGCATCTAAAGTTTATTTCTTAGGTTGTTTCAATGCAAATTCAATTTCCTAAACTGATAAAAAGTATCATCTCATATAAAATACAGTAACAATATATTACCCCCAATTCTCAATCAACTTTCCATTTCTAAAAACATGAACATATATATCCAACAGTGGTTGCTTCTCACTCGTCCAAAGTAAATTCTGAACTAATACAATCACCCAATGACCCACGTCACCAAACATACGAGATCGTATATATCAGCTCTCTTCTTCTGCAATCTTTCTATTGTAACATGAATACAAATCCGAGGTTATAGCAATCGCCAAGATCAAACCAAATCGGGTTCTATGGCCAAAACCTTCATAACAGATCAGCTGTATACAAAATGACACTTATGGAACAACTAAAAGTCGAGCGTTCCAGTCTTAGAAGAGCTAGAACAACTACCAGAAGTACCATATGAAGTTCCACTTGAACCATCGACTGGGGCTTGGTTTAGACATTCCAAAGTTAAAGATCTTCTTTTGTGCAATTTCATTGAGAATGTGGTTGCCTCTAAAATTGCAGGGACCTGATTTGAAACAATGAATGATTGTTATTCTATGAAGAAGACATTTCCTTTTTTCTTTTATGGTACAGACCAAAGGATTAATTATATTAGTTTATTGGGTAATTTACACAAATTACTCTTGAGGTATGGTTAACAACAAGACCTACTCACATTTGGGAAATTAGACAAACCATCCTAAATCATGCAACTCACTAGAGTTGCAACCCTATGACCTTAAATCCTAAATAGAGATTGATGTCATCATCAAAAATAACTTGAATTTCCGAAAAATACTCGCAATTAGCATTTTTAAATACTGTCCCGATTCCATGGACTGAAATACCTACGTACCATACTTAATACAAACTTTAGGGAGTAATTGCTCTAAGTTATATGCAAAGATGTCTTCGTAAGTAATTGATATTGGAGGGATCTAAAAGTAATAAAAGTTCAATTTTTTTTTCTTTTTTTTTTGTGTTCTTTTTTTTTTTTTCCTAAACAAGAATGCATGTCTTTATGTACTTTTAGCTAAACCATTAGGTCTTTTTAACAGTATGGTTGTAAACATAATGAGTTGCGTACCCCAGAGGTAGTTCTTGTAAATTCCTAACATGAGGGGGTTTCGCAGTAAATTGACCATACCTCAAAGGTAGTTTGAGTAATTTACTCTATATTCTCAAATCTAAAAGAAGCATGTCATTTTAAAGAAGAAGTAAGATCAGAGGAAACATTTAGTACCTGTGTATTAATACGTGCGACTTTGTGCATACTAAGAAGGCCAACCATATCCTGATATCCTGTAAGAAGCTTAGCTAGTTCCTTGTCTTCATCTGATTGAAGAATCCAATTATGAATTAGTTTCCTTGGAAGTACGACGTTGAATCCATTTGCACAAAAATCAGAAAAGAAAAATACACACACCTGGAATGGCTTTGACAGAAACCAAGGTGTCAGCTAAATGTTGTAGCCTTTTCGAGAAGGCTGGTGAAACAAGAGAAGGGGGAAAGGTAATAATGGCTACTGAGTTCGACAATCGTACGAGACTTTTGAGAGATCTGACAAAAGAAAGCATGTCCCATTCCTACAACAAAAATATGAAGTTCCTTTACTAATAGATGATAATCAAGTTTAGCAAGAATAAGTTAGAAAAGCATCAAATAAGGCATATCATGCAAATAACATAGGTTGTTCTATTGGGTATTCACCAACATTTTAAATTTAAAATGACATTGATACTCACCTTGTCGGAAAATTCACATTGCGGTGAACATAGTGATTGAATAGCTATACGACCACCTATAACGTTTCCATCAGTACTGAAAACATAGCAAATCAAGATACAAATATGTGAACAGACTAATCCTAAGGAAGCTCAAAAGAATAGTGTAACTGAACCAAATAGGAATTGCAATATGAAATTACACATTCAAGGAGGTAAGGATTATCTTATTCCAAACAGTCAAAAAAGAATTAATTCGAGGTAACAAACCAGAATTAGGATAACATGACTGCTCAAGATGCCCTCTGAAATAGCTCATGGATAATCAGTGAACCTCTCACGTAGAGCTTCTTTTCTTTTAAGAATATTATAAGCCTCGTAAAAAAATGCTACCAAAATTTTATAGGAATTTTAACTGAACATACATGGTTAAAATATAGTTATCAGTTAATATTCTGCAGCTTCATCATTGATATTAAATTTAACACGGTTTCGAGAAACTCGGTTAAACCCATTCCAAATGAAGTATGGTCATAGGTTTCTCGAAACTCGGGTTTCAAATTATAAATTCTAATCTAATAAATCTCAAACCTATAAAAGACATCGATTTGACACCTACTTTTTCTCTGTAAAAACATTGATTTGACACCTACCACCTACTTTTCTCCTCTAACCCCAACATTCAAACTTAATCCAAACCACATCTCAACTTTTTGAAACCACAAAACCCAATATCCAAACCCAATCCAAATGGTGTTTCAAAGATTTCACTGAAACCATCCAAACCATATTTTTGAAAGCAAAATCGATCCATATAAACCTATTAGTTCCTTGCTTCTTCTTTGTTCATGATAATTACGCGTGGTTAGAAAAGTGAAAATAAAAAATAGAAATAGAAAGAAACATGGATAGGAGAAAGGATGAAAGCCGTGAAATATATCACAGCAACTAGTTTTCAGTTTTAAGAAAAGTGAAAAGTTCTGAACAATCTTAACCTTCCCTTCATTACATGGACCCAATATTGTGACACAATATCAAGATAGAAGTACCATAGTTGCCCAAAACAATAACCACGCTGGCATACTACAAGTTGATAAAGCATAATAGAAATTCAAATCCCTTTGATTTATGAAAAATGCCAACCCGAACTCAACTTAAATATGCTGTTGACTAGATAGTGAGTTATTAAAATTTATTTTGTGAGGTGTCCTATTTTGTCATTTTACAATTTTACGACAGGTTTGTTCTTGGCATTTATTGTCCCATGATACAAGAGAAAGATAACCACCACTTAATTGAATCCATGGACAGTCACAGATTAAAGCTAGTCAATAAAATAATTTAGTTCAGCATCAAAGGGTTACAAGAGTTAAACTCTTAGTATTGCAGCCACTCATTCAATAATTGAAAACATTGCGATGATATATTTCGAATTAGAACCGAGTATAAAATATGTCCATTGCATTAAATTCCACCCCTTGAAGCCAATGCCAAACACCATGAATTTTTTCTTCATGGGTATCCTGATTCATGAACAAATTTATTTGTCTAAAAAATAAAAGGGCAAGGGGAGTAGCGTAAAGTGATAATACCGAGGAGTTTGAGACAAGAAGCTTGAACATCGGTCATGAAATGTGGTAAGATCAGCAGAATCTTTAAGGGTAATGCAATCAATATGTTTTCCAGTAAAGAAGTGTCTCTCTAGTGGCTTACGCAAGTCAAAGTCACAGCAGTACTCTGACTTTCCATCTGCAGATACAAAAAAATGATATCATATATAGGCGCAAAAGGAGAAAAGAGCAAGGATGAGGAATCTCTGAAAATAACAAATTATAAGGTACTAATGTGATCAAGAGAAGTGGTGATGGAAAGTGTCAGACAAATGCTTCTCCTAACTTAGATTTTAAGAGTACATATAATTAGTTGTTTACATTGCATCAAATTTTACGACCTATAAATAAATGTTATGCAATTAAATATGAAGCGACTGACTCTCTTGTCAACCCTATCTCTCAGATTATATTTTAATTAGTTAATGTTGAGCAAATTAGTCTACCTTAGGGTAACTATTGGGCATGACATGGTTCTCTCTGTTTAATAGCAGATGTTTTCAGGCAGTTCATTTTGGTTACAATTTAGTTTACTTTTACATAATTATTCAAATGAACCCACCTTTAAGAAGAAATACAATTAACGTAAAAAGACCAGATGAGATGGAGAAAAAAAATACGACATAAAAAAATGATGGAAATGACGAGGAGAAGGAGGATCACAACAATGAAAATGAGACAAGAGCAGAAAAAGAGAAATTAAAATAGAAAATAAAATGAAGACATCAACCTCTCTGAGAATCTGAATTTTGTTCTCCAAAATACTTCTTATACTGCCAAGCAATTCTCAATCCCTTCTCCTGTAACTCAGACAAAACAAGAACTTTTCTTTTCAAAGGTCGCCAACATCCAAGTTAAAGAACATTACTTTAACTCACATTTATAGGTAGAGAATAAGGAAGAGAATTGGGACCTGTTCTGACTCATGGGCTCGAGACTTATCATCCTTAGAGACCATTACACTTGGCAGCGTGCCAAGAAACCCTCTCGGATCTTTTGCAGGACTAGCATATATAAGAGGTTGGTGGTGAACTAGCCCTTGAGACATAAAATTTCTCAATAACAGCATATGATGTGGTGCCTCGGGATCTTCCATAACCATTACTAGACTTCCCAATGTAAACCCACCTCCCAAAATCTCTATTACATACAAAATCATACATAGTATACATCAAAAGAATTCAATGTAAATTAACATGTGAAAGTTCAGGGAAATTACTGTCAAGGTCTTGTATGCCGGATGAAAGAAACATAGTTCCATTGGGGCCATGCTTAAGCCCAGGAACTGCGTTGGATGCCACAGATGTACTTCTGGAAAAACTACTACTTCGAGGCCTAATTGCAGCCATATGTATGTAGATTTTCACTCTACATCAATAACAAAACAAGAAAGAATAACTGAAAATCAACTATAACAAAGATTATTATGATAAAACATACATACGCATTTCGTCGAACATGTGTTGTGCAATCAAGAAATACCTTATTGTTTTATTCGAAAGGATTCCGGAAATGCTTTCTGCGCGCGTAGGCCGACTGATTTATGTGAAATTACTGCACAGCTTACGGTTATAGTTATGGAGGGTAAATAAATATTTGAAAAAATGAATTTAGACGACAACAAAAACCTCGTACCTGTAAATAACTATAAATAGGGATTTTGTTCCGAGAGATGGCCAAAATATATATGGGATGGGCTATGCCAAACATATAAATGGGTCATAAGGTTTTCTATTTCTTATCTAATAACTCCTTATGTCCAAATAAGTTTTTATACTCTTTTTTTTTTTTAAATTATTCGTTGAAAATTCATAATGTCATTTAGCATAATTAATTTTTTTATAATATTCATTAAATATTCGAGACCCACTAATGTGAGTATTTCTTTAATTAGTTTAATACTAGTATTGATAGTTGATTTGTCTTAAAAATCTGATAGTAATTAAATGAATTTAAGTAGATATTTTCTGATATAGTAATTGTTGTGATTATGTAATCATCGTTCCAATAAAAAAAAATTAAAATGAATCAACTTGAGTCGAATAATACATCGTTCATATTTGTTTGATCGGTTTTGCTATCGAGTTTGATACAACGATTGAATTTGACTTCATTGATAAACAAAGGTCAGACACGAGCTCCAACAAACTATAGTTGAGCATAACATAAATCGAGCTAGGTCAATAGCTTTATATTTTATATGAATTTATTTCAAGTCGAACTCAAAATTTATTCAGAACTATCAAACTAAAAGATAAATATTTTTGAAGTTTAACTTGGTATGCACGATGAACTTGAGCTCAAAAAGCTTTAATTGAACAAATTTACACGATGAATATCTATTATAATTGGCTTATTTTCGACTCTATATATAGTACGATGTAATCCAATTTTTATTTTATTTTATTTTATATAACTTAAACATATTAAGCAAAAGACGAGTTGTAATTTAGAGCGGAATAACCCCCACCAACACTAAAAGTAAAGAGGCAAAGGAATTTGGGCAGAGTGTATACAGTCCAATTAGAGGCAAAAAGCCCACGAGACCATATTTCGAGAGGCCCAATTAGCATTCTAGTACTAAATATACTATGTAGTCATAGATCATGAATTCAAATTGTATAAGAACATCTACTTGAATGGTTTATCAGTGGATTAAATTAATTAATCTTAATTAGTTTAGTTTGACCTTGATTCAATTGCTTAAGATCATATCACAAAATAATTAATTTCAAGCTTCATAATCAATCCTTGATCGCTAATATGACTACCAATATATATTGTATCTGCCTATATCAAGTAGTTGAGCTGAGCAAATACGCAATAATACTTAATTATTTATACTTATAAAATACTTATATGTTTAAGAAGTTATTGACGTGGAAAAAATGAATTTAGCTAATCTGATTTGATCCGTCCATAATAATCAAGAGCTCCGGCTCCAAATAAACCGGTTTTGTCTACAAAACAAGCCTCGATTTAAGGCTAGACCGAGGGCGATTCCGGTGAAACCATGCAAACTTTGATACAATGCTAAGAAATGGTTTCTTGAACTTAAGAGCAAATAGGAGAAAGAAATGTGGGAATGCCCAAGTGTTTATAATGTATACTTGGAATATAATTAAGACATCTCTTATATATATAGGAGAGGTCGAATTTGATAGACTTTCAACTTTCAACTTTCAACCCTAATATAATGTGATAGATGTGCAAGTGCACCTTAGTAGTCGTGCTTCTCTACTTAGCTATAGTACACCGTTGGTACATTGACAAACAACAACTTTGATATTATTCTGATTTTGTTGTGTATAATCTAATATCATTGTGTTTGCAGAGAAACGACAATAACACTGTTGTATCACTTTTTCACATAATCAGCGAATATGATCTTATCATTGTCGGAGGAGGCCGATCGAGATTCCCTTTAAACGACCTACTCTAATGGAGGTCGTGATCTATTAAATAAACCTCTCGCAGGGCTCCTTGTCTAGCGACCCTATGATTTTCATAAAGGGAATTGAGTAACTGGACCCTGCTTGGATAGGATTTGGTTGAAGTTTAATTGATTTTGATTTCAATACTCCTTTTTTTTTTTTTAAGAATACATTAATCATCAACAATTACATCATAAATCATTTTAATAACTGCACAAGTAAAAAGAATTGCAAATAATAAACCACCAAATACTAGTATTAAATTAAAGAAAAATTCATATTAGTGGGAGTTAAACTCATGACCTCTTGGTCTTGAGGTCTCAACTTTGCCAGTGATTACCACTAGGATACGGCATTATTGGCTCCTCATCGGTTACTAATAAACATGTAAACATTTTGAATTTGAAATATGTGTGGTACTTAATTAATTTGAACTTTTGAACTAGGAAATTAGGAATTTTCATCAATCACATTACTAATAATTCATGTATGTTTCCGACCTTTTTGAAGTATTTTTTGGGTTGGTCCCAAATTTCCGTCGATCACATTAATTTATTTGATACAAACATATGTAATGTATTAATATACAAAAATATTTATAATAATTTAATATAATCGAGTAGCTAGATCGACAAGATTACTAAATAAAATGGAGTTGTTGGTACGGAATTAAACACGAAAGAAAGAATAGAAGGAAAAGAAACAAGAGAGAAGATCGACTAAAGACCCGTGCCGTAATATGGTTATCATTCACGGGTATTCCACCCTCACCTCTCACGAGATAAAAAATATATAGATGCAGTTTTCTTGCACTTAATTTACGGACCCAACACGTTTAATATCCGCCCTATTTCTTCCAGTCCCAGAATCTCTGTTGGATATTATACATAGAATGCATGAAGAATCATAAGCTCGTAATCATTAAAATCATTTAGCTAGGTTGAATGAAGTTAATTTGCCCAATGCCTGGTATTTGGGTGGGGTGGGGTGGGGTGGGGTGGGGTGGCGAGGGGGTGTTACGTGGTGGGTGGGGAGGGATTGTTTTTTTTATAAATTATATTTATTAATAATATATATTTTATTATTTTAATAAATATTAAATATATTAATACTATTATATAATTTTTAGATTTTAAAAAATATTTTTTTTAATTCTTTTGTCGGTTTATATTAAAATATATATAAAATAAAATTAGTTAATAAATATGTAAATATACTAAGTAAAATCTCAAAATTTGTCCGCACGTGTATTATTCGAGCCAATTTTGAATTTGGGCAACAATGTGGACTAAAATCGTCAGTAAATTTGAAGATGGGGGTTATTTTGCCAACATGAAATGTTATGGTGTATAATTGTCCTCCAAATTGGTTCGCACATATCTTATTCGAGCCAATTTTGAAATTGGACAACAATGTGGACTATAATCAGCAATACATTTAAAGATGTGGAGTTATTTTGCCAACATGAAATGTTATGGGGTTGAATGTCAATCAACATAAGTAATGTCATCAATTTCCGATTTCTTAAATTTTGGTACCAAGTATGTCGGCCTCAATTTTTATTTTACCACACAAGTGATAATCGACATATAATTTGATACAAGAAGTGCAATTCTCGCCATAGCTAGGTGATTGGACATGGATATCACAAATCCTATACATATATATGAGAAAAAGAAAAAGAAATTGGAAAGAAAATATGTATCTGACAAGAAGACAATGCATAGAGGTGGAATTTAAATGAATTGGGCCGAGTTGAATATATTTTGGGTTTATATGGGTTTTGAAACCCTAATGTCAGTTTTAATTAACTTTAACTAATTCACTGAGTGGGTTTTATTCATTGATTTTGTGTAAGGTAATTAAAATTGGAATGTATAGAACTAAACGAGGAGAGTAATTTCAATTATTTGTTCAAAACCATAAGTGGACATATGAAATGAAAATTCTTTCCGAATAGATGAATTATATTTATAAGTAGATGGATACGTATGCAGGAGAATACAAAATAATAGGAGGGAAAACCACTTTTGATACCAAACTTTATTCCAAAAAACACATTTGGTACCAAGCTTTTTCAAAAAACATATTTCATACCATGATTTACAAAATCTTGACACATTTAGTTTTGCCGTCAATTTTCGGACGAAATTCAGCACGTGCCGCTCATGTGCCCGTTAAATTGACAATGGGATGGAGAATATGCACGGGTTTTAAAGACCCACACATGAACGACACGTGCTAAATTTCGTCTGAAAATTGACGGCAAAACTAAATGTGTCAAGATTGTGTGAATCATGGTATGTAATGTGTTTTTTGAAAAAGCTTGGTACCAAATGTGTTTTTTGGACTAAAGTTTGGTATCAAAAGTGTTTTTCCCTCAAAATAATAGTATTACTTTTGGAAGTTATTTTATTTTCTTAAAGATTCTTATTTTCCTATCAATTACATAATCCTATATAATGAATTAAAAATTGAGGAAAACACTTTTGATGCCAAACTTTAGTCCAAAAAATACATTTGATATCAAGTTTTTTGAAAAAACACATTTCATACCATGATTCACACCATTTTGATATATTTAGTTTTGTCGTCTTTCTGACGAAATTCAACATGTGTTGTTCACGTGCCCATTAAGTTGACAATACGATGGAAAACATGCACATTTAATGACCCACCATTGTTAACTTAACTGGCATGTGCTGAATTCCATCTAAAAATTGATCAGAAAAACTAAATGTGTCAAGAGGGTGTGAATCCTAGTATGAAATGTGTTTTTTCGAAAAATTTGGTATCAAATGTGTTTTCTGGACTAAAGTTTAGTATCAAAAGTATTTTTTCCTCATATAAAATTTCATTATAGATTATTGAATGTAATTTTTTTTAAGTAGACGAGATATGTTTCTCTAAAGTTCATAGATACATATTTCTTGTGTTTTTTCTTGTAATTTATTTGATCACCTTGCCTACAAAATAATCGTTATTATGTTCGAGTTAGTCTTATAAGGTAAATTTAGTCTTACATGTAGGACATTTAGTCTAAACACTCCTTATTCACGTGTTGGTGAAAGAAGACCAACACCTGACATATCAACCTTACGAATTGTGACATGTAGGCCCAACCCATGAATAATGATAATCCAGACCTTTGTTATAATGACAACCCTGAGTGTGGGGTGCAATGGTGGGGGGCGAGGGGTATGTTTTTTCAATATTTCAAAAAAAATAGAATTTTTTTTTTTTATAACATCAATAGCACTGTCAAAAATTAACTATCATAAGATGGTAATTGTAATGAATTTTAATATCTCAAAGGTAGTTTGAGTAATTTTCTAAACTTGAAGGATGCATGAACAGTGTAATTACACGTAACATGAAGGGTAGTTTGAGTAATTTAAAAAAATAGAAAAATCATATCAAGGATATTTCCAAAATAAAAATTTATTTTCTTATAACATCATCATGTGCTGTCAGATACGCATCATCGTACTTAAAGGGTAAACTGTAATAAATTTAATACATTTAGAATAGTTTGTGTATTTTTTTAAACATAATAAATGATTTGTGTAATTACACTATACCTCGGGAATAATTTATGTAATTCTCCGAAGAATATTTTGTTGTCACTTACATTTTCAAAAACCACTATTGTTACGCGCGTAACTAAATTTATTTTATTTAACACATGTAACTAGTTATAGCTTTCACTCTCCTTCGATACTTTTGTCACATGGCTACCGATATTCCAGGACAATTTAAAACAACCTTAATATCAAATATATATATATGCTCAAATTCAATAACATGTAGAATATAATACCCCTTTGTTCCATTTATTTTGCTCAATTTGCTATAGTATTCGGTTAAATTTTTCAATTTTTTAAGTGACTTATCATATTAAATTATTCACATTTGTGGTGTATTAAACCTTTTAAATATTAATACATATGGTATCATATGATATTATCAACTTATTAGTGAAATATATTAATGTAATTATTAATTATAATTTTTATAAATTTAGTCAAATTGACCAGTTGACCGTACAAAGGGAACAAAATAAATTGGTTGGAGGGAATAATATTTTTTTTCTCAATATATCTCAATGTACAATTTTTCGATCTACAACAATAAGAATGTCAATGATGTTTAATTTACAGGAAGATTAATTTATTTTCTTAAGGATTGAGAATAAATTAATTAATTTAGTGGGGTCAAAATCAAATTGTGAATAAATAGTGTAAAGAGACGTTACATAAGAAGGAAGAGACAAAGCTGCATGTATCCAACACTCCCACATCGGTTGTCGCCCCTAACCTTAGCTACTGCTTCTGCTTCTTCTGCGCTTCTGCTTCTGCTTCTGCTGCTCCCTCTAATTATTAATTTCACTTCTTTATACACTCGTACTATATTCTAGCTATCACATCACTTAAATAGCAGGCCTGAGCCTGACATTTTCTTATTCGAAGTTACCCATCTCCCCATTCTTCCAAATTCCAATACCCCGGGGAAAAACATTACTAGAAATTATGGATCGGAGTAATATATATATATTTGGGGATTAGTACAATTATGAATGTACAATTTGTTAATTTAATTCAAACAAAATCTAGTTTCCCCTGTACTATTTTACTTTTCAAGCATGGGTTCCTTTTTTAGCTCACTTTTTTTTTTTCCATAAAACCTCGAGTTAATTATTTCATGATAAAGTATTATGGCCTTGTTAATTTAAATGTATTTTCCCCCGCGTTCGCTTGATTTG
Source organism: Penstemon davidsonii (assembly GCA_034814905.1). NCBI lineage: Eukaryota > Viridiplantae > Streptophyta > Magnoliopsida > Lamiales > Plantaginaceae > Penstemon > Penstemon davidsonii. Next base: position 14,037,364 of record JAYDYQ010002686.1, read on the forward strand.
AATTTAAAAATAAATTGTTCGTATCTTGAAAATTTTCACGAAATTAGTGTGAACATTTGAAACAATGATTCGAAAATATTTGTGTACTCCCTCTGTTCCTGAATTTTCACTACTATTTCATTTTTAGAAGTTCCAAAATAACACCTCATTTCTATAAATGATTGAATTATTTTTCTAAAAAATATCCTCTCACATAAAGTAATGATTTGACAGCAATGACTTTCAACCACTTCTTTTAAAGACATTTATGTAAAAACGCCTAAAAATTCCACATTTTTAACTTTTACCTAGAACTAGTGTCAAAAATAAAAGGATAGAAAAAAAAGGGGATAGAGGTAGTACAAAAAAAAATGTGACTTAGAAATGGGTCCAATAAAATTTTGAAACGCATGAACTAAAATAAATTCAAACTAGAACCATATATCTAAGTTACATGTTGTTGTTATACTAATGTAATCATTAACAGTTGTATAAGTGAGTCCCCACAAAAGTTAAATTTAAAAATAATCAGTTAAATTTTGATTTAAAAATTGTCATGATGTTATTAGTAACACATGAATTACCATGCATGGTCCTGACTTCTGAATATGCATCAACAGAAAGCTTCCATATCTACTTGTTTTCATTTGATTGTGGGCCTTTGTTTGGAAGTATAGTGTGACTCACATTTTATTTGTTCTTCTCTTTTCTTTCTCGTTTCCCCTTTGCCTTCATTTTCATTTACCCCTACTATATATATATTTACCTTCCATCTGCAGGTACATGATGTGGAAGATCGATCTCGATCTCTCCATTTTGCTATTGGATGATTTCCTTTATTTTCCCACTTTCATACTAAAACCTCAATTTTATTTTTATTTTTTGAGATGATGAATAATCGTTACATCAACCATTTAATGAAATCGAATCTATTATATTGGTATCAAAGTAAACTAATTATAAATACTAGTATTAAACTAAAGTAAATACCCACATTAGTGGGAGTTAAACACATTACGAAATGGATATTATGAAAAATAGTATTATAAAAATTATTATCTTTTGTCATAGGAAAAAAATAAAAAAAAACATGATCACGCAAACGATGCATCAAATAATCCCTCCAAACATGCACACACACAGATCGAACTATATTATAATATTATTAGGTAACGCTAATAGGAAAATAACCATTTAGTATGTATGTACAAATATATTTGTTTTGTGACATATTACAAGAGGTAATTTATTTTGGTAATTTCCTAAGGTTATCAAAGTATTAGATATGACTGATCTCATTTGATGCGTGTCAGGCATATTATGTGGTAATCTCACCCAACAAGAATTTGAAACCGAGTTTGTCACATTGTACATACTAGTATCTTTCGCTAGAATCACCCATTCCATCATTTATGTTTTGTGAATAATTTAGGGAAGGTTGAAACTAGGGATGTCATGGGTCGGATTCTGGTCGGATCAGGCTCGTCCAGATCCGACTCCATTTATATCGGATTGGATATTGTCGGATTCAGATCTTGTTCGGATTGTGCTCGGATCTAGATTTTTTAATCCAATTGATCTTGGTCAGTTTTGGCCCGATATCGAATCTTTTTCGGATCCAATAAAATTTCATTTAAAATTTTACACTAATATATTTTCCCTAAAATAAGTTTATTAACTTTACAATTTTAATTAATTTTAGCTCACATGTTTAAACATCCTTTACTGATATTCATATTTTTAGATGAAAATATTGGTATAAAGTAATTTATAAACGAGTTATAGAATACTATCTTCTTAAATTGACAATGAAATATTATTATTGGTACTTACTTTTATAAATTATTATATATATATCATTCTTTTTATTTTTTATTGGATATGAATCTTTAACGGATCGGATCGACTTAAATCCGTATTCGTTCCATGTGTTTCGGATCACGGATCTTTATAATTGGATCATGTCCATCGAATCTCTAATCGGACAATTATTCTAATAAATCGGACCGGAACCTTGTAGCTCGAATTAAAGTTTATATATCCACACACGAGAAATAGCAAAAATCATCATTTAACTAAGACTCACTGGCAAGATAGTTAAACTTTTAAGAATTGGATTGTCAATTAAGCCCTGTAACTTAATTAATTTGACAGTTTTAGACTTTTAGTCATATTTCAGCTCCAAATTCTTGATTTTCTCAAATTGAGTTGTGTGTCGGTCATGTGACTCAATTAATTGGAAAATGATATGATTAACCGTCACTTTGCACCACACATATATATATATATCATTTCAACACTTTCCACCCTGAAATTCAAACACTTTGCACTCTCGAATTGCATATTCTTTAACAAATGCAAAATGCCCATTGTCTTATCAAGAATACACAATTCGAGAGTGTAAAGTGCCAAACTTTCAATTTCAGGGCGCAAAATGTCAAATTAATTTAGGTACAAACTTTTTATCAGCGAGCCTTAATCACAGATGATTTTGCAATTTTCCTCTAATTATTGAGTCACATGGCCTATACATGATTCAACTTGACAAAATAAAAAATAAAAAAAAATCAAGATGTAATAAGCAGACTGAAACGATCAAATTAATTTAGTTACATAACTTAATTGTCAGTCTAAATTTTAAAATGACTTTTTTGTCAACTAACCCTAAATACAGAATGATTTTTGCAATTTTCCCTATATACATACACACACCTAGACACCCCTCTCTCTCTCATATATATATACACAAAACTTCATTTATTCCATCATCACATCCAACCTCTTCCAGAAATAGCTTCAACTATTTTTCCTTGTTGATGAAGGTCACAGGAACCCATCAACATCCTCTCAAATATACCCATCAACCCTTGCATGAATTCAATTAATTTCCAATGAATCTTTCCCCCCTCCAAAAGGAAACTCATCAACAAACTCACTAATTTCCTCTCTTCCTTCACCTGAAAATACATCTCTTTCCCTATATCTATCAATTCTTCATCTCTTCTCCACTCAAAAAACTAGGGTTTAGTTTCTCACATGATCATCATGTCACCTGACAACAACAGCAACAACAACAACCTAGTGGGGTCCGCAAAAGACGAAAAGGCTCGATCCACCACCGGTCGGAAAACCAATTCCGCGGCGAACAAGTCTAATCATGATCATCAGGAATTACCAACAGTACCCCTCAAGTGCCCAAGATGTGATTCCCCAAACACGAAATTTTGTTACTACAACAATTACAGCCTGACACAGCCAAGGCACTTCTGCAAGACTTGTAGAAGGTACTGGACGAGGAACGGCGCCTTACGCAACGTGCCCATAGGCGGTGGATGCCGTAAAAACAAGAAACTTATCAATAAGTCTTCTTCCGCTACTTCTTCTTCATCGAGAAATATTATTAACTCAAAGGATAATTCCGGTAATATTACTACTGGGTTGAAATTCTTTGAGGGTATTTCCCCTGCAATGGATTTTCAACTTGGAGGACTAAATAGTAATTTTATCAACTCTCCTCCAAATAACTTCAACCAATTTGTCTCATCTTTTGGGGATCATCATCATATGCAAACAACAACTTCTGCTGCTGGTGTTAATTTCAATCCTGTAATGGGATTTCATCAAGAAATGGGATCTTTAAATGTTAACAGCACAATTGCATCTACAATTGAGTCTTTGAGTTCAATGAATCAGGATTTGCACTGGAAATTGCAGCAACAGAGATTGTCAAATATGTTTTTTGTTGGGGAAAATATTAATCATCATCAGAAACATAACGGAATTAGTATTAGTACTAGTACTAGTTCTGTTCTACCTGCTGATAATGGGGGGCCAAAACCCCTTCAGCCGATTTTGTTTCAGAATTTGGAGAATATTTCAAATAAAGATCATGATCATGAATCTTGTGGAAAAGAAATTGGAAGTTCTGGAAATGGGAACAATTTGTGTACGGAGTGGTATTTTGATAATTCATATGCATCCGTGAACCCTACACCGGAAACTAGTAGCAGCAATAATAATAATAATAATATTAATAATAATTTAAATGATATTAATAATAATAATAATAATAATACAAGCAGCAGCTGGAGTACTGGAATTCAAGCATGGAATGATTTGACAAACTACACTCAACTGCCATAAGAGTAAGTTTTTATAAATTTCATTCGCTTTAAATATTATTAGTGATTAAGTTTATTTTCTAATCTTTGTTAAGTTTTTTTTTTTTTTTTTGGGTGCAGGTTAGATGAAGGTGCAAAAAATTAAGGGTTCCAGAAGAGATCTATATTAAGTTAAGAAATGTTGTTTTATTTAATTTAAGTGTATGGCAAAATACAATTTTATATATATTTTTTTATTTTGTGGTTATATATGTAGTTTGTGATGAATATCTTTTTTCTTGTCCATTGTAAAGTAAATCCAAATTCTTCTATTCTATTATCTCTCTATGATGTTTTTGGGATTGGTGATGTATAATATGGACCGTTATTGAATGGATTAATAGGATTAGTTATTAATGACATGCATTCATATATCGATGTTTGATTTGTTTGGAATGGTGTCAGTACATGTTCAGAACTCTCTTATTCACTACTTGAATATAATGTCACTCTTTACTACTTCAATATAATGTCTCTCTTTAATCCTCCTTTCCGGTAGAAATAAAAAGTGAGAATTTTAAAATATAAACAAATTGTTGAAGTGCAGAGTAAAAAGTGTGAATGTATAACATTGTTCACCCCTTAAATTTTAAGAGGCCTGAATTTAAGAATTATGTTAGAGATGGCCTCAGGAGGTACTGATCCAGTCTCGGAATTTCATCAGCTACGGTACTGAAAATATAATGTATAGATAGATAGACTAGCAGTATATATATATGTAGAGTTAATAGCAATTTACCCCTTATGATATTCATAATGTTCAATGTACCTCCTTATGATTTGAAAAACAACATTTTATCTTCCTATAATCTTGATAAATTTTCACATCGCATTTCTGACATTTTTCAATGTGACACGTTACCCGCCTGTGTTATGATAATGTGGCAGTTTATCCCCCTGTGTTATGATAAATGGGGCAATTTATCCCTCAGTATTATAATATATGTGGCAATTTACCCCCTATATTTCAAAACACTTTTCATGCCCACTCTCAATTTAGGCAAGTGGGTTACACTCTCCGATTGAATGATGTAAATTACTTCTTTAAATTTTTCACAGGGGTAAAATGTTTCTTTTCAAATGGAGGGTAAATTGAAGCGCAATTTGATATTAACTCTATATATATATATATATATATGTATGGGTGTTTATGATATATATAGGTGCAACTGCAACACAACACAACACAGAACTGATGAGAACAGAAGCTGATATTGTATACAGCCACTGCACTAGAAAAGTACTTATGGTCCTGATTACACACACACACACACACACACACAGTGCAGAGTGAATTGTTGGTGTCTGATAAAGGGGTGACTTGAAAGTGGGATTCTGAATGGAAGACTGTCAACGTTTGAATGAATTAGTAATTAATAGAAGTGTGCAAAGAGAGATAGAGGCAAAATGTGGGAAAGGGTTTCGTCCTTTGGTTTTGCAATAATTTAATTAATGTACATTTTTTTAAGCTTTTATGGGTTTTGGGAAGTGAGCCCCTCTCCTCAATGTTGCATGCAAATTTGAAGTTTTTTTTGTTGCCATTTACATTTGGACATCACAAGATTTTATACTTATTTAGATTAAATTTTGTTTTAAGGTTTGAGACTTGAGAATCTAAGATGTTAAGAACTAAATAAAAGATTCTATTTTTCAAAAGAATGTGCGTTTGTCTAACGTCATGTTACGTCTAACTATGACGGTGTCATTGAACCATTTACACCGGTACAAGTGACAGTTTAGCAATGGCACTTTTATATATGACGATAGTTTACAAAACGACGATATATATAACGATCTTAAATATCACTATCTTAAATTAGAAATAGTGTTATAAATTGTCACAATTGATAATTGATAATAAGAAAATGTGACTTACCCATATCATGATTGACATTTATAATATGTGATATATTTATAGCTATAATAATTTTTGTAGCATTGTTTTCAAATTTCATTAGGTTTGGTACTACAAAAGACCATTTTCGCTTTGTATTAAGTTCTCTAAAAACAATAACGTCAAAATTGATTTTTAATTTCACAAGAATGAATATTCCTGACTTTTGATCTCGTACTTTATAAAAATATACTTTTGATGATCATATTCTAAAGTATTTTGCATTTTTGGTCCAATAGAAACAATCTCTTTTGTATACATTTTGCCCCAAACTTGATAGAAATGATGGAAAATAACAAAATATGCAAGATGAAAAATTGCTATTTTGAAAATATTGGACTATAAGTTCTTACTATCTAGTTATGTAGGATTAAAAATATAACTTTCTCTTTATTTCAAAATTCTATCTTGTAGAAAAAAAATCTACAAGATCTTATGAACAAATCAATCATAAATATATTTGATTACAATAATTTAAACTCATCATTTTTATTAATTAAATTGAATATTAGTCATTAATTTGTGCTATTTTGTGACATGACAATTTATTTATGAAATTAACTAGACACGTACAATGTACGTGCACTTTTCTAGTTTTTGAAAATATTGGACTATGAGTTCTTGAGTATCTAGTTAGGTAGGATTAAAAATGTAACTTTCTCTTTATTTCTAAATTCTATCTTTATCATCCTATAAAAGGAAAAATAATCAAAATGAACTTATATAGAAAACAAAAAGTTCACATATCAAAATCTTTTCTTTTATACCTTTCAAGAATATACATAAGTTAACTTTTTTCATTCAGTTGCTTTTCTCCTTTAGGTTGGTAAGAACCTTTTTTTTTTCTTTTCAAAAAATAATTACAAAATAAAAGATTTTGTTGTAAATTATTTGTTATATTTCTTAAGTTTAGTGATTATATGTGAAGAGATTGATGAACAATGATAATAATAACTGTAAAGAGAGATATGAGAATACAGAGAAAATAAACGTGTAGAGAATTGAGAGATATGATTTGGGGAGGGGAGATATCTTATTAATAACCAAGTTTGTTATATAGAGAAGTTACAAATCTCACAATATCTGGGACGTGGAATAATGAATAACTATTACAAAATAGGCCCCTAAACTATATTAATACTTAATAGGAATACCCACTAATATATACTATTTACAACAGATTTAGTATTTTTAAATTTCCATTTCTTTTTCCAATAATATAACATTTGTGATTTGTTATAAGATTTGGTGGGTGAAGGAAGAAGACAGAGGAGTGTGGCGTGAATAACGTGATAGACTACCTGCATATATGCACAAGGAGAGACCCTTCCATTTGCATCTAAATTGCCTTAGTCATTTCAACTGTCAGTTTACAACCTGCAAGAATTTCATGAACCATCACAACTATACAAAGCATGATTCCATATGATGTGAGGTTACCATTTTCGCGTCAATCAAGGGCAAATTGGTAATTGACTGATAATTAAAGGGTGATGATTACTCATTTAGTTATAACGTATAACCAGTGTTTTAAAACTGGACCGAACTGTCCGGTTCGACTAGTTCAACAGATAATCGGTTGCCAATTCAGTTCAATCAACTCTCCAAAATTAGCTTTGTATTTTACCAGTTCAGACCTGAAAAATCGATGAATCAGTAAACCGGTTGAACCAATGATTCACTTATTAAAAAAAAAAAGGTTTACGTAAAATATTTTATATAATAAGTTATAGAAATATATTTGAGCATCAATTTCAGTAAAAAAAACTCATTTTTTCCCCAACTTCAATTTTTTTCATGTTCTTTTTTTTATCTAAAGGTTTAGGTGACAAAATTCACCAATATTATTTATTTTTCATAGGTGATTAGTAATAAAATTATTGTTTTTTATATGGTATTTATCATAGTTTGAATTATTATTTTGACATCATGTTATTATACTTGTAATTTTGTTTCTATCATTCATTCTCAACTCTAGATTTGTAGGAAAATAAATTTGTGAGATAATATTTAGTTTATGAAAATAAACTTGAAAAATTGGATAAGAATTTTTTTTTTAAATAGTTGATTACATACATTAAAATTTAAATTAAATTATTACTTCGTATAACAACGTCACATCGATCGGTTGAATCAATGACTAAAATAGTTAAACCGATCAAATCAGTAACTAGTAAGGTTATCTGTTCGATTTCCAGTTCGAATTTTAAGACATTACCTATAACACAATTATGCAGTCCATGTCCCAAAGTTTTTACTCACATTTTCTTTATGGAATGTCTTAAATTAATGAGGTCTCTCTTTTTTACAATGTTTTTTTTTTCAAAGCAACCTTATCATATCATGTAATAATTTGACGCCACTACTTATAAGAACATATATGTAAAAATATCTAAAATTTAATGGGAGCAAGAATATTTGGATGATGGGAATAATGTATTACAACTTATATGACATTAAATGGGCCACTGAATTACTCCCTCTATTTCATAATAATTGTCGTTTTAGAGGAAGAAAAAAAATTGTTTCAAAATATCTATCGCTTTAGGATTTCAATGCAATATTAATTACCTTTTTTCCAATTTTGCCCTTAATTATTACACCTAAAATTTCTATCTTATCACCTCATTGCAAATTATTAAGGGTATTTTAGGTATACTTTATATTTAGTTTCCGAAAATTCATGTTATTTATTAAGTTCTTTTAAACCAGTGCAAAATTCTAAAACGACTATTATTATGAAATAGAGGAAGTACATATCAAAGTAAATGATTTGTGAATAATATGCATTAAATACACACTGTAAGAAAATTGTGTATCACACCAATTGTACGTAGCAGATGCAATATTATTATTATTGATAATTAGTAACACATGTTTCGTGAAAACCTAATGACAAGTATTTATTGACAATTTGTTGGTTATGGAGTACTTTTGATGTATCATGACTTAATATTTTCTTACTAAAAATCAAATTTCATGTAGTACATATTCGATCTGGTATTTTGTTGAGTTTTAACGTTTTTAGAATTACTTTGATTCAAAATAATAGGCAATTCATTAATTGTTATGCGATTTAAAGTGGAAGATCTTATCTGCATATGTATTTATAATTTAAAAAAATAAAATTGGAAATTTGGTCCCTTCGACATTGGGACTCTAGGCGAGCACCTGCCTATGGGTAGGACCAGCTCCGTGTTGACTTATTATGATTTTGGGACATCGAAGTTTTCGGGCCTGTTTGTTTGGCGTTTCCCAGAATTTTTTCGTGTTTGGGAAATGCCAAACAAACATGTTTTCTATTTTCCGAAATAAATTTTTCATCCATTAATTTTCTCAAACTACTCTCTCAAAAGCCAAACAAACAACAATTTTCTTATCTCTAAACAAAACCTATACAAACTCTACTTTGATTTGACATAAAGTAACCTATCTCTTACACAATTTATCTCACATAACAAACATGATTTGACATAAAGTCTTACACATCTTACACCTACAACCCAACTCTTCCAAAAAAACCTACACCTACTTTATTTCTCAAACCACTCTCCCAAAACTCAAACAAACAACATTACGCAAATCGAAATTATTTCACAAACCTCCACTACTCTCCCAAACTACTTTCCCAAACGCCAAACAAACAGGCCCTTCGTATTTTCAGTTCATAATCTAACCAACTATAACAAGTTATATAACTATTCATTACAATTTAAGGAATATTTTAGTAATACAATAGGATAATGTTAAAGTTTTAGATATTTTTGGTGACAAACATTTAAATTTGTATTTCACAAACACAATAATGGCTAGAATTAATAATAGGAGGAAAAACACTTTTGATACAAAATTTTATTTCAAAAAACACATTTGGTACCAAGCTTTTTCAAAAAACACATTTCATACCATGATTCACAAAATCTTGACACATTTAGTTTTGCCGTCAATTTTTGGACGAAATTCAGCACGTGCCGCTCATGTGCCCGTTAAATTGACAATGGGATGGAGAACATGCACGGGTTTTAAAGACCCACACATGAACGACACGTGCTAAATTTCGTCTGAAAATTGACGGTAAAACTAAATGTGTCAAGATTGTGTGAATCATGGTATGTAATATTTTTTTAGAAAAGCTTGGTACCAAATGTGTTTTTTGGACTAAAGTTTGATATTAAAAGTGTTTTTCCCTCTTAATAATAGTCATATTGAGAATTAGTACGATGTTAAACACAACAAATTACTACTAAATCGTTACGACAATTCTATATATATATCATCAATTGTTAATATTATAACAGTTTCAAAATAATTATGGTAGGAAAAAAAAAATGTCACGTAAATATATTCATAAAAAAACTGATACTATTTGCATATTTGTGACTAATAAACAATGTTTTAGCATGTATAATTCAAATTTGTGACTAATAAACAATGTTTGGCACAAGATGCATATATTGTAACTTTCGACCCCCAGATGCGAGATTTAAGTTCGAATCCTACTGGAGACACCACACTGAGGAGGACATATACCCTTTGCACACAGTCTAATAGATCAAAAAAAAAAAAATTGTTGTTTTAGGATTTCAATTTAAAAATAATTTTTTCTACCAATATTATTCTTCTTGTTAATGCTTGTAATTAATGCTAATTAATGTTGTTGTTATTTGTATAAAAGATGTTTTGGAGTTTTTGCTTCAAAAAACGATTATTTATTATATTTCTTAATCTGTGTGCAATCCTTCAAGACAAATAAAAAAAAACGGAGGGAGTGTTTTAATTATATGCCTTTTGTGTTTGTTGTAGTCTTTCCTTGAACGAGAAAAATGCATGGATGATGGTCACCATATTTGGCCCCTTGTGTGTAACCAAAAACAAATTAGACCCACACCATTCACCACCATAACTCTATCATTTCAATTTATCCTTTAGTGCATCATACATCATGATGAATCCATAAAACACAATTTACCTTAACAAATACAACAGATTCTTGTCTTCAAATGGCCTACTAACCGTCCAATTTTTGGAATTTTTCTCATCAGCAACTGGAGTTTTATGAGGACAATGTCGGAGCTCGAACTTTTGACCATGCTTTAATAATTAATTCACCTAATATATATCAGATGGTGATCGATAAATGAAACTAATCAACATGTAATTGGTTTAGTGGAATTGACTAGTCACTAGAAAGTATGAACCCAGGTTCGAATTTCTATTGGGAGAGCAGATGGTGATCGATAAATGAAACTAACCAACATGTAATTGGTTCAGTGGAATTGACTAGTCACTAGAAAGTATGAACCCATGTTTGAATTTCTATTGGGAGAGCAGATGGTGATCGATAAATGAAACTAACCAACATGTAATTGGTTTAGTGGAATGGACTTGTCACATGAAAATATGAACTCAGGTTCAAATTTCTATTGGGAGAGGTTCCCAGATAATATATCTGACGTGCCTCGAAAGTTATAAAAAGCCTTGGTAAACCAGAAAAAAATGAAACTAGATCAAAGTAAGATCCAAACCAACACCAAAGGGGCCCAAAGAAGTGGTCCGAGATTAAACCACGAAAGAATCCCTGAAATAGATCAATCCCAAAGTTTAAGTTCAAAGAACGACATGGTAAAGTAGTCATTTAGCGGCCTCGGACAACGTGAGAATCCAATCCATACAACCTCGTCAAGTATTCAGTCGTGAGCTACACTTAAACTGATAGGAACATGCTAATATTGATGACATTTTGGAAGGAAAAAAATGTCACAAAAAATTTATATAGTCATATATAATTTTACAAAATGTCACCTATTATAAATGTTAATGATAATATTAAGTGGCATTTCCCATTGTTGTAACATTTTATATTATTATATTTAGTTATGATATTGACGTTGAACATTTAGCTGCTTTGCTACAACTACAAGTGACGTTTTAGTAGTGACACTTTCATGTATATTAATGATATTTGTTGTCATACCTCTTGTAACGGCGTAGTTAAACGTCAAATATCACTATAATAACTAGAAGTATCACTGAAAAGTTCTATAATAATAGAAACGTGTCATTAAATAATATGATTAAAATTTACTGTGTGGCATTTTTTAAAACTTGACTATATTAATATTGGGTGACATTTTTCATATAATGCCATTAAGATTGATGTTATTAATTATGACTTTGTTGTAGTGATACTCGTAGACCAAGCGACAACAATAGAACCATGCAAGGGACTAAAGGGTGAATTTGGATGGGTTTTGGCTCGATTTCGTGGGTCTCAGTTTGAAAACATGGTTTGGGTGGTTTCGATAAAACCTTTGAGACCTCATTTGGATGAATTTTGACTGTTAGATTTTGTAGTTTGAATAAGTTGAAACCCCACTTGAATTGGGTTTGGATGTTGGGGTTTAGAGGAAAAAGTAGGTGGTAGGTGTCAAATCAATATTTTTTTTAGTGAGATTTGAGGGAAAAAGTAGGTGGTAGGTGTCAAATCAATGTTTTATAGATTTGAAGAATTTGAGTGTGAGTTTCTGAATAGGTTTTTGATGGTTTTATGGGTTTGACAAAAACTCATTTGAAAGGGTTTTGGCTCAGTCTCGCGAAACCCGCGAGACCGTGCCAAAACCCATCCACGTACACCCTAAGTGTGGAGAGGCACTACAAGCAAGTCGAGCTCTATCAAGGGGTTTTGCTGCATAAGTACCTATACTGGAACCATCTTATGGAAAATATGCTCGTCGAATGCTGGAGAAGGAACCTAGACGGGTTTGCTTAGGGCATGGGCAACCTACCCCAAAGCGATAATCCGTAAGCTGAATATAGACCACGACATGAAGCCAACAACTTTGGGGTCGAGTGTAGCATAGTGATCGAGAGTGAGGTTAACAAGCAATTGGCTGAAAGGTTCATAAAAGAATTCTAGTTCACGAATTTGTTGTGTAACATGGTGGTGGTTGCCAGAAAGTGGAGAATGTAGAACGATTTCACGGACTTAAATAAAACATGTCCAAAGGACCCCTATTCGCTCCCCTAAACAAATCTCATGGCAGAAGAAGCTAAAGATGTGCTAGTATAGGCCAGAATGTCATCAGGCAAGGTTTCAGCTGTCCTACTCCAAAAGGTGCAAGTCGCTGTAAATCCACACTAAGGTTATACACCGGACCTACGGTTCCGATGGAGTACACCAATTTTGAACTACACCAATTTATAATTTTAATTGCATTAGTTGCAACTACAGAAAGATTTAAGGAGTAAAATGCAAAAAAAAAAAAAAAAATGCACTAAGTTGTGGGTAGCGCAATTGGTATTATGCTTAAATGGAAGTTTGAAGATAACTGGGAGTGGTTATGGTTATAGGGCCCAACCCAAACATGCAAAAGCCCAAAACTATATTTGGGCCTCCAATAGCTATTTCGATCCAGGTAGCATTTCAAACCAATGTGTACAGACTAAATTACAGATTTTACAAGCATTTCAATGTGACAACTGAACATTATATCCCAATTATCAAGAAAACAGAAGACATTATAAAGCACAAAGTAGCATTACTTCATTATCTTGACCAGATTCTTTTCTTGCTATCCCTTTCTTTAATCGCCTGAACCGGATCTCTGCTCGTCTTGTTACGAACTAAGGGCCTCTGTGCCGCCGAGACCATTGGCTTACTTGTTTTCGGAACCCGGGATAAAGGTCTTGGTGGATCTGAATGCCTGCCTTTGTTGTCACTTATTGGAGTTGGTATTGTACTAATATTGTTCTCAGCTTCACTGTTTCTCGACAATCGCTTCTGTCTAACCTCGTGAAGAGACTCTCTTTCCTTCATTGGAACCGAAACTTGACTCACATGGCGGTTTATGGAAGTATTTAAACTCCTCAAAATACGGTTCTCAGCCTCATTTGTGATCTCGTCTCTAGGTGGTCGTTTGCATTCAATGGGTGTGGATCGTAATAAATTGGAAGATTCTGGAATCATGGTTGATTCCAGCTGCTTTTCTTGCTCTCTTACTTTGTCTTCAAGTTCTTTAACCTGCCATCATAATAGATACATAATATTAGCACGGGGTAGTAAGGAATTTGAAATTATTTTTTTGCTAATAAAAAAAGAACACGGTTATTTTTGCATTTAGATCAATGAAAATAATCACCTTCTGACGAAGGAAGAGGCACTCTGAGTTTTGTTCTTGTTCTTTCAACTTTCGTTCAAGCTCTTTGATCTGAAAAGACGAGAGCAGTTTGTTCTATAGTTAGTTTTGTAAACTATTTTACTACACGATAACTTAATAATAACAAGTCTTGGAACCTTGTCGTGTAGAATTAAAGAACTAGACTTGGATTCTTGCACTTGCTCTCTCAGATTTTCTTCAAGATCATTAATCTGCAGTTCAAGAATGTTTTAAATTATCCAAACATTTTTCATGTAATAACCATGATAGAGTTATAATATAAATCAACCAACCTTCTTCTGGTATATTGTAGACTGATAATCTTCATGCTGTTTAAGCTTGTTCTCTAAATCCGTTACCTGCAGAAAATATACAAAATTTTGTTAAGAAAATATTAAATGATTCGCTATGATTTCTTATTAAAAAACCACCTCGTTTAAAAAGATTAAGCTATACGACGATGAGTGATGGTTTAGTTGTACCTTCTGTTGAAGTCTGGAACAAAATTCTTCCTTCCCTTTTAACTTCTCCGAGAGATTTGAAACTTGTTTCTCAGATTGGAAATGGAATGATGTTTTCAACTCAAGTTGACCTTCTAGCTCCTTAATTCTATCCATTTGGTTTTTGTAAGTTTGATCCTTCCCTTTCGCCTTGCTTTCTAAATTATGCAAGTTCTCTTCGAGCTTTTTCAAATTTTCATCTTTAATTCTAGATTCCTGTCTTGCTTTATCGAGCTACAAATTGACCAACGTATAAGTTCAGGGACCTAAAGATAAAAGGAAACACATTTAATATCAACACAAGACATACCATTGTTTTCAACTTTTGAAGCTCTCCTGTATCGATTTGCTTTCTGGCAGGACCCAACTCAACCCCTCTAACTCGAGTAGCAAAGTTCAATGAACTCAAAGTTTCACTTAAGTCTTGATCCGAGGGACTAATTTGTACAAACATCAATGTTTTCGAATCTCCACCTAATAAATAAAGAAAAATCATCACCCAATCAGAAAAAAGTCATTGACTTACAGAGCTTTCTAAATTTGTTGGAGATTAATCAAAGACATTAATTATTAGGGTGATTTATGACTGGACCCCAGAGGGTTAGTCGTCTTACAAGGAACCCCTGACGTTTCAAAAATTACAAAGAAACCCCATCTGATTTAGACTACGTACAAAAACACCCCTTAAAACTTCAACAATCCTTACAAGGACACCCCCTACAACTTCTGAAAATACAAAAAATCTCTTGTAAGGGGTATCCTTGTAATTTTTTAAACCACAGGAGGTTTTCTGGGTAAACCTCAGGGTGTAAATCACCCTATTAATTACCTAATGAGTCTTGGAGAAGATGAGTGAGCTTAGAGTTCCTGTAAGGGATGTGGCTGCTTTTGTTTGCTAAAGCAGATATAACATCTCCGAGTGCTGAAAGTGACCTATTAATGTTTTGAGCTTCTTTGAGGCGTTCCCCTTGGACATCAGTCTTTGCAAGCCTCTCACTTCCAGCCAAGTCCACAAGCCAAAGATTGCTCTTGGTGCACTCTCCACTTATTAAGTTCTTTGCTCTTACCATTATACAAATCCCCCCCCCCCCCCACCCCCCCCCCCCCCCACCCCCCCCCCCCCCCACCCCCCCCCCCCCCCACCCCCCCCCCCCCCCACCCCCCCCCCCCCCCACCCCCCCCCCCCCCCACCCCCCCCCCCCCCCACCCCCCCCCCCCCCCACCCCCCCCCCCCCCCACCCCCCCCCCCCCCCACCCCCCCCCCCCCCCACCCCCCCCCCCCCCCACCCCCCCCCCCCCCCACCCCCCCCCCCCCCCACCCCCCCCCCCCCCCACCCCCCCCCCCCCCCACCCCCCCCCCCCCCCACCCCCCCCCCCCCCCACCCCCCCCCCCCCCCACCCCCCCCCCCCCCCACCCCCCCCCCCCCCCACCCCCCCCCCCCCCCACCCCCCCCCCCCCCCACCCCCCCCCCCCCCCACCCCCCCCCCCCCCCACCCCCCCCCCCCCCCACCCCCCCCCCCCCCCACCCCCCCCCCCCCCCACCCCCCCCCCCCCCCACCCCCCCCCCCCCCCACCCCATTAATAATCAATTTCAAACAACAATTAAACATTTTAGAAGTGATAATGCTAAAGAACTCAGTTTTTCAAAATTATTTTCTCAATTAGGAATCTTACATCAGTACTCATGTGTAGAAACACCACAACAGAACTCTGTGGTGGAAAGAAAACACCAACATATTTTGAATATATCTAGATCACTATTATTTCAGTCTAAACTACCAATACAATATTGGAATCACTGTATCCTCACTGCTGTTTACCTCATGAATAGAATTCCAACTCCTGTCCTTAACAACACATCACCTTACACTAAGCTTTATAATACACCAGTTGATTATTCATTTCTTAGAGTGTTTGGTTGTCTTTCTTTTGCTTCTACTCTAAAGGACCACAGAACAAAGTTTGAGCCTAGAGCTACAAAGTGTGTATTTTTGGGTTATCCCCCTGGCATGAAAGGTTACAAACTACTTGATCTTAATACTAAAGACATTTTTATTTCAAGGAATGTCATATTTCATGAACAATGTTTTCCTTTTCATGATCCACTTATTTCAAAATTATTTTCAAATGACTCTGTCTCTACTTCCACTGTTGAAGCTCCTAATATTTCTCATTATGATCCTTTTGGGCCTACTCTTTTTGAATCTCTTATCCATGAGCCCACCCCTGATACTACCCACACCTTTCAACCCTCCTTAACCTCAGAAGATCCTTCTTCTGTAACCACATCAACACCAGACATTACAGTTCATAGAAAATCCTCTAGATCACATAGACCTCCTACTTATCTACAAGAATATCATTGTGGACTTTCTCAAACAACTACCACAAAATACCCTATCTCAACTGTTTTGGATTATTCACATATATCCAACCAGCATAAAGCTTTCTTGGCAAATATATCCACTGTCACAGAACCCCATTCTTATAAACAGGCAATTCTCAATCCAAAATGGGTTCAAGCTATTAATGAAGAACTATCAGCTATGGAACACAATAACACTTGGACTGTTCAACAACTCCCTCCTCATAAACATCCCATTGGATGTAAATGGATTTTCAAAATAAAAAGAAAGGCAGATGGTTCAATTGAAAGATACAAGGCCAGATTAGTGGCTCAAGGATTTTCTCAACAAGAGGGGGTAGATTATACATACACTTTTTCACCAGTGGCAAAATTGGTCACAGTTAGAATTTTGTTGGCTATTTCAGTAGCAAAGAAGTGGGACTTACATCAACTAGACATAACTAATGCTTTCCTAAATGGATATTTGGATGAGGAAGTTTTTATGTCACTGCCAAAAGGGTACATTCCCACATCCACATCTTCTCAATCATCAGGTACTTTGGTCTGTAAACTTAATAGGTCCATTTATGGCTTGAAACAAGCCAGCAGGCAATGGAATCACAGACTTACAGAGGTATTACAGTCTATTGGTTTCACTCAATCCAGGTCTGACTACTCTTTATTTACTTATGGTTCAAACAATAATTTTGTTGCACTATTAGTCTATGTGGATGATATCATTTTGGCTGGTCCTAACACTAATCTAATTTCTGATATTAAATCTAAACTCAGCACCTGTTTTAAATTGAGAGATCTGGGAAAATTGAAATTTTTTCTAGGGATAGAACTAGCATACTCTTCTACTGGTTTGATACTATCCCAAAGACAATACACCCTACAGATTTTACAAGATACTGGTTACTTAGCCAGTAAACCAGTCAATCTTCCTATGGATCCCAAACTCCCTCTTCATACTAATGATAAAGATTTGCTTTCAAACCCTTCTCCTTATAGGAGATTAATAGGAAGATTAATCTATCTTACAATCACAAGGCCAGATATCAGTTTTGCTGTACACAAACTTAGTCAGTTTGTAGCAAATCCCACAAATGCTCATCTTAGTGCAACTCATCACCTATTAAGATATCTAAAAACTAATCCTGGTCAAGGTCTATATTATGCTAATATTCCTAATTTGGCTTTAACAGGATTTTGTGATGCTGATTGGGGATCATGTTTGGACACACGGAGATCTACCACAGGCTACTGTACATACTTAGGAAATTCACTAATTTCTTGGAAGGCAAAGAGGCAGCCTACTGTTTCAAAATCCTCAGCAGAAGCTGAGTACAGATCGTTGGCAGCAGTAACGAGTGAAATACTTTGGATTAAACAATTATTAAGGGACTTACAGATTTTGCTTTCAGCTCCACCAGTAGTTTACTGCGATAATTCCTCAGCGATTCATCTGGCCAGAAATCCAATTTTTCACGAGCGTACAAAGCACATAGAAATTGATCTGTACTTTGTACGGGAGCATGTGTCGCGGAATGATTTAAAATTACTTCCCATCAATTCTTCACTCCAAATCGCAGACATCTTTACCAAAGCTCTTCCACGACCACAATTTCAATTTATTTTGTCCAAGATGGGAGTATACAATTTATATTCTCCATCTTGTGGGGGGGTATTAACAGGAAAAGATCAAAAGCTTATCTCAAGCTTGGTGAATTCAGAAGAAGAGCAGAATGAAGAAGAAGAAGTTCAAAATTGAATTGGGAAATTTACTTTACGTTATAAAATTAGGGCTGATATAGTAAAGGCGTATTATTACTTTAGTTATACGCTTTATATTAGTGTGGTTAGTTATTTAGATGGCAGTTAATTAGTTAATAGTCTTTTCCCTTTTTACCCTTGACATATGTATATATATATGTTAGTGTTTTTACTTTCTGTATGGAATTTAGAGTTTTTCCAGATTAATAAAGGAATTCATTTTTCATATTTCTCTCAATCTCTATTCATGATTATCTTCTCTATCATAGTTAGATTATATGTTAATAGGCGGAGATAAAAGTCTTGAACTTTTCCATTGTTTGTACTTATGAGAAGGGCATCAATATATTTTTTGGCTTTCTTTTCCTGATGTGCAACCTTAATTAGAAACATTGTATTAGAGTATTGATAGTTTTATGATGTTTTCTAACGATAAGCATTACTGCAGCTATTGGGTCATCTATTAGAGTTTTGGTTTTTCCTCTCTGTGAATGGAGTTTTTGGGTCATCTATTGT
This sequence comes from Penstemon davidsonii, assembly GCA_034814905.1. Classification (NCBI taxonomy): domain Eukaryota; kingdom Viridiplantae; phylum Streptophyta; class Magnoliopsida; order Lamiales; family Plantaginaceae; genus Penstemon; species Penstemon davidsonii. The sequence continues at coordinate 14,056,693 of JAYDYQ010002686.1, forward strand.
TGTTGATTTTTGGGTATTGGAATTACTTTTGCACTCTGGTTCTTGCAAAACACATCATTATAGGAAGAGGGGTTTGGTTTTGATAGGAAAGTAATATATGGTTTAGATGTTGTGTATGTGTATATGTATACTTATTTGGATGAATTATAGGCAGGGGTTACTTCTACTTTTCAGAATAACATATTGTGGTATTTGTAAATTCACAAATTTATGAATGGGGTACTTGATAGTTTGTAAATTTATGCAGGGGTGTTATTGCTAGGTTTCTTAATAACAATAGGGTGTTTGAAAATTTTCAAAATTATGCAGGGGGCTACTGCAACTACTTATTTACTATTTGGGTTTTGATGTCAAACTAATACACATTTTAGATGTTGTGGATGTGTAGAAGTATACTTTTAGGATGAATTCTGAGATGTTTGTGGTCTTTGCAAGCACTAGATGTTGCCTGTATTTGCAAGCAGTAGAGGTCCCAAAGAAAAAGAGGTGATGAGCGATGTAAACAATAAGATGTGTTGTATAGTAGCCCTTGCGTGGATATCAATACTGATTCATCCGATGGGGTGGAGTTTTTCTTTGACGCATGGTCCATATAACTTGGAATTTGATACCGTTGGACCTAAGAAGACGAGATTGACAAAGAAAATCAAACAAGAGAAAATTAAGAAGGAGAAGAATTTGGGGTGTATGCCTTGACAAAGAATTTGGAACAAGTGGTGACTTGGGGTGTATGGTTGTACTTGAAGTATTTGAAGTCTAATGAACTTTTATTTTCAAATGTTCATGTTTGCATATACTAGCATTTTTGACTGGATACGGATTGGATTATGGTTTGGTGATAACTAGTTTGGGACTTATTTTCAAGTGTTTTGAAATATTGGTTGATTTTAATGCCTTTGGGTGTATTTTATTAACACACATAGTGCTCTAATTTTGTGCCAAAGACGTAGATTTTCGCAATTGATATTTAGGTTGTACTAATTATTACTATGCCCCTAAATTGTATGATTTGATTGTTGGTAATTTGTGGCACTAGGTTTTTATTGAAAAACATGCAAAAAACACTTTTCTATGCTTAGGCCTTTTTGTACAAAAAAACCCAGTTGTTATTATTGAAAAAAATGCGAAAAAAACCCTTAAGTCTTTAGGCCTTTTTGTACAAAAACCCCTCTTATGTTTTTATTATTGAAAAAAAATGCAAAAATACACTTCTGTGTTTAAAGGGACTAGATTTAAACAAGATGGACGGCCAAAATGGCCTCTTCATTACAACTGGATTCGAGGGTATTTTCGTCAATTTCCACATTTGCTCATTAATTAGCCCAACCGAACAGGATATTAATTTATGAACCCAATTAAAATTTACCGGATTATTATCTGCCAAACAGGGTATTATATTACAAACCCAACTATATAATTGGGTCAAATTACTAATTGTGCCCAATTACAATTTGCCAAACCGAACGCAGCCTAGAAGTATAAAACCAGAGTACTACTATGAATAGCATGAAAGAAGACAAATCCTACCATTTGATAATTGTAAATTAACTTTAAGAATATCATTATGACTATGCAAACGGAAGTGCACGTGCACGTCCCGTAATTATCGATATAATTGTGTCCAAAGATACTGCGCACGTGACTTCCCGGTCATAGGTCAAAAGGAGGTGATTGTATTGCACGAGTTAGTGGGTCTGTTTGTTTGGTATTTGAAAAAATAGTTTAGGAGAGTAATAAAGGTTTGTAAAATAATCTCGATTTGCGTAATATTATTTGTCTGGGTTTTGAAATAGTGGTTTGAGAAATAAGTAGGTGTAAGTTTTTTTGGGAGAGTTAGGTTGTAGGTGTAAAATGTGTAAAACTTTATGTCAATTCATGTTTGTTATGTGAGATAAATTGTGTAAGAGATATGTAACTCTATGTCAAATCAAAGAGTTTGTATCTGTTTTGTTTAAAAATAAGAAATTTGTTATTTGTTTGACTTTTTAGAGAGAGTAGTTTGAGAAAATTGAGAGGTGGAAAATTTATTTTAGAAAGTAGAAAACATGTTTGTTTGACATTTCTACACTAAATAATTTTGGGAACGCCAAACAAACAAATCATGTATTTCTTCATAATTGTATTTATTTATTTATATGCATTGTTAATGAAAAAGCATAAATTAGATACACTTTCATTAACACTATTGATTGTCTTAATTTTGCAAAAAACATCAGACTAGACCGGCCCATAAAATCGAGAGAATTACATTTTTAATATTATATATTATTTTATTTTACACATTTGATACTAAATATTGAGGAAAAATATATTTAAGGGCTATTTAAAATAATAGTGTATTTCTATGGTTCGTTTTTATTTATTATAAGAGAAGATTAAAATAACAAAAATTGATGTAAGAGAGAATTTATAAATTTTAAGAATTTATGTAGAATATAAATATAATAAGACTTTATGTCTAATTATACCTCTTCAATTATTTTTATATATTTACCATTGAATTAAATAACAATTCAAATAAGGATATTTTAGTCCGCACAAAAAAGTCAAGAAATATTCATGCTTTTATAATAGTAGAGATAGAGATAGAGATTTATGTAGAAGATAAATATAATAAGACTTTATGTCTAATTATACCTCTTCAATTACTTTTATATAGAGCAAAAGACAAAAACACCCCCTATGCTTTGTCTAACTTCTAAAAACCCCCCTGTATTATTTTAACTCCCAAAAAAACCCCTGTGATCTCAAATAAGTGCCAAATACACCCCCAAAAAGAGAGTGTTTCAAACGCCAAAATTGCAAATATTTGTTCACATTTTGCTTTTGATATGATAATTTTACCCCTGACATCGAAAGACAAAAACACCCCATGCTTTGTCTAACTCCCAAAAAACCCCTCATGTGTCATTTTAAATCCCCAAAATCCCACTGTGTTTGATTTTAAATATCACACTCGACCCAAGTAGTATATACTTAATTTTTCAAAAAGAAATAAATTTTAGAAAAAACAAACACATAGGGGTAATCTTGTCATTCCACCAAAAGTCAAAAATAAAATTATAAGTATATACTACTTGGGTCGAGTGTGGTATTTAAAACCAAACACATGAGGATTTTTGGGAGTTAAAATAACACATGGGACTTTTTGGGAGTTAGACAAATCATAGGGGGTGTTTTTATCTTTTGCTCCTTTTATATATTTACCATTGAATTAAATAACAATTCAAATAAGGGTAAGTTAAAAAATATTCATGCTTAGAGATGGACATATTATCCCATATTTCTTTAAGATTATCTTATAGATATTGGCCATAAAAACATGTTCTATTTTATCTCTGGAAACATATTTTTAGAGATTGAGCTGTAAAAAAAAAAACTATTACTTTGTCTTGGAACTCTGTGGTTTTCCTTAATTTAGTAAATATTTTTACAACTTTAGTGTTTCCAAAACATTTTAGAAAAATTATCAAAAATTTTCCAATATCTTACACGCGAAATAAAATTTTAATCCATTGATAAATTCGGCCACCGGCACTCAAATCCTGGATCCGCCCCTGACATGCTTAAATTAGTCTCCAACAGCTTGGATTGAAAACAACCCCTGATCATGTGACTTTGCAGAAGATCCAAGACTTTGTATATGGCACTTTAATTGAGTCAAAGTAACATTTTCTTGAATCTATTCTTAAATTCATTTTTTTATAAATTCATTCCCACATATATGTTTGAATTGTATGGATATGTTTGTATGGTATTTGGTTACACGACACCATAAAATGAATTACATATTGAGATCACGCAAATTCCATTATATCAAATTTTATTTTTTTGAACAAGTGTGATATAATCTATGTCCGAAAATTCTGAGTTAATTTAGTCTTGGTTAACTATTTTTACTTTAAAAAATGTATACTCAAATTAAGAGTAAAATATATTTAGACTATGACATTTACGATAAACTGAATGTATTGAATTGAATCTATGACCTCATAGTGCAATAAATTATTCGTATCCAACAACAAGAGTTATTGGAGTTGCTCTAACATGTTAGTTTTCAATTATTTTCCTAGTCGTAACACCAAAGACTTCGAGCTTAATGTATATATATATATATATATAACATATGTTTTATTTTGATTTTTGTTGGTTAATTGGGAGTTATTGGACGTGGGTTTTAATTGTAGTATTAAATTAGAGTCTATTTTATTTTAGATGAATTCATTAGACTTGAGTTTGTGAAGCATTAGATCAATCTTGTTATTTGGCCTAAAATAAACATAACTAGTTTACGCTCGTGTGCTACGTGCGAATTTTTACTAAATATTTGTCAATTACCTTGTATAACATGTTAGAAATATCTATCGTATGTCATGATTAAAATATAAATGAACATGAAAATTGCAACATTTATTTACAATAAAAAAAAAAAAAAAAAATCTCGACGTTAAACAAAACCTATACCAAGTTTAATTTCCTTCGAATAACTTGGAATGAGTCCAGAAGAAAGAAAACGGAAACTTATATTCCACACACGCATCTTACCATGGACTAAATTCGGAAGTAAGTATTAAAAGAATTTTCTGAAAAAAAATCTTATCAAGTTCTGTTTGAAATTTCTTAACGGTGAATCGGAACGAATGTAGAGATCTTTTTCGAGTTTTTCTTAACTGTAGGGAACCAAATTTGACCAATTTCAATTCATTGAAGAACTCAACTAAAATACGGCTCAAATGGAAATACATATAATTTAACCAATTTCAGTTCATCACAGAATTCTAATGAAATGCATCTCTAGCGAACCTACTAATTAATCAAAAGACATATATTTGTATATAATATTGGTTTAAATTGAGTTCGAATGAATACAAAATTTTCATATTTCAAATGTAATATATTTAATCTTTGTAATTGATTAACCACTATATTATTTAGATAATATATACAGTACACTTGTTTTATGATCAAATGCCTTTAATTTGTAATCAAATGAAATCTATGCCATAATTTCTTTTCCCCCAATTCAACCGTGGGTTAAACTTAGGAGTTAGAGCCGCAGATGTTCCCCTGTTACACAATGTAACATGTAGGTGCCGTTAAATTTTTCAAATTATCCCCAATAAATAATTTATAAGATAGATGCGCTTAATTTGGTGTTTGGTTCTACCAATAAAAAAGCAACCCGGGTTTTTGTGGGTCTGCCCTAATAACATGCCCTTATCTCCCTAATTGTTATTCGACCTAAAACCCTACAATTTAACAAATGATGGAATAAGAGTATTGTTAAATTACATTCTTGTCCTTAATTTTAAATACGATACTCCATCCGTTTTTTTATTTGCCGTTTTGGAGTATTGCACACGGATTAAAAAATGTAATAAATAGTCAATTATTTTAAGCAAAAATTCCAAAATATCCTCTTAATCAAATAATGACATCATTAATTACCATAATTACAAGCATTAACAAGAAGGTAAAATTGGTAGAAAAATATTAATTTTACATTGAACTTTTAAAACGACAAATAAAAGTAAACAATTTTTTTTGTCAAAGCAATAAATATAAAAAAAAACGGAGGGAGTAATAAATTACCCATTATTGATGTATAAACATTATAACATTTTTTTTAACCAAAAAAATAAGTAAAGAAAAGCTATGCATATGACAAAGTTGTTCTATTATGCATGTTTGTTACTTTTCCATTACCTTTTAAAATCTCATTTTTTCCGGTCACCATAAATATTGTCTATTTTTTTGTTTAAAATATGGTATATTGTTTTAATAACTATATAGAACAAAGCTTTTAGTTTTTGTTCCATATTGATGTATAACACTTTACTAACAAATGGAATATTGATAACTCATTAATACTTCTATATAACTCATTAATACTTCTATATAAACTTCGGTATATTCATTGGATAATTTTGTTCGTTAGATTTTGGTAGATTTATATGTCGGCATTAATAGTTGGATGTGTTTTTTATTTTTGGTCGATTTGTGGTCATTTTTGTTCCCATTTGGGGGAAAAAGAAAGAGGCATTTTTTACGATTTGCACTTTGTCCCGTTACCATATTTGGTATAAATATAGACATTTTGCACTTTTTGTGAAAGGATAAAAATACCGTTGTCATAAACCTTTGTATTGGTGCGTTTATATAATCTTGTACATCATTGTATTAAAATCATGCCCCAAAAAGGAATTGTAACTCACTAATACTATATATTAATTTCGGAAAATTAGTTGGATAATTTTGTACGTTAGATTTTAGTAGATTTATATGTCGGTATTAATAGTTGGATGTGTTTGTATGTTATTAATTTTTTTTGGTTTGATTTGTTGCCATTTTTGTTTCAATGATCATGTTTAGGGGAAAAAAAGGCATTTTTGATGATTTGCACTTTTAGTGAGATGGAAAAAATTAGGGCTGAGCATTTGGGTTGGGTTTTTTGGGAACCGTCCCGATTCAATCGGGTATTTCCCATTTGGGACTGAAAAATGGGTTTTTTGACATTTTGGGTTCCGGTATCCGAACCCGAAATATATTTTCAGGTCGAGTTTCGGGTATTATATTTTCGCCCGAACGGGTATTTCGGAACCCGTTCCGGTATTGAATAAAAAAAAATTGGCCCAATTTATTATATTTGTGTATACTGTAACTTTTAATTTTGATTGTGATATTTGATGCTTGGAGTTTGATTGTAATATTGTTGAATGTTGAATGTTGAAGAGTGAAGACTTAAGACTTGTATGTTGTGTTTTGTTTAGGAGTCCTTGATTGTAATATTGTTGAAGACTTGAAACGTTTGTGTTGTGTTTGTTTTGAAGTTATTGTGTACAATTCAATGTTTGAATTCATTCATTTTATAATTTTACATACATATATGTTGAAAAATAAGATTTCTTGTATATATATAAATTAAAAAAATGTGAAATTTCGGGTACCCAAAACCCGAAATACCCGAAAATTTCGAGTACCCGCCAAATCGGGCCGGGTTTTGAGTGTGAATATTCAATACCCGTCAGATCGGATATCTGACCCGAAATACCAAAACCTTAAATACCCGACCCGCGCCCAACCCTAGAAAAAATTACCGTTATCATAAACCTTTGTATTGTTGCGTTTATAATTTGTTGCACTTTTAGTCCCACCTCACATGAGGTTTTTGGTTAATCCGGGATGCTATTATCTTGTTGTAGTCGATCGATAAGAAATTATAATTTATTGAAATGAGATGATCCTCTTATTTGCTAAAATGGCCACCAAAATGGTCCAATTAACACTGTACAAGCAGAGGCTTGGAAATCTTGTCTGCATGTAATATTAATATCTCAAAGGTTGTTGCATTTTCGGTCCCATCAATACACTATAAAACAGAGCCTCATTCAATTCTTTTTTTTTTTTTTTTTTTCGATAAATTGCCTCATTAAATTTAGCCTTCATGAAATTTTTGAAGGAACATTTTTTATCTCGGAACCGGTACAAACAGAGATTAGAAGATTTTGCTACTTTCGTTTGAATGGGATTAATTTCTTTTTCATCTTTCAGTAAATAGTGTTCTTTTTGGTTAAAAATTAAAATAACCATTTGAGAATGTAGATGTGTTTTTTTCCATCAAATTTTGGTGAGAATCATGGATCAAAATTTCAATATTTTTCATCGAAAAACAATGTTTTCAGAACCGGATCGGACAAGTGAACCGGTGAGTCAATTGATCACTGATTTTACTGGTCGAATAGGTCGGACCACTGGTCGAACCGGTATGACATCATTATAATAAATATTAATATTTAATTTTAATATATATACTATGTACAAAAAAATGAAATAATTTTACTGAAATACTTACAAAAACTTAAAATTTAGTTTATAGGTTTCAAGTTAATATATATATATATATATATATATATATGAATTTAAAAATTTGCCCCTTTTTATCCTAATATTATAGTTTGAAATAAATTAAAAAAAGACAAATATATTTCATATTCAAAAATTTATATCACTTGAAAGAGATTTAATACTGAAATTTAGAAAAGAAAAATATTTCATTTGATGAACTAATGAAGTAATTACGTATTTAACATTGGTTATCACAAACTAATTATAATACATTAACTTGCAAATGTTACATTAGTAAATGTAAATTTCATAAAAGGTGTTTAGCTTAAGTGGTTGTAAGCCATTGGCTTTTACCGGTCCCATTCGGTTCGATTTTAATAACATTGCCGAAAATATCAAAAAAAAATTATTTTTTAATTAATCGAAACGAAAATATAGTGTAGTTTCTATTTTAATATTTTTTTGGATTTTCAAATTTTAACTTCAATTCCACACATTTTATAAATTGATTATCCAAAATTAACAAAAAGAATTTAATTAATATTAGTATAATTAGTATTAGTAAACTACTAAACTTGACTCCAAAAGAAGGAACGGCAGCCCGGATCTCCCGCAACCTTGCTGCAGACATATTTTCCACTGCGCAGAGCCAAAAGCAGACTGCTCACTTCACCATCTCCTTATTTTACTCTCTTAATTATTAATATTTTAATCTTATTCACTAAATTACCCCCCTCTAAAAAATATCACACCTTTACCTCTCACAATTCCCTTAAATTAAAAAAATAACCCCAGAAACAGAATATTTTCGCTGCCCCCTCTGGTTTCATGCCGAATGGCAGTTTGAACCGCCTCATTCCTCCCGTTATATTCCTCCACCTGTTCACCGCCCTTTTCTATCCTTCCTCTCTCACACACTGTACACACACTACTTTCTCTCTCTACTGTTACCCAAAATTTGTTTACTAGTTTAGGTGGCTAGCTTTGCATGTTTCCTTTTTTGTTTCTATTTTAACCCCAACTTCTATCCTCACTTTTTGGCTAGAGTTAATTTTTAGTATCTCCCTTATTTCTTCTACCCTTTGCATGTGCACCTATTTCTCTTCTACACTCTTCTAAATTAGGGGTTATGTGTATCTCAGTTTTATCAATTTTCAATTACTGATTCTAAAAAGTTTGTCACAATTTTTATGTATAAATACTAGATGGGATTTACTTCAAATGTTGGATAGTTATTATAACTATAAGGTAAATGAATTTATCGATTTGTTGTTTGCTTTTAATTTCTTTCTGGCTTCATTTTGCACTTATCCTTTTATCTTTTTTTTTTTTTTTTAAAAGACTGATTGAAGAAAAAAAGATGGCACCAGAGAACAACTGGCTTTCATTTTCACTGTCTTCAATGGAATCCGTACCCTTTGAAGCTGATTCACACAATTACTACTCTTTTTCCGATAATTTCTATGCTACTACTACTACTACTGCAGGTAATTGAATTAATTAATTTGTTACTCAATTAATATTTATATAATTTCTGCTTTATGGGAATCTTTTAAATGAATGAATTAATGAACATGGCCTCCTCCATGTTTGTTAATTGCTGAGCGAAACAAGTTTGAATAAAGTTACAAAATGACAAGAAAATTGCACCCGTGTGATTTATTGCTTGCTACCTTTCATTTCCGTTACTTGAAAAAAAAAATTAATTAAATTTTATTTATTCAAACTCGACTTGCAATTCAGTTATACACATTTTGGCATTATTTGCACCCAATTTAATTTGATTCCTCTATTTATTTCACTTGAGTGCTCTTATAAATTTAGACAACTCAGCTAACAATAATCAATTTCACATTTTCAATTTCTATCTAATTGGGTCTAATAGGGTGGCCTGACCAAAAATCTCAAGCCATGAACAACTCGTCATCTGACGACGTCGTTTTCAGCAACTACATGCAGCCTCCGCCGAAGCTAGAAGACTTCTTTACCGACTCGGCCGAGACTCAGGACTCGTCCCTGACTCACATCTACGACCACCACCAGAATGGCGGCGCCGCCGCCTACTTCAACGGTGGTGAGCAGCAAGATCTCAAGATTGTAAATGGGTATCGGGCTTTTTCGACGAACTCGGGCTCGGAGGTGGATAACTCGGGCTTTTCGGGTCAGACTCAGTCACCCGTTGAGTCCGGGACTGAGTTTGTGGCTTACTCTCATTGCCCTGCTAATACTATTACTAATAATAATGGCTTGTCGTTGGGAGTTGATATTAATAATAACAATATTAATATTAATGACAACGTTAATAATAATAAGTCCATTGTTAATGTTGAACCCGAGAGTTGCAAGAAAATTGCTGATACTTTTGGTCAGAGAACTTCCATTTATAGAGGCGTCACAAGGTATTTTTTTCTTCCCAGATATGTTTCTTGATTATTAAATTTTTCCTAGTTTTTGTCAATGTAATTGATTTTTTATTTTTTATTTTTATTTTGTAATAAATTAAAACAAAAATATCTAGTTTGTGTTCCGATATACTCTATAATTATCTGAAAACTTAATTTTCAAAAAAATTCTAATATTATATAGAGAACTAAATTTTAATCTATGGTCTTATCTTATGTGCAATTTTTTTTTTTTTGTGAGAATTGGTCAATTATTAATTTCCCACATATGTTTCTTGATTATTAATTTTTTTTGCATAGTTTTTATCAATCTAATTGATATATTTTATTTTTAGATCAATTAAAACGAAGATATAGAATAGTTTATGTTCCGATATACCGAGAGCAAAATTTTAATCTATGGTCTTGACTTATGTGCAATTTTTTTATTTTTTATTTTTTATTTTTTTCTTGGAGAATTGGTCAATTATTAATTTCCCACGTATGTTTCTTGATTATTAATTTTTTTTGCATAGTTTTTAGATCCAATTAAAACGAAGATATAGAGTAGTTTATGTTCCGATATACCGAGAGCGAAATTTTAATCTATGGTCTTATCTTATGTGCAATTTTTATTTTTTTTTAAAAAGGGTCTTTATGTGCATTGGATGAAATGGAATTTTAAGTTTCTTTAAAAAAAAAAAATTAAATTTGATGTTGGGTATGATGCAGACATAGATGGACAGGGAGATATGAAGCGCATCTATGGGATAACAGCTGTAGAAGGGAAGGTCAAGCAAGAAAAGGCCGTCAAGGTACAATCTTTAATTCTTGGCATGCTCTATAAAGTTGTACCCTTTTTTTTTTTTTTTTTGGGTTTAAGTGAAATTAAAAAAAAAAATTGAAATAAAGGACATGAAATTTTGCTATAGGAATATTAATGGGGTCACAGGTAGGGAATTCAGGTAAAGAAGAAAAAATAGGGTCTGGGTCTAATTTCTTTTATGATGATTGATTGGATTGGATTGGATTGACTAGAAAATTAGAAATAAATATAGTGTACAAATTGTACTTTATTTCTTTCATTTTAGTATCTTACAGTGATTTTATCTGATTGGCCGCCATTTTGTGCATATTATTTCATCATTGTACTTTTCATCCTCAATTATTCTTTGGATTTTCATCTCTACTAGGAAATTTTGTCCATGAAATATTGCAGTTGTTGTCCTTCAATTCTGGTTTTAGCATAAAAATTCAATGACCCCCCCACCCCACCCCACCCCACCCCACCCCACCCCACCTACCCACCTCACTTACCTCAGCTAGTCTGAACACTAGTGCCTGAAATTCTGAATTCTTTTATGAGAGAGCTTTTTACTTTTGCTTTTTCTCTTTTTTTGGGCTTAAGGGTTTGACCAAGTCAGAAATTTAAAGCCCACCTTATTTTCTGGAATTCACACCATTTCTAGTTTATTCTTTATTTAATGCTTTAATTGTACACATTTTGTTCTTATTAATTTCTCAATCAAGTTTCAGTTTGAAGCATATATCTAGTCTCATATCTTATGTCTACTAGATAGAACAATTAAGTTTTATTTAAATATGGGATGATTAAGAACATTACTAATGATAATGTTTTTACTTGATTTTTTTTATGGTGTAATAGTTAATACATGGTATGTTATTAGGAATTTTTATGATATACATACATCGTATGATACTAAATCATGTGGCAATCAACAGCATAATCGATCTATGGTAATTTTGTAATTACCAAGACAAGAAAAACAAACCTTGTTATTTCCTACTGCATTAAGGAGGTTTTGGTCCCATTTTTTTGTTGTTCAAATGACCCAAGAATTTGTCGAGGTGCGCCAAAGCTGACTCAGACATCTCGATGTATAACAATTTTAATTCCCATTACTATGGATGCTCCGATTCGTAAAACAGGAAAATAACAATTATATATATTAATAAGTCTCTATGTTCATGTCTATTGCGTGAACCGAGATTTTCTTTGCACCTCTTTGTTTTCGTTATCATGTTTTATGCCTTTCAATGACACTGTACTAATGGACTCTACTCTTTTGCATGGACTTGAATTATGTTAATGTTGTTGAAACTATGGCTTTCTGCAGTGTATTTGGGTAAGTAAATGCTATCCGTTGCTATATGTTTATTTTTAATCAATTATTTCTAATTTTGATTATTAATGGTGAAGTCTTTTATACATATGCAGGTGGATATGACAAGGAAGAAAAGGCAGCAAGATCATATGATTTGGCTGCCCTTAAGTACTGGGGTCCTTCGGCTACCACCAACTTCCCGGTAAATATTCATATTATTTTTTGTCGTCTATATCAATTTGCACCGTTTTGTTATTTAATATTAATGCATTAATTGGACAAATTTTGTTTTCAGATCACAAATTATTCCCAAGAAATGGAAGAGATGAAGCATGCGACTAAACAAGAATTCATTGCCTCACTCCGCAGGTTTACAAGAGTTGTTGTTTTCCTATATTTGTATATCGTGGCGTAACATAATAAAAAAATCTTATATTAACTTCTTTTAATTATCTATAGGAAGAGTAGCGGTTTCTCTAGGGGAGCATCGATATATCGAGGCGTCACAAGGTTTGAACTCTTCGCTATTTATATACTTTTGTCTCTCTTCATTGAAAAGGACAACCTTGTTTTGCAATTAATTGTCGCTTGTCGCTCATGATTTATGAAATTATAATACAGGCATCATCAACAGGGTCGTTGGCAAGCAAGGATTGGCCGTGTCGCGGGCAATAAAGATTTGTACCTTGGGACATTTGGTATATATTTGATTATCTATACTTCTAATTACGCAAAGTTCATTAATTACTCTACAGTTTTCTACGATTTAATAATCCGTTCAAATCAACTTGATGTCTCAAATAATTACAAAAAATTTAATTAATCACGCAGCAACCGAGGAGGAAGCAGCCGAGGCATACGACATAGCTGCTATCAAGTTCAGAGGACTAAACGCGGTCACCAATTTCGAGATGAACCGTTATGACGTTGAAGCCATTGCTAAAAGCTCTCTTCCTATTGGTGGACCAGCAAAGCGTTTGAAAATCTCTCTTGAAAGCGAAGAGAAGCTACAATTAGGCACACCCGAAAATACCATTAGCTTTGGTTCGACTGTCCCATGTGGAGTAGTACCCTATGACCAATCGACACCGTTTTATCATCACAACCTCTTCCACCACCACCCCGGCAGCAATCAAGACGGCTCCAACACTTTTGCCACCGCCATGTCACCGACGGGAACTCCGACTATGACTCTCATGCCATCACCGACTGAGTTTTACATTTGGCCTCATCATCATCAGTCTAATTATTAGCATGACGATATTTGCTTAGCTACATTAGGCAATAGTACTGGTGGTCGTTTTTCTAAACCGGACGTAGATGCTATTTGTCGTAAACTGATTTTGTCTGGCGTTTCGCTAAGCTTTAGGAGTAGTTTTTGGCTGGGATGATATATAGGTAGAAGCTGGAATTATATATGTAAGTAGCTTCTCTTTGATTTAGATGTTATGTTATTTTGAATGACATACATACAGGAGCATGCAGATGGGTATGGATTAATTTTCCAATAGTTTTCCAATCCCAAATGCTGCTCCTGTACCTATTCAGTCATTTTTGGCTGACTTATAATCAACATATGAATGCATACATGTCGATCGAGAATATCATTAATTAATGCTCTTTATTAATTGTTAAGTGTTTAATTGAAATATTTTTACATGGACCTTGCCCGAAAGAATTGCTTAGACTTTGTGGTCATGATTTTACCTCGTCATCAATTTTGAAAACATGATTTACAACAATGGATGACGTGGTGAAATATTATAATTTAGTTATTATGTGTTAGGAATCAAATCGATGATCCTAGCTATTAACCCTTTTGTTCTATTCGTTTATGTGTTTTGGTTTTATCGTTTGTGCTACGACTCTTGAGTTCTTTTTATCAAATGTCATCAAAGTTGATGTTGGTAGGTTTTTGATTCGATTGAACTCGTTAGTCCTGGACTTATAGTTGGTATTTTTTCAATTGGAATATAAATTTAATTTTATATAAAAAAAAAAAACTATCGATAAAACACGAAAAATAATCACGAATTCTATCAATAAAACAAGAAAAGAATATTAGATCTGACGAATAATTAGAATAATTAGAGAAATAATTACATAGAATTGAAGAAGGAAAAATTGAAAATGGTATCTTAGCATATTATTATTATATCATCAAGTTTTGGCAGTATAAGGCATTTTTGGATCTATTGGATCCAGTTGGAGCTAGTTTGATTAAATTAGCAAATCTACAATTCATCATTATCGTACAAATGTGTCTGTCTCTGTCAGTATGATTTGCGCAAGCTGCAAGCGGCACATATTTAGTGAAATTGGACGTAAGAGTTTAGGGCCTGTTTGTTCTGACTTTTTTTAAAATATTTTCTACTTTTTGAAATAAATTTATCATCTTTCAATTTTGTCAAACTACTCTTCCAAAAGTCAAACAAACAATAAATTTTTTATCTTTAAAAATAACTTATACTTCCTCTGTCCCAAAACTTTTATTTGATATAAAATAACACATTTCTTAAATAACTATTATCACATAACAAACATGATTTGACATAAAAGTCTATACCTAATTTATTTTCCAAACCATCATCTCAAAACTCAAATAAACAATATTATGCAAATCGAGATTATTTTGCAAATCTTCAGTATTATCCCAAACACCAAACAAACAGGACCCTACAGTCCCATCTTAACCCCGTGTTTTGTCAAAGATTTAAATGGTTGTATGATAATGCATGTATTTGTATACTAAGGCTGCGTTCGGTTTGACAAATTGTTATTGGGCACAATTATAATTTGGCCCAATTATATAATTGGGTTTGTAATATAATACCATTTTTGGCAAATAATAATCCGATAGATTTTACTTGGGCTCATAAATTAATATTCAGTTCGGTTGGGCTTATTAATGGACAAATATGGAAATTGACGAAAATACCCTCGAATCTACCTGTAGGGGGTTTTTGCATTTTTTCAATAATAAAAACATAAGGTGGGTTTTGTACCAAAAATCCTAAACATAGAAAGGTATTTTTACATTTTTTCAATAAATTATTAACAATTAAATCATACAATTTAGGAGCATAGTAATAATTAGTATAACACAAACATCAATTGCAAAACTCTACATATCTTTGGTACAAATTTATAGCTCTGTTTGTGTAAATAAAATACACCCTAAGGTATTAGAATCAACCAATATTCCAAAACACTTCAAAACAAGTCTCAAATTGGTTATCACCAAAACATAGTCTAATCTAGGACTGTCAATCGAGCCGGGCCTACCCGAAGCCCGATGGCTCGACCAGATTAAAACTGGCCCGAACCCGAATATTTGTGAGTCGGACCGAGTTTGAGTCATTATATTAAACCCGATCAATTTATGAGCTGAGCTTGAGCCTAATACGGCTCAACCCGAACAATGCCCGAATATAGAATTGTTTTAAATATTTCAATTAGTTATTTATATTGTAGCTATATTATTTTGAAACAAGAAAACTTTGTAAAAAGTTACAATGTAAACCAAATATATGTTAATATATCAATTATGTATTGAAGGCCAAAGCTCAAAGGAAAAAAGTTCAACAAAAAAAAAAGCCAAAAGTTAACACAAAATATCAATATATCGAAGTCTTGGGACTTTAAAACTCTATTGTTTGTTCATATAAATCAAACGTATCTTAAAAAATGTGCGCAAATGACTCGATCTTTCAATTTAAGCATTATTTAATGTTTTATATTATGAAGTACATGTATGGAATTATATATACTCGTGTATCAAGTAATAGTAGTCTAGTCATATGTGTTTCGGTAATCTTAACTTTTTATATGTCGAGCTAAATTTGTTTATATTAACAAACCCGATATGAGCCCGATATAGGCCCGAAACTTGAAAAGTTACATGGGCCGAGTTTGAGCCAGAGAAATCAGAAAATTTATGAGCCGAGTTTGAGCCTATAGCTATGAAGCTCGACAGTATTTGAGTTCGAGCCATTTAAAGCTCAGCTCACAAGGCCCGATTGACAGTCCTAGTCTAATCCATATCCAGTAAAAAATACTAGTACATGCAAACATCAACATTTGAAATTTAAAGTTCATACTTCAAATACTTCAAGTACAACCATACACCCCAAGACACCACTTGTTCCACATTCTTTGAATCTTTTCTTTTGATCAATCCTTTTTTTTTTTTATCAATTGGATAGTGCAGATCAATTACATGTCTTCATTTTCCGATCGTACGCGTTTCTCAACACAACTTTAGTTTCATTGAGTCCTTTCTTCCTACTGTTCAAGTTGCATTATTTTCAATTGTGCTGAAGTTTGGGTCTTCATTTTAACCATTTTTTAACGTGCTTCCAACATATCCCCAACACGAGTTTAGATAATGAATTTTTAAAAAAAAACTCCCAGCATATCCTCATTACCAGTGTTTATGTTTATGTGCATGTGTGTGCAAAATGTAAAGATTGATAGAATAGTGTCTGGCAAGCCAACTGTATGGCTGCCATTTATTGTAATAAATAAAGGAACTATTCAATTTAGATTAATAAATGCATCTTTATTATATGGTCATCTTTATCTTATGTAATAATTATCTACGCATAAGGATATAAGTCCTTAGATCACAGGGCTATGGGACACCCCGTGGACTGATCTCCAAGGCCATGATCTAGAACATATTCAAGAGTCGTAGAATCCAATCGAGAAGGGACATCGTTGGATTCGGTTAGACTCTCACTAATATGTATACTCCGATGAACTGGAGGACGCTGGGGTCCACGAGCGTGACTGGGATAGTCGATACACATAAGTGGGTGACTTGCTGGGATGGCAAGTGCACTGAATACCCCAATTAGGAAATAACTCATCATGGAAGCGGTAGTCGCATATCGGGGTTGAAGTTATTCCAATTTACAATAGTATACGAGGAATGATCCCTAAATACTTGAGTTGATAGGGTTTATCTGGTACGAGAACGTCTATACTTAGATGTGAGTTCCGACCGACTGGAGATCACCAGAAAGTCTCTGTGGATTCACGTTGGGAATAGAGGGACTCGTATGCAGGTTCATATCATCAACAAAGGATCCATTGACCCGACTTGATAGGTTGGGAAATTCTCCTATGGATTTCTGTGAGAAATTAATTCTGGTAAAATCCTTGGCCAAGGTATCTGACGGCTTTATGAAAGTAGCTCATAAAGATTAAGTCAAAGAGAATTATTTCGAGATCAGAATGCATAAGTCAAAACGAATTAAAAGGGAACCGATGAAAAATCCATGCCCTTAGGTATTGACTGGGAGATCGATCGATGGAGAGATTATAGCGTATATGGAAATTGTAAATGATTAAAAGGTTCACTGAATTAATTCACCAGTGATTGGGCTCCATGGGCTTGTGGCCAGACATCGACCGTGGAGTGTGGGAGAATTCCCAAATTAGCAGGGGTGCTAATTTTTGGAATGATCAGTCGACAGAGTGTTCGATTGATTTAGAGTATTTAATGCTCGAGTAATTAAATAAATATTTAATTATAACTCACGGCCAATTATGTGGTGAACCTACGGGGGCATACACAATACACATGAAGCGAAAGCGAGGAAATAGAGAACAACTGAGTCAACTAGATCGACTGGGTCGATTGAGTTGACTGGGTCGACTGGATCGACCCAGTTGGAGCGAACTTGATCCAATTGGAATTGGATCAAGACTGGAAATTAAATTGGAATTTAATTTGTGAGTTAGATAATTAAATTGGATTTAATTAATAATGGGAATATTTAATTAAATAGACTTAGAGTCTAATTTAATTAAATGAGAAAGAAATAAATTAATTGGGCCATTTAATTGAGAAATTAAATAAAGACCCAATTAATTAAATATGTATGGGCCATGAATTAATTAGAAGACTTGGTCTTCCAATTAAAAGGGCCATGGCCCATGTAGGAGAATTAGAACACTTGGGAGTCCTAATCCTAGGAGGATTAGGATTATGAGATTCCTATAAGTAGGAGACTTGAGGTCATATCTCATACACACTAATCAAGAGCCAAAAAGCCAAGTCAAGAAAAATTCTCTCCCTCTCTCCCTAGTGAAATCGGCCGAACCCCTCTTCCTTTTGGAAGAATTTATCGATTTCGTTTTTCGTTCCAATCTTGTTCTCTAATCCTAGATATTAATATATCCTATGTTCTAGCCGATTAGGATATATTATATTTCGTGATATTGTGGTGTATCAACTCGTAGAGGCGCAACACGTGGGGCGCTACAACAAAGCTTGGATCGATTCTACCGAGGGAGAAAACGCAACGACTTTGCTAGTTACTTGGATTTGCTAGGAGACAGGTATAATTTGGATCTAATTATCCTTGTCGTTTTATATTCATATATATACAACCAGTTTAGTATCCTGGCAAGATTCCGTAAGAGGTCCTTAAAAATTTTGTTTTCCGCTGCCTGAAGGGCTGTTTATCTTACCGAATCCCAACAAAGATATGAGAAAAATAAAAAATATGAGTGCCCGTGTGCAATACAAATCTGCTACCTATCATATCACCAAAAACACCAGAAAAAAACAAAAAAAAACTAAGAAGCCAAAATTAGCAGAAGTTTTAAATGAGAGCAATGGAACCTTTTAAACAAGTTCTGAATCCCTTTGCATTGTCAAGTACTAGATCCACCAAAAACCTCAGTCCAGGGATGTCAAAGCAACTTCAAATCTGACCGTATCCCATTAAACACCTATCGTGCTTCAGAATTATGTTGTTGTCAGTCCATTTCATTCCTTCCATCTGACATAATCAATCCCCATCTGCTTGAATTTAACCTTTGCTCTGAAGCCTTGCCTGGGTTGCCTCTAGAGCACCCATCACACTTTAACTTAAACATACCAGTAGATAGTTTAGCTCATTGCACTTTAACAGGCGGTTTGCTATGTTTTTTGCGAAAAAAAAAAAAAAATTAAGTCCCAGTCCCTTGCAATGAAGCAATCCCCTTTCCAAAAATCCAGTCCAATTTTCGTGGCTCTATTCAATCCCCTAACATTTGTTGCACCTTAAAGACAACTCTTTAATCATACATTTTAATTTCATTGTATTGCATTATTCCTTTCAAGGCAAATGAACCAATCAGTAAATGCACAAGTATTTTGATATGTCATTTCTTTCTTTCCTCAATACCCATCCTAGATCTATACCATACTTTCAAAAATTATTTTGAAAATTAGGAGTAACCCTCTTCATCCAAAGAGGTATACAAATACACAAACACAACATCTAAACCCTATATTACTTTCACATCAAAACCCAACCCCTCTTCCTATAATAAGTGTTTTGCAAGAACCATAGTGCAATTTAATACCCAAAAATTAACAACAATAGATGACCAAAAACTCCATTGACAGAGAGGAAAATCAAAACCAAAATCCTCAAAACTCGGAACTACTTGTCCGAAGAAAGAGGCAGAAACAAGAGAAAGAAACTTCTCCATCACTTCAATGAGCTAAATCCCATATAAATTTCAAAGTTTCTTCTTCACCAATTCAATAGTATACGGCATAAGTCTGGATTTGACGTGGTTGTTACCCGAACTCAAACGAAGTTAGGAGAGAATATACCTGATGAAAACCTTAGGCACCCGTAGCAATGGAGGTATGACCGTAACAATTGAACTTGTGATTCAACTTCAAATCTGAAAAAAAAAATGGATGCTCAATTGAGATTGAAGTTCTAAGCTAAAGTATTACAAAATCTAACATGGTAGAAACAAAATTGGGTAAGAATTTTCATTTTTGGCAATTAGGGTTATTAAGAAGAAAGTGGAATTGAACACGACGACAAGGAATTGCTGTGGATAAAGAGGGAAGTAAATGTTCTGGAATTTTTTGTCGTGGAATCCATATAAAATGTTCAAGCTTTTCTTGTAATTTGTACAACAAAGGAGGGTAAATAGGTCACAAAAGTTTTAGTTTGGGCCAACAATTCTAATTGGAGGGGGGAGTGTCCAATTATAATCAACCCAATTAAGTGGTATGGCCCACACATTTGACGGATTAAGCCGGGCTGCCCGTGATTTAGTTGGCCCAATCGGACAAGAAATTAAGCCCACAATTATATAATTATGGGCTAATTTGGGGCTTATTGGGGGTTGTTTGGGCAACCGAACGTATAACTCAAATAAAATCTACAAACTAAAAATATTTAATCACCAACTATGCAAACTGCTGAAATATTTTTTAAAAATAGAAAGAAAAGAAAAACCATGTGTAAAGTGGCAATATTGTTATATCATGCCACATGAACAATTACTATAAAGTTCTAAATGATGGTCAAAGAGAAGTATATGATTTAATTCCTCTATACATTGTTTTTTTTGTTTTCTCATTTTATTTGTTGCTTTGAAGTTTTATGTAAGGATTAAAAAAATACATTTTCAAATATCTTTATGTTTATGTTTATGCACGTGAAAATAGTGACGATATCAAATTATTATTTTATGTGAGATAATATATCTTGAAAAAATAATGTTAATTTGTTTTGGGACATTTATAACAAATAAAAAACAAATGAAGTACTAATCATTTCAACTCATAAATAGCAAGCCAAAATACAAATCTATTTCAATAATCCAAAACCCAAAACTGCAAAACAAATAAAACCAACAATATTACAAGCCAATCCGGCCCAAACCATTTCGGGCCTCTTCTAAACCGGGCTCAACTCTCAAAGCCTCCTCAAAAGCCTTCTTAGCCTCTTCCCGTAACCCCTTAACTTCATAACACTGACCCAACAAACAAAAAGCCTTACCATTATCCGGACTCAACCCGACAGCCTCAACCAGATCCTCAATTGCCGAATCAACCCGCCTCTTCTTATTCAACCCGAATTGCAACTCCGCCCGTTTAAGTAACGCATCTCCCTTCTCTCTCGCCGCCAACATCTTCACCGCCGGCGGCAAAAGCGCTAAATCAAGCGACTTAAGCGCTGCAGTTTTGTGTCCCATTACAATCTGAGCCATGGCTTTGAGAATGTGGGCCGCCGGGTCTTTCGGGTCGAGGGCTAAAGCCTTGTCGGCTTCGTTGACGGCGGATTTGGCGAGGTTGAAGGAGGTGGATTTGTTTCGGGTGGATCTGGATCGGGAGAGGAACTGGGCTCCTTGGATGAAGTGGCGGTGGGCTTGATTGTTGGATCGGGATTTGGTTCGGAGTTTGGTGAGGGCACGTTTGGGGAGGGCGTGGAGGATGTAGAAGATGGTGAGGGTGAGGATTAGAATTGATAATTGGATTAGGGTATCTCTTTCCATTTTTGGAGTGCGGGTGATTTGAAATTCGGATTGGGGTTAGTTATGGAGCTTAATACGGGTCCCAAATTTGTATTCAAATCTTTTATGGGAGACTGGGAGAGGGAGAGGGAGAGGGAAGTGTTTGTAATAGATTGGATTGAAAATAAAATCAAACTTTTTGATACTCGACTCGAATTCATTCGGTAAAAATTCATTTGAGCTCAGTTCGTCGTACTAATCAAATAAGCTTGAACATCATTTTTCGTTTGATAATTTTTAAAGTTCGGTTCGAGCTCGATTCGATAAGCTAAAAAATAATAAAATACATATAAAAAGTCAATCTACTCGATACTCGACTCGAGTTTGTTCGATAAAAGCTCGTTTGAGCTTGACTAGTTTAACAATCGAACCAAGCTCAAACACAAAATCTCAAACTAGATAAAATTCAAACCTAACTTGAACAGTGTGACGTTCGACACTATTCGGTTCGAATACACCCCTAGTAATAGATGATACCAAGTTGGACTTGTATGATAATGACTTTTAGTAGAATAAATAATAATGATAATTGGAATAGAATTAAGTTGTATTTTAATTTGAATTTTATTCAAGTAAAAAACAATCAAGTTTAAGAAATTTGGTATTATTGTATATTTATTGAGTTGAACTTAAATTGAATTCTAAGATAATCAATATAACCGTTGTAACGTTTAGTTATAAGTCAAGCGAAAACAAATTCAAATCAAACTATCAATAAATAAGCTCTTATACATTGAACTCGAACCATAATCGAGGCCTACATAATAATAACTAAGAGTATTTCTGATCCAAAGGGTATCTTGATAGCTAAGGAAATTTGATTGAAGACATTAAGAGGTTTGTGACCCAACTCGATTTGTTGGTTAGATTAGGTTCATTTGTCTAGGACAAATTAATGATTCTTTATACTCCTAGCAATATCTTTGACATTGTAAAATGGAAGCTCAACTTATAACTAAGTTCATTTGGTTCTAAAATAAAAAAGAGTTTTGACTGAGTTTGGCTCTTTGCCTATACACAAGTTTTGAACATGAATTTCTCAATTTTAAAATCAAAAATTTTCATTGAAATTTTAACAATCTAATTTAAACAACAAATGTCCCATAAATTATAATCTCTAATCACTTTGGCATAACTTCATAATTTATCTGCAAATCCATTTCTTTTTCTCTGTTGCCTTTTAAAATAAATCAAGCAACAATAACAAAAACTCATAGACTTCAACATTCTCCTTGAATCAAATCCTTCACTAATTAAAAAAAAAAAAAAAAACATGAAATGTAATTCACCTTCAGAGCAGCAAACAATGTGCAGGATCACAATACTCCCAATCTTTCTTTATATATACATTTGTGGGTGCATCCCGCATTTAATAAACGTAACGTTATAAAACATCACTCCATAACTAGTTCCATATGTCGATTTAAGTCTTTAAGGTAAGTAGTCGAAGTATAGTCCTCCAAATCGCAAGCATCCAAAAGCAAAGCTCGCCCGCCCATGGATTTTTGCTTCATGTCTGTAGGCTCGTTTTCACCTCTTAACAACTGAACTACCTGTAATAAAACAAATAATATGATTTTGTTTTAATATTTCTATTTCTATTTTTATTATGGTAAAAACGGGCTAGGAAATGTGTTTTGGTTAGTACCCGTTTCATGTTAGGCCGCATATTAGGCAAGTGATTAATGCACGTTGAAGCTGTGTACATTGCTCGTTTCATTTCTGTAAGTTCGTATTTTTCTACTAATCGAGGATCTGCTATTTCTTTCACATTTTCCTTCTGCAGTAGTGGTTTCGCCTAACGATCAAATGTTAAATCGATTAGAACTTTATAAGCCTTATTTTTTTTTTTTTTTAAATATTAATGAACATTTGACAAAAAGAAACATACCCACATAACAAGGCTTTGTCTACTAGAATCAACTGCTCGACGACCTGTAATGAGCTCGAGTAATAGAACCCCAAAGGCGAACACATCGGTCTTCTCGTGAACTATTCCGTGCATGAAATACTCCGGAGCCATATACCTAATTACATCATAACAAACACATACACAAATTTTAGCAATAACGAAAGTAAACACTGAAATGTAATAAAATCGTATGCTGAGGCTTAGATGTCAAATAGTCTAATCAGTAAAGAATCCTATACGATCGAAGAATTCCAATTTGTAGTTGAGGGAATTGGAATTCTTCGATCGTATATGATTTTTTACTTATTTTACTTGTACACCTCAACATACGATTTTATTACAAATCAAACACAAAGGAGCAAAACAACGGTACAATTACCCAAAAGTGCCTTCAATTGGTGAAACAACATGATTAGCCCATTTCTCCGGAAGCCATTTTGCCAATCCAAAATCAGATATCTACATAAGTTACAAAACGAATAAATCTATTGTAATCGACACAAACAAAATAATCGTTCGTTTTTAAATTATGACGAAGATTAAAAAGAGAACCTGAGCCTCATAATCTTTAGAGAGTAATATGTTTGAAGCTGTTATATCTCGATGAATTATACGCCTTTGACAGTTATAATGCAAATACTCTAATCCCTCGGCTACACCAATCGCCACCTTATACCGTATTTTCCATTCCAAACACTCTTCCGGACCTGAAAAAACCGAATTACAATTATGACATATGCTTCTTAACATTAAAACAAATTATAATAAGTACGGAAGGTAAAAACATTACCGTGTAATACAGTTGCTAGGCTGCCATATGGAAGAAATTGAAGAACAAGATGTAAACCACTATCGGCACTAAAGCCGATTAATTTAGCAGCGTTTGGATGGTCGATATGAGCAATAATCCCGAGCTCGGATAAGAAATCGCCAACTCTGTCCTCATCGGATTTTTCTTCTTTTATAATTTTTTTCACAGCTACAATTTGTCCATCTGATAAGCACCCTTTGTATACTTCTGCATGTCCTCCTTTCCCTATCAACTTATCTGTACAAAAAATTGATGCAATTGTCAATCAATTTTGAATTTTCAAAGTGAGGCCAACATATGCTACAAAACAATTGTTGTTTGAAAATAATAAACATGTTCAAAATGGACTCATGTTTTGTCATAATATTTGTAGACCATGTACAAAAGTTGAACTTAAGTTCTTTGATAATGACTGCCAATCAATTATTCAATTTTGATCAAATTAACTTGACTTTGTTCTATGTTATAACAAAGTGATTAGTGGTAAACCCACTTAATTATCTATTCAAGCAAGAAAACAACTTGTAATCTTTATTAAACAACTAAACTTATTATTTTTTTTTTGTTATTTTAATCATATGAAGCAAACATGATGGCCCACCATTAAATTATTTTTTTCATGATTGTGTATATACAAAATAAGCACACCCAAAAGCTTTTTCAAGTGGAGTAAGACATGTGACTGCAAAAATGGGGTGGTTGATTACTAGATATCCGACCATAACTCTTTTATTGAATTTAAGCATGCCATCCACAATTATAATTCTAACTTGGGAAAAGCACATACTTCGAAAACATTTATTGGGCACATAAATTGTTGCCAACTATAATGGCAGCAATGTTAAGAATATTTAATAACGCGACAACAAATAAACTAAAATTACAAAAAAAAAAAAAAAAAAACACCCATAAACTTCAAAGCAAGTTATTTTTTTTTTTTTTTCTTTTTCGGTGAAAGCTTTAAAAAATACTCTTAGACATCTATAGTTATTTCAAGGGTGTTTTATCTTCTGAATCAAAAAAAAAAATTACTTCTGATTAGTTGTGATTTTTGTGGTATTTGACGCCAATTCCATAATCAATATTTAGATTTTGAAATACAAATAATCAACACCTCTCAAAGGCCTCACAATATAGTTTTTAATTAGTAAAAGCAATTCTGCAAAATCAACTTTTCTTAATTAATCTTTATTATAATAAATTATTGTAATAATTTTACTGTAAAGTAATCCCTAGGCCAAACTTGCAATATTTTTCGAAAGCAAAAAACTATAAAGCACTAGCAAAATAACTTTTGCTAAACAAAGCATTTAAAAGGTCATCCCAATGCCATTAATTCAACATTCAAAGAGTCGGCTATCAAAAATCAAAATAGACATTGAAATGGAACTCTAGAGTTTACCTATAAAGTCCAAAAACCACTAAATTAATTTATCAATGAATCCCAACCACCCTTTACTGTATAATCATAACTTTCTGACAAAAAAAAATGTACATTATTTTTATAAGGATGTTTAATAAATATTTTAATGATAATTTATCCCCGTAATATTATTCATAATGTTCAATTTACCTTCTTTGATTTGAAAAATAGTACTTTATCCTCTATAATCTTATAAAATTTTACATTTCTGATATTTTTATATGTGGCACTTTACACCAATGTGTTATGATAATATGATATTTTACCCCATATATTATGATAAATATGGCCATTTACCCCCTATATTTTGATAAATATGACAATTTATTCCCTATGTTACAACCACACTTTTCAAGACCACTCTCAATTTAAGCAGGTGATTTACATTTTTCGACCAAAGTAGGTAAATTGAGTCTTTAAAATTTTCACAAAGGGGTAAAGTGATCTTTTTCAAATAACAAGGGGATAAATTGAACATTAATTATTTCACAGGGTGTAAATTTACATTAGCTCCCTTTTTTTTTGAGTGTTTAATAAACACTCAAAAATAGATATACTCATAAGCAGAGCAAAAACAGAGCACACCACAAAACTCACGAACAAAAACATTTAATTAAAAATTAACAATAAAATCATTCATAATTAAATATTAATCAAAAGTAATTAATTACCTGGGCTAAAACTATTAGTAGCTTGTTTAAGTTCTTGATAACTAAAATTTCTCCAAGACGGTTTAGGCATAACAAAATCTCCACAATCAATTGCATTTTCCTCTGCACTTCGATTTCTCCCTAATTTCCTCTTCGTTGACTTCTTCGACATTTCATTTCCATATGTTCCAAGAAATGGAAGCAACGGAATTATCGAAAATCTCCTTACAGATTTTCTTTTTATCTGACCAATAATTTTTTTCCACTGCAAATTGCCATAGTTAAATTCCCCTGCACCCTCTCTCTCCGCCGTTGATTTCTCACTCCCGAAACTACTACTGCTGCTCTGATCTGAATCCGAACCCGATATCGTAATTTCCAATACACCACGAGGAGAGGATTCCTCCTCTTCCTCTTCCTCCTCTGTTTTTTCCTCTGTTTCTCCTTCTGCTTTTTCTTGATGAAATTCTTCCGGAACGTTTTTCCCGTCGTTATTGAGACTTTCTGTGACAGTTACAAAAAAAGTGTCATTAAAACTTACACAATAAATATAAACATGATATAGTAATTGATTACCTTCCATGGCTAGGTTGTTACGAAATTGTTTAATTCGTAATTGGAATTTTTCAGGAGATGGTCTGATAATTAATTATGAACGAAATATTTCGAGATTTTACATTTGAGCAATAGTTGTTGTTTCATTTGTCTCTCTCCTGTCCTGCAAGAACAGAGGAGAGAGAAAGAAGGGAGAGAGAGAGAGAGAGAGAGAGAGAAGGGAAGAAGGAAATGGTATATCTTCTGAAGGTTGATATTCTTTGAAGAGGGAAGCGGAAATAGAGGGAGGGAAAAGAATACTAGCTTTGTGGTGAAGGGAATAAATGCTATATTTATACACCACCCTTTTAATTATTAATAATATAATCAATTTAATTAAGAAAAATATATTTTATACACACACATTATGTTAATATGCGGGCAATCTCAATGGATTAAAGCTTCGTTTTCGTAGTAAATTCTGGTTGATTAAATATTAGAAACTTTTCGAGAATTTTTTCAAATTTTTCAAGAAATATTTGGAAAAACTATAAATGAAAGAAAAATCCATATTGAGATTATGATCCATGAATACATTTGAGTTGTGATTAGATAAAGTTTTTCTTTTTGGTAATTAATGATTGGATAAAGTTGAGTAAACTATATTTGAAAAAGAATTTATCCATCAATGAACTCAATTGGTTTTTTGTTATTTTATTTTGAGAATCTTAGTGAATGTTCAAACATACTAATAAATTCAAAAAAATATTTGACTTGTATTAGTGTATTTTTGTTTGTGTTGTTTACAACGTAATACAATAATATAGTTTAATATATTTGATGAAATATGGGCCTTTGGTGTTTTATTTCGTCAATTTGGCGCAACGACCGCTTGTACAATCAGAAAAAAAGTGAAGTTTGTGAGTTACATGGGCTTTTTAAATAAAGTTAAGTTAAATGTAAGAACACCCTTGGGTTATTTATAATTATTTTTTTAGTTAAAAAACTTTACATATTAACATTTTATTAGAAAGAAAATCTCGAATGTTATTATTTTATTAGTTCATTGCATTCATAAATGTATAAGTACTTGGTTACTTCATGTGTTTTTATTAGTAACAAATTTATTATTCTACTTGTCTTGAAAATAGTAGATTTAGTAGCTATACTTCCCATTTTTTAGCTATTTTATTTATTACTAGGAAAGTTCACGTTCGTTGTACGTATCTAGTTAATTTTATGAGTATTTTTTATATATTAGAGTAAAATTAATTTGACTATGTCATAAAATAGAGCAAATTAATCCGTTTTCACCTATTTTTAGTTTAATTCATTTTTCATCGGTTTAACCTGTTTTTCAGCCGATTTTATTCATTTTTACCATTTTAATTTTTTTTTACTGTTTTACCCATTTTTTTTATCGGTTATAAATCATTTTTACCGTTTTTACGATTCCATCCTATTGTTTTTTCCGTTTTAAACATTTTTCTACCAGTTTCACCTTATTT
The DNA here is from genome assembly GCA_034814905.1 of Penstemon davidsonii. Lineage (NCBI taxonomy): Eukaryota > Viridiplantae > Streptophyta > Magnoliopsida > Lamiales > Plantaginaceae > Penstemon > Penstemon davidsonii. Next base: position 14,085,204 of record JAYDYQ010002686.1, read on the forward strand.
TATCGTTTTTTTTACTGATTTTTCACACGTTTTTATCATACTAGCCCATTTTTACCTATTTTGCACATTTTTTTTACTGATTTCACATGTTCTTTTCACCAACCTGAATTTTCATCAATCTGAAACATTTTCACCGACTTTATTCATTTTTCACCGGCTTCACCTGCTTTTCATTGATGTTGTCGTTTCACCGGTGTCATCATTTTTTCACGAATTTGACCCGAAATTTCATCGATTCCACATGTGCTTATCAATTTCAGGAGCACTTATTTACCGGTTTCACCCAAATTTTCACCAATTTCGCCAGTGTTCACCAATTTCACCCGAATTTTCATCGCTTTCACATATTTTCAATGATTTCATATTTTTTTTTTATCGATTTCACCCGTTTTTTGACGAAAAGAATGGAAATTCGAGGTTATGCATGTCTTGATATTATTGAATATTCTTTATATTTTTTCTATTCTAGCCAAAACAAAATTACGTAATTAGCTAAGTCATAAGTATTTGTATTTCTTTCATAGTAAGATGCGATTCAATTTTAACTTTTTTTGTAGCATCAAAGATATTGAAGAGAATGTACTTTATATTTTTATATTTAGAGAGTTTATGACTTATGTTGTACTAAAATTTTGAATTAATATTTTCTTGCTTAAATAAATATTGATGCTATAATATAATAATGTTTATCTATTATTTAGGGGCTATTTAAAATAATATCATATTTTTATGGTTCGTTTTTATCTATTATAAGAAAAGATTAAAATAACAAAAATTGATGTAAGAGAGAATTTAGAAATTTTAGAGTTTATGTAGAAGATAAATATAATAAGACTTTATGTTTAATATACCTCTTCAATTATTTTTATATATTTACCATTGAATTAAATAACAATTCAAATAAGGGTATTTTAGCCAGCACAAAAAAGTTAAGAAATATTCATGCTTTTATAATAGTAGAGATAGAGATAGAGATTGCAGAGATAGAATCATCATAGGAATAAAAAATGACAATAAATTTTGACCCAAAAAAAAAAGAAATGACAATAAATAAGTGGACAAATTAAATCAAGACTCATAATTGTTGAATGCCCTTATTTGAGTTGTGAAGGCAATTTGCATCAAGAATTTCAAGAGAAGTCACTCCTCACGTGTTGAATGGCACTATCCAAAGCTATGTATCATTCTTAGCTATTTAATTGCGTGAAATATTAATTCATAATTGTTTAATTGTTTTTCGAGTTGTATGAAAAAATTTGTTTATAGAGTTAACTTATTTCATATTAAAACAAAATATAAAAATTAGACTTGTACTTAAAGAAATGTGATTGCCCAAAAGTGCTAAATCAGTGTATTAAGAAAGTCATTTTTGGTTATGCAGTCAAATCAAATTATGGCAAGGCCCTATCTTCATGAGTTTCCAAATTCCAAATTTTCGACTCGAATATTTCATATGCTGGATACACTATTGAAAAAGTTTGTTCAATGATAAAACAAATTAAGTGATAATTTTAAATTTTTCATTAAATACATATATTAAGTGGAAAATATTTACTAATTTGATTTTCATAAACATAAATACTGTAGTGACAACTGACAATAATTGTTTTGCGTTTTCACTGTTGATAACTTGAAAATCTTTCAAAATAAATTTTTATTATAGTTATCTGTGTTATCATTGTGAAAAAACCAAAAAAACTTGTATACTATTAGTTCTTAGGTTCTTTGTACACACGCTAATTTGATATTCCCTCTGTCCCAAATTATCTGTCGTTTTAGAGAAAAAAATTTGTCCCAAATTATTTGTCACTTTATGATTTCAATACACTATTAATTACATATTTTAGGTAAGTAAGAGAAAAAATAAGTGAGAGAGTGTAAAACTTGAATAACTTGTAAATAGCCAGTGGTGAGATAAATAAAGAATAAGGGTATTTTAGGTATATCATTTATTTTTTCCCTAAAGTTGAGGCTATTTAGTAGGTATCTTAATATGTGTGAAAACATGTAAAATGACAAATAATTTTGGACAGAGGGAGTAATAAAACAAGAGTGTGTATGTGTATTAAAAATGCTTACTGGTCGATTTAGTGACGAAATGCAAGAAATTATTTTGTGTTGTGATAGTGCATTCCATATTTTTTGGAATGACATGACAAAGATTAACTCTTAAAATATATTTCCTCTTTCTAATCTAGATAATATTTTACTTTTCAATCTGAATAATATTTTATTCTTAAAATGAAATTCAAGAATTAGGCCGGAGCTGCTGGAGTTGTGCGAAAAAAAAATAGGGTTTATCTGGAAGAATTTGGCTTGGTCCTGTGAGTTTTGGTTTCGAAAAATGGTGAAACCTTTGAAACCCAATTCAGATTGAGTTTGAATGTTGAGATTTTTTTTGTTTTGAAAAAGTCGCAACCCCATTTGAATATATTGGGTTTGGATGTTGGGGTTGAGGGTAGGTGTCAAATTTTTTTTTTTTTAATAGAGTTTATGAGGAAAAAATAAGTGGTATGTATTGTTGGAAAATGGCAGTTTTAAAAACAAATCATGAACAAAAACCAATAACATACAGACCAATTCGGAAAAACAATAAGAATGTACTATTAGTTAAAGAACAGAACATATAAATTTAAATAAACTTATCTTGCAATTATGTATAGTAACATAATTGTTCAAACTAAATCGCAGAAAGAATTCTGCTTGCCTTGAAAAAATTATCGACCCACCTTGGTGTAATTGGATAACTCGAAACTCCCTCCAGGATAATTGGGCACCAGAAGTTTAATCACTGTACGGTGGTAGAAGCTTCACCTCGAAAAGTACTCAGAACCAACCCAGATTTCTAAGGAAATATTCAGAGAGATTTGAGAGGAAAAACTGTATGTTTTTGTTGTGTCTGTTGCAATTTCGGACACACATATATATAGGTTGTTGGAGTGACCTTTTGAAACTGAAACCGCTCAGTTAAAAAGAATAAAACAACAGCAATGAATAGACACGTTTTCTGTAACTAAAAACGTTACGTTTTCAATTCAAATTTCTTGTAACAGAAATTTCAAAACGTTTTAAATTCAAAATTCAAATTTCCTCCAAAAAGACAAGTCTGAGACTAAGACAATTCGCCCAAATGCTCGAGCCCAGCCCAGTTTAGATCTTAGTCGGGCGGGCGGCGGCAGTGCGCGTGTGGTATACCTATATGACAATCTTTGTAAACACTTATACCAAGTCTTTACACTTAAGTTCACATATACTAATACACGCAACTTTATAAAGTCAATGTGAGACAAGTGAAGAGTTTTCAACTCTTCATTTTCCTCACAAGGCTTTTATAACTAGATTTTGTCAATTAGTCAATGTGGGACAAACACACAAAACATATCTATTTGAACTTTTCCACTATATATATACATTTCAAATTTATCTATGGATTTCAACCAAGAAATTTGACACTTATCCAACATAAATTACAACATGTATCAAAATAATGTTTTAATGATTTCAAGAATTTGAGGATTTGTGAATAATTTGGGTTAAGTTTAAGGGGTTTTATCATCCTCTATTTGGAAGAGTTCTGGTTCAGTTTCATAAGAGACCCGCGAAACCGAGCCATAATTATTCCAAATAGGCCCTTAAAACATTCGAGAAACATTAAAATTTTGAAGTACAAAATTTTTTATATACTCGAGATGTGTTGGAGTGTGTTGCAATTGGGAGTTTGTGTTAGCTATAATTTGATCACGTTTCGATTTTTGAAAGTTCTATTAAATCCCATTTACCCAATGTCGGAAATCACTACATTGGAGTTCAATGCTTGTTAAGTTGTTGTTGTCTCCATCATCAAATTTTTTGTCGGGGAACAAATTGTTCCCTATACTTTGTTGGCCTCCATTGATAAATGGGATCATTGAATAAGTGCGGGCCAATTCAAATTCTAGCGCGTAAATTATATAGTTTAAGAAGTACTCACTCCGTCCCATTTTTATTTATCTATTGGTACAGTTGACCAGTCAAGACTAAATTTATAAAATTATAATATATATTGTTAATAAGTTGATAATATCATATGCCACCATATATATTAATATTTAAAAGGTTTAATACACCACAAATTTGGATAATTTAACATGATAAGTCACTTAAAAGATTGAAAAGTTTGACCGAATACTGTAGCTAATGGAGTAAAAATAATGGGACACGGAGAGTATTAATTCACGGTAAATGTTTAACCTCATCAAATACTAAAAAATAAATATTGTATGTTAGATATAGAAAGTGAGAACATCCTCTTTGTAGAGGTTCAACGGTTGTGTATTCCGTGATTTCGATCTACGTCCTTTTTTTCTTTTTCTACGACTAGAATTCCACTGGATTTAAAAGATTTATGTCAATGAGGTCGTAGCCTAGTGGAAATCTTTGAAAAAGCTGAGGTCCCAGGATCAAGAAGTTCTGGTTTCAACAACCACTAATATGAGTTTTTCTCTAGTTTAATACTAGTGCTTGGTAATGGTTTATCTTGCTCAATGTGTAACTACAAGTCGTGCTCACTACTACCCCAATTTAGCTTCTTAATTGATCTTGCTCACGTCATTGTAGTTCAACTTCTGCACTGATCTTTCTAGTCTTGCTAAAAGCTACTGCAACCATTCAACTCCTCCACGGTTGTCCTCGTTTTCCTTCGCCAGGATGATGTTGCCCTCAACTTTAAGAAAAAAACACTCCTCGTCCGAACACGGGGGAATTGTACTTTTCATATCAAACTTTCACTTACTTTATACATTTGATACCATGCTTTCTGAAAAAGTACATTTAATACCATAATTTGAACCCCCTCTACACATTTCCTTTCTCCGTCAATTTTTTGGACATAAACCACCATTTAGTCACCAAAATGGCGCACTTATGTGCCCTATATCATATATGAAAATTATTGTGGCATGATACCTTGTAGATTATGAGATATGATTTAATTTTAATTAATATCCCAAAACTTTGTTAATTTTTTGCGGATTGTTTATTGTGTTTCATGAATTGAAACTTATACCGTTAGAAAGCTCTAGTCAAGAGGTTTTCAGCCATATAAAGAACAAAAAATTTGACCTTGTAACGAAGGAGTTATGGCGGTTTTCGTTCAAAAATTGACAGAGAAGGAAATGTGACGAGGGTGGTGAAATCATGGCATTAAATGTATTTTTGCAAAAAAATGGAACCAAATGTATAAAATATTTAAAAATTTGGTGTGAAAGATGTAATTATCTAGTTTTTGCACTTTTTTGCCTAATCATATCACCTATTCCAAATGTTGCAAGTTCTCACCTTTGGCAGGCGGTCAAATGTTGCGGAATTTTCTGTTGAGTTTTCATCATATAGGTTTATTTAAAGAGAACTTAGGTGGTGTTTTCAATTGCTTGAACTTTTACTTAGACTAGAAATTTTTGGAAAATCACTTAAAAGTAGTTGAGAATATAAAGTGGGAGGTGTTCGCATTTAAAAAAAAAAAATTGGATAGTGTTTGCAAATTAAGAGGAAAAAAAAGGCTACCAAAAGCTAGAAGCAGCCCCTCTGCTGCTTTTGTTTTTATGTCCTTTTTAGCTATTTTCTAGAGAATATAATAGAGAAGTTGAAATTAAGGGGTGTTTGCAATAGCTTCTCCATCTGAAAAACCAATTGTTTTTGCTTAAAGTAATTAAAAAGTGCTTTTAGAAAAAAGTGTGGGGTGTTTACAAAATAAGGTAAAAAACAGCTTAAAACAATTATGTAGGTGTTTGCAATTTCTGAGAAATAGAATATAGTAAATCTTTTATTTTATATGAATTTTATTACAAGTCCTATTTTACTCTTAACTTGACATGTTCATACATTAATTTTGTTTAATTTTTTAAAACGTCTTTTTGTAAGACATACGCCATTTAGCAACTAAGATCAAAACAAGCAAGGTTATAATTATATATATAAAGCATTGGGTAAACTTTATCAATCAAATGGATCAAACAAGATTATTATAAAGAGAAAATTTCACTTTTGGTACCACAAATAACCATATTTTAAGGTTATGGTACCCATAACTTTAGAAACATACACATTTGGTACCACATGTTAACTTCCCTCGACACATTTGGTACTTCCTTCAATTTTTGTACGGAAAATTCAATTTTAGATAGAAAATTTACAGAATTGGTCCTATAGTTATAGATTGTTGACAAACTTTGCCCCACATATTTTATGGCCGACAAATTTACCCCACAATTCACAAGTTTGAAGCATTTCAGTCCCAGTTGTAAATATAATTAATTATAAATCCTATTTATACAATTTAAATATTATACTTATTAAATCTCTTACACTAATTAGACTTTATAAATAATATATATAAACTAAATACTATTTATATAAAATCCAAAAAAAAAATATATCAATTAAATTTATTGAATTTTTTAAATTTCAAAATAAATCTTTTAAACTAATTAGATTTTCCATATAACACATATAATTAAATAATATTTTATATAAAATTTGAAAAATAAATATCAATTAAACTTATTAATTTTTTTAAATTGAAAAAAAATCTTTTAAAATAATTATTAATATATACAAATTAAATAATATTTATTATTAAACCTGAAAAAAATCTTTTTAAAATTATAAATAATAATAATTCTAATTATTAAATCTATTATAATTAAAAAAATAAAAAAAAACCATAAATCTAATTAGTTTAAAAGAATTTTTTTAAATTTTAAAATTTAATAAGTATATTTATTATCAGATTTTATATTAAATATTATTTAATATATATATATATTATATATAAAATCTAATTAGTTTAAAAGATTATTTTTTGAAATTAAAATTCTAATAAATTTAATTTATATTTTATTAGATTTATATAAAATATTATTTAGTTTATTATATATATATATCTAATTTGTTTAAGAAATTTGATAATGATAATATATAAAATTTATAAAACTTATTAACTTTGGAGTAAATTTGTCGATTAGAAAATATGTGAGACAAACTTTGACAACAATCTATAACTATAGGACTAATTATACAAATTTGCCATCAACTTTTCGTCCGAAATTGAATTTTCCATTCAAAAATTCACGGAAGTACCAAATGTGTCGAGGACAATTAACATGTGATACCAAATGTGTATGTTTTTAAAGTTATGGTACCGTAACCTTAAACTAGGATTACTTGTGGTACCAAAAATAAAATTCTCTCTTATTATAAATCATTAACTAAGTTTATATTTAATTATAATGAATCAAACAAAATCACCTAAATATAACTAAGATTTGGTCAAATAAAAATAAATAAATCATGGTTACTTACATCATTAACTAAGTTTATATCAAATTAGAATGAATACTTTGGTAAAATAGAAAAAAAAAATCAAACTAATAATAAGATATTAGTGAAATCAAAACAAACAAATAATAAAAAAAATAAACAACAAGTTGAGCATAAAAGGCTAACTAATTACAAATTACCACCATAAAAAAGATTATAATTAGCAAACAAACTAAAATAATAAAACCCTAAATAAACCTAAAAATGGTTACAACAATGCACAAAGCTAAACTAGAAACTAAAAATAAACATATGAACAACATATTCTGAATTGAAGACGACACACAAACAAAAATAATTTTTTTGTTGTAAAAATGAATATCACAATTTTTTATAGTCATTACCCGCAAGAATATAAATAAATAAAATTTTGAAAACTAAAAATAAATAACCTCAATTACAAAAACAATATGAAGGTATTATTGAAATTAAGAGAAAAAATTAAGGATATAAATTTAACAAAACTGCTTCTATTTTATTACAAGAATGCCATCAGCCCCAAAAGCAGGTCATGACATGCTTTTTCAAAAACAGCTTCTAACTGCTTTTTTGTTGAGAAGCAAAAGCAAAAGGAGAGTCTGCAAACATTGAAAAACCGCTTTTCAAGGAACAAAATTGAAAAACACTTCCTAGAAGCATTTGCAAACACCCCTTAAAAACATACCATTAAGCACTTTTGGATAAAAAGAAAAAACAAAAAAGTGATTATTTAAACTTTTGAAATCACCACCTTAGTATACCAAGCAAACTCATGGTGAAATTTGTAATTTTTACTTTCGAATTCTCATCGTTTGTTGTTCATTGGTTTTTATCATAAATGTAGCAACTCATTGTATTTTATAATTTAAAAAAGACTTAATTGCCCTTAAATATGCTCATGTAGTGTATACAAAACAAAAATTTCGCAAAATTTGACCGCCAGATAACCAATTGTGGGAACCCGCAACATTTGGAATAGGCGAGGAGGATAAGTGGAAACCAAAAAACTTAGGGACAAAGAGCAAAGACACTCAAAGTTCAGGGGGGGAAATGTTAACTCATCCGGACTGACTTCTTTGTCAAATGAGACTCTTCTTGACCGCCTTCTTCTTTTAAAGGTTACTTATTTGACATTCATATAAACATTTTCTACTAAATTAGTTTTTTTACTTTGTAAACAAAATATAACATGATCAATCTTTAGGGCCCAATTGAAGACCTACATCTATAAGATTCATCAGTTAGTGGGTGAACTAAACCAACTTCCCCAAATACCAATTAAAAAAATAAAAAAATCTCATTAGAGACCAAATGTTTAGGGACAAAAATTGCTTAATCCACCAACCTCACCAATGTCAACTCAGTTAGAGAAATAAGCTTAACTGAATTCTCAAAAGTCCTTGTAGTCAAATTAGGGAGGACACAAAAAATAGTTAAGAATTCTATAAAAAGGGGTCCAAACATGTTACTAATTTCCTACAAATTAACTACTTTTTCTGACTAATTTACTATAATATAATGTAGTTTAATATGTTAGGATAATGCATGTGACTTGGAATTAATTTCTCCATTTCCACTATATATGCTACGTTCAACTTCGTTCTTACATATATACATATACTTTCTTTGTCTCATTTATTTTGCTCCCTTTGCTATAGTACCCGGTCAAATTTTTTAATTTTTTAAGTGACTTATCATTTTTAAATTATTCATATTTTTAGTGTATTAAAATTTTTAAATATTAATAAATACGGTGTCATATTATATTATCAACTTATTAGTGAAATATATTAATTAAATTTTTTATTATAATTTTTATAAATTTAGTCAAGTTGACTGGTCAACTGTACCAAAATAAATTGGACGGAGGGAGTAGAATTTTTTATATATTTTATTCTATATGAATTCGTTCATTTCTTCACTGACTTAGCTTCCAATATTTGAATTTTGAAACAAAAATTCTCCCCCCCACCGCCCAAAAAAAAAAAAAAATCACAAACTTCATACTTCCACATCAATTTAATTTCTTCCTCACAATAAGAAAGACTAATATTTTCAAAGATGGAATAGGATCATAAACTCATGTTCATGCAATATTTACGAGACCAGGTAATATTTTTTAATACTAGTAAGAGAGTGACCACTCATAAACATGTATAAATACACTTAACTGTTTTATGGTATTATAAGTTTGATGAGTTAAAATATTTTATATTTTGACATTTAGTAAGGGCTCTCTTGATATTACGCGTAGTCCAATTCAAAATTTACTAATTAAAAAGATTTGGTACTGCAATTTCAAAAGTGGGACACCAACCATTCTCTATATATATTATTACATTAATTGGCAACCGATTTTTGGGTTGGTTAAGGTTTTTCTTAGGTAAAATAATTAATTAAACATGATTCAGTTGTTTGGACTGATGATCTCCCATCGCCCGGGATATGTTAAACAAATAAGTTTACGAACTTAAAAAACAAAAATGACATCAATATATATTTACATTACGTTTTATCTTGTGAATGAAAATATGATATTGTGATTTAGATGAAATTCATGCTGTGAACGAGATCATGATTCGGCTAGGCCAAATCCACTATTCCGAAGTGGTTTCATCATAATTCATTCGAACCATTATTACCAAAATTAATATAAGTATTTCAATTTTTCAAGAATTTTCCTTGTGACTATATATTTGGGTATTTCATAATTAATCAAGAATCATTGGGATTAGCTATTTTGATGTATTTTGGTTCGGGTAGGATATTTTGAACTTAAATATTTGTGATAAAAAGTTGAAATATGACTTCAAATTTTGATTGGCATTTTCACAATTTATAAAAGTGTAATAGTTTGATGTAGATAGATGTTGGAGATTTAGAGGTGAATTTTTTTTCTTTTTTTAGGAATATGCTAGGAACTAGTCGCCTTAATTCTATCGAGAGAAATCAAAAGTACCGAAGAAAATAAACACATAAGAAAAATGGGATGAATCTTTTATCATACTTTGGTGTAATATTTTAATGTCATACGTATAGATTTATTGTTATGTGTACAAATTTGAAATTTGTATGAACCCACACATACACTTGTAGAGTAGATTCAATTTGTGACACCAAAATATGATAGATGATCTTTTGTCTAGGAAAAAACAAGTCTATAAATGTGTTTCTTAATGTAAGATTGTGTGTTTTGGCCGACGTACTCATATATTTCAAAAAAAAGAGAAGGCCGATGTACTCATAATTTACGAGTTAATGACAATTTACTCCTTTATAATATTCACGACGCTCTATTTACCCTTTTTTCCATTTAGAAAAATGCATTTCACCTCCCTACGTTCTTATGGACTCATACTTTCTCCATAACAATTCTTTCCTTGAGGATTACTTCACTTGGGGGGTAAAACCCATAACTTTGGCTCTAATACCAATTATAAAATCGAATGTCTAACATTGTGCTAGAAATTATAACTTATTACAAAATGATGCAACTCAAATCTTTAAGCTACATATACACCAATCCTAACACAATTGTTTGACTGTCCGGACCAATATCTAAGGCCCCATTGCCATGACGGCACCAAAATTATACTCCATAACTCAAATGCAACTACCTCCGGTCCATAACTCAATATCATTTGGAACGTCGACTCATCAACATGTTTAAATTTCCAAAATTTATAATATATAATTTAATTAATTTTATCTCAGTAATAATTTGATAATATTGTAATACCATATATACTAATATTTTTAAATGAATTAAACTTTCCACTGTGGCTAATTAAACAAAAACTTATAGGATTGAGAGAGTATTTAATAAATCAACATTAGGGATGAGTTAGCAGATGTAATATTCCATCCGTCCTACAATATCTGTCGTTTTAGAGTGTTGCACTGTATTAAAGATCCAAATAATTAAATAGCATGGATTTTTGGTAAAAAATAAAAAATATACCTAAAATACCTTTAATTAATATTATATTGAAATAAATAAGATAGAGTTTTTAAGTATAATAAATAAGGTTTAAATTAGAAAAGAGGTAATTATTATTGTATTGGAATCCTAGAGCAACAAATATTGAAACAAAAAAAATTCTCCAAAACGATAAATATTGTGAAACGAGGGAGTAGTATCCAAGCCTTGTAATGACATGAAATTTTATAACACTACCGACATGAATGGACTGCAAATTAACCTTGTGAGTGTTAATGAGATTTCATAATTGATATACTCCAGCTTCTTCCATCTTTTTAATCTTGATGATGATTGGTCAGCTTGAACCATCTAAGTCATGTTTTGTCGTGTTAGAAATTGATAAATGCACAATTGATGGATTGGACATTTCCTCACAATACAAGGTAACGAAATAGTAGGTCCATTCTTAAACGGGCGTGGGACATTTGGGCTGGCCCAATCCATACTTGTATGAATGGTTTGCAGTGAGTGGTCATTTCCAACTCCTACAAGATTGAGAAGAAAGATATCCATTAATTCCACAAGGAAATTTCGCCCTCATTTAATAGCTTGTAAATCAGATGTGACGAGCTCGATTTAAAAAGTGTTGACAAGAGAATTTGAACTCGGATCAAAGACACGCACTCACTTGCACCGCCAACTAGGCTACCCTTACGGGTATGTTGGAAGATTCTTACTCTGTGATGATGTGGTGAATATATAATTCAGTCTAATACTTAGTGAAACATTTCCCAAATATTCTAAACTTCTAAAATTTTCTTCATCAGTTGGCATCTTTCATTTCGAAAAGTCGTTGATGTGACCGTTTAACAATAAATAAATAGGTTTGTTGGATGTTAGGGTGCAGTGCACTAGTCTGCACCTTGTTGATGATTGACAAGTACCATTTGTATTATTTATTTATTTCTTTTATCTTGTTTTTCTCTCATTCATGGGACACTTGTCAATCATCAGGGGGTGCAGACCACTACACTGCACCCTAGCATCCAATAAACCAAATAAATAAATATGAAAATAGAATCTAAAGACATTTCATTAGATGCAATAAAAATATTCTTTAATAACTTACATGAACTAAACATATTTAGATAAGAGTTACAAATTAGAGTCTAAATAGATGTAACCCAATTGAGAAAAATTGTAACCTAAACTAGATTAAGCGAAAATAGTCTAAATCGATTCGACCGATTAAAACTCGAAAATATATAAAATTAACTAGCCATGACCAAAATTGTAATTATGATCTCATATCTCTATGGATATTTACAGTTATCAGCATAAATTAGTTTTGATACATGAAGAAAGTCATTGTTTTTCAACGATACATGTGATGTCACTTGAAAAAAGGGTTAAATGTAGACAATTATTTCTTTTGTTGGCGCTCAATGGTTTAAACTTTAAAACACTATACCAAATTTAATGAACAAATGTCGATAACAAACTTATTGCAGAAAAATATATAGATACGAATGTTTACATCTTTTTAAGCATATAGTAGCTATGAACTCTTGTGAGATATGATTATCATAGTGACAAAAGTGAAGGGTATGTTTATCTCGTTTTTTCAAAATAATTTGTTTTTGAAGAAAGTGACGAAAACATTTTCTACTTCCCGAAATAAATTTATCCTCTCTTAGTTTTCTTAAACTATTTTCTTATGGCTTAATCCCACTTTGAATCTTGGGAACATGCTCATTTTGCATTTTGCAACATCGAAAAGAAATTAATAAGTAATTACACCCTAAAAATCATATAATCACTTTGTGTACCCTCTTTGTTTTTCTAACCACGTGACTCGTAGTTGGAAGGTATTTTAAATTCCCTTTAAATATCAAACAACCCCCCACCTCAACCCTACAAAAACAACATAACACGAGTAAAATATGCAATTAAAGGGAAAATTGACAAATGACCTAAAAAATAATACTTCTATTTAAGATATCCCATATATATGAGTTAAGGTTTACAAGATCTCATTTTACACTCGGCAAATTTTTAAAATTCAAAACAAGATTGCCATCGTCTTATGCTGAAATGTGATATTGGAGATAAAAAACGCATAAAGTGTGTTTTTTTAAGAAAAGCAATATAAGTGGGTTCTTCTAGATTTTTTTGGTGTATAAGCCATTTTTTTCTCTAAAAGAAATCTATACAATCTACATAAAGTTTTACGCACATCTTACATCTCAACCTAAACTCTTCCACAAAGACCTACAATTACCTTATTTCTCAAAGCACTCTATCAAAATTCAAACAAACAAACATTATGCAAATCAAAATGATTTCACAAACCTTCACTACTCTATCAAACTACTCTCTTAAATACCAGACAAACAAACCCGAACATTTTTACATAACGAAACTTGGACAACACAACATCTAGAGTAATACGAGGGAGATAAAAAAAAAGATACATTATATCAATGGGCCCTCAAACATGTGTACTTTAGTGAGAGCACATCAATAAAAATGGGAGGAAGATGAAACATAAAGCCAAGCACAAGCTTACTGTAGTATGCATAAAAAAAGCACTATTTAAACAAAACTCATAATAATAATTTCATTTATAATATATAATTTCTTAATAAAAGGAGAAAAGGGAGGAATATGATATTAAATGCTGTAGAAAGTATACAAGGATCCTCTGGTTTTTGGGTCAGAAATCAGATCAAGAACCATGAGAAGCAAACTATGATCATTTACAACTTGATGCATGATTCAAATTGAACTACTTATTTCCATTTCTGTTCATTCAAGCATAGCTTTTTACGAAATAAAATATTAATCAGTTTCAGCAAGTCTTAAACGATCAACTTTACGCAGAAAAAATGCATAATCCAGTTTAGTTAGAACAAACAAGGTAACTTAAAAATCAAACTAGGACAACATTTTTTTTTATTTTTTGATAACACCTAGGACAACATTTATAGATACATAATGTTATTCAAGTTCGATACAAACACAATTCAGTAAGCTAAAAACATCAAATTGCTTGACCTAAATTCCTGTTCTATTCTATTAGAACACGTCCCATTTTGGTTCATTCAAACACAAATCAAGTCAAGCTCAAACACAAATCAAAGCTCAACAAAAAAAAAATTAAATAAAATCAAAGTTTGTTAGACTCTATTAAATTAGGCACATATACTTGGCCATTATGAGTTGCAACCAAGAAACAATATTATTGCTTAATTATTTTTTATTTAATTGTGCATAAGAACATGCATGCTTGCATGGATCTAAAGTATCAACAAACAACCTTTTTCTCTTAATAATAAGAAGAAAAAAGGAGTAAGCACATAGGATAAGGGAAAAAACAGTACACATAATTCAACAACATCAGTTCAAAAGCAAAGCATGTTTACTTCTTTCTAAAACCAATACAAAGAATTCTACAAGATTAGTTCAGAAGCAAAGCAAACAACTTTCCGTTTCGAGTGGAACTTAAGTATAGATTTACATCCCCGAATAGGTTATGAGAATAAGAAATCATAACACAGAAATAAAATCCACATTTCCCAAATAAATTAGAACAAAAGAATTAATATAGAGCAAGTGAATTTCACAAACAAATTTCAACAACAGATCCGGGTAGAAAACAACTTCATAAATTAGGCTATTCTCATGACCAACAAGAAGTAATACTATAATATAACTACATAGAACTTCAACTTATATAGCCCAAAATTCGCAAAGCACTTATAAGCTACTCACAAAATTCTTTTGACCATGATGTTAAATTAAAACAAAAGAAGTTCACTTCAAAATCAAATTCCTTTTACTAAATAGTACATTATCCAAAAATTCATAAGATTAAAAAATAATCAAAACCTTTCTGCCAATCGAGCAGTGACCGCTCTCAGCTTCGAATAAACCTTCGCAGCAGGAGAACCCATAATCAAGCTACAAAGCGAATCTCTAGCAACCTTAATATTCGCAAAAGGACCAAGCATATGAATTCTCGTATTAGCAATCACAATCCTCGTCCTCGTCGAATTCTCAATCGCAAACTTCGTCTTCCCTCCTTTCCCACTCAATCGCCCAATCGCGCGTGACAAATGTTCGCCTTTCAAAGTCTTCACGTCCTTAATCTCAAACGACTCAACATACAGCTCGTCCATCCGTATCAATGAAAGGGCGTCGGGTATATCAAATCCAAGCGCGAAAGCTTGAACAAAGTCGGCGCATTTCTGCAAGTTACCGACGTCGGGCGTGTCGGGTCGGGTCTTGAGTTCGACCCGACGGGCTTTGAGGTTCATCCGGATGTCGATTTTCATTTCTTCGTAGATTGGTGTGTAGATTTCGAGCCAGGCTTTCTTAAGAGGGCTGTAGCGGTTCGCGGGGATTGGGATTTTACGGAATTGGATTTCGCCGCCGGAGATTTCGTGAGCTTTTAGGGGTTTGAAGTTGGGTTTTTGGGCGAATTGGACGGAGGGTTGCTTTGGGGCGGCGGTGGTGGATGCTTCGACTTCCATGGCGGCGGGTTTCTCCATGGATTTGAGGTCGGAAATTCTTTGGAAACACTAACCTCAAAACCTGAGTCTAATGGTTCAGAAACCTTAGGAGACTAGGGTTTTACATTTTATGTATTTATATTTTGGAATATATTTTGGTTGGGCCGTGGCCCAATATCTGTCTTATTATGTGATTTTTGGGTTGAAATTAAGTTTGATCTTATCCCAAAACGTTGTGGATCAGTTCTAGGCCCAAGAAGGTTAATTTTCTCTAGGGCTTTTTAAAGAAAATTAATCCGACCCAATATAAGCAGGTTGCTAAATTAGCAAACCGCAGACATGAGGTAAGCATATTCAAACTTAAATAAATTGATTGAAAATAATTAATGACAATTAGCCCATAATAACCCAAAAATGAAACAAGTCCAACATAAATTAATGAATGAACATACAATAATTAAGTCCATTTTTCTTTTGAATCAATGGTGTGGTATATATATTGGGTTTCTGTTAATTTCATGTTATGATTTTATTATCTTTGAATGATTTCGTGGCTGATTTTTATTCCGGGAAGAATAGAGGGGCTCCAAATACTAAAAATGATTACATTTGATTTTTTAAAGATATTTAAATTAGAAAAGTAATGGTTACATTTTTATTTTTTACTTTTTATTTTTTTTCCAAAATTCCAACCGAAAAAAATCGGTTGGAATTTTTCGGTCTGTGAAAATCAGTTGGAATTATTTCGACCGAATTTTTCGGTCGGAATTTCCATCGAAATTTGAACCTGTCGGAATCCGATTCCGACCCGGTTTTTTCCAACCGATTTTTGCGGTCGCAATCATGTTTTTCCGACAGATTTTTTCCAAAATCGGTTGGAATCTCGATCGAATTTTGATTTTTTCTAGTTGTGCATCAAAATAGCCATAATAATTTGAAATCAACGGTCATCTCCTACTCATCTGTTCTCAAATAGAAACATATCATTTACCTCTTAATTTTCCATTCTCTATTTTTCTTTCCTCCAATGAATCCAATTTTAGCATCCCAAATGTAAAATGCATTCCCTTTTAGATACCCCATTGGAGTGTAAATATTTCAAAAATCGATGCAAATTGACAGTGAATGGTTTGCATACCCATTTTGCATTCTCCATTGGAGTTGCCTTAACACTTTGGACACTATTCATGAGATATAGACCAAATGGTCCAATCTTCTTATGATTTTCACCAGTCTTTTCTTCAATTTCGTAATGTTAGATCATTAAACAAATACATATATAAGAAATGCTTGATACTCACATTTCAATAAAAAATAGAATTATTTTACAAACCACAACAAATTTTATATGAAAACGTCTCGATAGATCGATCCCTTCACTAAAAAAAGTTCAAACAAACACATTGCACAAATAAATTTTCTGATTGTTACATCCCATAATGTCTAATCCAATGGGCTAGGATCTTTAGAAGCGTAAGCTCTAAGCTCTTCAACATTTTGAAATACTTTCATATATTTCTCATCAAGAGTCACCCATGCTTCTATTCCATCCCCGGATCTAGTATCCATTAACCAAATCACATTGAGAAATGACGATTCTGAATCATTACCCGCATCACATCTTGTCATCCATATCGGCTTTCCCCATCCAAAATCCACATCGTACAGTCCAAAACTGCACCAACTCGAGATAGATAAAAGGTCAGCTCCGTTGGGGATTTTGTGCCACGTACGTTGCAAATTCTCAACGTAGCCCAAAAACCCTCCATCCCCAAGCATTCTGTTGACAAAATCATGATCAATTACGTTTATTGCATCCCTCATTTCCTTCACCAGGTGTCCTAATTCCTTTTCACTTTCGTTGGTGCTTGATGCAGTTGCCAAACCAGGAAAGTTCCCAAAACAATCTGATGGAAATAACGGCCTGGCTCTTCGGTTCACTGCTTGAGTAAGAAGAGACACTGGTTTCCCATTTGAAAGCGAAGAAACCATGAAACATTTCCAGAGGAGGGCCGATACAACTTCAACTCGTGTTGGACGATCGATGTTGGATTCGGCCTTGAGTTTCCCTATGGACGATGCATCAAATACATATCTATGCATGAGTGCCTTCCCGGTTTTGAAAAGTGTTCCTAGAGACCCTGTTAGGTTTTGCATTTCTTCTTTTTGAGGGAACAACAACTGAGAAATGTAGTTGGGACATACGGGTTCTTTCGATATCGATCGAGTGGAAGCAGCCCATGCTTTGAGAAAATTTCCAATTGTCATTGCATCTGCTACCTGTAGGAAATTGGAGAGCAATAAAAGGAAATATATGAAGTCATTTACACACTTATCAACTTGCTACAAATGGTAAGAATTTATTGGTATTGCAATCAATGTTTTCTCGGTATTATGATAAATGACAAAAAAATAAGTCAAGATAATGTAACATATATTGAAAGAACACAATCATTTAAATTGTGACTAAGGATGATTCTTTAATTTGAGTATAATTGTGGAAAACACAAATCAACAATCTCCTATTCAATTTGTTTATACATGTAATCTTCGAGAAACTTGCCTTTCATATGGTTCCGAAATCTAGTTTTAGTAAGGTTCATAATAGAAAATATTTATTTTATAGAAGTCGTTGAAACTGGAAGAAGCAAAACTACACGAATCAAACTATCAATCAACATTTTCAAACATTAGTTTTGGTTGAAATGAAAATATTGTTATGTATATAAAAAAATTATATTCTTTATATATTCTCGTTTTTAGTATAAAATCATTCTCGCTGCTTATGTGATATCGTGTATTTAATCTTGATTTAAAATTTTGTTTTCATGTTTTAGTCAATTAACATTAGAAACTTTTCAAAAACTTTTTGAATTCTAGGGGATACATTTAGAGAATTATAAATCAAATAAATAATTTGAAAAAGTACTCTATATTAGGGCTGTCAATGGGTCAGATTCTGGTCGGATCATGCTCGTCCAGATCCGGCTCCACTTATATCAGATCGAATCATGTCGGATTCGGATCTTGCTCGGAATGTGCTCGGATCTAGATATTTTGAATCCAACGGATCTTGGTCGGATTTGGCCGGATATCAGATTATTTTCCTTCTTAAATTCTTTCATTACTAAGCAACTATAATAATAATTAAAAAATTAAAAAAAAAACCATAAATCTAATTAGTTTAAAAGAATTTGTTTTCAAATTTTAAAATTTAATAAGTATATTTATTGTCAGATTTTATATTAAATATTATTTAATTTATATATAATTATAAATAAAATCTAATTAGTTTAAAAGATTATTTTTTAAAATTAAAATTCTAATAAATTTAAATTATATTTTATTAGATTTATATAAAATATTATTTAGTTTATTATATATATATATATATATATCTAATTTGTTTAAGAAATTTGATAATAATAATATATAAAATTTATAAAACTTATTAACTTTGAGGTAAATTTATCGGTCAGAAAATATGTGAGACAAACTTTGACAACAATCTATAACTATAGACTAATTATGCAAATTTGCCATCAACTTTCCGTCCGAAATTGAATTTTCCATTCAAAAATTGACAGAAGTACCAAATGTGTCGAGGACAGTTAACATGTGATACCAAATGTGTATGTTTTTAAAGTTATAGTACCGTAACCTTAAAGTAGGATTACTTGTGGTACCAAAAATGAAATTCTCTCTATTATTATGATGATTTTTGTAGCATTTTTTTCTTTCTAAATAGGATAGTCAATTTACTTAATATTTTTTGTGACATAATCATTTATTAATTTTCTTAGGTTTGTATTGTAAATATTATAATGAGTGAACGTTAATAACTATTATGTATAAATAAATTTTTAATATATCTATAGTACAAACGAGATCTACAATACAAATTCGTCTTAATGGGTAAAGAAACAAATATTTATGTATAAAATATAAAATGTATGTCATGTATGAAGTTTTGAGATAAAAAAAATTAAAAATATAATTGGGCTTCAGAAAATATGGGACCCCTTTAAAGTGAGGGTCTCAGGCAAAGGCAAAAAAGACCTAAGACCTTCACTTTAAAGGCCTAAGACCAATGGAACCAGTTACGGGTTACGGGTTCTTGCTTATTATTGCATAATCTAGAGATTTGAAATTGTTTGTACAAAGGGTATTCGATTATGTAATGAATTAATGATAATTGATGAAATTGTAATATCAAAATCTAGATTATTATCGACAATTCAGGAAAAATTAAAGCCATTCCTCATTAATTTTAAATGCTTCCGAGATGAGAGAATCAAATAAAAATTGGAATACTCAATTTAACTACTGGAAAAAAGAAAAGAAAATTTCGAAATATTTAACAAGGTTCATATGAAAAAGAATTGTACGAAGTATTTAACAAGGCCGGTCTTAGACTTTATGGGGCCTTAGCCAAAATTTGAAATCGAGGCCCCACATCGAAAAAATTATTTTATGCAAAATTTATTTTTCTACTTTAGTTAGATGAAAAGTGTTAGATTAAATCTTCATATTCTATTTTTTCTAACAATTTTTTTATAAGATAAAAATATAGCTAAAAAAATAATTAAAACTCTATTACTCTGCAACTCTGACAAGCATAATCATCCCATTAAAATTCTATCAACTTTAAACAAATAAAAATAAACTCTATCACCTGCTCTGGGTGGCTTGCCTTAGATTTAGAAAAGTAAAAAATTTGCAGTTTTTTCTTGATTTAGAACAAAATATCCAAAGATCGAATAATTTTTCCTCTTACAAAGTTCGAATATAGGTGTAAACTCAAATATACCAAAATTGAAATTAGAAATGAAAATCTTAATTTTGTTTGGAATTTTTGTAATCTTGTAGGATGAGAGAAAGAAAATAGTTTAAAGGGAAGAAAATTTTTATAAAGAGAAAGAGAGAATAATCAAATGTTACGGAGAAAAGAATAATCACGTGGGAAGACAAAATAAACTCAATAACATTAGCTTTTGGAATTCTTGAAGTTAATTTTTGTAATTAACATTATAGTATTACTTTTGGAACTCTTGAAGTTGATTTTTCTTTTTAGTTATTGTACGGTGGGTAAAATTATTATTTGTATAATTACTATTCGGCCCCCCTTAAGCTTGGGCCATGAATTGCCCAAAGCCGCACATGGTATTTAATGAACTTCTTGTGTTACTTAAATTTTTATTGCATTGGAACCTCAGTATATATATACATCGGGAAATTTCTTATCCATCTAGATAAAATTTCCCTATATGGCGAGACAGAATCAGAATTCAGAACCACGTACACGTACGGCGTAATGGCGAGTACTTAACATTACTGGCAATTAATTAATGTCTTTAATTTTTTGGTATATACTATATAAGCATATCACACACATGCATATTTACACACACCCAATGCATGGAGGTCGTGCCCCCTTAGGGCATCTCCTATGTACAAGTGGGAAGTTGGATTGGGATTTAGGGGGTAAAAAATATGAACTAAAATGCTTAAAGGGGTGAACAAGGGAATTTCCCATTGAGGGGATAATTAACACCTTGGAGGGGTGAGGCAAGGCAATTATGCCTTGCCTCACACATCGATCCAGCAAGTATCCAGCTACTTGCTGGGCGGGCGAGTGCAACGCACTCGCCTGCCCAGCCAGCAGGTGGCCGACACTTGTCGGCCACCTGTTGACCCTTTCTTTTTTTTTTTTTTAATTTTTGTTTTTTTATTTGTTATTTAATAAAAATCCTTTATTAAAAAAAAAATTCCTTTAAAATACCTAATTAAATGAAATGTAACTCTTATTTAATTTTAGTTTTAGTTAATTTGTGTATTATTTTTAAAAAGTTAATTTTTAGTTTAAAAATGTAACTCTTATTTAATAAACTCAAATTTAATTTATTTTGTTTTAATTTAATAAAAACCTTTTTTTTTATTTTAAAATCCTTAAATTTGTGTATTATTTTGGAAAAGTAAATGTCAATCTTAAATTATTTTTATTATTCTCAAATCTTAAATTATTTTTATTATTCTCAAATCAAGTATTTAATTGTTGTATTATTGTGTACCAATTTTAAAACCCTTTTTTTTAAAAAATCTTTATTAAAATATAACTCTTATTTAATTTTAGTTTTAGTTAATTTGTGTATTATTTTTTAAAAAGTTAATTATTAGAAACTCAAATTTAATTTAATTAATAAAAATGAAACTATAAAAGAACTTAATGAAGCTTACATATGATTCGTTACATTAAAAACGATATAACCCTAACAATTATATAGTGAAACACTTGGGTGAATAGTTAGACATCTAAAATAAATACGATTACATATGATCGCCATTTGGACCGTGTATTGCACACACATTTTCAACTAAGCCGGTTTGAAGTTAATTATTATTGCTATTATTATTATTATTATTATTATTATTAAGTGAGAGTGGGGAAAATGAGAATTGGAATTAAATGGAATTGATAGATTGAGTCATTTGAGATGACTTATAAAAAGGAAAGGGAAAGCTGGACTTGGAATCAGAGGGGAAGCTGGACTGAGCTGAGGGGAAGCTGGACTTAGGCTGAGGGCATCACTGGAGATGCCCTTAATGGCGGTCGGGGGTGGGATTGGGGGGTAGGGATGGTTTTTTTTTTTTTAATAAATTATAATTATTTTATTAATAATATATCACTTCATTTTTTAATAAATATTAAATATATTAATACTATTATATACAATTTAGATTTAACTAACATTTTGCCGGATTTATGCTAAAGTATTATTTGGTCTGTTAATATTATTTATAAAATTAAATTAGTTAAATAAATATGTAAATATAATAAGTAAAATCTCTAAATTAGTCCGCACGTGTCTTATTCGAGCCAATTTTGAAATTGGGCAACAATGTGGACTAAAATTATCAGTAAATTTGAAGATGTGGGGTTATTTTCACAACCTGAAAAGTTAGGGGTATAATTGTCAGTCAACTTAAGTAATGGTATCAATTTTGCAATAAAACTTAACTGCCACATCATCAGTTAATGTCCATTTTTAACGGTGGTACCAAAAGTGATTGATTTCTTAAATTGTGGTACCAAATATATTGGCCTTGATTTTTATGATATCACAAGTGAGAATCGGTATATAATTTGGTACCACAAGTGCAATTCTCTCCATCCCCATTCCACAGTCTTTCATCTAATGTCCTCTAAGTACATATCTTTCAATCTAATGTAATACATGGACTAATCTTAAATTGTATACATCTTTCTAATTAGTACATGAACTAAAGCAAATATATCATACATGTTCTACCCCGTGTTCTTTGTTTTAGTGACAAAAAAATTACTATGTTATTCTTATTTTAAAAAGAACTCATGCATGTGTAGGGGATGAGCACGGTCCGTCGGACCGACTGGACCGAACCGGAACCGACGGTTCGGTCCGGACCGTTTACCGAACCGAAATTTCGGTTCGGTAAACGGTTCTTGTCCGAGAACCGAACTCCCAAAAACCCGGTTCTCGGTATAACCGGTCGGTTTACCGAACCGAACCGGTTGGAGCGAAACTTTTTTTTTTTAAAAAATTTATGTTTTTCATTTACGACTTTTGGTGATAAATTTGATGATAAATTGAATTTTGTTCAATAAATAGAAGAGGGTTTTTTTTTGTATGGTTTGTATGTTGTAAGATTTTTTTTATATATATATTTTGTGTTAAAAATTGATTTTTTGGGTTTTTATTAAAAAAAAAATTAAGTTTCGGTTTTTTTGGACCGAACCGAACCGGACCGAAATTTTCGGTCATGTAAACGGTCAACGGAAATCCAGGACCGAACCGGCCAGGAACCGAACTTCGGTTCGGTTCGGTCCGGTTCGGACCGTTTGCTCACCCCTATGCATGTGGGCAGATTTAGGAATACGGGGTAGTGGGGGCTAGGCATATGTCAAATTTTGATAAGCTCTCGAATCGAGACTATAGAGTAGTTTCTACTTTAACATATTTTCTTTTTATTTACAATTTTTTCAAAGATTTCTCGAAATTTTTCGAAAAATCTCGAAAAGTTTCTAATTTAGCCCGAAACATACGTAAAAAATGAAACTTTAATCCATGGGGCTAAGGTTCTAAGATAAATTTAATAATCGAAATACAAAAAAAACAAAATCAATCAATCAAACAGTCAAACTTAAAAATTGTTTCATTCAAGGGAAAATATTTACAAAAAAGAGGAGGTAAAGTTTGATACAAATATTCTCCACAAGTTACTTTAATTAAATACAATATCCCTTTATGACCTCAAAAGAACTCAAAACATCTACATATATTAATTATAATTTTAAATGACACCAATTACATTTACAATTATTGACAACGTCGATGTTTCATTTTCGAAAATCAGAGCTAGATCAAATTTTTTTTAGGGGGGCGGCGAAAATTTGTAAAGTAATGTATTAAATAAAAATAATAAGAAGAAGAAGAAACCGTATTATAAATATTAAGAAAGAAATAGAATTAAAAAATTATTAAGAAAGAACAAAAAACAAAGAAAAATGACACCAATTACATTCACAATTATTGACAACGTCGATTTTTCATTTTCGGAAATTATAGCTAGATCAATTTTTTTTTAGGGGGGATGCGAAAATTTGTATAGTAATGTATTAAATAAAAATAATAAGAAGAAGAAGAAACTATATTATAAAGATTAAGAAAGAAATAGAATTAAAAAAACTATTAAGATAGAACAAAAATCAAAGAACAATTATTAAGAAAAAAATTAAAAGAACAATTGGAATTGTTAAGAAAGAATAATAAATCAAAAGAAAAAGGTTAAGTAATTAAATATAGTATAACAGCTCTCCCTGGGTTTAGAAGCCTGGCTTCAAAAGTCCAGTTTTGAGTAGGGTTTCCTATCATGTCAATAGGCCACACCAATTATTTTGTTCAGCAAATTAATAAAATAAAAAATATATAAAATATTTGAGTGGGGTTTATAGACTCCACTTTTCCCTACGTGGGTCCGCCCAGATTGTGTTCTTTAATACTATTACCATTCACTTTCCCTCCAAGACACAGTGTCCACTTGTATAATTGCGAATGTATTCACTATTTATAGGGAAAATGACAAGTATAACCCCCAAAAAGAAATGCAAAAACACCTTTGTATAAGAATAATCTTCATTTTAACTAACAGTGAACCCCATGTTGACATGTTCTATTAATTTAATAGCAAACTAACTCCTTGTGTTATTTTAAATAGGTGATTTAACTCCCTGTGATAAATAAAAGGGCAAAAAACCTCTCTGTGATATCCTAAATAGGCAATTTAACTCCCCGTGATAAGAAAAAGGGCAAAATACCTCCTTGTGTTTTTATAAAAGAAGCACATTGTCTCCCTCTAAATTGCTCATTAATTCATATCACAGGGAGTTAAATTGCTCATTATTTCATTTCACGGGGAGGTAAATTGCCTATTTTTATATCACAAGGAGGTAAATTGCTCATTATTTCATTTCATAGGGAGTTAAATTGCCTATTTTTATTTCATAGGGAGGTAAATTGCCCATTAGACATATCCCAGGGAGTTAACTTGCAAAAAACCCTCTATTAAAAGTATAGCAATAACCCCATTTTTTACTTAAAAAATCTATCTACAATAACCCTCTATTGATTTATTAGGGTATATAGTTCAGATTGGTGAAGTACAATTCATTATAGGATTTGAACCATGAGTTTTTGGCTGATAATTAAAAGTCATATATGTCCGGAGTTTTTCATTCTTTCAATTCATGCATACAACACTAATTCTAAGATTCATCTAGACTACTTAACAAGTTATGCATTAATTATGTAGATTATTGAATCAAGTTTAATATTATTCGAACATTACGTACCTTGTGCCCGAAAACAGCACCAATGGCGATTCCTCCGCATTCAAAGTGATTGACTTGTATCATGGCCACATAGCCGCCCGGACCCAATTCAGAATCAATCGTAACCTCACACGGAACGAGTTGTTTGGGCAGTTGCTGGTCGGGATTTTCTAAAAGATCTGACAATTTATGCCCTATAATCTTGACCACGGAGAAAGGAACGCCTTGGTCTTTGGATAGACCGTCTTCGTTGATTCTCCCGGCTATAGGATAGAACCGAGTTAGAATCAAAGAGAGGGAACGCTTGAGTTACTAATTCAAGTTAAATCAGTCTCGATCCATTTGAAAGACCATTCTAAGGTCATGTTAATTCACATAACTGTGAAGAAATTTTCCCAAATGGTAATTATTTCGTTGTGCTTCTCAAATAGTTATTTGGTGTTTTTTAGACCAAAAGCTGAAGTCTGTGTGACTATATTTAATTTAATAAAGCTTAAGCTCCTGGAGCTGAAACTAGATTTTAGAAGCAAAATGAACGAAAGGAGACTGAAGATAATTCTAGTTGGAAGAATACAAACCGCCGGATTATGGAAGTCCAAATCGGTATGGGACTAAAAGTGCCATAACTTCCATGTGGTTAGTTCTTTTCACTCGTTTATGGACGAAGTTGAAAAGATAGCACTTAATAACACTTGTGTAGTTATTGTTTGTTTTCTAGAACAATATGTAACTAATCTTGTCCTATGTGGGCTGTAGCTTTAGTAATTAATAACTAAAAGTGTTCACGTCCCTATCAAGTTTATTAGGGTACATTGGAGTACCTTTGGAATCTAAACTTTGACTTTTGAATTTATTCTTCTTACATTAGATTTGTACTTGAATTTAATATTGACTTGACAAGTATCACTTTTGGGGTGATACTTAGTGTGATACTAGACTTTTGGTAATAGTTCGGAGTGTCAAAAATTGACCTAACGTTTCAGTTACATTAATGATTGTCGTTGCACTGGCAACACGAGACATTGAAACAACACAAACATTAAATATGTTGAAGACATATTTGTTTTGGTCATATTAGGCAAGTGGAAACACTAACCCATTGAGAAGACTTTTCGAAGTCAACTCTGTAAAATGGTTTGCCTTTATTTCGTTCCGTAACGGAAACAAGACACTCATATTTTTGTAAGGCCGTTAGAGTTAAACTTCCATTATAATTAACTTTAGTGATTTAATTTGAGTGAAGGTTGGGTTAATTCATTCTTTCATTACATTTATGAAGATATGGTGTATCTTGATTGTTTTGATTTGATCTCTTGTGAAATTAAAACACGTCAGTGTTTTGAAATTTTCTTAAAGGAATCAAATGTATCGAGGAACATGGGTTCTGATACTAGATTAGGGATACGAATATCTATACGATCATTTTGGTGATCCATGTAATGAAATTATCCGAAATTAGTTATTTCTAACACTATTACATATATGATTGTGTTAAGAGAATTAACTTGAGTTTTGGATAGAATGAGATTCATTGCATCTTAAGTTAACCTTTTATTTCCTTGAGGAAATATTCCTTTTTGTTAACTTTTAATGCATTACAAAACAACCTTCAACTTCAGTAACTTTCCCTATACACAAGTCAAGGTTAGATGTTAGTTTGACCTTAGCTATCTTAGACAAAGTGATCAGATGGTTGAGTTTGTCTTGACTATGTTTCTTATGTATTTAAGAAATATGATCGCATGAGAAATTAATATATCTTTTTGGGATATATAAAGTCTAAAGCATTGTGTTCTTGAATGAATAATGAGGTGAAAGTGTACATGCTATTAAATCGGAAAATACAATCTTTATAGATGTATTTACTAGATGAACTGGTCTTAGAGTATTTGAATTTGTTTGTGTAAATCGGTTCAAAGAGTAGTCATTCATTTGACATATCACTTGGATGTGATTATCCAAATTGCTTCATTTTTCGAGTGGGAGCAATTTATGTTCTACCGGATTCATTCAAATGGAAGGACCACTCATGAACCGTAACTTATTTCAAATACTGAGAAGATGTTCAATTGTTTCATGAGTGAGACACGTTACCAAATGGAAGAAAACTTAGTACTAGCCTGTACAATCAAACCAAGTTTCGAATTTGGTTAGTTTCAAGGAGACACATAGTTTATTACCTCTGACTTACTATAGTGAATATATTAGACCTGGAATATGAAAAGACCATTTTTTAAAATGGTTATCCCCAATTTTGAATTGAGGAATTAAAGGTAGAAATTTGGTGAAGAAATTCATTGAATTATTTTCGTGGTCAGCGGACTAATGGAATAATTCTTAAAAGTGGATTTTTGTATTTACCAATACTTCTATAGTAAGAGGTAAATTTTCTGAAACTTGAAATGTGTGCTTTGAATGAAAAGTCTAGATCACTGAATTCAATCTTATTGGAATATCAATTGGTTCGTAACCAATTACCTACTCTAATTTATGTTATGCCATGGATCTGGTCTACAGTTCTAAGTCAAATCATAAGTATGATTTTGGACTTCAATGAAAAGGGTATTGACAACCTTTAGAATACTGCATTTGTTTCCTTGAATGCTAAGGAACTTTTACTAGCTACTGATATGGTAAAAAGCAAACATATGTTCTGATGTGCACACAAATTATGAAATTTGTAGCACAAGGATATGCAGTATATATAAATATTTGGTCTTGAGGCATTTGTGATCGTTACAAATGTAAGCAGTACGGACTGTGATGGTATGTTATGTCTAAAGTACCATCGTACATTACAATAGAAATATTGTTATTGTCAGACCAAATATTTACACAATTGAATATATTGTGGAGATATCATAAGCAAAATTCAATGAGAACTTTGCATTTAGTTGTCTACGTACAATATCATGGCAAATTTTTGTACTAAGCCCAGAACTAGAGATTTTTCTTGTGGGTTGTGTAATAATATCTAGAATTACGTAGATTTCTGATCTAATTGAACTTGAAAGTTCATAAGATCAAGCCCATAATTTTTGAGACATTGGAATGATTTAGTACATGCTTCGGAAAGCATACATTCAATGTCGTAGAATGTCGGACAAGTAGAGATTGGCTCTCTCACACGAGCAATCGCCTCTGACATTGAGTATGTGCAGAGATGAGATAATTTTATTCTTGTAAAGAGCGCAAGATAAAATTAGTATCGCCTTAATTAAAAATCAATTTAGATTACTATGGTGACTAAAGTAATCATTGATAATAGGCAATCTTGTATGAGTACAAGATGCGAATGTCGATTGATTGATCAATTAAGATGAGATTACTATAATGAACTTAAGTAATCGAAAATGGATTCCCACTATCCATTGAACTTGTCTAATGGCCAGATGTGAATTTGTCTCGACTTTGTTGTTTTTGAGGACTAAGGAGAAAATTCAGGTTAAGTGTAGACGAACACTTAGACCAAGATCTGTATTGTGCTAATGAAATGACATAGACTTCATAGAATGAAGTATAGCACAATAGCACGTGTTTCATACCACATGTGCCTTTGTGACCATTGGGAAATGAGTGAAAGATCCCTGCTCACTCATTGTGTGAGACCCTAGAGGTTTGTGAAAATCTCAATGTGTA
The DNA here is from genome assembly GCA_034814905.1 of Penstemon davidsonii. Lineage (NCBI taxonomy): Eukaryota > Viridiplantae > Streptophyta > Magnoliopsida > Lamiales > Plantaginaceae > Penstemon > Penstemon davidsonii. The sequence goes on from JAYDYQ010002686.1 coordinate 14,114,482, forward strand.
CCCTTAAGACTTTAGACTGTTTCTCGAGATTTTACCTAGGTGTTGCTACTTTAGCACGCTACTAATAATCATGAATCATACGGTGATGCGGTACGTGTCTAGGAAAGCAGCTGAAGTAAGATCAAAAGATTCTAGTAGGAAAGGAAGACTTCTTATAGCTAACACACGCTACCTGTATTCAAAGCTGCGCAGCCAATATGTCAAACTTAAGTGTTTGGGACATGATTGTGGATACATGTGAGTGGTGGAGTAAAGTATGCTCTTTTATCATTGGGGGATCAGAGATACTTCGGTTAGTGAAAAAGATGTTTGGGGTGCAGCGAGTTCTAACGTCCTCATGTTTTGTGAGAAAGAGTTGTTGTATAACCCTAACAGGTGTACAACTCTTAATGCTCTTTAGCTCGCCGGTCGCACGATCTATTTACTTGTATGAATTGATGTATATGTTGCCATAGTCACTTTAAACTCAGGTATAGCCCTCATGTGCGAGTGGGAGATGTTGGATTGAACGGGTCCGCCCATTTTGGACTAACCCGACCCGACCCAGATGACTTGAATAGAGAATTGGAGGGAAAAGGTTTTGACCACTTCTCCATTAGGGAGTTAACTGCCCACTTTGTGGGAGTTTACTCCCCATCAATTAAAAGTGAGGGAAAACACACGGTTTTCCCCACTTCGGCAAAATGCAGAAAGTCCCAAGGGGAAACTTTCCTTTTCAATTCCAATTAGGAACAGAGAAGCATTTTGGCTTCTATGTTCTCTGTTCATCTCCTCTCACATATCTATATGCATAATCATGTATATACATAGATAAAACATATATATGTATGTGTAAGCATATATATTGGGCATATTTTTCGGGTGATTTACGGGCACATATTATCATACTATTTTTGGTATTTAGACCGTGGAATTTAGACTACGTCCGTATGTGATTTAGTCTCCACCGGGAGCACCAAAATGCGAGGTTTCGAAGATAAAGAAGTCAGTGATTCAACCACGGTGTTCGGTCAAAATGGCGTTTGAATTCTTGCGGGTGATCCATGGAGATTCCGAGTAAGAATTCGGGATTCGTATCCTTCGAATTCCAACAATTCATTAAAGCAACAAATATAATATAGTACATATTATCCTCTGTTCTATCCAAGATGGTTGTGCTACGTGATAGTGACTTGCGATCTCCAAAGGCGAGACTCATGTTCGAATTCTACTGAAGACATCACACTGGGGAGGACCTATGATGCACGGATACTTCAAAAAATTATAAAATGCCGAGTCGGATACTTCTCGGATACTCATGGGATACGTATTCGACACTCCACGTAGCGTGTCGGTAAATATAATTAAAAAGAAAAATTGGACACTCGTATCGGATACTTATTTAGACGTATCCAACACATTTAATATTCTGAATATTGCTAAAGTCACCACAATTGGTAAGAACAATGTAAGACGTCAAACCACTATTTGTATTATATACAACTGCCATACAAGATAAAATGTCCATAACGGGACATGTTTTATATAGCATAATAAAACAATGAACATGATGTACAATTAATAGTATTAAATTACTAAACATATGCAATTTAGTACTTATAAAACTTAACTTGATCTATTTCAATATGTATGAATATATAAATATATTATTTTACTTATTTCAATATGCATAAATATATAAATATATATCTTTTAGATTCGTATCCATGTCGTACCGTATCCAATAAATTTTTAAAAATTCGTGTCGCCGTATTCGTATCATGTCGTATTCGTATCGCCTTATCCGTATCCGTGCAACATAGGGGAGGACCTATACTCTTTATACTCTTCGTTCCGAACTATAAATATACAGTATAATAGATCAAAAAAAAAAAAAAAACACCCTCGGTTCTCTCTCCCCAAATAGAGCTGTAAATACACATTCTTCAATAAAGTACCCCATCAGGTGATGTGAATCGTCGTATCAACACAGCAAACAGGACTGACAAAGAATAAGAGTTACATTTAAAAAAAATTTATAGTAGATCATATTTCAACTATATATTATTTGGCTTAATTTCACTTTGCACCCTACAAATAGACGCATTTTTCACTTTGCACTCCACATATTTTTTTATCCCACTTTACACCCTGCAAACCACAATCTCATTTCAAATTGCACCCTCATTGATTTTCAGTTCATTTTAGTCGCCGGAGTGAGGGCAAAATAGAGATAAAAGCTGAAAATCCTCAAAAACTTTAAAAACAAGAATAAAAATTTAAAAGAATCCTTAATTATGGAAAAATGGAAGTGTTGGATTTTGGGTCCAGCCCATGTGGTTGGAGCCCATTAGAGAAAAATTAGGTTACATGAGACTTGTATAAAAAGACTTTTAGTCTTCTTATTTGCGTGTGTTGTGTGCTACACACACCAGGAAAGAACGAATTGCTTCCGTTGTGATATTAGTTGTTACTAATTTGGTTCTATTTCCCTAACAGGAAGTAATTTTTTTGTATAATTTATCTCGCATTTAGTTAAACCCCCATTGTTTCATCTTGCTTCTTTTCTCCCTCTAGCTAAAAAAATCACACTCATTCTGCATCGCTCGCTACTGAAGGTGTTTCAGTAACCTATTTCTTCTATGTCTACATAACTAAATATTTATTAGAGTGAATAGCATTTTTGGTCCTCTTTATGGGTCAAATTTTGCATTTTCGTCCTTCTTAAATTTTTTGTAGCAGATTGGTCCCTCTTGTCAATGTAGTGTATCACATTCGTCCCTCTTATAATACATTCGTCCCTCTTAAAAAAATTTGTAGCAAATTCGTCCCTCATATCTATGTAGTATAACACATTAGTCCCTCTTAAATACAAAATACATCAACTTTCGTCCACTATAGAATATATTTTGAATTTAAGTAATGTATTTTGTATTTAAGAGGGACTAATGTGTTACACTATATTAATAAGAGGGACGAATTTGCTACAAAAAATTTAAGAGGGATGAATGTGTTATAAGAGGGACGAATGTGATATACTACATTGATAAGAGGGACCAGTATGCTACAAAAAATTTAAGAGGGACGAAAGTGCAAAAGTTAATCCATAAGGAGGACCAAAAGCGCGATTTACTCTATTTATTATTCCTATACTTATACTGAATGAAACTAAAAATTATCTTGAACCCTCTGTTTCTTATGCATACGACTGGAAATTGGCTGTATTATTCTCTTTGTGTTTTAGTTTTAGCTATTTGGTTGTTGGTACTATTCTCAATGTTATGATTACTTTCAGCAAGTGGGTTTTTCATTTTACATATGTGAGGTGATTCCTTTTTCTAATAAAATGTAAAATGAAATGAACTGGGCCCTTTAATTTATTGAATTGCTGGGTATTGTTATTTTTGGCTATTACTTGGCCATTTCCGCGATGATTTACTCGAATTTATTTTCCTAATGTAAAGACTAAATATTTTTCCTTATTAGTAGTTTTAAGGGGCTGATTTGTGTGTAGAGGAGAAAATGGTGGAGCAGAGCTCTGTGCCTGTTTCAAATATTGTACGTTAGTTGAATTATTGATAATTTACTGTTGTAGATGGGGAAGCAAAAGGAACGAGGATAAATGGTGATGTTTAGTGTAGAGAAGTAAACTTGGATGTCGTTTGGAATGGAAGGAAAAAGATTGAGTAATTAATGTGACGGGACAAATTTGCCCTCACTCCGGCAACTATAATAGCCTGAAAATCATTTAGGGTGCAATTTGAAGTGAGATTGTGATTTGCAGGGTGCAAAGTGGAAAATGCATCTATTTGTGGGGTGCAAAGTGGGATTAAGCCTATATCCTTTCATCCATCCATCACTATAGAACTAGAACACGAAGCTATTAATTAAGCCTTTTCTTCTCTGAATTTTTCGGATGGTGATATTGTAACAATGAATCAAAATTTTCATCTTTTATGTCGTAAAGTTTCCCTTTTTTGAATCAAGGGAAACGAAAATAAGATGCAATTTCGAAACTATTTTTTGCCTTAAACTTTGTTATTTCTTTTTAATTTAATAATTTTTATTACAACTTTTCCTAGTGTTTCCGCTACATTTCCGGAAATTCTCAAAACAATATACACCTTGTCTAGACATATAGTCGAAACGAAATTTTGATCCATGATTGTGACTACTGAAGCATTAAAACTGAGAGAAAATTTAACAAGCCAGAGACAGGAAGAGCCATATGTGACCTCTTAAAACGTACTAGACTTTGAATTTATTTCAATTTCAGGAAGAAGGTGGTTTAATTTAGTGAATTATTAACCTTTTTTCCCCTTTTTCTTTGTTTACTTTTTGTTAGGGTGATTATATATATATTTTTTTTTTATCTACTTAAGTATGAAATGTGATTGATGTTATTTGTTAAGATTGATAACGTCATTGTTGACAGTGGTGGAACTAGAGAGTTTCGGTTTGGGGGATGAGATTTTTTGTAATAACAAACTCAATATAGTTTTTATGTTGTGATAAAATGACAATTAGACAAGAATAAAGTAACGTTGTATATTTATCCAATAAAATGTGAATTAGTAATTTTTTTATCATATAAATTAACATAAAGATTATTGCATTTTTGGTGCTACAACTATAGTTCACTGGCATTTATATCCCGTATCTTTTCTGGCTGACACATTTGGTGCCACAACTTTAATATCGGTGGCAATTTCGGTGCTAATTGAAGTCCAATTCTGAAATTAGCCCAAAATCCCTACATGTGGGCCACGTCAAAATTAGCCCGCATTTGGGAGATTTTAGGCCAATTTTGGAATTGAACCTCAATTAACATCAAAATTGCCACTTATGTTGAAGTTGTAGCACCAAATGTGCCAGCCCAAAAAGATACGAAATATAAATGCCAGTAAGCTAGAGTTATGACACAAAAAATACAACAATCCTTTTCAATTATGTAGATTTTTTGTACTTTGTGATTTATATTGATGGAGACGAGCACATTTATGATTGCCACAAAAATGGCCCTCAATTGCTGCGTCCAATATGATCGTAAGAAGCCCGAACACCGAAGATTTCATGGTCCCACCAAAATGGATCAAGTTTGAAATCAAATTGGCTGACGAGGCCATCCATGCCAACTGGGTGTTAGGTGGGATTCAAAAGAACGACTCTGGATTTTCAGATTCATATCCATTGGTTAAGGTGATTGTTGGTTATGATTGTGAAGTTGTAATTTTGAGACACTGTTGTGAATTCGAACCCATCGATTTGTTGAAATAACTCGAAAAGCTTTATAATAAACCAGTAGTTTCATTGGGATTAATGCCACCGCAAATTCAGATAACAATAGCGAAGAAATTATGTAAGTTGGGTTTTTATTAAAAAAAAGTTAAATCATAAAAAAAGAAAAATGGGTTAATTAAACTAAAAAAAAAAGTGAAATACATTAAAAAAAAAAATTTTGGGTCAAATCGACAGAAATAGGTGAAATTGATGAAAAACAGGTTACAAATTTGGCATAATAGATGTAAAAACAGGTTTGATCGGCATAAAAAAAGGGAAATCGATGAAAAATGCGTAAAATTAAGAAGAAAAAAGAAGATTAAATCGATAAAAATGTGTGACGTCCTCGATCATGAGAACCTTACATGTAACAATTATTAATTTAAATCAGATAATTTCATCAAATTTCTGACTTGATTTATTCAATTAGTAAGATTTGATTGAAACTTTAAGAAGTTAATTAAATAAATATTAAACTTATATATATACTATAATATTCAAATATTAAACCCGCCACAAATATTCATTAAAGCAACAAATATAATATGTACATATTATCCTTTGTTCTACCCAAGGTGGTTGGGTCAAGTGGTAGTGACTTGCGATCACCAGAGGCGAGACTCAAGTTCGAATCTTACTGGAGACATCACACTGGGGATGATCTATACCATTTGCACTCGTCGGTCCGAACTGTAAATACACAGTCTAGTAGATAAAAAAAAAAAAAATTATCCCCGGTTCTCTCTCCCCAAATGGAGATGTGAATACACAGTCTTCAATAAGGTATCCCATCAGGTGAAGTGAGTCGTCGTAGCAACACAGCAAACAGAGACTGACAAAGAATAAGAGTTACATTTAAAAAAAAAATTATAGTAGATCATATTTCAACTATATATCCTTTCATCCATCCATCACTATAGAACTAAAACACGAAGCTATTAATTAAGCCTTTTCTTCTCTGAATTTTTCGGATGGTGATATTGTAACAATGAATCAAAATTTTCATTTTTTTATGTCGAAAAGTTTTCCTTTTTTGAATCAAGGGAAACGAAAATAAGATTCAATTCCGAAACTATTTTTTACCTTAAACTTTGTTATTTCTTTTTAATTTAATAATTTTTATTACAACTTTTTTTAGTGTTTTCGCAACGTTTCCGAAATTTTTTCAAAACAATATACACCTGGTCTAGACATATAGTCGAAACGAAATTTTGATCCATGATTGTAACTACTGAAGCATTAAAACTTAGAGAAAATTTAACAATATAGACCTTGAATTATTTTTTTAGGGCAAACCCAATGGAGGGGGTCGTTGGGGAGGGGTTGGGTTTGTAGAAATTAATGGGGACGGGTGTTTTATAAGGGGGTAGTTGGGGAGGTGGCTGGAGCTCCCCAACTACCTGCCTCGACACACATGCTTAGGCAGCAATCAAGGGCTCAACTTGACCTCTGATTTAAATATTATTATTATTTTTTTTATTTTTTAATTAGTATTATTAATTAATAGTGTATTTTATATTTATGTGTTTTGGGATATAATTTCTTGTACAAATTATTTTGTTTATTGTTCATATTTTTTTTTGATATTTTTAATTAATTTTTAAAAAATGACAATTAAAACTAGAGTAAATTAGAGTTAATATTTTATATATTAGAGTAAAATTAATTTGATTATGTCATAAAATAGAGCAAATTAATCCGTTTTCACTCATTTTTAGTTTAATTCATTTTTCACCGGTTTAACCTGTTTTTAGCCGATTTTATTCATTTTTACCAGTTTAATTGTTTTACCCATTTTTTCTTATCGGTTATAACTTATTTTTACCGTTTTTACGATTTCTTCCTATTGTTTCTTCCGTTTTAAACATTTTTCTACCGGTTTCACCTTCTTTTATCGGTTAAACTTTTTTTTTAGTGATTTTTCGTACATTTTTATCATACTAAACCGTTTTCACCTATTTTGCACATTTTTTTTTACTGATATCACATGTTCCTTTCACCAACCTGAATTTTCATTAATCTGAGACATTTTCACCGGCTTTATTCATTTTTCACCGGTTTTACCTGCTTTTCATTGATGTTGTTGTTACACCGGTTTCATCATTTTTTCACGAATTTGACCCGAATTTAAATCGATTTCACATGTGTTTATTGATTTCGAGGCACTCACCCTAATTTTCACCAATTTCGTCAATGTTCACCAATTTCACTCGAATTTTCATCGATTTCACATATTTTCAATGATTTCATATTTTTTTTCGATTTCACTCTTTTTCACCAATTTCACCCGTTTTTTACGAAAAGAATTCCATGAAAATTCGAAGTTATGCATGTCTTGATATTATTGAATATTCTTTATATTTTTTCTATTCTAGCCAAAGTAAAATTACGTAATTAGTTAAGTCATAAGTATTTTTATTTCTATCATAGTAAGATGCCATTCATTTTAACTTTTTTTTTTTTGGTAGCATCAAGATATTTAAGAGAATTTATTTTAAATTTTTATATTTAGAGAGTTTATGACTTATGTTATACTAAAATTTTAAATTAACATTTTCTTGCTTAAATAAATATTGATGCTATAATATAATAATTTATATCTATTATTTAGGGGATATGTAAAAGAATATAGTATTTTTATGGTTCTTTTTTATCTATTATAAAAGAAGATTAAAATAACAAAAATTGATGTAAAAGAGAATTCATAAATTTTAGAGTTTATGTAGAAGATAAATATAATAAGACTTTAGGTTTAATATACCTCTTCAATTACTTTTACATATTTACCATTGAATTAAATAACAATTCAAATAAGGGTATTTCGTTAGTGCTCACCAATTTTACCCGAATTTTCGTCAATTTCACATATTTTCAATGATTTCATATTTTTTTTTATCGATTTCAATCTTTTCCACCAATTTCGCCCGTTTTTGACGAAAAGAATTCCATGAAAATTCGAGGTTATTGATGTCAGGGGCACTCACCTAATTTTCACCAATTTCGTCAGTGTTCTCAAATTTCACCCGAATTTTCATCGATTTCACATATTTTCAATGATTTCATATTTTTTTATCGATTTCACTCTTTTCCACCATTTTATCCCGTTTTTTACGAAAATAATTTCATGTAAATTCGAGGTTATTGATTTCAGGGGCACTCACCCTAATTTTCACCAATTTCGTCAGTGTTCACCAATTTCACCCGAATTTTCATCGATTGCACATAATTTCAATGATTTCATATTTTTTTTTTTTCTATTTCACTCTTTTCCACCAATTTCACCCGTTTTTTACAAAAAGAATTCCATGAAAATTCGAAGATATGCATATCTTGATATTATTGAATATTCTTTATATTTTTTCTATTCTAGCCAAAGTAAAATTATGTAATTAGCTAAGTCATAAGTATTTTATTTCTATCATAGTAAGATGCGATTCAATTTTAACTTTTTTTTGAAGCATCAAGATATTTAAGAGAATTTATTTTAAATTTTTATATTTAGAGAGTTTATGACTTATGTTGTACTATAATTTTAAATTAATATTTTCTTGCTTAAATAAATATTGATGCTATAATATAATAATTTGTATCTATTATTTAGGGGCTATTTAAAATAATATAGTATTTTTATGGTTAATTTTATCTATTATAAAAGAAGATTAAAATAACAAAAATTGATGTAAAAGAGAATTCATAAATTTTAGAGTTTATGTAGAAGATAAATATAACAAGACTTTATGTTTAATATACCTATTCAATTATTTTTATATATTTACCATTGAATTAAATAACAATTCAAATAAGGATATTTTAGTCCGCACAAAAAAGTTAAGAAATATTCATGTTTTTATAATAAAATAAAATAAAATAAAAGTAGAGAAGAGATAGAGACATAGTAGAGATAGTGATAAATGCTTTAGTGTATATTCAATAAATCTATATTGTATCTTACGTTCGCTCTTAGACCAACATTTATTGGAAAATTATTAGAAACAATTCAAAATACACCAGTAATGCACTCGTAACTAGAACAATAATTTCACCTAGTAACACACTTTGAAACATACATTGAATTTTGAAAGTAGATTTATGCATAAGTTTCAGCATTTAAATAATCTCCCTCTTCTTTTCAAGAAATTCAACGAAATCATCCGTGTAACGTTTGTGTAGTCCTCTATCCCCAAATATTGTACTCATTTCTTTTGCTTTCTCCCTGAATATTTTTCCATCTTCTTCAAGCATTACGAGTTTTACCGAGTCACCAACCGAGTTTCTATTGTACGCCCCATCTTGCTCGTTTCTTGGTACTTCTATCCCCAACATCTTGTCCACAATCATCCTAGAATTTAAACCTTGATCTACCAAAAACGGCAGCGTAATCAACGGTTGACCAAACATGAGACTCTCCACGATAGAACTCCAACCACAATGAGTCAAGAATCCACCCACCGATTCATGATTCAATATCTTAAGCTGAGGTGCCCAATTCCTCCAAACAATTCCTCGACCCTTGACTCTCTCTTCAAACCCACTCGGTAGCTTCACCGAGTCGGACTCACTCGACCCGTGTACTTTCCTTAGCACCCAAAAGAAAGCTACCCCGGATAACTCCAACCCTAGAGCCAACTCAGTGAGTTGATCTTGACTCGGGTTTACCTCACTCCCTAATGCAACGTAAACTATTGAATCTTTATTTTGACCATCAAGCCAATTTCTAATAAAATCCCAACTTTCGTCGCTTTCTTCTTTATTGTTGTCTTGGATTTCGGGTGGCATTAACCCCACAGGAATTATTGGTTTATTGTAAAGCTCTTCGAGTAAATTCAACCAATCGGGTTCGAATTCATAGCAGTGTCTCAAAATTATAGCGTCACAACCATCAATGACCTTAGCCGTACGATAAAAATCAGAGAATCCAGAATCATTATTTTGAGACGCGCCAAGGATCCAGTTCGCCTCATAACGTCGGTAAGCCAATTTCGTTTCAAACTTGATCCATTTTGGTGGGACCATGAAATCTTCGGGCTTGTTACGATCCTTCGAGCCATTGATCAAGGAGTCCAGTGGGCCCCAAAAAGCCAAAAACCAAGCATTGAAGATCACAAAGAATACTTGGGAGACTCCAAGCCGAGCCGCAATAGGAGGCAGCCAATGTGGAGCGAAATCATAGATGATCCAGTCTGGATCCGAATCTTCCAAGAACCGGGTCAACCCGGTTTCTAAGCCATCGAAAGCTTTCTTTAGATACTCCATTTCTTCATTCCGGATGTCTGTAGTAGCTTCGGCATTTTCTTGGAGCTCATCAATTTTGGGCAGTGGAATTTTGACTAGAGAAATTGAAGAGGCAAGATTTGGAGGCAATTTTGGGAGGCGATCAATGTTTCTTGGGGTGGAAACGAATGAAATTTTGTGACCCTTTTGAGCTATGAATTTTGAAAGGTTAAAGAATGGAATTATGTGACCAAAAGCAAGCCATGGGAATATAACTACGTGCAACTTTTTGTCCATGGAGAAGAATACTAAATAAGATGATTTTTAAGATGTTTCAAATTTCAATCAATAAATTCTCACTAGTTTAAACATGAAGAAAGTTAAGAAAGAGATGGAAATATTTCACTTTCAATTTTATTTTTATTTTCTTTTTTTTGAGAGGTAATGGTGGGGTTATACATTATAGTATTCGGCAGTCGGCACAATTATCTATAATTATTTAAAGCATGATAAATGACTAAACGTACACCCCCGCTATAGCTGTACAAATTTTTAAAGAAACTCTGTCGTCTTTCAACTATTATAATTATTATTGGTGTTAAATTAATTGGATTGAGATCTTGAAAGTATTGTGCTCACGTGTTTTAGATTTGATTGTCGGAGAACTAAAATTTACCACATATATTGGACTAAGTTCATTTACATGGCTTGAACTTAGCATATTTAAAATTTTAGTTTATAAGTTGTGGATTGTCTAAAACATTATAAGGTAAATTTATTTTAGTTATTCAATCCATGTGAGAAATTTATTCTTAATACTTTCCCTTTATGTGTGGGTAAAATAAACCCAACACATGATGCCCAACTTTGCGAATAGCGAGATGTGGATCCCAACACACGAATAATAACAACTTAAACTTTTGTTATATGAGTAAAGTATGTGAGTAAATAATAATCTCATTATGAGAATAAAAAGGAACTCGTCACAGAAGGAGGTGACCACATTAATCAAGTGACATGATTTCCTCTAATTAATTTGTTGAATTGTATCTCAAGAGAAATTAATTAATAAATCTTCAACTATTTAAGTATTTTCTCTATACAAGTAAGTAGAATGATCGAATCACAAGATTATGTGTCACTCATTTCTTGTTTATTTTAACAAAATTTGTAGATTGAGAGATTTGAATACCTGACCTCTTGAAATAAGTAAGGGATCAAAGCTACTTGGGCTATATCAATTTTTTGTAACTTCTAGAATACAAATTCATAAGTATAGTTCTTTTGTAACCTAATTTATTAATAGATTAGTTATGATAATTAACTTCAAATTAACATCTTACACATTCATAATAGTTTTTAGTTAGAACACGGTTTTTTATTATATTTTTCTCTTTGACCATATATATCCTGAATATCAATGATTTTTTTACTTCTTTTTTTCAACTATATTTTTACGGTAAATAGTTACAAAATTTGAAAGCCACATCGATATATTATGCAAATTTGATTTTTGTATATTTGACTTTAAAATTAATATATACATAATCATATTCTAAAATTATTAATATTTTAGGTTGTTGTATTTTAACTTTCACTTATATATTTTTGAATAAATATGATCATTATATACTTATATGGACTTATTATTTAGTATAATATTTATATTACCGATATGATAAGCATAAGTTAGATAAATATTATTCCATTTAATTTAATTTTAAATATATTTATTTTTTTCATATTTTTAATCAATTATAGGATATTGTTTAAATTTTATGTACATAACATATATTTTATAACTAATACTAAATTAATTATATCATTATGACGTCATATCGATTTAATCAATTGCCCGACCGGTCCAACCAGTAAAATCAGTGACAAGTCGGCTCCTTGATTCCTTGTCCAATCCGATTATGAGAACATTGGTCTTAACTGATCCTCTGACCAAGGGAAATATGGATTCACGGATGAATTTGGACTAGTTTTAAGCAAAATTGTTCATAAAACTAAGGGTGGACGTTGGGTTCGGGTAACCCAAATTCGACTCGTCTCGTTTTTAAAATACCTGAACGGGACAAGTATTTTTTGGGTTTTGGTACCCGAACTTAAAAATTTGTATTTTATTACGAAAATACGGGACGGGTTTGGGATTAGACTCTCCAACCCCGAATACCCGAACCCGTCTATATCATTTCATTAATATATAATTATACATTTTACTTATACATCAATTAATTAACATCATCTAATAAAGAACTGTTTTTACTTTACACTAATATTCCTTTTAAATCTTAAACTATTTAAGTATTTATTAATACATTAAGTTTACCCCATTTCTAAAAACTGTCATAGTCTCTACTGTTATACCACTTATTCTTCTTCCCACCTACGACACGGCATACAATAATTTTTTTTTGGATTTTTTTCGCTCTACAAATAAATTTACTACTACTACTAATCTATTACACACAAAATTTTATACGAAATATTATAATTTAATTTTGTTAGGTGCGTGAAGAATTAATGATTTTTAAAAAAAAAAAATAGGACCCGTAATCCCGTCCCATCCCGCCCCTCAATAATCCGGGTACCCGGAAGGATTCAGGATAAAATGTGTCGATCCTGAAATTTACTAAACCAATATCTCTAACCCCAAACTCGTCCCGTGTGCACCCCTACATAACACACAACTAAAGTTTGGTGTAATTAACAAAATCTCATCTAAAGTTTCAATAGTTACAAAATATTTCATACATTAAGTTTCATCTTATAAACACATCTCTACAAATTAATTTTCTCAATGAAATGCCAATTACACCATTGATGAACTCTGGTCAAGGTAGACCTAAGGTTTGACTAGTTTTTTTTTTTTTTTTTGATAAACCCTTTATATTAAGCGTGTGATCGGTATGGGATGAAGAAGTATGTTCATAATCAATATGCAACCTTATTTGTAAAGAGAAAATGTTTTTGTAATTATTGAAACTGTAGGGGCCGGGTAATATTTGTAACTACATGAAATCCAAGGGAAGGTGGGTGTAATTATTCCTAAAATTTATGTAGTAGGATTGTTGTTCAAAGGGAAAAATTCTTGATACTACCATATGTGGTGGGAAACATGCACAAATTCCTTTGTAAAATTTTTATTCAACTAAATTTTCTTGTACTTTCAAATTCTCCAGATTCTCTGCACACTCTCCTCCACTCTTCCCCTTGTGCCGTTGATTTTTAATTAATATGCATATATTACCCCTATGAATAAGAAGATTATGTCCTAAGTTTAAAAAATATATAATGATATAAAGTGCCAAGTTTAAAAAGGACAAACATATTTTGTGCTACATTTAAAAATTATAAGGGGATTCCGTGCTAAGTTTAAAAGTACTAGAGGATTTCGTGTCAAATGAAATTAATAAGGGTGACAATGAATATTGCTATTATTATCATTCAGGTTGAATAAATTAAACAAAATACAAGTCGCACCAAAGCCGCGTGGAACACACACTTGTCAAAAAACTGACGAAATTTGATCTATGTTGAGAATCTAAAAGTACGAGGGGTTTGGTGCAGTAAAAAATTAACGATTGTGTGCAAGTTTCACATAAAAGAAATATCGTGCAATTTTCCCTGGTTGCATTGGAATGTGCAGTGGCGGATCTAGGAATTTTAGGCAGGGGGCTAAAGTAAAATACGAAAAAAAAATTCAATCAAAGAGTCAAACATAAATTTATTCACGATAAAATATATGAAATGATAAAAAAAAGAGGAGGTGAAGTTTGACAAAACACATAAAATATTTTGAATATTATTGAGAAGGAATTTTTTTTAAAATAAAACATTGAAAATATTATTAAGGAATCATAAAATATTGAAAATAATATTGAGAAAGACAAAAAATTAAAATAACACAAAAAAAGATCCATTATGGGTATAAAGTCTAGACCTCGTGCTGTTACTTTTACACTATCACCAGCTGACCACTATAATTTTTATACAAAAACTTAATCAGTACTACTAATTAATCCAAAAATTCTGAAGGGGCTCCTTGCCCCTCTCTGATCCGCCCTTTGGGAATGTGTATTATCAATCGCAACTTGTCAATGTTCCTTCTTTTTAAGATTCCGAGGAACCAATTCTTTGTCCAATTGGTGCTATAAAACATACAAATTACTTTTCCCCATCTAATAATCATCTAAATTTATTACCCCAAGCAGGAAACAGAGCCCCCATTTTCTTCTCCATGGCCAAAGACAAAAAGTTGCATTTAGTTGTGTTCCCATGGCTTGCCTTTGGTCACATAATTCCATGCTTAAATCTTTCAAAATTCATAGCTCAAAAGGGTCACAAAATCTCGTTCGTCTCCACCCCAAGAAACATTGATCGCCTCCCAAAATTGCCTCCAAATCTTGCCTCTTCAATTTCTCTAGTCAAAATTCCGCTGCCCAAAATCGATGAGCTCCCTGAAAACGCAGAAGCCACATCAGACATCCGCAGCGAACAAATGGGGTATCTAAAGAAAGCTTTTGATGGTTTAGAAACCGGGTTGACCCGTTTCTTGGAAGACTCGGATCCAGACTGGATCATATACGATTACGGTCCACACTGGTTGCCTTCTATTGCAGCTAGGCTTGGAATTTCCCGGGCCTTCTTTTCGATTATTAATGCGTGGTTCCTAGCGACTTTGGGCCCATTGGATACGCTAATCAACGGCTCAGATGAACGTACCAAGCTCGAAGACTTCATGGTCCCACCAAAATGGGTCAAGTTTGAAACTAAAGTGGCTTACAAGCAATTCGAGGCCTACTGGATGCTTCGCGCAAAGCAAACTGATGATTCAGGATTCTCTGATTTTTATCGTACTGGTAAGCATGAATTAAAATTTTGATAAGTTTCCGTCAAAATTATTAAAATTTTCCGTTTTTGAGTTAATAAACGAAAATATAGAGTGGCTTTTACTTTTTACTTCAACGATTCTACTATTTTCTTTGAAAATTTCCTAATATATGTACTAATTATGGGAAAAAGATCCTTAATCTATGCAGGTAAGTTCATCGATGGAAGTGAAGCCGTTCTTTGTAGACACTGTTATGAATTCGAACCCGAATGGTTGTATTTACTCGAGGAGCTTTATCGTAGACCAGTGATTCCGGTGGGTTTAATGCCACCTGAAATAGAAGATAATATATCGGACGAAAATGATGAAAATTGGGTTTTAATTAAAAATTGGCTTGATGGTCAAAATGGTGGTTCAGTAGTTTATGTAGCATTAGGGAGTGAGGTGAACCCGAGTCAAGATCAACTCACTGAGTTGGCTCTAGGTTTGGAGTTATCCGGGGTCCCTTTCTTTTGGGTGCTTAGGAAAGTATCCGGGTCGGGTGAGTCCGACTCGGTGAAGCTTCCGAGTGGGTTTGAGGAGAGAGTCAAGGGTCGAGGAATCGTGTGGAGTAAATGGGCACCTCAGCTGAAAATACTGAGTCATGACTCTGTAGGTGGATTCTTGACTCATTGTGGTTGGGGTTCGTTTGTGGAGGGTCTCATGTTTGGCCATCCCTTGATTACATTGTCTTTTTTGGTAGATCAGGGTTTGAATTCTAGGGTCGTTGTTGACAAGCAACTCGGGGTAGAAATACCAAGAAACGAGGAAGACGGGTCGTATACAAGAAACTCGGTTGCTGACTCGGTAAAACTCGTAATGATTGAAAATGAAGGGAAAAAGTTGAAGGAAAAAGCAAAGGAAATGAGTGCAATATTCGGAGATAGAGAACTACACAGACGTTACATGGACGATTTTATTGATTTCCTCGAGAATTATCGAAGCGAGTCTACTACATAAGCTTCTTAATAGAGAGAAAGAAAAAAAAACATATTTTGACCATTAATCAGGGGAAAGTTTGTTATCTCAAGATGAGATACTTGTATGTCTCATGTACCATAAATAATGAATGTATGAGTATATTCATCATATTTTTTTCCTTTCACATATTTGTCATGTTCAAAGGCATTGTAAATACAGTGTAAAGTTTTTGTGTCTGAATTGTGTGTATTGCTTAAAAGAAGTGAATATTAGGCCTTTCAAAATTCATTTAAAAAATTGTTTACCAAAAGTTTTAATAAAGTTGTGTTATAGTTTCACACTTTCACTGGAAAAAATGTGCTGGATTATCCAGAAGCTAATCTTATGTTCTCCTAATGCAATTCATAAGCAGAGAATATATAAATTAAACCGTTGACTTTTCACTAAAATTAAACCCCTAAGCAATCATTGGCGATCTACACTATTCAATAAATCCTTATATTATGACAATTCGAGGGTGCATTATTGTATAAAGGGGTAGGTGATATGTCAAAATAATTTATTTAGTTCGAAGCACTAGTTTTATGGACAACGTAGAAAAGATTGAAAATGACCTTAATCATTTTTCTAAACCGGTGTTTCCCGTTCACCTTCCTTGTTCTTGTAAAACCTGTTTATTGACTAAACAAATTTTGCAGAAATCATTTGATTGACTTACCAAGAAATGTAGTGTTGGACTTCAAAAACCGTTTTATATTTGAGCGAATTTGTAACTTGAAAATACTTGAACTTATTTATGAACAAATAGATAGAATTTCATTTTTGGTACCATAATTTACCTTACTTTAAGGATTTGGCATCACAATTATTTCGTTCGACACATTTGGTACCATTATTTGATGGGACGGGACACATTTCATACTTCCGTCAAATTAATGACGGAATTAAACACCTGAAGAGCACGTGTCCGTTAAATTTTACGAAATTGATGAAAAAATTGTAGAATTGGTCTTATAATTAAAGATTGCTGGCAAAGTTTTCCCCACATATTTTTTTATCGATAAAATTACCCCACAATTTACAAATTTGAAGCATTTCAGTCACAATTGCAAAAATAGTTAAATTATTAATCCTATTTAATAAATATTATATGTTGTTATTAATTTTCTTACAATAATTAGATTTTATATATATATATATATACATACATATATTATATTAAATATATTAAACTAATTAGATTTTATATAATATTATATAAATTAAATGATATTTTAAATAAAATATGCAAATAAAAATATTTTTAAAATTATATAAATATTATTAATTCTATTTAATAAATTTTACGTATCATTAATTCTTGTTATATTTCACGGTTCTATTTTGTTTTTAATTATCAATTTTTATTTAATTAAAGATATATATATATATATATATATATATATATATATATATATATATATATATATATAATCTAATTAGTTTAAGATATATAATAATAATATATAAAATTATTAAATAGGATTAATAATATTTATATAATTTTATAAAGATTTCTTTTTTCAGATTTTGTATAAAATATTATTTAATTTATATAGTATTATATAAAATCTAATTAGTTTAAGATATTTAATATAATATAAACATATATATACATATATATATGTATATATATAATCTAATTATTTTAAGAGATTTAATAATAATAATATATAATATTTATTAAATAGGATTAATAATTTAACTATTTTTGCATGTGTGACTAAAATGCTTCAAATTCGTGTATTGTGGGGTAAATTTGTCAACCAGAAAATATGTGGGGCAAA
Organism: Penstemon davidsonii; assembly: GCA_034814905.1. NCBI lineage: Eukaryota > Viridiplantae > Streptophyta > Magnoliopsida > Lamiales > Plantaginaceae > Penstemon > Penstemon davidsonii. Next base: position 14,132,578 of record JAYDYQ010002686.1, read on the forward strand.
CTTTGGCAGCAATCTTTAATTATAGGATCAATTCTACAATTTTTCATCAATTCCGTCAAATTTGACGGGCACGTGCTCCTCACGTATTCAATTCCGTCATTAATTCGACGGAAGTATGAAATGTGCAACATCCCGTCAAATAATAGTACCAAATGTGTCAGACGAAATAATTGTTGTACCAAATCCTTAAAGTAAGATAAATTGTGGCACCAAAAGTGAAATTCTCTCATCTTTTAATGTTCAAGTAATCGCTTTACAAACCATAAAATTGATGAGTAGAAATTAATGTGTCCATATCAAAATGTATTGTTTAAAAAATAAATGATGGCCGATGAGGCTTAGCCTATTGGCTAAAGTTGAGACTCCTTGACCAATAGGTCATAGATTCAACTCTCATTAATATGAATATTTCTCTAATATAATACTAGTATTTATAATTAATTATTTTTAGACTTTGATACTAATGAAATAAATTCGATATGATGATTAATGTATCTATATATTTATATTTTTCTTAAAAAATACTACTTTGAAGGGTCTATTTGGATGGGTTTGGCTCGGTTTCACGGGTCTCGGTTTAAAAAAAATGGTTTGGATGGTTTCGATAAAACTTTGAGACCTCATTTGGATGGATTTTGGCAGTTGGATTTTGTGGTTTGAATAAGTTGAAACCCCACTTGTATTGGGTTTGGATGTTGGGGTTTAAGGAAAAAAAAATAGGTGGTAGGTGTCAAATCAATGTATTTTTTAGTAAGATTTTCGGGAAAAAATAGTTGATAGGTGTCAAATCAATGTTTTATAGGTTTGAAGAGTTTAAGTGTGAGTTTTTGAATAAGTTTTTGATTATTTTATGAATTTGGCAAAAATTCATTTGAAATTTTGTTTGCTCGATCTCGTAAAACTCGCGAAACTGGGCCAAAACCCATTCACATACACCCGAAGAGTTTGAAGTAGTCATGAAGGTCAGCATAGCAGATTATATTTGCAATTTGGCTGGTTACATCTTGGACCTACTGACACGTGCCTAATAAGAGATCAATATGAATAAAAAAAGTTATTTTTATTTAATATAAAATAGTTTACTATCTCAGGCTATAATCCAAAAACAACTACAGAAGTGTAAAAATACTTTACTGAATAATTTATCGCGAACTCTAGAAACATAGGACTATTCAACCTCTTCAATTTTTTTTTTGTTTGAACAAATTATTCAACCTCTTCATGTATACACCGTTGTTGCTTCTCTTTGTAAAGTCCAATTGAACACATGAGAAGAAGCCACAAACAAACTCTTCCTTTGAGTAATTATATCCTAATTTTACCTAATTTGGTGCCAAATATTTAGGTTAAATCACACAAATCATCCCTTAATTTAGATTGTCAACACACTTTCATCTCTAATATGACATGTGAGTTTTTATATTATCATCTCTCCATAAAATTAAAACTTATCCCCCTAAATTTCCATGCACGTATTCTACACATTATTTTTTTAAGGACAATTTTGAAATGAGGGAAGAAACACTTTTGATACCAAACTTTAGTCCAAAAAATACATTTCATACCACGATTCACACAATCTTGACACATTTAGTTTTGCCGTCAATTTTCAAACTAAATTCAGTATGTCCCGTTCATGTGTGGGTCTTTAAAATTGACGGAAAACTAAATGTGTCAAGATTATGTGAATCATGGTATGAAATGTATTTTTTGAAAAAGCTTGGTACCAAATATATTTTTTGGACTAAAGTTTGATATCAAAAATGTTTTTCCCTCATTTTGAAATAACAAAATAACTCTTTCAACACGTGATTTAGTTATTGTTACGTTTTATCATCAGGTACGTGACTCTCATTTATTTTGTATACATATACAATAATATGTACCCCATCAGTCTCAAATATTTTTTTTTTTTTTTTTTTTTTTTTTGGGAAACCCAAAAGAAAAATTTCATTAATAAGCCAATGAAGTCCCGCCGAGTTAATTGTTGAAGAAAAGACATAGGTTAATCTGGATATATTATCTTGAAAATGAAAGAAAAAAACCAATTTTCAGAAATAACTTCCTTATTTTACGAGAAATATCAAGAAAGAAGACCATCCAAAATAATCAATCAAAGTTACAGATAAATGTCTTGAAATTAAAAATAATACAAAATTAAAGAATCAAAATTGTGGTTTAATATCCTAAAATTACAAATATTAAGAGTTAAAGAATCAAAACTTAAACCAAATTCGTGCATTTTTCCCTTGTTGCATTGGGATATGTATTATCAAATGCAACCTGTCGATATTCCTTCTTTTTTAGATTACTAGAAAAGTACACGTGTGTTGGACGTGATGAACTAATTTCATAAGTTAGTTGAATCATATAATAATTTTTCATCATATTATGGTCTTAATGACAAATCACATAATTTTTTTGACTAAATCAATTTAATTATTACTATGTTGTTACCAATAATTTAAAGTTGTTATCATGAATACCTAAAATCAAACCTTGAAAATAAAAAACGAACTATAATTACTAAGTATTTCTAACCTAAAACTACATGTCTACGTAACTATAATTCTAAAACTAACATTTGATCGAATGGACAACATCAATATTTTTATTCATTGACCTTGATATTTCCATTTAAACAATTTTTTCCATCTAAACAACTCTTCACATGTTTAACCCATTTTTTTAATCGATTTCACCAGTTTTGTCGGTTATACCTATTTTTTTACTGAGTTCACCATTATTAATTACTTGCCTAATCCAATTTTTTTACCAATCTAACTCGTTTTTACTATTTTTCCTCAATTTTATCGAGTAAACATATTTTATCGATTTAACCCGCTTCTACACTAAGTTTACCATTTTTTTTTGTTATTTTAACAAGTTCTTTCATCGATTTCATCCGCTTTTACATTGAGTGTATCATTTCTTTTATGTTATTTAACCCGTACTTTCATCGATTTCACCCATTTTTTGTGGTTTATCCCATTTGTTAATCAATTCATTCATTCACTCGGGTTTAGCCCAATTTTAGTCGATTTCGCATTTTTTTTATGATTTAACCTATTTTAACGACTATTTCACATTTTTTGTCAATTTAACTCAGTTTTTTTGTTGTTGTTCTTTTATCGATTTGACTTATTTTTTGTTATTCCGTGTTTAGATGATATAATTCATTTTTTATCGGGTGACCCGTGTTTTGCCGGTTTATATCGTTGTTTTATCGATTTTATCATTTTTTGTTGCTTTAACTACTATTTCTTCGATCTAACCCATTTTCCCATTTTTTTTTACCATTTTTATCATCTATTTTTAATCAAAATTTACCCGTTTTAACCATTTATATGTTTTGACTTAAGCCAACTGTAAGTTTTTCAGTTAACTAAATAGTACTTTATTTTATTCATACAACATAAAATGTGGCATTTTTTTCAAGGTTCTTTAATGGTTTTTAGGTTATTTGATAAATGATAATTTCTTAAGAATTTTACAAAAAAGTGCAATAAAAAAAGTATCGATTGCACTTTTTTGTTATTTTATCCCGTTCTTTGACCGATTTTACCCGTTTTTGTGTTTTATCCCATTTGTTAATCAATTAACCTATTCTCTCCGATTTAACCCAATTTTAGTCGATTTTACCTATTCTTTTGCTAATTTAACCTATTTTCGATCACATATTTCACCTTCGTTTTGTGCCAATTTAACTCATTTTTGTTCTTGTTCTTGTTCTTTTATCGATTTGATCCCCCTCCTTTTTTTTTTGTTATCTAATGTTTAGCCAATATCATTCATTTTTCAATTCACATATTCTCTCCGGTTTAACCAAATTTTAGTCGATTTTACCTATACTTTTGCTAATTTAACCTATTTTCTCACATGTTTCACCTTCTTTTTTTGCCAATTTAACTCATTTTTGTTCTTGTTCTTTTATCGATTTGAACCCCCCCCCCCCCTCTTTTTTATCTTATGTTTAGCCAATATCATTCATTTTTTATCAGTTACCCATTTTCTGCCGATCACCATTTTTTCTTTAACTCGTTTTTCTTCTATCTAACCTATATTCCCATTGATTTTACCATATATTTTCTAATAGATTTTTTACCCATTTTCACCGATTTTAACCATTCTATGTTTTTGACTTATTTTGACTTAAATCAATTATAAATTTTCCAGTTATTAAATAGTACTTTTTTTATTTAACTAACCCGGAATGTAGCCTTTTGTTTTTAGGTTCTTTAATTTTTTGAGGTTTTTTGATAAATGATAATTTCTTAAGAATTTTCCAAAGAAATATCGATTTTACTTGCTTTTACATTGAATTTATCATTTCTTTTTTGTTATTTTAGCCCGTTCTTTCACTGATTTCATTCGTTTTTTGTGGTTCATCACATTTCTTAATCATTCCATCCATTCTCTTTAATTTAACCCAATTTTAGTCGATTTTATCACATTTGTTAATCAATTTACTCATTCTCTCTGGTTTAACCCAATTTAGTCTGATTATACTTATTCTTTTGTTGGTTCAACCTATTTTCTCACATGTTTCACCTTTTTGCCAATTTACTCATTTTTTTGTTCTTGTTCTTTTATCGATTTGATCCCTTTTTGTTGTTGTTATCTAGTGTTTAGTCGATGTCATTCATTTTTTATTATCGGTTTTGCCAATTTTTTGCCTGTTTACTTGTTGTTTTATCAATTGCACCGGTTTTTTCTGCTTTAACTCGTTTTTTCTTCTTCTATCTAACCCATTTTTCCATTGATTTACCATTTTTTATCATATATTTTTTAATCGAATTGTTACTCGTTTTTAATGATTTTAACCATTTCTAGGTTTTGAATCTTTTTGGCTTAAGCCAATTATATGTTTTTTTAGTTAAACTAAATAGCGTTTTTTTTAATTCATGTAGCACAAATGTGGCATTTATTTTTTTTTTCTGAGGATTCTTTAATAAGTGATAATTTTTTAAAAAAATTTCAAAGAATTTTTCGAAGAAATATAAAGTAATAGTTTTTTAAATTTTTTTTTTACTATTAATATTTTAATGAGTTGTAAAACCATAAAAGATAATTATAATAAGGTTGATGTAGGAGAGACTTCTTATTTAATTATATTTCTAGGATTCTTTTGTTTTGCCTTTTTGCCTTTGAAATAAATATTCAATATAATTTAAATAGGGGTATATTAGTCTTCACAAAAAAAAAGGGAAGAAATTTTCTTCGTCAAACTCGTACTTTTTTTATGTTTATTATTATTATTATATATTATATATATATATATAGAATATAATATAGATTAGATATAGATGAGGAATCAATTCTTTGTCCATTTGGTGCTATAAAACATATTTACCCATCTAATAATCATCCATATTTATTGCCCCAAGCCGGAAACAGAGCTCACATTTTCTTCTCCATGGCCGAAGACAAAAAGTTGCATGTAGTTGTGTTCCCATGGCTTGCCTTTGGTCACATAATTCCATGCTTAAATCTTTCAAAATTCATAGCTCAAAAGGGTCACAAAATCTCGTTCGTCTCCACCCCAAGAAATATTGATCGCCTCCCAAAATTGCCTCCAAATCTTGCCTCTTCAATTTCTCTAGTCAAAATTCCACTGCCCAATATCGATGAGCTCCCTGAAAATGCAGAAGCCACATCAGACATCCGCAGCGAACAAATGGGGTATCTAAAGAAAGCTTTTGATGGTTTAGAAACAGGGTTGACCCGTTTCTTGGAAGACTCGGATCCAGACTGGATCATATACGATTACGGTCCACACTGGTTGCCTTCTATTGCAGCTAGGCTTGGAATTTCCCGGGCCTTCTTTTCGATTATTAATGCGTGGTTCCTAGCGACTTTGGGCCCGTTGGATACTTTAACCAACGGCTCAGATGAACGTACCAAGCTCGAAGATTTCATGGTCCCACCAAAATGGGTCAAGTTTGAAACTAAAGTGGCTTACAAGCGATTCGAGGCCAACTGGATGCTTGGCGCAAATCAAATTGATGATTCAGGATTCTCTGATTTTTATCGTGCTGGTAAGAATTAATTAAAATTTTGATAAGTTTCCGTCAAAATTACTAAAAGTTTCTATTTTTGAGTTAATAAACGAAAATATAGAGTGGCTTTTACTTTAACTTCAACGATTGTACTATTTTCTTTGAAAATTTTCTAATATATGTACTAATTATGGGAAAAAGAACTTTAATCTATGCAGGTAAGTTCATTGATGGAAGTGAAGTCGTTCTTTGTAGACACTGTTATGAATTCGAACCCGAATGGTTGTATTTACTAGAGGAGCTTTATCGTAGACCAGTGATTCCGGTGGGTTTAATGCCACCTGAAATAGAAGATAATATATCGGACGAAAATGATGAAAATTGGGTTTTGATTAAAAATTGGCTTGATGGTCAAAATGGTGGTTCAGTAGTTTATGTAGCATTAGGGAGTGAGGTGAACCCGAGTCAAGATCAACTCACTGAGTTGGCTCTAGGTTTGGAGTTATCCGGGGTCCCTTTCTTTTGGGTGCTAAGGAAAGTATCCGGGTCGGGTGAGTCCGACTCTGTGAAGCTTCCGAGTGGGTTTGAGGAGAGAGTCAAGGGTCGAGGAATCGTGTGGAGTAAATGGGCACCTCAGCTGAAAATACTGAGTCATGACTGTGTAGGTGGATTCTTGACTCATTGTGGTTGGGGTTCGTTTGTGGAGGGTCTCATGTTTGGTCATCCCTTGATTACATTGTCTTTTTTGGTAGATCAGGGTTTGAATTCTAGGGTCGTTGTTGACAAGCAACTTGGGGTAGAAATACCAAGAAACGAGGAAGACGGGTCGTATACAAGAAACTCGATTGCTGACTCGGTAAAACTCGTAATGGTTGAAAATGAAGGGAAAAAGTTGAAGGAAAAAGCAAAGGAAATGAGTGCAATATTCGGAGATAGAGAACTACACAAACGTTACATGGACGATTTTATTGATTTCCTCGAGAATTATCGAAGCGAGTCTAGTACATAAGCTTCTTAATAGAAAGAGAAAAAAAAGAACATATTTTGACCATTAATCAGGGGAAAGTTTGTTATCTCAAGATGAGATACTTGTATGTCTCATGTACCATGAAATGGTTCATTATATTTCCAATTGATGTATGTATTTCTCATAAATAATGAATGTATGAGTATATTCATCATATCTTTTTCCTTTCACATATTTGTCATGTTCAAAGGCATTGTAAATACAGTGTAAAGTTTTTGTGTCTGAATTGTGTGTATTGCTTAAAAGGAGTGAATATTAGGTCTTTCAAAATTCATTTAAAAAATTGTTTACCAAAAGTTTTAATAAAGTTGTGTTATAGTTTCACACTTTCACTGGAAAAAATGTGCTGGATTATCCAGAAGCTAATCTTATGTTCTCCTAATGCAATTCATAAGCAGAGAATATATAAATTAAACCGTTGACTTTTCACTTAAATTAAACCCCTAAGCAATCATTGGCGATCTACACTATTCAATAAATCCTTAAATTATGACAATTTGAGGGTGCATTATTGTATAAAGGGGTAGGTGATAGGTCAAAATAATTTATTTAATTCGAAGCACTAGTTTTATGGACAACGTAGAAAAGATTGAAAATGACCTTAATCATTTTTCTAAACCGGTGTTTCCCGTTCACCTTCCTTGTTCTTGTAAAACCTGTTTAATTGACTAAACAAATTTTGCAGAAATCATTTGATTGACTTACCAAGAAATGTAGTGTTGGACTTCAAAAACCGTTTTATATTTGAGCGAATTTGTGCGAGTTTGTAACTTGAAAATACTTAAACTTATTTATGAACAAAAGAGAGAATTTCACTTTTGGTATCATAATTTACCTTACTTTAAGGATTTGGTATCATAATTATTTCGTCCGACACATTTGGTACCATTATTTGACTGGACGAGACACATTTCATACTTCCGTCAAATTAATGACGGAATTAAACACGCGAGGAGCACGTGTCCGTTAAATTTTACGAAATTGATGAAAAAATTGTAGAATTGGTCTTATAATTAAAGATTGCTGGCAAAGTTTGCCCCACATATTTTTTTGTCAATAAATTTACCCCACAATTTACAAATTTGAAGCATTTCAGTCACAATTGCAAAAATAGTTAAATTATTAATCCTATTTAATAAATATTATATGTTATTATTAATTTTCTTACAATAATTAGATTATATATATACATACATATATTATATTAAATATATTAAACTAATTAGATTTTATATAATATTATATAAATTAAATGATATTTTAAATAAAATATGCAAATAAAAATCTTTTTAAAATTATATAAATATTATTAATTCTATTTAATAAATTATACGTATCATTAATTCTTGTTATATTTCACGGTTCTTTTTTATTTTTAATTATCAATTTTTATCTAATTAAAGATATATATATATATATATATAATCTAATTTGTTTAAGATATATAATAATAATATATAAAATTATTAAATAGGATTAATAATATTTATATAATATATAAAGATTTCTTTTTTCAGATTTTGTATAAAATATTATTTAATTTATATAGTATTATATAAAATCAAATTAGTTTAAGATATTTAATATAATATATACATATATATACATATATATATATATATAATCTAATTAATTTAAGAGATTTAATAATAATAATAATAATATATAATATTTATTAAATAGTATTAATAATTTAACTATTTTTGCAAGTGTGACTGAAATGCTTCAAATTCGTGTATTGTGGGGTAAATTTGTCAACCAGAAAGTATGTGGGGCAAACTTTGGCAGCAATATTTAATTATAGGATCAATTCTATAATTTTTTCATCAATTCCGTCAAATTTGACGGGCAGTTGCTCCTCACGTATTCAATTCCGTCTAATTCGACGGAAGTGAAATGTGTAACGTCCCGTCAAATAATGGTACCAAATGTGTCAGACGAAATAATTATAGTACCAAATCCTTAAAGTAAGGTAAATTGTGGTACTAAAAGCGAAATTATCTCATCTTTTAAAGTTCAAGTAATTGCTTTACAAACCATAAAATTGATGAGTAGAAATTAATGTGTCCATATCAAAATGTGTTGTTTAAAAAATAAATGACGGCCGACGAGGCTTAGCCTATTGGTTAAAGTTGAGACTCCTTGACCAATAGGTCATAGATTCAACTCCCATTAATATGAATATTTCTCTAATATAATACTAGTATTTATAATTAATTATTTTTAGACTTTGATACTAATGAAATAAATTCAATATGATGATTAATGATCGATATATTTATATTTTTCTTAAAAAAATACTACTTTGAAGGGTCTATTTGGATGGGTTTGGCTCGGTTTCACGGGTCTCGGTTAAATGGTTTGGGTGGTTTCGATAAAACTTTGAGACCTCATTTGGATGGATTTTGGCAGTTGGATTTTGTGGTTTGAATAAGTTGAAACCCCACTTGTATTGGGTTTGGATGTTGGGGTTTAAGGAAAAAAAAATAGGTGGTAGGTGTCAAATCAATGTATTTTTTAGTAAGATTTTCGGGAAAAAATAGTTGATAGGTGTCAAATCAATGTTTTATAGGTTTGAAGAGTTTAAGTGTGAGTTTTTGATGATTTTATGGATTTTGCAAAAACCCATTTGAAATTTTGTTTGCTCGATCTCGTAAAACTCGCGAAACTGGGCCAAAACCCATTCACATACACCCGAAGAGTTTGAAGTAGTCATGAAGGTCAGCATAGCAGATTATATTTGCAATTTGGCTGGTTACATCTTGGACCTACTGACACGTGCCTAATAAGAGATCAATATGAATAAAAAAAGTTATTTTTATTTAATATAAAATAGTTTACTATCTCAGGCTATAATCCAAAAACAACTACAGAAGTGTAAAAATACTTTACTGAATAATTTATCGCGAACTCTAGAAACATAGGACTATTCAACCTCTTCAATTTTTTTTTTTGTTTGAACAAATTATTCAACCTCTTCATATATACACCGTTGTTGCTTCTCTTTGTAAAGTCCAATTGAACACATGAGAAGAAGCCACAAACAAACTCTTCCTTTGAGTAATTATATCCTAATTTTACCTAATTTGGTGCCAAATATTTAGGTTAAATCACACAAATCATCCCTTAATTTCCATGCACGTATTCTACACTTTTGATACCAAACCTTAGTCCAAAAAACACATTTGGTATCAAACTTTTTCAAAAAACACATTTCATACCATGATTCACACAATCTTGACACATTTAGTTTTGCCATCAATTTTCAAATGAAATTCATATCGTGCCGCTCATGTGTCCGTTAAATTGACAATTGGATGGAGAACATGCACGGGTTTTAAAGACTCACACATGAACGGCACGTGATGAATTTCATTCGAAAATTGATGGCAAAACTAAATGTGTCAAGATTGTGTGAATCATGGTATGAAATGTGTTTTTTTAAAAGCTTGGTACCAAATATGTGTTTTGGACTAAAGTTTGATATCAAAAATGTTTTTCCCTCATTTTGAAATAACAAAATAACTCTTTCAACACGTGATTTAGTTATTGTAGGTACGTGACTCTCATTTATTTTGTATCATTTTTTTTTTTTTTTTTGGAGGAAACCCATAAGAAAAATTTCATTAATAAGCCAACGAAGTCCCGCCGAGTTTATTGTTGAAGAAAAGACATAGGTTAATCTGGATATGCTTATCTTGAAAATGAAAGAAAAAAACCATTTTTCAGAAATAACTTCCTTATTTTACGAGAAATGTCAAGAAAAAAGACCATCCAAAATAATCAATCAAAGTTACAGATAAATGTCTTGAAATTAAAAATAATACAAAATTAAAGAATCAAAATTGTAGTTTAATATCCTAAAATTACAAATATTAAGATCTAAAGAATCAAAACTTAAACCAAATTCGTGCATTTTTCCCTTGTTGCATTGGAATATGTAATATCAATTGCAACCTGTCGATATTCCTTCTTTTTTAGATTACTAGAAAAGTACACGTGTGTTGCACGTGATGAACTATTTTCATAAGTTAGTTGAATCATATAATAATTTTTCATCATATTATGGTCTTTATGACACATCACATAATTTTTTTGACTAAATCAATTTAATTATTACTATGTTGTTACCAATAATTTAAAGTTGTTATCATGAATACCTAAAATCAAAACTTGAAAATAAAAAACGAACTATAATTACTAAGTATTTCTAACCTAAAACTACATGTCTACGTAACTATAATTATAAAACTAACATTTGATCGAATGGACAACATCAATATTTTTCTTCCTTGACATTGATATTTCCATTTAAACAATTTTTTCCATCTAAACAACTCTTCACATGTTTAATTCATTTTTTTAATCGATTTCACCAGTTTTGTCGGTTATACCTGTTTTTTTACTGAGTTCACCATTTTTAATTACTTGCCTAATCCAATTTTTTACCAATTTAACTCGTTTTTACTAATTTTCCTCAATTTTATCGAGTAAACATATTTTATCGATTTAACCATCTTCTACACTAAGTTTACCATTTTTTTGGTTATTTTAACAAGTCCTTTCATCGATTTCATCCGCTTTTACATTGAGTGTATCATTTCTTTTTATGTTATTTAACCTGTACTTACATCGATTTTACCCATTTTTTGTGGTTTATCCCATTTGTTAATCAATTCATTCATTCCTTCCGGTTTAGCCCAATTTTAGTCGATTTCGCATTTTTTTTATGATTTAACCTATTTTAATGACTATTTCACATTTTTTTGTCAATTTAACTCAGTTTTTTTGTTGTTGTTCTTTTATCGATTTGACTTATTTTTTGTTATCCCGTATTTAGATGATACAATTCATTTTTTATCGGGTGACCCGTGTTTTGCCGGTTTATGCAGTTGTCTTATTGATTTTATCATTTTTTGTTGCTTTAACTACTATTTCTTCGATCTAACCCATTTTCCCATTTTTTTTACCATTTTTATCATCTATTTTTTAATCAAAATTTACCCGTTTTCACATGTTTTAACCATTTATATGTTTTGACTTAAGCCAACTGTAAGTTTTTCAGTTAACTAAATAGTACTTTATTTTATTCATACAACATAAAAGGTGGTATTTTTTTCAAGGTTCTTTAATGGTTTTTAGGTTATTTGATAAATGATAATTTCTTAAGAATTGTACAAAAAAGTATCGATTGCACTTTTTTGTTATTTTAACCCGTTCTTTGACCGATTTCACCCGTTTTTGTGTTTTATCCCATTTGTTAATCAATTAACCTATTCTCTCCGATTTAACCCAATTTTAGTCGATTTTATCTATTCTTTTGCTAATTTAACCTATTTTCTCACATATTTCACCTTCGTTTTGTGCCAATTTAACTCATTTTTGTTCTTGTTCTTGTTCTTTTATCGATTTGATTCCCCCTCCTTTTTTTGTTATATAATGTTTAGCCAATATTATTCATTTTTCAATTCACCTATTCTCTCCGGTTTAACCAAATTTTAGTCGATTTTACCTATACTTTTGCTAATTTAACCTATTTTCAAACATGTTTCACCTTCGTTTTTTGCCAATTTAACTCATTTTTGTTCTTGTTCTTTTATCGATTTGACCCCCCTCCCCTCTTTTTTATCTCATGTTTAGCCAATATCATTCATTTTTTATCAGTTACCCGTTTTCTGCCAATCACCATTTTTTCTTTAACTCGTTTTTCTTCTATTTAACCTATATTCCCATTGATTTTACCATATATTTTCTAATAGACTTTTACCCGTTTTCACCGATTTTAACCATTCTATGTTTTTGACTTATTTTGGCTTAAATCAATTATAAGTTTTTCAGTTACTAAATAGTACTTTTTTTATTTAACTAACTCGAATGTAGCCTTTTTTTTTAGGTTCTTTAATTTTTTTGAGGTTCTTTGATAAATGATAATTTCTTAAGAATTTTCCAAAGAAATATCGATTTTACTTGCTTTTACATTGAATTTATCATTTCTTTTTTGTTATTTTAGCCCGTTCTTTCACTGATTTCATTCGTTTTTTGTGGTTCATCACATTTCTTAATCATTCCATCCATTCTCTTTAATTTAACCCAATTTTAGTCGATTTTATCACATTTATTAATCAATTCACCAATTCTCTCAAGTTTAACCCAATTTAGTCTGATTATACTTATTATTTTGTTGGTTCAACCTATTTTCTCACATGTTTCACCTTTTTGCCAATTTACTCATTTTTTTTGTTCTTGTTCTTTTATCGATTTGATCTCTCTTTTTGTTGTTATCTCGTGTTTAGTCGATGTCATTCATTTTTTATTATCGGTTTTGCCAATTTTTTGCCTATTTACCTTGTTGTTTTATCAATTGCACCGGTTTTTTATGCTTTAACTCGTTTTTTCTTTTTCTATCAAACCCATTTTTTCATTTTTTATCATATATTTTTTAATCGAATTGTTACTCGTTTTTACTGATTTTAACCATTTCTATGTTTTGAATCTTTTTGGCTTAAGCCAATTATATGTTTTTGTAGTTAAACTAGATAGTGTTTTTTTTTTATTCATGTAGCACAAATGTGCCATTTTTTTTCTTCTGAGGATTCTTTAATAAGTGATAATTTTTTAAGAACTTTTCAAAGAAATTTTCGAAAAAATATAAAGTAATAGTTTTTAATTTTTTTTTTACTATTAATATTTTAATGAGTTGTAAAACCTTAAAAGATAATTATAATAAGGTCGATGTAGGAGAAACTTCTTGTCTAATTATATTTCTAGGATTTTTTTGTTTTGTCTTTTTGCCTTTGAATTAAATATTACAATATAATTTAAATAGGGGTATATTAGTCTTCACAAAAAAAGGAAGAAATTTTCTTCGTCAAACTTGTAGTTTTATATGTATAATAATATATAATATAGATTAGACATCGATGAGGAATCAATTCTTTGTCCATTTGGTGCTATATATATTGCCCCAAGCCGGAAACAGAGCCCACATTTTCTTCTCCATGGCCGAAGACAAAAAATTGCACGTAGTTGTGTTCCCATGGCTTGCTTTTGGTCACATAATTCCATGCTTAAATCTTTCAAAATTCATAGCTCAAAAGGGTCACAAAATCTCGTTCGTCTCCACCCCAAGAAACATTGATCGCCTCCCAAAATTGCCTCCAAATCTTGCCTCTTCAATTTCTCTAGTCAAAATTCCGCTGCCCAAAATCGATGAGCTCCCTGAAAACGCAGAAGCCACATCAGACATCCGCAGCGAACAAATGGGGTATCTAAAGAAAGCATTTGATGGTTTAGAAACCGGGTTGACCCGTTTCTTGGAAGACTCGGATCCAAACTGGATCATATACGATTACGGTCCACACTGGTTGCCTTCTATTGCAGCTAGGCTTGGAATTTCCCGGGCCTTCTTTGCGATTATTAATGCGTGGTTCCTAGCGACTTTGGGCCGGTTGGATACTTTAATCTACGGCTCAGATGAACGTACCAAGCTCGAAGATTTCATGGTCCCACCAAAATGGGTCAAGTTTGAAACTAAAGTGGCTTACAAGTAGGCTTGGCAAAAAGGGTCCAGACCCAAGGGCCGGCCCATGACCCTCTCTGGCCCGTCCAGACCCAACCCTTTAATTTAAATTTTTATTGGGTTGGGTTGGTCTTGGGTCTGCTATATTTTTAACGGGTCACTAGTGGGTTTAATAACGGGTCTTTAATGGGCCTTAAATAAAACAAGAAAAAATCAATTTAACACAAAAACACACACATTATATGCGGGATAAATGTTAGCCGCCTTACATCCCTCTCTCCTCTCCATCTCCAATATTGCTTCAGCTCCGGCGACCACACGATTTCCGGCAACCCACACAATTTCCTGCTAAATCTTGGTTCTCCGGCAAACCAGAAAAAGAAAATTTAAAGCTTTTGTGGAATTTTTTTTTCTTCTCTTCTGCGCCATTCACCCACCAAGAAGAAGAAAAAAAAGATGGACTCCCTTCCCCAACCTTTCTCTGTACATCTCATTTTTTCAGAAAATTGCTTTTTTCACTTGCTCTAAGTTTTTGTATTTATATTCAAAATATTGCATTGCTCTATGTTTTTGTATTTATATTCAAAATATTGCATTGTTTTTACTTCTTTTTTTTTTGGGTATGATAATTTGAAGTTGTAACTCTTTGTTTAGAATTTTTGGGAGAATTGTTCTTTTTGTTATTAGCTTGATTCCATGTGATTTTTTGTTCAAGTTTTTGTGGGTTTGTTATATTGAATTAAGTGTTATTTTTGGGCAAAAATGAAAATTTCAGAAAATGAAGTTTTGTAATAAAAAAAAAATCATAATGCGGGCCGGTCCATGACCCGACCCGGACCGACCCGCTTATGGCCCGCCCATTAAGAACCCGACCCGATTACGACCCGTTAATATAGACCCGTCAAGAACCCGACCCGTTTATGACCCGCCCGAACCCGGCCCGACCCGCCCATTTGCCACCCCTACTTACAAGCAATTCGAGGCCAACTGGATACTTGGCGCAAATCAAACTGATGATTCAGGATTCTCTGATTTTTATCGTAGTGGTAAGCATGAATTAAAATTTCGATAAGTTTCCGTCAAAATTACTAAAAGTTTCTGTTTTTAAGTTAATAAACGAAAATATAGAGTGGCTTTTACTTTTTACTTCAACGATTCTACTATTTTCTTTGAAAATTTACTAATATATGTACTAATTATGGGAAAAAGAACTTTAATCTATGCAGGTAAGTTCATTGATGGAAGTGAAGTCGTTCTTTGTAGACACTGTTATGAATTCGAACCCGAATGGTTGTATTTACTCGAGGAGCTTTATCGTAGACCAGTGATTCCGGTGGGTTTAATGCCACATGAAATAGAAGATAATATATCGGACGAAAATGATGAAAATTGGGTTTTAATTAAAAATTGGCTTGATGGTCAAAATGGTGGTTCAGTAGTTTATGTAGCATTAGGGAGTGAGGTGAACCTGAGTCAAGATCAACTCACTGAGTTGGCTCTAGGTTTGGAGTTATCCGGGGTCCCTTTCTTTTGGGTGCTAAGGAAAGTATCCGGGTCGGGTGAGTCCGACTCGGTGAAGCTTCCGAGTGGGTTTGAGGAGAGAGTCAAGGGTCGAGGAATCGTGTGGAGTAAATGGGCACCTCAATTGAAAATACTGAGTCATGACTGTGTAGGTGGATTCTTGACTCATTGTGGTTGGGGTTCGTTTGTGGAGGGTCTCATGTTTGGTCATCCCTTGATTACATTGTCTTTTTTGGTAGATCAGGGTTTGAATTCTAGGGTCGTTGTTGACAAGCAACTCGGGGTAGAAATACCAAGAAACGAGGAAGACGGGTCGTATACAAGAAACTCGGTTGCTGACTCGGTAAAACTCGTAATGGTTGAAAATGAAGGGAAAAAGTTGAAGGAAAAAGCAAAGGAAATGAGTGCAATATTCGGAGATAGAGAACTACACAAACGTTACATGGACGATTTTATTGATTTCCTCGAGAATTATCGAAGCGAGTCTAGTACATAAGCTTCTTAATAGAAAGAAAAAAAAAATATTTTGACCATTAATCAGGGGAAAGTTCGATATCTCAAGATGAGATACATGTATGTCTCATTTTCCATGAAATGGTTCATTATATTTCCAATTGATGTATGTATTTCTCATAAATAATGAATGTATGAGTATATTCATCATATCTTTTTCCTTTTCACATATTTGTCATGTTCACAGGCATTGTAAATACAGTGTAAAGTTTTAGTGTCTGAATTGTGTGTATTGCTTAAAAGGAGTGAATAATAGGCCTTTCAAAAATTGTTTATCAAAAGTTTTAATAAAGTTGTGTTATAGTTTCACTTGAAAAAATGTGCTGGAAGTAATATCCAGAAGCTAATCTTATGTTTTCCTAATGCAATTCATAAGCAGAGAATATATAAATTAAACCCCTAAGCAATCATTGGCGATCTACGCTATTCAATAAATCCTTATATTATGACAATTTGAGGGTGCATTATTATATAAAGGGGTAGGTGATCATGATAGGTTAAAATAATTTATCTAATTCGAAGCACTAGTTTTATGGACAACATAGAAAAGATTGAAAATGACCTTAATCATTTTTCTAAACTGGTTGTTTCCCGTTCACCTTGCTTGTTCTTGTCAACCGGTTTAATTGATTAAACAAATTTTGCAGAAGTCATTTGATTGACTTATCAAGAAATTTTAATGTTGAGCCCCCAGGGCATTTCTCCAACGCTGACCAACAATTCATAAGGCTTGCTCCAGCGTCAAGGGTGGGGGTTCGAATCCCATTTGGAACTTAGATGGAAGCATTTTCATGAGTCTATCTAAGGGTCATTTGTGGTCAAGACCCCTTTGTGCGCAGAGTGTACAGCAGTATGGTGGGATCCCGAGGCTTGGTGGAGGCACATCCCGCGATTTACATCCTTCAGGGTTCTAGGGCAATGGTTCTGAGGATCCAAGATTAGTCTAGTGTAAGCTTGGACACCTGGGTTATCAAAAAAAAAAAAGAAATGTAATGTTGGACTTCAAAAACCCTTTTATATTTGAGCGAATTTGTAACTTGAAAATACTTGAACTTATTTATGAACAATCTTTTAATGTTCAAGTAATTGCTTTACAAACCATAAAATTGATGAGTAGAAATAAATGTGTCCATTATTGTGAAATATACATATTATGTGGATGCCATTGGTAATTTACCATTCAAGAGATAATGTGGCTATGCATGATTCTTCCACTTGGTGAATTAATGAGCTAACACATAAACTTATATGTGGCAAGACATGAAGGATTAAGTGTGGCATTAACTAGTGAAAGCCACCCATCACTTTTCTTTGTAAGACATGTGTAGTCTTGAACTCCTATAAATAGATGAGTTCATTTCATCATTTGTACAATATGAACTACAACATCAAATGAAAGAAAAGAGTGAATGAGTTTCCTCTAAATATTACTTTGTCTACTACAATTCGTTCATCTTTTATCCTAAGTTTTATAACACGTTATCAGCACGAGTTTGCTCTATAACTCGATTTCAAGTTATCACAATTTATCCCACAAATAAGAGAGAAAATAGGCAAACACTTTTGAGAAGCATATTCTCGGATTTGCAAACAACAGCTTCGGTTTTTCCTTCATTCCGAATATATAAACCGTTGGATCATGCTTAAATTTTAACCGAAGGTTCCACACTCCAGGCTCTTCATTCTGACCGTTCGGATCGTCCTTACAACATCTGTAGGCGACACGGCATCCATCAGAAGTTGACGAAAAAAAAGGTTGGGGAAAGTAGCAATTGCCTATATCCGGAAGAATTAAAATCAACAAACAAGTAATATACATACTTTATTGTAGTATAAATAACTTGAAATTCGAATATGAACAAATTGTTTTCGGCTTGAAAGAAAGCCTAATAAGTTTTGAGCTTGAAATAAAGCTTTGAAGTTTAAGCTTGAAAGAAAGCTTCGAAAATTTTAGACTTGAAACAAAGTCTAGTCGAAAGACTCAAACCCGAAGATTTGAGAACACTTTTGGCTTGAAAGAAAGCCTACTACTTGTGTGCCTTCGCTAGGTGAAAAACTCAAGCCCGAAGATTTGAGTACATTTTTTGCTAGAAAGAAAACCTAGTAAGTTTTAAGCTTGAAAGAAAGCTTCGAAGGTTTTAAGCTTAAAACAAAGCTTCACAAATTTTAGGCTTGAAAGAAAGTCTAGGTGAAAGACTCAAACCCGAAGATTTGAGTACATTTTAAAGAAAGCCATGAACGATGGAGATATTTGTTTGGTTGACAGTGGGACCACACACACGATTCTTCGAGATAAGAAGTATTTCTCGAATTTGAAAATTATCAAAGGCTAATGTTAGTACAATTTGTGGTACTACAACATTAATTGAAGGCTCCGGAAGAGCCAATATGATGTTGCCCGGTGGTACAAATATTTTGATAAAAGAGGCGTTGTACTCTCCGAAATCCAAAAGAAACTTGTTAAGTTTCAAAGATATACGTTTGAATGGATTTCATATTGAGACCATGAATGAGGGGAATATTGAATATCTTTGTATCACATCCATGATTTCATGCCAAGAAGCATGTAAATGAAAAACTCCTAGTTTTCTCATCGGGTTTATATTATACGACCATAAGAGTTTTTGAATCAAATGTTGTATTGAACCGGAAGTTCAATGATTCAAAACTTTTCTCGCTTTGGCATGACCGACTTGGCCACCCGGGAGCAATTATGATGCGTCGAATAATAAAGAATTCAAGCGGGCATCCTTTAAAGAACTAGAAGATTCTTTTGCCGCAAGAAAATGTGTGTGTGGCATGCTCACAGGGGAAATTAATCATCAGACCGTCTCCTATAAAGATTGGTGTTGAATCCCCAATGTTTTTACAACGAATTCATGGAGATATATGTGGGCCTGTAGATCCACCTTGCGGACCTTTTCGTTATTTTATGGTCCTAATAGACGCATCTTCAAGATGGTCTCATGTATGCCTATTGTCAACGCGTAAAATGGCTTTTGCTAAGCTTCTTGCTCAAATTATAAAATTGAGGGCACAATTCCCTGATTATTCGATAAAGACAATCCGTCTTGATAATGCCGGTGAGTTTTCATCTCAGGCACTTGATGATTATTGCATGTCAATTGGAATTGATGTTGAACATTCTGTTGCACATGTTCATACCCAAAATGGCCTAGCTGAATCATTTATAAAGATGTTGCAATTAATTGCTAGACCTTTACTTTTGAGGTCAAATTTACCCACCTCTGTTTGGGGACATGCAATATTACATGCTGCTTCACTGGTCCGGATTAGACCAAGTTCATTCGAGGCGTATTCGCCATTGCAGCTTGTGACAGGCCAGCAACCTGATATTTCTCATTTGAGAATTTTCGGATGTGCGGTTTATGTTCCAATATCACCGCCACAACGAACAAAAATGGGTCCACAGAGACGACTTGGGATCTACATTGGTTTTGATTCCCCGTCTATTATCAGATATCTTGAGCCCCTGACGGGTGATATGTTTAAAGCAAGATATGCTGATAGTATTTTTAATGAGACAGTTTTCCCGCCGTTAGGGGGAGATAAGAAGCATGTTCCTGAAGAACGGCGTGAAATAGAATGGAATGTGCCATCTTTGTCTCATTATGACCCACGTACAAATAATTGTGAGCTAGAAGTAAGAAAAATTATACATTTACAAAATGTTGCAAATCAATTGCCGGATGCATTTGTTGATACAAAGAAAATAACAAAATCTTATATACCGGCTGTTAATGCACCAGCACGGGTTGATGTCCCTGAAGGACATATCCCTGCAGGACAATTTGAAAAACCACGAATGAAACGTGGACGCCCGGTTGGAGCAAAAGACAAGAATCCCCGAAGGAAAAAGATACCAGAAGTATGTATTCCTCCTGGAGAGGAAACAATTTCAACACAAAGCGCTATAGAAAAAATGAAATAGAATGGAATGTGCCATCTTTGTCTCATTATGACCCACGTACAAATAATTGTGAGCAAGAAGTAAGAAAAATTATACATTTACAAAATGTTGCAAATCAATTGCCGGATGCATTTGTTGATACAAAGAAAATAACAAAATCTTATATACCGGCTGTTAATGCACCAGCACGGGTTGATGTCCCTGAAGGACATATCCCTGCAGGACAATTTGAAAAACCACGAATGAAACGTGGACGCCCGGTTGGAGCAAAAGACAAGAATCCCCGAAGGAAAAAGATACCAGAAGTATGTATTCCTCCTGGAGAGGAAACTATTTCAACACAAAGCGCTATAGAAAAAATAACTGATCAGTCTGAATTAAGAAATGCCCCGGAAGAGGCAAATGAAACTGATACTCCTGAAGAGGCGATATTTGAAGAGATCTCTTTGAATTATTTTAATACCCGAGAAACTGGGATAGAAAGAAAGTAATTGTAGACAATGTCTTTGCGTATGGGGTCGCACTAGATATTATAAATAAGGATCCCGAAGATCCCGAACCGATATCGGTTGATGAATGTCGACATAGAAATGATAGGCCAAAATGGAAAGATGCAATTCAAGCTGAGCTGAACTCGCTAAAGAATCGCAAAGTTTTTGGACCGATAGTTCGCACGCCCTAAGACGTGCAACCGGTCGGGTACAAATGGGTATTTGTACGAAAACGGAATGAGAAAAATGAGATTGTGAGATACAAGGCACGACTTGTTGCACAAGAATTCTCACAAAGACCTGGAATTGATTATGATGAAACATATTCCCCTGTGATTGATGTAATGACGTTGCGGTATTTGATTAACTTTGCAGTCTCTGAAGGACTGGACATGCGTCTCATGGATGTGGTTACCGCATATTTATATGGATCACTTGATAGTGATATATATATGAAAATCCCTGAAGGATTCAAAATCCCTGAAGGATCTCATAATCAAAGGTCTCATGGACTGTATTCAATTAAACTGCAACGATCCTTGTACGGATTAAAACAGTCTGGCCGGATGTGGTATAATTGGCTCAGTGATTATCTCGTAAATGAAGGATTTGTTAATAATCCAATTTGTCCATGTGTTTTCATTAAAAGATTTTAGAATGGATTTTCCATTATTGCGGTATACATAGACGACTTAAATCTTGTGGGGACTTCTGAAGAGCTCACAAAGATCGAAAACTATTTAATGAAAGGATTTGAGATGAAAAATCTCGGAAAAATAAAGGTTTATCTCGACCTGTAGATCGAACATTTATCAACTGGAAAATTTATTCATCAATCGGCATATACAGAAAATATTATGAAGAGATTTTATATGGACAAATCTCATCCATTGAGCAGTCCCATGGTTGTCCGATCTTTGGATATAAAGAAAGATCCTTTCCGTCCTCGGGAGGAAAATGAAGAATTGCTTGGTCCTGAAGTACCTTATCTAAGTGCAATTGGAGCCTTGATGTATCTTGCAAATTATACTAGGCCAGATTTCGCTTTCTCAGTTAATTTGCTGGCAAGATATAGCTCTGCACCAACACGAAGACACTGGAATGGAGTTAAACATATTTTACGTTATCTTCGTGGAACGATTGATTTGGGTTTATTTTACTCTAGAGATTCCGACCCACATGTAGTGGGTTATATAGATGCCGGTTATCTTTCTGATCCACACAAAGGTAGATCACAAAGTGGATATGTATTTACTTGTGGTGGCGCTACAATATCATGGCGATCTGTTAAACAAACTCTAGCAGCCACTTCTTCCAATCATGCTGAAATTTTGGCATTGCATGAAGCAAGTCGAGAATGTTTATGGCTGAGATCAATGGTTCAATATATTCAAGAATCTTGTGGGTTGCCTTCAACAAAGAATATACCAACATCATTATATGAAGACAATGCCGCCTGTATTGCTCAAATAAGAAATGGATATATCAAAGGAGACAGAACGAAGCACATATCACCAAAGTTTTTCTTTACCCATGAGCTTCAGAAAAAGGGTGATATAAACGTGCTTCAGATTCAGTCATGTAACAACTTTACTGATTTATTCACTAAAGCATTGCCAACTACATCATTCAGAAAGATGGTTTACAACATTGGAATGCGGCGACTTGTGGATCTTATGTCGACATCAGGGGGAGCGTGTAATTAACGACACTTACACTGTACTCTTTTTCCTTCGTCCAAGTTTTTGTCCCTATGGGTTTTTCTTGACAAGGTTTTAACGAGGCATACTCCAGAAGCAATAGGCATCCAAGGGGGAGTATTGAAATATACATATTATGTGGATGCCATTGGTAATTTACCATTCAAGAGATAATGTGGCTATGCATGATTCTTCCACTTGGTGAATTAATGAGCTAACACATAAACTTATATGTGGCAAGACATGAAGGATTAAGTGTGGCATTAACTAGTGAAAGCCACCCATCACTTTTCTTTGTAAGACATGTGTAGTCTTGAACTCCTATAAATAGATGAGTTCATTTCATCATTTGTACAATATGAACTACAACATCAAATGAAAGAAAAGAGTGAATGAGTTTCCTCTAAATATTACTTTGTCTACTACAATTTGTTCATCTTTTATCCTAAGTTTTATAACATCCATATCAAAATGTATTGTTTAAAATATAAATGACGGTCGATGAGATCGTAGCCTGTTTGCTAAGGTTGAGACTTTTTAACCAAGAGGTCATAGATTCAATTCCCACTAGAATTAATATTTCTCTAGTTTAATTTTAATATTTGTAATTAGTTTATTTTTAGAATTTTATACTAATAAAATAAATTCGATATATATTTATATTTTATTAGAAAAAAACTTTGCCTACTTTGAAGAGTTTGAAGTAGTCATGAAGGTCAGCAGAGCAGATTATATTTGAAATTTGGCTGGTTACATCTTGGACCTACTGACACGTGCCTAATAAGAGATCAATATGAATCAAAAAAGTTATTTTTATTTAATATAAAATAGTTTACTATCTCAGGCTATAATCCAAAAACAACTACAGAAGTGTAAAAATAGTTTATGAATAATTATCGCGAATTCTAGAATCATAGGATTATTCAACCTCTTCATTTTTTTTTTGTTCGAACAAATTATTCAGTTGTTGCTTCTCTTTGTAAAGTCCAAGCCACAAACAAACCCTTCCTTTGAGTAATTATATCCTAACTTGTACCTAATTTGGTGCCAAATATTTAGGTTAAATCACACAAATCATCCCTTAATTTAGGTTTTCAACCCACTTTCATCTCTAATATGACATGTGAGTTTCTTTATATTTTCATCTCACCATAAAATTAAAACTTATGCCCCTATATTTTCATGCACGTATTCTACACGTTATTTTTTTAAGGACAATTTTGAAATAACCAAATAACTCCTTCAACACGTGATTTAGTTATTGTTACGTTTTATCATCGGGTACGTGACTCTCATTTATTTTGTATACAGATACAATAATATGTACCCAATCAGTTTCAATTTTTTGGAAACAGATACAATAATATGTGCTTCATCAGTTTCAAAAAAAAAAAAAAATTCCACAAGGAAAATTTCATTAATAAGCCAAAGAAGTCCCGCCGAGTCAATTGTTGAAGAAAAGACATAGGTTAATCTGGATATGCTTATCTTGAAAATGAAAGAAAAAAAACCATCTATCAGAAATAACTTCCTAATTTTACGAGAAATGTCAAGAAAGAAGACCATCCAAAATAATTGATCGAGATAAATGTCTTGAAATTAAAAATGATACAAATTAAAGAATCAAAATTGTAGTTTAATATCCTAAAATTATAAATATTAAGAGCTGAAGAATCAAAACTTAAACCAAATACGTTAATTTGGTCTACTAATTGAATTCAATATCATCTAGACGGTAATCTTAATTTTCCTTTCTAGATCACCACCCAATCTATCTCTACTACTCCCTCCGTTTCGTATTAATTGGCACATTCTTACTTTTCACAGATATTAAGAAAGCTCATAATTACATACTTTTTTATGATAAAATGTCTTAAATATTCTTTATAATGATGACTACTTTTTAATTTTTTATTAGTGAGTGGTGACCATTGAGTTTCCCAACTCCAATGAGAGAAAGGGGCAAAATTGGAAAAAAAATGTTTTGAAAACCCTAACATGCCAATTAATTTGAAACAAATTTTTTTGGCAAATGTGCCAATTAATATGAAATGTAGGGAGTATTATAAAAGCATGAATATTTCTTAACTTTTTTGTGCGGACTAAAATACCCTTATTTGAATTGTTATTTAATTCAATGGTATATATATAAAAGTAATTGAAGAGGTATAATACTATAATTAGACATAAAGTCTTATTATATTTATCTTCTACATAAACTCCTAAAATTTATAAATTCTCTCTTACATCAATATTTGTTATTTTAATCTTCTCTTATAATAGATAAAAACGAACCATGAAAATGCATTATTGTTTTAAATAGCCCCTAAATAATAGATAAACATTATTATATCATAGCATCAATATTTATTTAAGCAAGAAAATATTAATTTAAAATTTTAGTACAACATAATTCATAAACACTCTAAATATAAATATTTAAAATAAAATTCTCTTAAATATCTTGATGTTACAAAAAAAAGTTAAAATTGAATCACATCTTAATATGATAGAATAAAAAATACTTATGACTTAGCTAATTACGTAATTTTACTTTGGCTAGAATAGAAAAATATAAAGAATATTCAATAATATCAAGACATGTATAACCTCGAATTTTCATGGAATTCTTTTCGTGAAAAACGGGTAAGATTGGTGAAAATGGGTGAAATCGATAATATATATATATATATGAAATCATTGAAAATATGTGAATTAGATGAAAATTCGGGTGCAATTGGTGAACACTAGAGAAGTTGGTGAAAATTTGGGTGAAACCGGTAAAAAAGTGCCTCTGAAATCGATAAGCACATGTGAAATTGATGAAAATTCGGGTCAAATTCGTAAAAAAATCAAGAAACCGGTGAAACGACAACATCAATGAAAAGCAGGTGAAATCGGTGAAAAAATGAATAAAGTCAGTGAAAATGTTTCAGATTGATGAAAATTCAGGTTGGTGAAAAGAACATGTGAAATCAGTAAAAGAAAATGTGCAAAATAGGTGAGAACGGGTTAGTATGATAAACACGTGTGAAAAATCAATTAAAAAAAAAGAGTTTAACTGACAAAATAAGGTGAAACCGGTAGAAAAATGGCTTAAAACGGAAAAAAACAATGGGACAAAATCGTAAAAACGGTGAAAATAAGTTATAAGTTATAACCGACAAAAAAAGGGTAAAACAGTGAAAAAAATTAAACTGGTTAAACCGGTGAAAATGAATTAAACTAAAAATAGGTGAAAATGGATTAAATTACTCTATTTTATGACATAATAAAATTAATTTTACTCTAATTTACAAAAGGTATCCATAGAATTAACTAGACACGTACAACGTACGTGCACTTTCCTAGTAAAACTAAAATGGCCAAAAATTCATTTTTTTTAATCTTTCTTATGCATTATTCATTTACACAAATTCGTGGGTATTTTGCACTTAGCACCCCCCAAAATATGGGAAATACACACTTTACACCCTCGAAACATAGATTTAGCACTTTGCACCCCCAAAATATGAACAATTCAACACTTTGCACCCTCTTTTATTTTCCTCAAAATACCTAGGGACAAAATAGGTAATTCATTTTTGGATTTTTGGCACTTTGCACCCCTGAAATACGAGAAATGGGCATTTTGCACCCCCGAAATAGAATTAGTACTTAGCACCCTCAAATTAATAACAACTCAGCAACTTGCACCCCCGAAACACAAGAAATGGATACTTTGAACCCCCTAAACACAAAATTAGCACTTAGCACTTCAAATTAAGAAAAACTCAACAACTAGCACCCCTCGATTTTTGGCAAAGTTGACCACCGGGGTAAAAAAAAATCTACGGGCAAAATAGGTAATTCATTTTCCTTTTTCTTAAAATTTACAAAACACGATTATGAATACAACAATATTCATAATCAAAATCTATTTTAACATATTTCTTTAATTACCAATTTTTCAAATGTCCTCAAAATATCCAAACGAATTCAAAAGGTTTCTAGGAAGTTAATACATAAAATTGACCGAATCATATCACAAAAATAAATTTTAAGATTGAGAGAGAAATGAGCATTCTAGTATTCATAATCGTATTTTCAAATTTAAGGAAAAAAGAAAAAAATTACCTATTTTTCCCCTAGGTTTTTTGCCCCCGGTGGTGAACTTTGCCCAAAAAAATGAGGGGATGCTAGTTGTTGAGTTTTTCTTAATTTGGGGTGCTAAGTGCTAATTTTGTGTTTAGGGGGTTCAAAGTGTCCATTTCTCGTGTTTTGGGGGTGCAAGTTGATGAGTTGTTCTTAATCCGAGGGTGCTAAGTGCTAATTCTATTTCTGGGGTGCAAAATGCCCATTTTTCGTGTTTCAGGGGTGCAAAGTGCCAACAATTCAAAAATGATTTACCTATTTTTTCCCTAGGAATTTTGAGGAAAATAAGAGAGGGTGCAAAGTGCTGAATTATTCATATTTTGAGGGTGCAAAGTGCTAAATCTATGTTTCGGGGGTGCAAAGTGCTTATTTTCCAATTTCGGGGGTGCAAAGTGCAAAAAACCCCAAATTCGTTTAATGAGATTCTTTTCTTGCACACTCTATATTCATAAATTCCATCCAATCAACATACAATTTACATTTACATTCTAGATCATCATCCATACATAATTTTTTTTTTCCAAGGGTTTAATCTCTTTCGAGATAGGTTGGACACATTAAGTGGGTACCTCTCCCAACAGAGATTCGAACCTGAGTCCGCTACTTCGTAGTGACTATTCCCTTCCACTAGACCATTCACCAGTTGATACAAAGAAAATTATTTTGTGGCTCGCTACATGAATGATATGGTACAAAATTGTATCCAATTCCTAATTTAACAGGAAACATACCAACATATGATTGGTCTAGTGGAAGAAACTAATCGGTACAAAGAAGAGAACTCAAGTTCGAATTATTGTTAGGAGAGGTTCCCATTTTATGTGTCCGACGCGCCTCAAAAATACTTTAAACCCTTGAAAAATAAAAAATAAATGAAACGAACTCTAATTTTTTTGGTCTATTAATGTGGATTATAGATTGGACTAGATCCCATCGTGTACACGGCATTTGAATGTGGTTATTCCAATAGAATCCGAATTTAAAGTTAGCTTATGAGGATCGCAAACTGCTACCACGAGACACAATCACCATAAATTAGTGTGTATTAATATTCCTCTCTCCGTTTTTTCTAATTATCGTTTTGAAGGATTGCACACAGATTAAGAAATATAATAAATAGTTATTTTTTTAAGAAACCCAAAATACCATTTTAACCAAATAATCACAACATTAATTAGGATTAATTACAACCATTAACAAGAAGGATAAAATTGATAGAAAGAAATTAATTTTGCATTTAACTTTTAAAACGACAAATAAAAGTAAACAATTTTTTTTTGCCAAAACGATAAATTAAAAAAAATGGAGAAAATAATAATATATAAAATTTAATTTAATTAAATCTAGTTCATTTGTTGCACCAATTTAGGCAACAAATATTCTCTCCATGACTCCATCCAAACACCTCTAACTCCTAAAATCACGTACTACGCTATACCAATTTACAACCCACCGTAGCCGTAGAAACCCCCCACCCCACCACCCACCCCCACCCATCTCCGCCGTGCTTTCCACCCGCGCGGCGGCATCCTTTAGCACCGCCATATCTTAAAAAAACACCTCGAACGTCATTCCGTAGGGAGAAAAGGACTATCGACAAATAAAAAAAAAAATGGAGGAAACTCCTTTTCTCTCTCACACATTCACCAAGTCCGAAACAAACCAACACCAAAACCACCGGTGTCCCGATCCAGGCCAGGTGGCGTTCCGTCTTCTCTGTCACGTTCACAATGCCGGCGGCGTAATCGGTAATTCCGGCTCCATAATCAAAAACCTTGAAACCCTAACCGGGTCGAGAATCAGGTTCGAGGAAGGCCTCCCGAACTGCCTCGAGCGCGTGATAAACATCGTGGGCGACGCGGCAATCGATAAATGGATGTCGTTTGGAGTAGAAGAAGAGGAAATGGTGGAGGTGTCGAAAGCGCAGGAGAGTTTGATGAGAGTTTTCGAGAGGGTTTTGGAGGTAGAAGGGACTTGTGGTGGGAATGATGATGATGATTGTAATGAGCATTATAGTAATGGGGGTTTTGTTGTTGGGTGTCGGTTATTGGCTCCAACGGGTAAAATTGGGGCGGTGATGGGGAAAGGAGGGAAGATTGTGGATGGAATTCGGAGAAGTTCTGGGGCAAGGATTCGGGTTCTGAAGAAAGAACAGATTCCTGCATGTGCAGCCTCTGATGAGGAGCTCATTCAGGTGGTTGTTACTCATTTATGTGAAATTTGAGATTTTGTTTATTACTGTGATCTAAATGTGGTTCTGTTTCTGCTGATTCAGTTATAAATGAGAGTGTATTTTCATTTGATTTATATTAAAGTGCTTATTAAGGTGGCTGAAAATCTGGTTTATTTACTATGGAAGAAAGATAATTTTTGACTTTATAGGTTCATTTGATTTGCTATTGAAATTTTACTTTATAGGTTCATTTGATTTACTATGGAAGAAAGATCATTTTTATAGTTTACTTGCATGAAAGACAAGAGAAGCTAAAAAATGTTATTGGTTGTTCATTTGATCTTAAGATAGGGATTGATGATGCTTCTGCGAATAAATTGATTTGCTGAAATTATGTTTTGTACGTGGGCTGAAGTGGACTGACTTAATTTTTCAAATGTGAAGAACTTAGGAGCAACTATGTTGTGTTGTTTGCAAACACCCCTACTGTTGTTTTATGTATTTTTGTTTATTTTCCTGTCCTTTTCATTATAGTACCATTTTAAAACTCCTTCTATTCTTGTAGGAATGTTCTGATTCATCTAGCAATAAAATATAAGTAATAGGGAAAGTACACAAAGTCGAAGATAGTTAGTGGATGATACTATACACAAGTTCTTATCATATTTGAACATAATAAATTTTAGAAGCATAACCATTATGTACTGGAGTTTGTGTAAGTATGTTTGTTTGTAATGCACTTTTGTCATGGAAATGATGCATTTTGATCATCCGTGTTCATCCCCAAGTCAGTTGCCAGTGGAATTGGTTGGGAAAAAAAACATTTCTACATGGGTGATGTAATAAATTGAGCTTGTTTTTATTATCGAACTAATTTTGTAGAGTTCATTTCGGGATCATTGTTCTTTATTTTGTATTTTTACCTAAAGGAAAATGTTTTTCAACTCCTTGTGCATATAAGGATGTTTTGGAAACCTGACAGATAATGGGTGGAGTCTTGGCGGTTAAGAAAGCACTTCTTGCTGTTTCCCGTCGTCTCCAGGATCGAACACTTGGAGAAGCAGTTGCGGGCCACGTTTCTTCTTATGGGGTGTCACACAAATCACATGCCGACTTCATTCCAAACAATACTCCTGACTCACTCTCCTTTATGGGGAATGGTATTGAGCATCATTCTGTTGGTCATTCATTATCAGCCGATTTTGAGAGAACACTTAATCTAGGTGATGATAATACCCCAAGAAAGGTGGTATTCAGATTGCTATGTTCTAATGGTATAGCTGGTGGTGTAATTGGAAAGGGTGCAAATATTGTCAAATCTTTGGAAAAAGAAACAGGTGCTTCTATAAAGTTTACTTCTCCGGTGTCTGGGTCAAAGGAGCGCGTTGCAATTATTTCTTCATTGGAGGTTGACTTTTCTTCATTGCAATTATCCCTATATATTGTTGATTGTATCTTTTTTTCAAGTTGTTGATGTTATTGTTGCAGATACCGGATCCATTGTTCTCTCCTGCACAAATTGCTATTATACGTGTTTTCTCGAGATGCATAGAGGTTGGTCTTGATCAGGGGGTTATATCGAGTTTAGGTAAAAGGGATCGTGTGATTGCAAGAATTCTGATTCAATCGAGTCAAGTTGATTGCTTGATGGATGAGGGTGGAAGACTAGCTTTAGATATGAGTATTGCTGCACCAGGTGTTGAAATACAATTATTGGGTGCAGATCTTCTTCCAAACTGTGCTGGTGATGATGATAATGTAGTCCAGGTATGAGCTTGTACTGCGCTACTATTTCTCCATGGCTCATGAAAAAACCTGATCTAAGCAATCATACTGTTTAAAACTTGGATTTTGGTGATGTAACAATAAGAATATCCTTTTGCTTTGTTGTTTTGGAAGAGAGTCCCTCGGACATAATTCTTTTTTCAGTTTGTGGATTTATTGCATTTATTTATTCTGAAATTGATTAAGCTTTCTGTCCATAGATTACCGGTGAGTATGAAAATGTTAAGAGCGCTATTTTTCAAGTTACTGGCAGACTCCGAGAGAATTTTTTTACCGGAGTGGGACCCATTGGAGCGGACTACGGAGTGGGACCCATTGGAGCTGACTACGGGGTGGGACCCATTGGAGCGGACTATGGAGTGGGACCCATTGGCAGTAGTCCTAATGGTAGAGAAGCAGATTCTACTCAAATGGCACAGTTGACAAGACTTTCTTATATTGATCAACAACTGGATCACCTTGGATTTGTACAAAAATCAAGCATTACCGACTCACCAGGATTGCATTGGGAGCATGTACCTGAATACAGCATATTCTTTTGCATTCTTAATTCATGCTAAGTTCTCTATTTTAATGATTTTGTTGTTTTCACAGGCAAACAGGAGAGGGGATGTCCAAAGACATGTAAATAGTGCTCAAGGCTTGATAACTTCTCCGTGTACGCATGATAGTAAGGTCGGAAATGAGGTATCGCAACAAACAGTTGAGGTTATTGTCCCACGAAAATTATTCGGATCTGTATATGGTGAGAATGGTAGCAATCTGGCTCGCCTTAAAGAGGTACGCTATCCAGTTACATAAATAATCCTGCTCATTTATGAATATATGTACAAGATTAACTTAGCATAATTTTGTAATCATTAGAATATGAATATAGGGGTCAACAACAATGTGATATATGTATATCAACTCTCTTTTTATGTTTTTCCATTAAAAGTCAAATTCTTTATGATTTAATAACTTCTTAGTGTATTTCATAGTTTCTGACCTTATGGGACATGGATATATTGTTGAAATCATTTATTGGATTGTGGATCAAAATAATACCTAGATATTTAAAGTTTGGTTTGTTTTGGCAGATCTCAGGTGCATCTATAATCCTCCAAGATCCTTATGCAGGGGAAAGTAATGGGAAGGTGGTTATATCTGGGACGCCCGAGCGTATCCAAATTGCACAGAGCCTGCTTCAAGCATTCATTTCATTTTGATTTATATGTCGGCTCGGAGTAGATAACCTATGTTTGTGCTATACAACCTTGTAATTATACGATGTAAATCCTTGTAAAGATCCAATAGTTTTAAAAGTTGAATGTGTGCTTGATCAATTGTAATTACTGCAAAATGCAAATCATATGATGTTTCATGTAGAATCTGCTCACCCCACCTGGGTTCACGTGAGTTTGATGACCAAGAAAACAATTGATGTAAACATCAATTACCATTTCTCTTGGAGAAAATGTTCACATGGGAAACTTCAAAGAGTGAGCAATAACATATAAATTTTAGGCAAAATTGTAGAAAACGTTTCAAAATAATTAGCGATTTTGGGTTTTCGTACCGAATTATGTCAACTAACCAAATTTCGTACCGTAATTTAATATTTTCTTGAAATATCGTCCCACGTTAATTATAAAATGAAAATTCTGCACGTGTCTGTTAAATTGTCACTTGGTTGCTTACATGTTATGACGTGACAAATTTAGCATGAACAATTATACAAGATTGCAGAATTCGTCCCAAATTATATAAACTTGCCGAATTTCGTCCCGTAATTTACCATTTTGCATGAATTTAGTCCCACTATTAAATTTTTAATTTAATGGAATTGACGGTTCAATCTTTTACTTTTTTTAAGAGAAAAATAGTACGTATTTTTTAAACTACTATGCGCTTTGGAGAAGCAGAAAAAAATTCCGTCTCATTTCATTAGGACAACATTGTGCGCGTTCTTTTTTAATATTAATAAATAATAAACATTAAAAAACTTATATATATGCATGCCTTGAATCAATAGTTTCAGAAAACTTTTCCATCAAATGTAATATGTATAAGTTTTTTAATATTTATTATTTAATAGTGGGACTAAATTCATGCAAAATGGTAAATTATGAGTTGATATAGTTTGGGATGAAAAATCAAAATTTATAATTAGTTTGGGACGAATTATGCAATCTTGTATAATTGTTCATGCTAAAATTTGACACGTAAGCAGCCAGGTGGCAATTTAACGAACACGTCCACATCCGTCTCATAATTGACGGTGAGACGATATTCCAAAAAAAATTATTAAACTACGTACGGGACAAAATTCTGTGAGGTGAATAGTTTGGGATTTGGGACATTATCTGCAATTTTGCCTATTTATTATTTAAAAGTGAGACTAAATTTATGCAAAATGGTAAATTACGGGGGAATGAAAAATTAAAATTTATAATTAGTTGGAACGAATTATGCAATCTTGTATATTGTTCTGGCTAAATTTGACATGTAAGCAGCTAGGTGGCAATTTAACGGACACATCCACAATTTTCGTCTCATAATTAACAGTGGGACGATATTCCAAAAAAATATTAGATTACGGGATGAAATTCAGTGAGGTGATATAGTTTTGAACAAAAACCCAAAATAGCTAATTAGTTTGGAACGTTTCTGCAATTTTGCCTAAATTTTATATGTACATGGTCTATGCTAGGAGTATAGGATATTGGTTATTTTTTAAAGGGCTGCCTTTTCTCCCTCCCAATCTGTTGAATATTGGAATATTCTCGAAAGAATGAAAATGGAAATCGTGGGGACTTAAAATAATTGGGTAAATATGAATATTCTCCTGAGCTAAGATCATATTATAAAAATTCTCTTCACGTATTTGATACTAGTATATTTTTATCATGCGTTTCCACGTACTTTATAGTTCAATAGCACGTGGTTCCTCATGCATTAATTTTTTTAAACACAAAAAATAAGAAGTTTTTTATGGAAAAAAGTAAAAATAAATTTTATTTAAATGGGATAAAGTAAAGAAGTTAAAAATTTAAATAATTAAATTAATTAAAGCTGGCAAAATCGGAATACCAAAAAATTGCCATGACATGGCTTCTCTTTATAATAGTATAGATTACGAAAATCCCTCTCAAATTTATCAGTATTTTACAATTAACCCACTGCACCATAATCTCAGACTTTCTAGGGAATATTACTAGGAGTTTTCATTTTTTCCCCATTGGGGTCATTCGTAAGATTTATAAAAAAGGCATAATTATTTATCGGATGAAATTGCTCTCATGGGTAAATTAAAAATTATATATTTTACTGTAAGTGAATGTAATATTTTTTTGAAATTTCAAAATACACACCTTTTGGCATCACCGTAAAGGCCTGAGGGGCTATATGCTCTATTTGGCCTCAAGTTGGGCCCTCATTCGGTTAAGACAGTTCTGAACTGCTCCATGTTGGCCGGCGGTGACACCGCAACAGAGGGTCCCGTTGACAAGGGCTCTGCTCACTTGTGTATCCGTTATCCGAGGGAGAGTCTGAGCGGGGACTGCGGTGGCCCCCCAAGGACTACTCCCTTCGTCTGGATGGGATCATCGAATGGATGAGTCTGTCATTATGTATTCCGGTCGATTCAAGAAATTACGCCGAGTCTGGTGGTCACTAGGGTCATAGCTCTATAAACCCTGAGGTGTTTTTTTTATGGGAATTACAAACAATGTTCCCACATATGATGTCAATTGATGCTGGTATTTGTCTTGGGATCCGTATTATTTTGAATCCAATCGACTCTACTCTTGGATATGGATATATAAACATCTGATTCACAAAATAGGGGAAAGACACGCCGAGGTTAATCTGATAGAATCTCCTCCGATGCTTAAGTCAGTAACTTGGTACTAGAACAAGTATGCATGAATAATTTAGGCGTATTAGGTTATATGTGTGATACCCTTTTGGAAGGAGGGAAAATCCCAAATGAAGAGCCATGATGTGCATGAATCATGAGTTGTTACAATGCACGTCCTCATTATTCCCCAAAGATGGGGATTATAGTTGACAAGAAGATTTGCCGCTATTTCTTGATGAATCTAGACAATGTCATCCTCGCCGAGTAGCCAGCCTCGCACATGTGATGCAGGCTTGGGCCTCGCGAGCAAAATATCATTGCTGGTAGAAAAAAGATCTCGGGGACGCGTTGCAACGATCCACCTGTGTGGGATTTGGAGATTAGACCTAGAGGCAGATCCAAGATTTGGAAGTCGATGAGGCGAACTAATTTGTTGGTAAATTTAATTAGCAGACATATTTAAACTAATTATTTACACAAGCCTTTGAAAACAATAACACTATTAAATGTTGTCGATAAGAATTGTAAAGAATTAAAAATATAAAAGTAATTCTAAATAAAATCTAAGTTGTACATGACGTTCTTTCATATCATAATATTCATAGATGATAGAATCAATATCATTTTTTTGGTTCAAGATTTTTTGTATTCTTTATTTTGAAAACTGCTTTAATTGTATTCGATTTTTCCATGACTAGATTTTTAATTAAATAATTCATCACACTAAATGGGCTGCTATTAATCCATTTATCAAATTATCGAGCCATAACTTTTCTCATTCAAGTCATGAATATGCTGAATGTCATAAAAAAAATGCTGAATATCATTTAAATATAGTCCTAAACTAGTTTCTTTGGGCAAAATTTTATTTTTGGCCCTCTAAAGTGGTTGCATTTAAAGTTGGCCCTTTGTTGTGGTAACTCGACAGTATAAGTTTTTTATTGTATCACCGTGATCAATTTGAATCCTTATCGTCGAATTTTTTAATTATAACCAGAAATCAACAATATATGTCTTATTTGACTGAAAAATTTATTTTTCCACCGAAAATCATCAATTTAAATCT
The DNA here is from genome assembly GCA_034814905.1 of Penstemon davidsonii. Classification (NCBI taxonomy): domain Eukaryota; kingdom Viridiplantae; phylum Streptophyta; class Magnoliopsida; order Lamiales; family Plantaginaceae; genus Penstemon; species Penstemon davidsonii. Next base: position 14,168,278 of record JAYDYQ010002686.1, read on the forward strand.
TATTTAACAGGACAATTTAATTTTCGCCAAATATATCATGTGTCGAGTGACACTTAAAAATAGAAGATTTCATATTCTGACTCTGAAATTTGCAATTCCAAGTTACATGATGGGTCTATAATTTCAAATTTTGATGAAAAACGGTTCAAGTTTCTCCCAGAAATCGAAGATACCTAATTCACATGCGGAGTGCGTGATTAATTAATTTTAAATTAAATGTCTCATAAAGAATTATCGAGAACAATTTTTTTTTTGTGGTGGATAGCAGAATTAAAAACAGACATTATGGAATATGGATGACTATAAATCAAAACATATCTCAAAATAACTAAATTCATGAAATTAAATGAATAAGGAAGAGTAATGGTCTTCTAGAAGCTAACCATATGATTCACCTAATATTAAGGTACTAGTGTATATCCCGTGCTATGCACGGAATTTTTGTTTTTTTTTAGTAATACTCCATAGTATATAATTGATTACTATAATTTTAAGGGTATGTTTGTTTGGCATCTCATAAAAAATTTCGTGTTGGGAAATAGACAGACAAAAAAATTTATTTCACTTATTTTTCAAATCACTCTTTCAAAATTCAAATAAACAATATTATGCAAATCAAAATTATTTCATAAACTAGCACCACTCTGACAAATTACTCTCCCAAATGCCAAACAAACAAACCCTTAAATATTCAAATAATTAAGATTAAATATGTGTTATTGACTCAAAGTCTAGCATAGGGGCTTACTTTAATTTAGAGTGAAATATAAAAATACTCCCTATAATAAAGTCGCAACAGCCGATTTTGTTGATTAGTGGAAATGTGACGACGAGAAAAAGTGAGGGTTGAAAATCAAATAACCCAATTTCCATGTTGCTCAATTATGGGTCCATGTGGGCCGACTTTGCTATTTTGTTCCAATCCATATCCATAATCCAATGTAGCCAATGCCGTCTTGTTTAAGTAGTAAAGTTGGTGTACTAAATTTGTTACTTTGCTTAATTAGCAAAAATTCTCGTGTGTTACTTTTATTAGCAAAATTTCTAATTTTTTTATTGGTAAAAAACCTCCTTTCATATCAAAATATATATTTGTGATCCCTCTTAACTAAAAAATTATCACTAAACCCCTGTTAACTTTAATTATTTGTAATAAAACTTCTTGTGTACTTAAAAAATTGATAAAAAAAATTGATAATAACCTCACTGAATTTTATATGAAGGAATTTAAAATGAGATTTTTTCTAATAAAAAAAAAGAAGGGATTTTTTTGGTAATTAAAATAACACATATTTTTTTTCTCTTTCTAATTAGGTAAAGAACGGGAGGTTTTTTTTAGCTCCCTAAATTTATAATAAAGAAAATTATGAAAAGATTGATATACGAATGATTGAAGTATATACACAAAGGCATAGAGAAAAGAAAAAAAATTGAAGTATATACTAATTATTGAAGTATATAAACTATTTGCTTAGTACTAATATCTTTTATATATATATATAGGAGAATGGTCTTTTGACCAAAATCCATCAATTTGGACTCAATACTAATTTCTGATAATTTTGATTTATTTTACTTTCTAAAAAATTTTGATTGGCCAACTCAAATTTATTATTTCAGTTTTAAAACAATCTTATTATAATAGTCATTATACAAGAAAAGAAAGTCCGTTTCTAAATTTTGAATTTTGGTCAAAGTTGCCATTAATTATCATGAAATCATAAGAGAATATGGTCATTTTACTCAAAAATCCGTAATCCTTCATATATGTTATAGTAAATTTAATTTGAATTGACAATTAATTAAAATTCTTAATTCGTACCCAAAGTTTTGCCTTGGTTAAAGCTAATCAATTAATTTTGCAATAACTCCAGATTTTTTCTTCATCTATATAGTCAAATATTCTTTAGCATAATAACATTGCTCTCAAGCTTGCTCTCAAGCTAAATCTCATTTTTTTCCACTCCTTCGACATTTTTTTTTTAATCTATTTGGTAATTTCATTTCTATAATATTATTAATTTCCTCACATGAATTTCTTTTCTTTGGATTTGATTGGTTTTAACTTCTTGATGATATAGATATTTTAAAAGAATTATCAAGTGCTCAAGTGCTTCCTCTGATTTAAAACATCCATAGGTTTGTGATTGATATTTTAATTTTTATTTATATTCGTCGGTATTTTTACTTTTATGTTAACATGAAATGTGAATTGTATGAAACTAATTATGATTGCTTAATTTTATAAGCTTGAAATAATTTGAAGTTTTTTGTGCAGGAAATCTTGAAGCAAAGTGATGTATGTAATTATTAAAAAAATGTGATGTGTGTAATCTTGGAAGAATTGTATTGCTGAAAAGTAATTATTTTGTCTTGATTTGTTTCTTAGAAATTGTATTTGTTAAGTTCTATTAAAGTTTTAATTGTGTATTATTTATTAGAAATAAGTAAAACATGAACTTTTGAAATTCTCATCCCGAAACTTAAACCAAGAGAATTGCCAAGGAACTTGAACTAAGAGTTGGATTCCGATTGCCATGAAAGATGAAGCTCCAGATTTTTGAAATATGTGTTATAGATATCAAGGGGTTTCAGGTTTTCATTGAATAACAAAAGTAGATGTTCCTGCTTGAGGACACATTTTATTTAGTGTTTGACTCAACTAAACATGAAATAGTTATTATATTTTTGTGTTGTTATACATTGAGATGATTATTATTCTTTTATGATATTTTCCTGAGAGTGAATGGACTTTGAGTGGGAAATTTTACAGTGATCGACTCAGGCACAAAATGTTGCAAATATGTAAGAAAATTTGTTCCTACTTTTTCATTATTTAAAAAATCTAGCATTTTTTATTTGGATTTGTTAGGTTGTTTTCTATCTTATTCAAATTACTACACATTGGTGACATGAGTGCTAAACGAATGAAAGTGCTTAACATAGAGGGCAAGAAGACATTAATCAGACATGTCATTATGTTCAGTAACCCAGATCATACCGACAACCTAAAAAAGAAAACTTAATAGAATAGCCCTGAGTTTTCTATATTGATTAGGTGAACTATTTCTATATTTATCTTCACATTACATTCATTTTCATCAATTTTAATTGTACTATTATTATTCATACTTTTCATTTGTTTCCAAGACTTTAGGACATCTTTAATGACTAGGGAGGAGATGCCCTAGAGGGTATGTGGGGGAAGGGGGAAAAAAAACCCAACTCTAATGACTAGGGAGGAGGAGAGGGCAAATAAGATAGAGGGCCTTCAAGGGGCCAGGGGGAGGGGGAGCTTCCCTAGCCCAAGCCCTCTCCATCACATGCTCATTATTTTTATTTGTTTCTTTTTTTTTTTGAGCTTTTCTTTAAAAAAAAAAATAATTCCTAAAATTTGTGTATTATTTGGAGATGATTATTTTTAATTATTAATTTAACTTTCATTTAATATAGTGTAATTTTTTTCTTTTCTATATTCCCTAATGTACTTTTGATTTTAAATTAATATCAATTTTAAATTTATTTTGGGTGTAATAACAATAATAATAATAATATAATAAGTATTGAGAGTTGGGAAGAATAAAATTAGTAATTAAATGGGTTTGATAAAATGAGTCATTAGAGATGACTAAAAAACTAGGGGTAGGAGGAGGGGGAGTGGGAGATGGTATCTCCCCTCTGAGTCATTAGAGATGGCCTTATATGACAAGTCTTTTTGAACTTCAAATAACTCAAGTAATTGTCTAACTTAATCAATTATCCTAATATTTTCAAATTGTCAAGAACTTAAACATTTACCCTAGCCTAACCTCGCCAGTTCTCAACATGATCAATATTTTGTGTATCTATTAAGTTACGTGTTTTAATTTTGTAATTATTAAAACTTTAGGATATTTTATGTAATTTCACCTAAAGTCAAACAATATGTAAGGAATTACTCCTTTTTACTATCATCGTGCAAAACACTTCAAAGCAAAGTTAGTATAGTAGTTGTAAACCTACAAATTGACAATCAAAGTATGTTAAGTATTACATACGGCAATTGAATCACATTGCTAATTAAAGTTTTTTCTATTCATAATTATCCATGCTTCGGTTCACCAAGTCAATGAGGTGTTCCGGTAATTACAATTTCTCATTAAAATTACTTATTGATCTTAACCATTTATTTTATGTAAAGAATAATATTTTTCATGCTATATTTATTTTTCATAACCAAGTTTTGAAAATAAGTCATATTTTAATCTCATCATAAAAAAATTATTTAAAATATTTTAATGTGTTTTTGTGCATAGCACGGGAATAGGCTAGTATACATTTATTGGAAAGAATAACTGAACAAAAAATCTTCTAACAAAAAGTAAATGTACCAGATCTGAAGGCTTCCTTGATCAATGATTTTACCAATATGGTTCAGAGCTGCAAACATTTAGTACATTTTGGAAACATACAAAGCTACAAACATTTAGGACATTTTTCTAAGACAACTTTACTAATTATATACTCCCTCCGTTTCAAAATATCTGTCTTTTCACATGTATGCACACAAATTAAGAAAATCATTGAATATAGCTGAATTCTAAGAGGAAAAAAATAAAAAAGACTAAGATACCCTTTTAATTAATTATCCTCCACTAATGTTTGAGAAAATTTATGAGCATAAAGGGCAAAAATGGAAAAAGAGTAATTAATGCTTTATTGAAAATCTAAAGTGACAGATAATATGACACAAGAAAAACTTTTCAAAGCGACAGATATTATGAAACGGAGGGAGTATAATGTTTGAATAATCCACAATTTGAATCAAAGAATAACAATATAAAATTAGAGAATCAATAAATGGGAAATTTGCTTTTTCGGTACAACAGAATAGATCACATTACAACTTTGGTATCATTGGATACGGAAATGCAAATTTGATACCACAGTTTTTCATTGCACCTTCCATACAAAGCCCCATTGTGGTATCAAATTTGCATTTTCATGTCCAATGATACCAAAATTATATAAAAAAAAATAAATAAATTCCCCAATAAAAATGTATGCAAGAAAGCTAGGTTGCACGAATAATCCGAAAATTGGCCCCATGCAATATCCAGTACTCCGGGGATACGGATACATGTCCGATACACGTGGGATATGCGTACGGTACGCCATCTGGAGTATCCTAATTAAATTAAATAAAAAATAATTCCGATACGGGTACATTACATTTTGGAGTATCCTGCAGGTTTTGGACACGTTTTGGATATGCAAGGGTTTTTTTGATAGTTTTGCAAAGTTATGGGTTAAAAATTAATAAATTAAAAGTAAAAAAAATACGTGTATTCTGAATGGCCTTGGATACGGGTATCAATACTCGTGATGTTTAGTTGGAAATTTCAAATCAATACAGATTTTGTCTAATTTTTCCAACTTTGATATATAACTTTTGAGTATTTTGAATGGACTTTGACAATTTTAGTGTAAAACTTTTACGTGATGTTGTCCAACCCGAAATTAAACTAATAGACACTATGTATTTTTAATATGATCTTTTGTTTTGGTCATATAATAGAAGGATCAAATTAGTTATGTTGTTATGCATAATATAAAATTATTTTATTTTATATGCGTATCTTTACCGTATCGAATCTTATAAATTTTAAAAATTCGTATCGCCATATTCGTATCGTATTGTATCATATCGTCGTATCCGTATATGTGCAATCTAGCAAGAAAGTATACACCTCTGAAATCATGGAATAGAAGTTTGGGCGTATGTACTGATGTACACTTCCATAGCTGTCACCTGTCAGCTTACAGAGAAGAAAAACAGATTTAAAAATTAAAATTCAGATTTCCTTATATTTGCAAAAACAAATCTCCATTACATAAAAGTTATAACTATAAAAAAAAAAAAAAAGACACTAAAAAATTATTGTATGCAACAATAGAAAATAAAAAAGGGCACTAAGCAAGCCTGAATATTTCTGCTTGATGGCAATGAAATGAAGATCAATAGATTAAATATTTTAGAGCTGATTAATTTCCGTAGATGTAGTGACTTAAGCCAAGAAAATGGTAGGCGTGATAGCAGCAAAAATTAAAATCTATGTTGAAAATTGTATTCCATTAACATTTTGAAACTTCCATTAAATGTCCACTCAATTTGAAATATTATATGCCAAAATTATAAGTTAATTTTTATGATACTAACAAATTCCTTAGTTCAAGCAATTTATATAGCGTTATAACATTAAAATATATGCTTGTATTAGGCAATGAAAATTTGAGATTTCCATAAAATTGGCCAACGGATTCGAAATGTCAATTACAAATTAAATTTTATCACACTAGTCAATTCCTTAATTCAAGTCAATTTACATAGAATTATATATAACATTGACTAATCAAACATTTTGTTGATTTAAAAAATTCTAAATTCTGAGAAAAAAATAAAGAATTGGATCATTATTATGAGATTGCGGTCAAAGACCGTCCTGCTATAATATCTATGATTTTGCAGATTCCAGTTTTTTACATGTCCTTAATTCCATTCTTATGATGATTTATCTATGTTTATGTAAAAAAAAAAAAAAAAAGGTAGACAAATACCTTATGGCATATGTAATTTAAATTAATTTGAGAAACATCACTCTTAGTTACACATGAATATAAATAGCAAAATTAATTAAGACAAGTGTGCTCTCTATCCATCACAAAATAAAAAGTTAAAAATTATGAAATATGAATTACACATGAATTTATTTTATTAATTAGATTCCTTAATACTTGTGCAAAATTCTAGAGCGGACAAGTAAAAAGTCTTACATATATGAAGAACTAATCACTTATAATAATGAATCATTGACTTGGTCAACGGAAGTCGTGTATTAAATTAACGAATCATTAATTTATTATAACATACTGAATTAAATATTGACCCTGCATATCTCAAGGGCTAATAAAATATTGTAGATTCAAGGGGTTGCGAAAGTATTCAACACAACTCTTAAATGTTGAGTCGTCAAAACTCACTTTTTTTTTAGACTGTAGCGATTGGTCTCAATTGCTAGACTATGATAATCTTAATTATTATTAATTCAACTATGGCGTACTGAATTATTATTATTATTAATTATTAGTATTATGGGATTAATGCATTTTTGGTGTCACAACGATAGCCAACTAGCGTTTCTACCCCGTAACTTTTTGGGTTGGCACCTTTGGTACCACAACTTCAACATCAGTGGCAATTTTGGTGCCAATTGAGGCCCAATTTCAAAATTGACCCGAAATTCCCCCATATGTGGGCCATGTGATACGAAAAATGGGGATTTTGACCATTTAACGTCTTTTTCATTAAAAAAAAAAACCAAAATTCAAAATCCTAACTTTTCCTATAAAATTCACCAAACATTCCCTTAATTAAATTGTTACCCACTTTCTTATTCTTCCCTAAATAAAAACTTCCAAGTAGTCTAATTCTTCGTGGGTGGAATTTGTTTTCATGAAAAAGGTGTTGAATGATCAAAATCCCCAATTTTCATGTCACATGGCCCGTACATGGGGGAATTTCAGGCCAATTTCAAAACTGGCCTCAATTGGCACCAAAATTGCCATTGATGTTGAAGTTGTGGCACCAAATGTGCCAGCCCGAAAAGTTATGGGGTAAAAATGCCAGTGGGCTATAGTTGTGGCACCAAAAATGCAATAATCCCTTAGTATTATTATTCTTTCTTTAAGAAGCATGGACATTTCAGTGTGATCCTAATCTTGCCGCAGGTCTCCTGATTTCTAGCAATCTTGAAAATTAATCTAAGTAAACAAAATATGGAAAGTGTACTAATTTCCAAAGAGAATGTGCAGCCTTCTTCTCCAACACCTCTTCACCTTAAGAGCTATAAGATTTCTATGCTAGACCAAATATGTCCGGCTATGGTTGTTCCTGTAATCTTGTATTTCTCTAGTCCTGGTGAAATTTTGAGTTCTCAGGCGACAGATTCGCTCAAGCGTTCGTCTCTTTGATTTTGACTCGATTTTATCCACTAGCCGGGAGAATCAGCGGAGACGGTCTATCCATTGATTGCAATGACCAAGGTGTTCCTTTCTACGTGGCCAAGGTCACAGCCCGTCTAACAGACCTTCTGAAAAATCCCGACCAACAATTGCCCGAACGACTCATTCCTTGTGCGGTTACAAATGATGAAAAATTGGGTATGAATGGGAGTATTGCCATGATACAAGTCAATCACTTTGACTGCGGCGGTATCGCCATTGGTACTGCTTTCCGGCACAAGGTAGTGTTGAAATAATATTAAACTCGAATTTTCAATAATATAGACAAATGAATGAACCTTAGAATAAGTTGTATGCATGAATTAGAAAGTAATTTAGTTCATATATTTCCTCCACTATTCTTATGTGAGTTTGAAAGAATTATTGCTCTCCAATTTCTAACAGATAGTAGATGGATTCACAATGGTATCTTTTCTTAGTGCTTGGGCTGCAACGGCTCGGGTATCTAGCCAACCCGTATGCCCGAACTACATTTCTCAATCTCTTTTCCCACAAAAAGAAGAGATATCGAGCCAAGTAGACTTTGTAGGATCAGTTTTGAAAATGGGAAAGTCACTCATGCACCGATTTGTGTTTGATGCATCGGCCCTAGGGCAACTCAAGGCCGCATCCAATATCGAGCGACCGACTCGTGTGGAAGTTGTATTGGCCCTTATCTGGAAATGTTTCATGGTTGCTTCTCTTTCAAATGGGAAGCAAGTGTCTTTGATTTCTCAACCAGTGAACATGAGAAGAAGAGCACGACCACCGTTCCCATCGGATTGCTTTGGAAATTTTGTAGGTTTGTCAGCTGCATCGAGCACCAACGAAAACAAAAAGGAATTAGGACACTTGGTGAAGGAAATACGAGATGACGCAAACAAAATCGACCATGATTACGTCAACAGAATGCTTGGGGATGAAGGCCTGTTGGGCTGCCTTGCGAATCTTCAACCATCAGTGAGCAAAATCTTGGAAGCGGACGACGTTTTACTCATCACGAGTTGGTGTAGTCTTGGAATATACAATGTGGATTTTGGATGGGGAAAGCCCATATGGATGACCAGATGTGAAGCAGGTAATAATTCAGAATCAATGCCATTTATGAATTGTGTTTGGCTTAATGATACTAGATTTGGTGGAGTAGAGGCATGGGTGGTTCTTGATGAGAAATATATGGAAGTATTTGAAAATGTTGAAGAGCTCAAAACCTACGCTTCCAAAGATCCTAGTCCATTGGATTAGACAATCATAATATTTATTCGTACTATGTGTTTGTTCAACTTATGTTAGTCTTATTATAATGAGAATAAAAAAATTCCAACTTTATTTGTTGCGGTTTTATGTAAAAAGAATATGTTACTTTTCTAAGTGAAATGTGTTGGAATATATTCCCAAAAAACTATCTCATATTAAATCATTAAGAGTTATACGAACTAAACTAAATATGAATTGGATCGATCGGGTATGAGATTTTCCTCAACCAAATCGCCTTAGTTTCTTTAGATTGTCTTCTTGATGGGGAGAAGAGAATAGTATATTGATTTGGTGTATTGAGGACCATAACCCTTGTACTCTTTATTTAGGAAGAGAATTAGAGTTCCCATAATTCCCTAGAACTCTCCTAAATAGGTATCTACCCATTATTTAGTCCATATTCGTATTGGAGTTGGTAACCTATTAGACCACTTAATGTTAATCCAATAACTTTATAATAGCTATCATAATTGATTAAATAGTCCAATTAGAATTAGGAAATAAAATTTCCTAACAAAATGTATTATCAAACATTTCATAGAATTTAGAGTTTAAGGTGTGAATTTTGGGGACCGGCCATGTGTATCATATGGGGATACAATTCAACTATATTACATCAAATTAACAATTATGACCTAATTTAATATAATTTTGGAAACTTTAAAATTTAAAAAAATATAGGTTTCTTCTGTTCAAATGTTTCTAACATTTAAAAAATCTTTACATGTCTAATATGTAATTAAAATTTATATATGAGCATATAAATGTGCATAGGTTGTCGGGTCAAAATGGGCCACATCAAGTGAACTAAATAAAGTTTTTGAAATTGTTTCATCCAATTAACATTCTGACAATTTCAAATAGATACAAAGTATATCTTAGTAATTAAAAAGGAATGCATTTAGTGTTGAATTTGTCTTTATCAATCACATAGTCGAGTTAAACTAAAAGTCATGACCAATCCCGATCGATTCAGCTGTGATTGACCGCAACCAGAATGGGCGCTATTTTTTTTTTTGGTGATAAATGGGCGCTATTTTATTTTACTTAATTCCTTAAATTTATTGGTATAATTGTAAGACTTTTTTGTTCCATAATTAATTCTTTTGGTGACATTTTCAGGTACCAAAGCAATTTATATCCACATGGGTGGTGTTTTCAATTGTTTAAAATTATCACTTTTTTGTTTTTTTATTCTTAAAGTGCTTATGGTGGTATTTGTAAAATTAATTTATGAATCAACTTCTTTTAAAACTAGCTTAAAAGAACAGAAAAGCAAAATCACTTGATAGACATATTTCAAGGACCCGTTTGTTTGACGGGAATGAAATTTAGATTTGGTAATCTGATTTCTAGGAATTTGATTTCCAGAAATATTATTACACTATAACGTTTAAGTAACACTCGGAATTTGACTAAGGAAATTAGACAAATTCCTTCTCGGGCGTTTGGTAACAATAAGAAATGGAATTCATTTTTATAAAATTTACGAGAATACCCCTATGCATATATTATGTAGTTACCAAAGTACCCCATGCCTTATTCAAACAACTTCCATGTATCATTGGCACCATCAATTTACATGCTACCTCTTTCTTCCGGTTACAAACATTTCAAATTTGTGCATCCCAATATTAATACTCAATTCAATTCGCAAAATAGAGTTCAAAACAAGCATCTAGTAATGAGTGCTAGTGTATTAAATTAATAGGACCATGGCACATCCATTATTGAATTGGATATGACCATGTCTCATAAACTATATGCACAATTTTTATATATATTATTTGACAATAGATTAAAAACATCAATACAATTATATAAATCTATGTGAAATTTAAACGTATGATTCTAGTATATACCTATTGGAGAAGAAAAAGACCCCGTAGAATAAAAGATAAATGGCTATTGTAAGAAAGAAAATATTTGTGAGAGAGAAGAAGGAAAAACGTGTGGAAGAAAAAAATTGGGGCAGTAATGTCTTTCCATATTATACCTATTGGAAAAGAGAAAAAAAAACCCGTAGAATAAAAGACAAATGGCAATGGTGAGAAAGAAAATTTATGAGAGAGAAGAAGAAAAAACGTGTGAAAAAAATGGGGCAAGAATGTCTTTTCTATTTTAAGTATGAAATCTCTTAGGGAAGGAATCACAATACCATAGAAAAGATGGGTTTCATATTCCTTGTTTTTGCTTGCAAGATTGCCAGCTACCTGGGTGCGTGGGCGCCACTTGGCGTCCCCTGATTAAATTTTTTTTTTAGTTTGTATTATTATTTAATAGTGTAGTATATTTATGTGATTTGTGATATAGTTTCTTGTTCAATTTTTTTGTTTAACTTTATGATTCATATTTTTTTTGACATTTTAATTTATTAAATTAAAATTTTAATTTCTTTTTAAAAATTGACAATTAAAACTGAGTCATTTAATTAGAATATAAGTGGTTATATATTTGAACAATATGTTTTTTCAATTTAATTCAAATTAGACAAAAAAATTCAAATTCATACTTTATTTATAATATTTTTGTAAACATATTTTTGTGTTGAAATTTTTGTTAATATATTTATCACATTAAATCACCAACATGAATTTTAATAACTTGCAATAAAAAATAATTGGAACAATACGATTTAATTTGATTAATAAAATAAGAAAAAACAAGTTAACATATTATTATTAATTTAATTATATTATTATTATTATTATATAGAATTATTATAACGGAGAGAGTGGAGAAGAATTAAATTGATAAATTGAGATTAAATAAAGTAGTAAGCCAAAGTTGAATTTGAATAGGCAAGAGATGAGGATGGGGCAGGGGCAACTGAGAACTGAGAAGCTCCTGCACCAACATTGGGTTTGCCCTAACTAAACTTGTTTTCTCCCTTTTAAACTACGAACGGGACGTCTATTTCTTGTTAGGTCACTCAAATTGAAAACCCACAATTTTAAATACGATTATGGGCCTGGTTTTGGATTTGTTTTTTTTTTGGTGTTATTTTATGGGTTAGTGGAGAGCAGGCGGCTCAGTGGGGAACACTTAGGCCTTGAGCTGTATTGGTTGAGTGTGAAAGAGGAAGAAGCCAAGGTAGCTCTTTAAAATTTTCAATTAAAGGAAGGTTTAATTACAGAAATATGTGGCTATGTGGTATTCATTACCTATTTTGCAACTTTATTTTTATTTATTAATTTTAATTTTATTACCTCCTTGTTTTTCTCTCTCTTTCATCATTATTAACCAGTAAGGGTAGTTTAGGTATACATTTTTCTTTTTTCCTGGAATTTAAGTGAGTTATTATGATACTTAATACATGTACAAAACTCTAAAGCGACAGATAAAAAAGAACGGAGGGATAATTGAATTAAATATTGACCTTGCAAATTTTAAAGGCTAATAAAATATTGCAGATCCATGGGTTTGCACGAGTATTCATCACAACTTTGGGTCATGGTGAATGTTTTCATTAAGGTTGGGATCAGTACAAGAAAAATTAATTTTAGTGACAAAATATTAATTGACATTGTTGAAATTGTCACTTTATGCATGCATTTAGTGACAAAAATATTGGTTTTGTCACAATAACAATAGTGACAAAATATATTTTTATATTATCACTAATTTTAGTGGCAAAGGTATGAAATATAAGTTTTCACTATTGACAATTAATGATACCCTCATAGTGACAATGTAGTGACAATAAATATTGTCACCATAATTTAGTGATAACTCTTTAGTTGTCACCTTTAACTCACAATCAGAACGGCACAAACAATTAACTCACAATCACAACGGCACTAATTTAATGAGGTTCGAGGAGCAATATGAAACTATTCAAATTGATTATGGTGAATGCAAATGCAGAGAATCAAACAAGAAATAAATAAATACACTCTGATTTTTGTCTCACTCAAACTCTCCTCCTAATCCAAATTTCAAAATACAAATGGAGAAAACCAAATGAGAAAAATAACACTATTTTTTCTACACACAAACTCTCATTCAAATGTTTTCTCCCAAACTCAAATTCATATGTGAGAAACTTAAAATGTCTGTTGCCTTTAAATGGGTTTAGAAGGGAAACTTTGCTTTTTTGGTACCACATAATAGGTCATCTTGCGATTTTAGTACCATTGGACACAAAAATACAAATTTGTTATCACAACTTAAGTTTTCATTGCAACTTTCATACCAATCCAATTTTTTTCCGAAGTAAACGGCAATTTATCCCCTATTATATTCATAATGTTCAATTTACCTCTTTGTGATTTGAAAAATGGCACTTTACCCCCCCCTTAAATCTATAAATGTTTCACATCGCCTCCTTGACATTTTTATATGTGGCACTTTATCCCCTGTGTTATGATAATGTGACAGTTTACCCCCTGTGTTATGATAAATGTTGCAATTTACCCCTATATGTTACAAAACACTTTTTATGCCCACTCTCAATTTCGGCAAGTGAGTTACACTACTGTTCGGCTGAAAGGGATAAATTGCTTCTTTAATTTTTTTTACAGGGAGTAAATTGCTCTTTTTCATATCATAGGGGATAAATTGAACATTATGCATTTCATGGAAGGGTAAATTGCCATTATCTCCGAGGAAAAATTGGGCTTAGTATGAAAGTTGCAACGAAAACTTAAGTTATGGTATCAAATTTGCATTTTCGTGTCCAATGGAACCAAAGTTGCAAGGTAGTCTATAATGTGTTACCAAAAAAATAAATTTTCCGCTTTAGAAGCCTTCAATTTATGGGGTTAATGTGGAAGTAGTTTGACTCGGTTTGATCTTGATTTAGTCTCAATAAGTGATTTTGAAGGTTTCGGCGAAATTTTTGAAATTCGATTTTGATAATAATTTCAATAGAATATTGAGATTATAAAATATAACTAAATAATAGTTAATGAATTATGAAACTTTGACAATTTGTGCAATCAGCAATGACAAATTAACCCTATAAATTTGGTCTCAAATTAACCAAAAAAAAACCAAAAAAAGCCCAAAAAAAGAAGAAAGAAAGAAAGAAAAAGGGAAACAAAAGGCGCAGAAAATTTGTCGGCGCCAATCTTGACCTGAGGCGCCCTACGCCCTAGTGAGGAAAACCTGGGCCTGGGCCAAAACCCGTATTGACGTAGTCAAATAAGGTTTAGTTTAATTTGGCTTAAATTAAACCGGGTCAAATCAGATCCATACACAGTCATAGATTTCAACTGACGACATCAGGACGTGTTCAACTTCAAATTCCCAAAAATGAAAAATCTAATCCATTCCTGAATTCTGCTTGACATTCAAGATTGAGATGCTATTCAAATATGGACTAACAATAATTGCATGCAGCCATGCAGTAAGAAAGTCAACATGAAATTTCCTTCTTTCTTTAAAGAAAGGAATTTGGTTTCTTTCTTCACATTTTCTTTTGCCAAGTGTCAAAGTAAAAGCATGCAATTAATTGACATCCCACAAGTCTTCGTAATTGAAAAAATTTCAACATGTAAATAGTTTTGAGTAAATTACGAATACCTTGAGGTAATTTCTAATTCTGAAAATTTCCTTGGTATTATAAACAAATTCAACAATTTGTCACTATCTTATAATTGAACCCTCGTTCCTGAAAAGTTTCAACTTTGCCCCTAGGGGTTATTTGTAATGTTTGTAATATATTAAAAAAAATAAAACTTGGATGTTAATTATAATATCTCATAAATTATCAAACTAATAATTATATATTTACAAAAAAAAGATTGTATAATTGCCCATAAGTTTCAAATTTTTTTTTTTTACATATTTATTAACAATTTAATTTTTGTAATAAAAAAATAAACAAAATTTTATAAATTATATTTAATAAATATAAGAAATTTATTTACACATTTAATTGAATAAATTATTTTTTATATTTTTAATAATATTTTAATAAACTTTATTATATATACATATAAAGTAATTTAAAGAAATTATATTGTATTTTTTAATTTTCTTTTTGTTTTTTAAAAGATTAAACTTATTAATATAGGTTTAAAATAATTAATTTAATTAAATGTATAAATAAAT
The DNA here is from genome assembly GCA_034814905.1 of Penstemon davidsonii. Lineage (NCBI taxonomy): Eukaryota > Viridiplantae > Streptophyta > Magnoliopsida > Lamiales > Plantaginaceae > Penstemon > Penstemon davidsonii. The sequence goes on from JAYDYQ010002686.1 coordinate 14,183,632, forward strand.
TTGTTTTATTTATAAAATATTATTATGAAATTTTGTTTAATTATTATTATAAAAATTAAATTGTTCATAAATATGTAAAATAAGATTATTTTAGTATTTTTGGAAACTTATGTGCAATTATACAATTTTTTGGTAGTAATAACTATCAATTTTATAATTTATGAGATATTACAATTATCACCCAAGTTTTAATTTTTTTAATATATTAAAAACATTACAAAAAACTTCCTAGGGACAAAAGTTGAAATTTTTCAATGGTAAAGGATTAATTATAAGATTATGATAAATTTCAGGACAATTTTCATAATACTCAATACGTGAGGGGAATTTTCGTAATTCAATCTTACCTTCAGAGATATTCGTAATTTACCCCCAATAATTTTTCATCATTAAGGTGGACCCCACCTACCAAAAACCCAACAACGTGGTGTCAATTGTACCATCGCGAATTGCTTCAAGGAGACGATACTTTCAACATCAGCAACAGGATTTGGAGAATTCAATCTCAATTTTGATGACAATTTTGGTATTATTTGAGGTCCAATTTTAAAATTGGCCCAAAATTTCCTATGTGTGAGCCATGTAATATGAAAATTAGCCCGCACATGGGGGATTTCGTTTCAATTTTAAAATTGAGTCTGAATTGGCATCAAAATTGTCACCAATGTTGAAGTCATAATAATATAGTGTCAACCTGAAAAGATATGTATATAAACATGATCAATATATAATTGTGACACAAAAAATGAGATAATCCTTAATATTAGTCCATTATTACATATCTAAAGGGCTAATCAATTATTGCATATCACTATAAAAAATTTAAATTTTAGTGAACAAATCTCAAAACATACAATAATACTTAATATGTTTTGATGCCGCCTTGCCGGCGCAAGTGCTAGTTCCTTGTCTCATATATACATGTAATTATTTCATCTCCCTTAATTTCTTATCAAGTTCTTAGTTCCTTTCCATTCTTGAAAATTAATCAAAGTTAAGATAATGGAGATTGTACTAATTTCCAAAGAGAACGTGCAGCCTTCTTCTCCAACACCTCTTCACCTTCAGAGCTACAAGTTTTCCATGCTAGACCAAATAGCTCCACCTATGGTTGTTCCTGTAGTCTTATATTTCTCGAGTCCTGATGAAATTTTGAACTCTCATGCGACAGATTCGCTCAAGCGTTCACTCTCTTTGATTTTAACTCGGTTTTATCCAATCGCCGGGAGAATCAGCGAAGACGGTTTATCCGTTGATTGCAAAGACCAAGGCGTTCCTTTCTCCGTGGTCAAGGTCACAGCCGGACTACCAGGCCTTCTGAAACCTCCTGACCCCCATTTGGCCAAACGATTCGTTCCGTGTGAGCTTACAGTTGAAGATGAATCGGGCCTGGACGGGAATCTTGCCATGATACAAGTCAATCACTTTGATTGCGGAGGAATCGCCATTGGTGTTGTTTTCCGGCACAAGGTAATTAATATTCAATAATCTAGATAAATGAATTATTAAGTAGTATGTATAGATGTTGAACCTTAGAATTGATTTTTGGTTTAGTTCGCATATTGTATGCAATTAAAGGTCGATACATCATACTTGTACTGTATTAGATAAGATTCATGCTAGGAAAAATATCTAGCAGAATAGCAAATTAACTCCCTTTGTTATTCTAAATAGACAATTTAACTCTCTGTGATGAATAAAGGGCAAAATATCTCAATTTTTTTTAATAAAAGAAATACACCGTCTTCCTCTTTATTTTTATATTTTTACAAGGGGGTAAAATGCGCATTATGCAATATCACATGGAGTTAAAGTGTCCATTTACGCATATCATAGGGAGGTAAATTGTCTATTTATGCATATCATAGGGGTAAAGTGAAGTGAATATGCTGTCAATTGTAAGGTTAAATTGGTCATTTTTTACATGAAAATGAAGTCTTAGTCGCATTATAGAGTGTGTGTGCAACACTTCCACAGACAAGGAGGTAAATTGCTCATTATTCCATATCACATAGAGGTAAATTGCTCATTATTTCATTTCACATGGAGATAAATTGCCTATTTTCATATCTCATGGAGGTAAATTGTCCATTTAACATATCACGGGGAGTTAACTACACATGAAGGTAAATTGTCCATTAAACATATCACGGGGAGTTAACTACCAAAAAACCCATATGTAGCCTACATTTGTAACAAGTCAATCAAGATAAGATAATAAGAGTGTAATTTTACTTCATATATTTCCTCCACGTACTAATCTTATGTGAGTTTGAAAGAATTATTGCTCTCCAATTTCTAACAGATAGCAGATGCAATGACAATTGGATCTTTTCTTCATGCTTGGGCTGCAGCGGCTCGGGCATCTAGCGACCCCGTAAGCCCGAACTACATTTCTCAATCTCTTTTCCCACAAAAAGAAGAGATGTCGAAGCAAACAAACTCTCTAGGACCACTTCTGAAAAAGGGTAAGACATTAATGCACCGATATGTGTTTGATGCATTGGCCATAGGGAAACTTAAGGCCGAATCCAATATTGAGCGTCCCACTCGAGTTGAAGTTGTATCGGCCCTTCTCTGGAAATGTTTCATGGTTGCTTCTCTTTCAAATGGGAAGCAAGAGTCTTTGGTTTCTCAAACCGTGAACCTGAGAAGAAGAGCTAGGCCACCTTTCCCATCGGATTGTTTTGGAAATTTTATAGGTTTCACAAATGCATCAAGCACCAACGAAAACAAAAAGGAATTGGGTCACTTGGTTAAGGAAATAAGAGATGCGATAAGCAAAATCGACCATGATTATGTCAACAGAATGCTTGGGGATGAAGGTTTGTTGGGCTGCATTTCGAATCTACAACCAACATTTAGCGAAATTTTCAAAGCAGATGACGTTCTATTTTGCCAGAGTTGGTGTGGTTTTGGAATGTACAATGTGGATTTTGGATGGGGAAAGCCCATATGGGTGATCAGATGTGATGCGAGTAATAATTCAGAATCGATGCCATTTGTCAATTTGGTTTGGCTTATAGATACTAAATTTAGTGATGGAATAGAGGCATGGGTGATTCTTGATGAGAAATATATGAAAGTATTTGAAAAAATTGAAGAGCTCCAAACATACGCTTCCATAGATCCTAGTCCATTGGATTAGACAATCAGAATATGTATTTGTATTCGTACTATGTATGTGGTTATTCAACTTTTGTTAGTAAAATATATCCAAGTTTATTTGTTTTGTTGTGATGGAAAGAATTATGGGACGGGTTTGGGACTTGCCCGGCCAATCCCGATTCCCGTAGAGGTACCTATACAACAGCTCAAGAACAGTCCAACCCAATTGTCCAACGGTTCTACCTAACCCATCATTTTCTTTTGTAATTGAAAAATATTCAGAGCTAATACGTTGAAAAAGTTCTGGCTTTATGACTAATTTCTACTTACTGGAAATTGAAAATTTGAAATTAGATTTAAATTAGATGTCCAATTGGTATCATGAAATCTTTAAACCTTCATAAATCATTGAATAAATATAAGTCTTGCGATGGTATGGTTGTCACTTGTGACAACAGGAGATGTAGGTCATATTTATTTTTGATGTCATAGATTTTTCAAAAAAAGGAACCACTTGATCAATCCCATCTTGGAATAATCCCATGTTGAAATAATTTGGCTACTCAAAAGTAGATATCCAAATTAATTAAAAACGAAATTGGAACTAAAAAGCAAAATCCCGAACTATATCCTACCCATTCCCATTGTCCCAAACTCATCCCGTGCCCACTCGTAACCCAACATCGCCCTAGAAAATGTCTTCTACCAAAGAATTTAACGTCTTTTTATTTTGCACGTCCGCCCAGAAGATGTCTTCTGCCAAAGATTTTAACATCTATTTATTTTGCTTCTAGATTTAGATGGTCTTATCCTTTGAACTGCCGCCATTACCATCGGTTCCTCCGCTCAAGTCCAATAGCAAAAAGAACTTCACAAAAAAGCAAAATTTCATTCTTGATTTGACCCTCTAAAATGACTGCGTTTGAAATTTAACCCTTTAGTGTGGTTCCTTGATACGTCATTTATTTATTTTTTTAATTATCGCCCAAAATCATCAAATTATGTCTTTATTTTACCGAAAATTTTAGTTTTTTGGAGAAAATCATCAATTTATGACATGTTAAAATATCATGTGTCAATTGATACTTAAAAATTGGAGATTTCAGATTATAACTCCAAAAATTTGGAAGTCCAAGTCACGTAGAGGAAAAAACACAGTTAATGCAAAACAACTTACTACTCAAACCGAACCAGCTTTAATGCACTCAAACCTTATATTGTCCTGACCCGACCCACGACCCATCTTTGACACACCCAAGTACCACCTGGACTTAACTTAGTTACATAATTTATGGCCGGGAGTCCTTGTTTACAAACATCAACAGGTGACTCTTTACTTGGATTGATTCGAGTTGTGGGGAATACAGCAAGGGAAACGACAAGGGGACACAGCAAAAGAACTGCCATTGTTGAAGAAAACTATTTAAAATTTGCAGATATAGAGAACTGTTTTCTGTTTACGAAAGTTAAAATTTTCGTATATATAGTAGGCAAGGAAACAAGGGAGCATAGAGCATATACGTTCACCGAGTCCTAAAGGGTACTAAACACTGGAAACATTGAACTTTCACCTCGTGATTGTGATAGCCAATCCCAAATCCTCGATAGTTACACAAAAAACTCAATGAATTACACAATAGATTAGTAGAGATGCAACAGTCCTCGTACGAAATAATTTACAACTTTGATTTCATATTCACAGTCGGTAATACCTGACCATGTGGCACTGCTGAGTTAGTACTTGATCACATGATGGCGCAACCATAGTTCATACATGACCATATGGAAAGCGTCGTGTTTAACAGGAGGTGAGTTCCACTGGAAGTGCTTCTGAACCTGATGAAAAAGAAAAAAATTATCAGCTGCAAAAGCAAATTCTTCCCAAATTTTATAATACAAAATCATATACTTCATTAGAGTAAAAAAATAGGCATTTGCATGTGGAAAGAAAACATCACAGCATCAAAGTTCAATATGTGAATCTCTGTCATGTGTAAAAATGAGGAAAGAAAAAGATAATAGTAAGACCTGAATTGGAAGGTTCAATCATATTTCTCAAGTAAACGGTGGATACATACCTTGACTAAGTTGTTATGCAATGTGACAAATTCTTCTTGAGTTATGTTCTTGAGGATTTGCTTCAGCTGATAGACATCATTCTCTTTTAGCACGACCGAGAATTTATGCCAATTTATGATGTCGTTGAAAGGTAAGTCATAGTAATTAGAGAGTATCACTGCACACAACCATATAAAAATATAGGAAACAATTAGTTCTGAGTGTAAGAGTCATAACATGAGAATAATTTATTTGACATTCTCTCAAGTACAAGGCATTTATAACTAAACAGTAACCACCGAAAATAGCACAAGGAATCGTCGATCATACACAATAAACTGATCCTTTTAGGAGTTCCTCACAATCATAAAGCTTAGATTGCAACATATAGTAGATCAAGCAAAATGAAATTAAGAGGATTTAAGGTGGCAATCAAACTAAGCGTGTTCCTTTGATACAGGCCAGGACCATAGACCAGTAGATCACGAGGCAACCAGTTGAGGCTCAAATTGACTCCGGTCCTTTCTAATACTCCCTCCGTCCTTTTTTGTTTGCTCCTATTTCCTTTTTGGGATGTCCCAAAACAACACTCCCTTTCCAAATATGAAATAATTTTTTTCAAAAGTACCCTTGCACATAAAGCATTGATTTGACACCACTAATTATCTACCACTACTTTTGAGTGCATAAAAGTTTAAATGCATAAAAGTTTCATCTTTTCAACTCCTACCTAAAACTCCGTGCCAAAACTCAAGGGAGCAAATAAGAAAGGACAGAGAGAGTATTAACTTTGAAAATGGGCATTCTCATATATTTCAAATTGTGATATCAAATTTGAATAGTTTTAGCCACAGGCTAAGGCCTGAATGGTAGTAACAAGCATTCCAACCTCAATCTGGAAGTACAGCAAAACAAAGACTTGCAAGCAATCATCTTCACTTACATGAGGATGTATGGTGTGTGAAAAAAATGAAGTATGATGGTATGAAAATAATATGCAAACAAAAGTTGTGTAGGAAAGTCTATTTCTAACCATAAAAACTAAAAACTAATCAAGATATCTTGTAGACAAAATATTGTATTGTGAGGGGAAAAAAAACTAATGGGAAGCTAAATACTGAAGGGAAGAGCGCAATACTTTATCATCAAATATCCAAGAGTGCACTAAATAAAAACGACTAGAGACAAAAGGCCAAGTAAGAATAAAAAAAATTTAAAAGTTTTGTCGAATACAAGTATTGTTTATAAAGTATATATGGGGCAAGCATGTAATTAGTAAAACATAGCCCAGCTATAGTAGATTCTTATTTCTGAATAATTCAAAAAGGGCCCAGGAATGGAATTGGAATTTATATTCATTTGTAGATCAGTTCCTATAATATTCATATGGGATTTTTAGAGCTGTAGCTCATAAATCACATATTCCAACTAAACAAGACTTATTTAAACATGCATTCCTGGAAAAGTACATAAGATGACAAGAAACTAAAGAATACATTTGTCTGAAATATAATGGATCACCAAATGCCAATAAAAGATAACAAATAGATCAACATAAAGGCATACTACACTATTAAAACTATATATTAAATCTATCGCCCACCAGAATATCAACATGTTTACTTGTAATCTTCAAACGTTTACTCGATAATGTTGTCTGCCATTTAGGTACAACTTATTTTTATTTTTCCCTTAGTATGGCAAATTAGATAGAGTAAGGGCAATAATAAAAAGAAGGCTGTGATTCGAGTGCCCTTACTGCATTCAGATGGATCATTTATAACAACTAAAGTATACTATGGAACCACATTGATTAGTATGGCCTCTACCAACTTCCTAGATGTACAATCAGCACCTAGTCATCAGAAGGATTACAGGATTACAGCTGATTAGTTTCCATGGCATGGAAATTCACTAGACTAATTGGAAACGGAAAGAATGGTACAGTTTGCTGAATTGATGTGAAACATCCACATATCCAATTATACATAAAGCAGTATTCAATTCTGTCCATTTGTATCATGGATAGGAAGAAAGATATATGCCTATTTTAGGAGTCTAGAAGGATTGAAATCTTACCAGGTATGCATCCGTAATGTATAGAATCTGCTATGCGAGCGCTATTGACCTGAGAGCCACCAGGGCATATACAGAATTTGGTTCTGTAAAATCTCCTTTGATACACTAGATGTCCAGTTGCCCTATTAATTCTGTTATTTGAAATATCAAGTTCTGTATCATTCTCCCATACACGTGCCAGTATGACTCTAATTTTAGAGTTCCTATGCCCTGCCCAGAAACCAAGCGATGTCCTGCAAAATATGTACATTTTTAGGTCAGAAGATAATCAAAATATTATGGAATGCATTAAACTATGACATGCTTGTTTGGTAATAATAAATCAACATCTTATACTGTTTCTATCCTTTCATTGGTTGGAAGGAATATAAAGAGGATATAGCAGCAAAACATCATGGATAGCCTTTTCAAAATAATTAGGATTTTAGAGAAATAATTTCTCCTTTTTAAGATCATCGGAATGTGATCTTGTACATACATAGCCACCAAAAATCTTGAGGAAAATTCTGAACTTGGAGAGGAATATGCAAAAATTCTGGAATAGGTATTTCTGCCTCATAGGACATTGTTTCCTTTGCAATTAATAACACCATAATGAATAGTAGTTCTCATTGCTTCAATATTTCCTTTACTATTAACAGTATTGACAAAATAACTATCTCCAAGTGTTCAGTGTCTTCCTTACAATTAAAAACATTAAAAAGGATCAGGAGTTGGAATTGAACTTATTGATCGGTTGAGGTACTTTTAAAACGATGAATGCACAATGATCAATAGTGGAACATACCTCAATCTTGAGAAATGATACCAGTTAGTGGTGATTAACGGTTTAGACTTGATTACATCCAAATCCTATAACTCTTACATGAACGACTCACAGAGATAATGTACAAGACCTTACTCACCCTACATAAAAAGTAAAAACCTTGCTACATGTGCAGTTCTGTTTTTCGACAATTTTGGTTAATTTGATACTCTAACTATAACAGTGAGTCGAAATGGTCCTCATAGGTTCAAACATGAAGGAATCAGGACAGGAAAGTGATGCCAAATTGGCTAAGAAAAATGTGCACTGAAATCAGTAGACAAACAGAATTGAAAATCAGTTAACTTTCACTGCTTAATTTTCTTCAGCAATTGCAGTGAAAATCCACCAAAGTTTAAGCCTGCTATATGCACTGTTGTAAACTGTGACTAACCCAAATAATGCTCACCTTATATATTCTTTACCAACAAATGCACAAACCCACAAAATTAAACAAGAACAAAAGAAAATGAAAAATGACGAACAGGGGGCTCATACCAAGAGTAAATTGAAAAAAACCCATACCTAAAGAAAAAGAAAAACAGAGATGAAATTGAAGACAAAAATATCTTTCGGTGGGAGTAAATTCTTTATTAGCTACCAAAGGCCAGATCTCGTGAGATCATCTAGAAATGTTCGTGATTTTCATCCATGCAAGCCTATCTATTCATAATTATTGTCCTCTCAAAGTCTGCTTCGTTTAAGATTATGCATAGTTATGAAAAGAAAATTTTCAAAAAGAACATACCTTACATACTCTAGGGTTATTATAATTGTCTTTCTCGTATTAATCTATCCAACTTGTGCTAAATGAATCAGACAACCTGGCACTGAACTATCCATTCTCCTCAATCACGGGCTTATATCAATGTAACAGAACAAGTGATCTGAGGTTAGCAGTTTTACCCATCAACCCTAAGCTCTCAATACACCTTCAAAGACTCAAAGTACATTGCAACACATAAAAAAACTACTTGAAGTCTTGAACAACAACAAAATACAGAGAAGAGAGCGATGCCAAGCTTGCCATTCTCTTTCCAATGGACACAAAAGCCGGTGCAGAATGAGCACAGACTCATCAACTTCAATGGAGTATAACTTAACAAGCAGGCCAGAAGGAAAATGAGAAAGTTGGATTTATTGGGTCCTGGTAGGATAGAATATTATACAACACTTTGCAAATTCATAGATCATCATCCGTTAATGACCATACAGAGATATGAAAACAGGATTCAATGAGGCATTGCAAAAGAGATTTCTATGGTTGGAACACGAATCATGAGACTGAAAAGCAACAACATTTGTCTAGAGAAACTCAACTCCTACATAGTACAGGAAATTGTGTGTGTACATATATATATTATATATACAGAAGAGTCGTTCTAGATGCCTTACATATAAAATTCCATACAACATAAGGAAGTCCTCTACAAGACAATTTTATATTTCACATTGCAATCAGAATTTCATTTTCTGTGGCGTTAGAACTCAAACGTACTCCAGAATTCAGATAACAGGAGTCTTAATCTGACAAAATTTAAAGATAGAAGAAAGTCAAACTGATACTAATGGTCAAAAACAAGTGGAAGTCTACTTGATTAAAATTAATCAGTAAATAAGCCCCTCGATGGTCACAACATTTTATCACCGACTTAGATCAATCAATAATACCACCAAGTTCTACAATTGGCTCACTGAAGTTTTGTCATGTCCTAAAACTCTTTAGATTTTAGGTTTTATAGAACGAGAATAGTTTTCCTTTTAAAGTTACTATCAACTTGTTACCCCACATATCAACAGAGAGACTGAAAGAAGAACTACTATTATTAGCTTTCTATACAAATTTGATCTCCGTGTGAGATCAACTCATCTAAAACTTTTTAACTTAAGTAAACCGACCAAAAATAAGGCCCAGAAACTAAGTTCAAGAGATAAATGCGCCTCCCAATGCCCCATTTTAGTATACTCACGTAGGTTATCAATTCCTTAAAATGCTAATGGCTTGTCTATTCATTAGATTAAGCCTAGACCACATCAGAAATATTTTTAAGGGTTAAGAAAGAAATTTCAAGAGGTTAGAATGTCGTGAGGAATACCTATTTTCCACATCATTTCCTCCAGCTGGAAGGGCAAACGGCTGAAGAACTTGAGGGAGTGCAACATCTTTGTGTGGTATAAATCCAACATCATAACTTGGAGAGCAAACAACGCGAATTGAATTCTTTACAAGATGTGGAAGTCCTTCAGTGGCTCTCACACCAACATCATGACAAGTGACAAAGAAGTGATCTGCACCCAGAGTTCTGTTCCAATATGGATACTTCGACATCAAGCTCTCCACATAGTTCTGGACAATTATGGTCATGTTCTCATATGATGTACCCTGCATGTTTATATTATAAGATAACATACAATGGTAATCAAAGGATCAAATTTTAGTCGGAGATCAGAAAATTATGATCCTTAAGTTTCCTATCAAATGAAGCAAATAAATACTATTAACAAGATCAAACCGAACGACTCTAACAATAACCAATTATTAACTGGCAAGTTAACAATCACCTACATCTAGGGAGCCAATACATTTAAGAGCAACCAACTGTAATCAAAATATACTATTCAATGTTCTAAATAACAATCCAGTAAATAAACATTATCCAAACAAGAAGCATATAAACAAAAATAAGATTTTACCTTGCCTCGCATTTTATGACAAGAGATTGGAATGAAAAACAAATCTGCCCGATCTGGATCATCCGTCACGAAATTACTCTCTCTGAGGTTCTGAAAGAAATAACCCTCACTCGCGTATTTTCCCGTCAGCTTCCGCGGAGTCTGGTAAAACGTTTTCGGATCTCCATCTGAGTATATATACACCTTAAATCTCCTCTCCATTTCCTCATAATTCAATTTAAAAACCTTCGCGGAATGGTAAACATCACTCTCATCATCCGATATAACTGCTTTCTCCTCGTTATCTTCGTATAACAAATGAGGTAGTACCTTAGGCTGAGGGGGTTGTACAGTGAGGGGAGTAGGGTTAGTAGGGGTAGTAGAGGGGGGTTGTTGTAGGGATTTAAGTGAGAAGTAAGTGAAGGAGACGAGTGTGAGGATGGCGAGAGTGTGGATTGAGCCCCGGAGAGAGCAGGCTGCGGCGGAGAGCGGTGGCTGCGGGATTTTCACCGCCGACATTCCACGGCGAAGCACTTAACGGCGGTGTATGCTAGTCTTTACTGTTGGATTGTGGAAATTATCAAATTAATTGAGTTTGCAGTGTGTATTCATCAAAAAAAGGAATTGCCAGATTCAGGCTAAGCAAACACACGATGCCTTGTTATTTTTCGTGCAGTAGCGTTAGTTATTCGAAGGGGATTTGAATGCAAATCTGAGGGGAATTTGGTTCAATGGTCATATCAAATTTGTTAATTGCAAAAGTGGCTCTCTCATTTTTATTTTTTTTTCTTATTTTAAACTCAATTAAAATTAATTAAAGATACTTAACATTAATTAACTACAATTAAAATAATTTAATTAATTAACACAAAATATAACAAAAGAATAAAACACACCCCCAAACTTTCAAAAATTCATTTTCACTCCCAATTTCAATTTCAAAATTTTTCTAACTAAAAAACGCTCCCAAAAATTTATCTCCAACACCAATATTCATCACAATTCAACAATGAAATCTGGAAGTCGTGTGTTGGCATTATTATCTGACATACCGGAATCATCTAACCGACACACAATGGCCTAAAACGAAAAAACTTCGGTGAGTTTTTGAATTTTTCCAATTAATTTTAAAAATTTGCAATTGTTGAGTGACCCGGCCGGTCGGTCACTTGGCCTCCCAAGTGACCCAGTCCCAATTCCAGTTTTTTTTTTTTTTTTTTTTAATTTCGACATGCTTATTTTATTAACTTTTTATTTATGTTTTGTAGAATCAATCTTATCAAGTCATGTACATGGATAAATTATCGGAGTTTCTTTGGCTCCATTTCGGGAACATAATTAACGAGGGAAAACTTGGCCGAGTGACCGAGCCCCTAGCAAGCACAATGCATTGTCGTCGGGTCACTTGGACTCCAAGTGACCCGGCGACACGAGCCCAATGGTGCGTGCCAAGGGGCTCTGACATGCACAATGCACTGTCGCCGGGTCACTTGGCAAGTCCAAGCGACCCGGCGACAATTGCAGTGTATTTTTATTTTTTTTAAGTTTCGACGTACTCAATTTAATGACTTTTTATTTATGTTTTGTAGGGTTGATCTTATCGTGTAATGTACACGAATGAATTGTCGGAGTTTCCTAGCCTGGTGTATTTGTAATCGATGTAAATTCTCCAAATTTTGGCCAAGCACCCGATCTGGAAGCCGGAGAGGAAGTGGTTTCTTCGAAAGATCTCCGTGTGAATTATGTAAACGCCGGCAGAATGGGCCTACTTGCGCCACTACAAATATTTTACCTTGATTTTGTACATTTATTGTGTAATTATAACAATTGTTAGTTTTAACTAGACTGTCTGTTTTTTAAAATTCTTATTTTTAGTTTGAGATTTAGATTATATTTTGGAATTTATATTATATTTTAAAAATTAGAGACGTGTGTGACAAACATTGAATGGTTGAAAAAAGGGGTAAAGAGGAAACGGTGAAAAGAGGGGTTAAATCGATAAAAGTCGTGAGAAAATGGATGGAAATAGTGTAAACCCGAGTTAACAATTCGATAATTTATGGTTTATGGTTATTCAAGGTTTCGGGTTTTTTTAGGGTTGAGGTTAGGTCCACAATTCGATAGTTTCACTAATTTTGATTTACGGAAGAGTTAATGTTACTATAAGTGTTGGTTCTCCGTTTGGAGATTCCCGAATGACCAAAATCAATAATTTTCACTAATTTTGATTTAAGGAAGAGTTAATGTTACTATAAGTGTTGGTTTTCCGTTTGGATTCCCGAATAATCAAAATAAACAAGTTTCACTAATTTTAATTTACGGAAGAATTAGTGTTATTATAAGTGTTGGTTCTCCGTTTGGATTCCCGAATGATCAAATCAACAAGTTTCACTAATTTTGATTTACATAAGAGTTAATGTGACTATAAGTGTTGGTTCTCCATTTAGATTCTCGAATGACCAAAATCAACAAGTTTCACTAATTTTGATTTACAGAAAAGTTAATGTTACTATAAGTGTTGGTTCTCTGTTTGGATTCCCGAATAATCAAAATAAACAAATTTCACTAATGTTTATTTACGGAAGAGTTAATGTTACTATAAGTGTTGGTTCTCCGTTTGAATTCCTGAATGATCAAATTAGTTTATTATAGTAGGTGGAATTTGTACCATTTTTTGTTAATCAATTATTTCATTTGACCTATAATTTCAATAATTTTTTTAATGTTAAAAATAAGCTAAAATTTATTATAGTAGGTGGAATTTGAACACCTAACCTCTTGCATGAAACATAACTTCCTTATCATTTGAACTACATCATTTTTATTGAACTTTTAATACAAAAATTTATAAATATTAGAAAACGTGTAGCCGAATTTATTTATAAATTAAATTATGATAATTAACTCAAATTAACATTTTACACATTATCAATGAAAATTAATACTCAAATAATAATTTTTTATTAAAATTTTTTCTATAAAATATTTCTTTCCAATATTATTTTTAGGATAAAGAGTGTCAAATTTTGAAAGTCAAATCGATATATTATGCAAGTTTGATTTTGAATATTAGACTTTTATACATAATCATATTTTAAAATTTATCAATCTCTTAGTTTGTTGTATTTTTAACTTACACTTTTAAAATTTTATAAGGAAATATAATCATATTATATTTATATGAGCTTACAAATTAGTATCACATTACCGTTATGATATAAGTTAGATAATTATTATATGATTTAATTTAAATATAATATAAGATTTTGTATATTTGAAATCAATTGTAGGATAATGTTCAAATTTTATGCATATTACATATACTTTAAAATTAAATATATTTATTATATCATTATGACGTCATCCGGTCCGACCAGCTGTCCGACCGGTAAAACCAGTGACCAGTCGGCTCACCGGTTCACTGTCCGGTCCGATTCTGAAAACATTGGAGAGAAGAGGCTGATAATAGGCTGATGGTTGTGGATAGCGTGTTATTGGAGAGGGTCTAGTGGGTTAGGGCAAGTTAAGTGTGTGCATTTAATAATAATTACAAGATAAAATAAGATAAATTTGCATTTCTAAGATCAATTATTTTAAAAAAAATAAAAAATGGATACTTCTAGCACGATGAAACACTATTCACCTACAATTTTTTTTAAAATAAATTATCTTATTTTAGAAAGCCCCAAGTGAATCACCCATAATTTGTGTTTGAAATTCCACCTCAATGGGCATCACATTTGCATGATTTGCTTCTCTAAAACGATGGCATGATGGTCTAAACTCCATCAACAAATTGAGATTTATTGAATGCGTGACAGTTTAATGATCATTTAAATTTTCACGATGTTACTGATTTATTTCTATAGGACATTTGATCAAATGAAAACAATTTGCCAAATTGGGTAGATCTGATTAACTATGATATTAAGTCTAAGAATGTGTTTGGTAACACAAATACAATATGGGCAATTGCTATGTGTGGGCCATACCTCCTCAATCAGCCCAATTATAATCGCTACCCGCTCAACAACTCAACAATTACGGTCCAACTCGATTGCATTTTGACAATTATATCCCTAATATTTGACCGTAAATTACACCATTACGCTTAACATTATTGTTCATAAATGTAACCAACCCCCTTCATACTAAAAGCAATTTTTTTTAGTGGCTTCTTTGAGAATCACTCATTTCCAAACCTGTACAAGAAACTCAATTAAAAACTAATTTGTTTCTAAACTTTTCTCATACATTATTTAAGAACATTAATCCATAACAAAATAGATTATAAGAAAAAATATGCTCTTACCTTGTTCTCCAAAAAATGACCTAGATAAGACGGATAGTGAGGGGGAAATCAAAAGAAAAAATGGGGCTAACTTCTATGATATAAACAGGTATAAAATCATAATTTCTTTGTTTAATCCGGAGCAATTTGTTATATATCCGAACACAATTTTTAGTTGTTTGACTTATTACTATCACTAGCATTTCTGAAACCATACAAAATATCCGGAATTGGGGCAACTTGAGAGCAGGCCAATTGATAATGTCGCCCAATCTTGTTGGAAAAATCTAATAATGCCCTTCACATGGGAAAATGGGAATTAAATCGGGAAAAATTCAAGAACTCCACTTGTGAAACTTGTACAAAATTATTTTGTAAATTTTTTAATACGTGAATACCCTATAATATTGAAAATTCAACACGAAACTCCCTAAATGTTTAAAATAAGTCTTATGACCGACATTTCAATTCAGGTATGAAATTGTTATTTTATACATATGAAAATTTCATGCTGAAATTTTAAAAGTACAAGAGGATTTTATGGAATATATATTTTACGTAGTAGTTTCGTGCAAACATAATACATAAGGCCATCTCCAATGGAGAGGGCTGGGCTGGGCTCGGGGTCGGAGGGCTGCGGAATCATCATCTCCAATGGAGGAGGGCTGGGGGCCGGGGCGGCTGGAGGGCTGGAACGGGTTGGGCGCAGGGCTCGGCGGAGCCCTGGGGTCGCGTCGGCTTAATGGAGAAGACACGCGCCCCTCTTTAAGTCAGGTGCCGCCACTGACTGGTTCCTCTTTTTTTTTATTTTTTTTTATTTATTTTTTGTTATTTATTGTTTAATATATGTAAAATTAATTATTTAAAGTAATTTTTAATAAAATTAAAATTTTCTCCTAATTAAATTAAATTTGTAGAATTGAATTATTTAATAAAATGTGTTAGTATATTTACTGTACATATTTAATAAATATATGTAGTCATCAATTTTTAATTTGCTTATTTAATATATAGAATTAATTTTTTTTTTAAATTAAAATCATTAATAATTTATTAGAATTGTAATTAAATTTATTTATCGACAAATCATTAATAAATAAATAGCCCATTTTATTTTAATATCTTTTATTGTAATAAAAAATTTAATCATTTAACTACAATATTGGTGGTGGCTATATTTTTTTAAAAATACGGAATTAGTTAAAAATAAAATTAAACACTTATACAAATAATTTAGATTAATACTTAATCTAAATTAAATATTTAAATACATACTAAAATAGACAAGAAAAGTAAATTCAAACAATTACATTCATGCTTAACCGTATTTTGCGTAAACATGGGCTATTAAATATTTTTGAAGTCTACGGTTAGTTTCTTTTGAACGAATTGCTTTATGACGCAGCATATAGTTATCCAACGTTTGCCTTCTTGGTTCAACATCTTCCAACTTTACTCCGCGAGATGGATAAATTCTAGCGCGTGCTCTACGAAACGTGCTAATGTCAGTATCATCATCGTCGGAGTCATCGTCTTTGTATTCGTCACGTTCGTCCTCCACAATTTTAATTTACTTAATTATTTACTCTCTTTAATTTTAATATTTTAATATAATTAATAATATAATTACAAGTACTAATAATTATTACTATTATTGTATTAATATTAAAAACAAAATTAAAACTAAAAGTATAGGTGAGAGTGGACGAGTCTTCAAAATAGAACTAATTCAATTTCGGAGCCCTGCCATTGAAGACGACCAGACAGGGCTCGGGCGGGGGGGGGGGAGGGGGAGGGCTGGCTCGGGGCTCCGGAGCCCCGGGGCTGACCCTCTCCATTGGAGATGGCCTAAGAGTATCTTGGATTTATCCCAATAAAAACTTTTTTTCACTTAAAAAAAGAAAAAGAAAACCCTTTTGGTTTCCTCGTTTCGAATTTTATCCCAAAAGTGTGTATTGGGCTCCAAAAGGCAAAAGGTAATTAGTAACGGTCACCTAATTCAAACGATCAAAGAAATTCAAACTCCAAAACGCTCAAGAAAGTTAGAAACACCGTTCACTGAGTAGTCATTTTCTTACATTGAGATATTTTTTCTATCTCTTAAAGCCAAATTCAATGGAAAACTTTCAATTTAGCCCATTTGACAATAACCCAGAATTTCAGGCCCCAGATCTATGTGTTTCTTCTGGGGAAAGCGGAGAAGATTTGAATCAAGAAACTCAAGCTTTCGCAATGGAAGAAGATGAAACTGAACAATCATTAGCTGATTCAATGATATGCGACGATTCTGGTTCGATACTAGTTCAAAATGGGTTCACAATTCCCGATTCTACAGGTTCCAGAAAAAGAAAAAAAAAACCTCAAGATTAGGGTTTTGAGTTTTCTTATAATAGTTTTAATATTGAGAATGAAGATATTTACTGATTTATTTGATTTAGTAATTTATCTCCCAATTATTTTCTCCGGGCTAATTTATTGTTTCTTGTCATTTCTCTCACAATTATATTTTTCTTTAGTGGCAATAGATTTAGGTCAACAAATTTCTAAAATTATTTAGATTAATTAGTGAAGTAAAGTTGGATTAGATATTAAAATTATTTCAAGAAAATGTCTGAAATTAAGGGATTTAGGTATGTTGAATTGGTTCTTTTTAAGAGAGAATTTGTGTGCTTCAGGAATGCTTTTCATTTTAGATTTTGGTTGAACGATAGTTGAAATAGATATATATTACTTGGATTTTATGCTGGTGTTGGGGATGTTATTGCATTGGAGGGCTTTTCTTATATAAGTATTTTGAGCTTATTTTACACAAACTGCATGTTGGTTTCTAAGAATTTGACATTAGTGCATGTGCTATTTCCGCAGTTATCGATAAAGGGTATGTTGTTGACTTCATTTCATTTGTTTGTTGGTTTAGATGAAATTGTGCTTTTTGTCAATTCTGGTGCCATGACCTCTATGGAATCAGACTCTGGTGTTAGCTTTACGGCTGACAAATTTTTCAAAGGGGGAGATACATTTCAGACAGAGGAGTTTATCACTGAGGGTGGAGACTATTCATTCATTTATCAATCAGCTCGATTGGGAGATTTTCGGTACTGCATTGAGAATATTCCGCCTGGGAATTACCTTCTTGACCTGCATTTCGTAGAAATTATAAACACATATGGCCCCAAAGGAATGCGTGTGTTTAACGTTTATATGCAAGATGAGAAGGTAATGCTGCTTGTCTTAACTTTCTCATAATCAATAAACTCATATATGAGTTCTTGTAATTTACAATTAGTGCTAATCTTAATGCAGATTCTATCTGATTTCGATATCTTCTCAATTGTTGGATCCAATAAACCTTTGCAATTTGTTGGTGCTAGAGTTTCTATTAAAGATGATGGGATTCTTGTCTTAAGGTTTGAAGGGGTACATGGCAGCCCATTAGTTAGTGGAATTTGTCTCAGAAAAGCAAATAATAAGTCAGGTACTTTGTTTCCTGTTATTTAATATCCTTAGAGCTTTCAACTAGTATAGTTTTGACAATCTTTTATTTGTTGCAGTTTCCAAGGTAAATCGTGAATATTTCGTGTGTACAAACTGTTCTAATGATATAGAATACCCTTCAGCTCAGGTATGATATAACTAACACACTCATGGACTAATTTAAAACCAATATATGGCTCAAGTTTAGTAATTGTTCATTCTTTTGAGGTTGCAGAAAAAACTGCTAAGAATGAAATTGGTAGCTCAGTATGAGAAAAAGATAAAAGATTTGAAGGATACATTGCAGCGTAAGACAGATGAATGCTATCAATCTTGGATATCTTGGACTGCTGCTAATGAGCAGCTAGCAAAGGTCAGGATGGAACTCGACAATAAGACATATCGAACTTATTCTCTTGGTAAGGTTTTTATTTGTTGAAGATTAATAGGACCTTAAGTATATCTCCTGAGTCCTGACACTGCCTTTTTTATTATTTATTTTACTCTTTGTTTGGGTTAATGCCAATTTACCTCTCTGTGATTTGCCTATTGTTCAATTTACCCCCCTTTCATTTGAAAGCACTCTAACCCCCTGTGAAAATTTTAAAGAAGCAATTTACCTCCTTCCAATATAGAGTGTAACACACTTGCCGAAATTGAGAGTAGGCATGGGAAATGTTGCGTAAAAGGACATAAGTATAGTATATTAGAGGGGCAGTTTTGTCATGCCATATTTTTATTAAAGTTTGAAAATGCCAGGGAGGCAATGTGAAACCTTGATAAGTGAATTGAACATTATGCATATATCAAGGGGGTGAATTGCCATTAACTCCTTTTTGATTATGCTTCTGATAAGGGCATTTGAGTGTTTTCGATAATCTATTTTAACGCAATGTCGTTGTGAGTTCTACAGATCATGCTCTTGAAATGCAAGCTGAAAAACTTAGGGACATTTCAAACAAGTATGAGCAATGCAAGAAGTCCTGGACTATAGCAATTAATAATTTAGAGCAGAAAGTGAAGGTAGTTCCTTTTGCTAATAAATATGGCAAGAAAACCATTGTAGTTGAAATGTGAATATGTATTCATCATGTAATGCAAGAAGCAACCTGTAATCGGTAATTTGATCAGGTTATGAAACAAGAGCATTCTCAGCTGTCTCGTGATGCACATGAATGTACTGATTCTATTCCTGACTTGAACAAAATGGTCTTTGCAGTTCAGGCGCTGGGTAAGTTTCTATTAGCTAAATTATTTAATCTGTTAGGAATATTTGTAACAAGTAATTCTGTGCAGTTGAACAGTGTGAAGATCTCAAAGTGAAGTATAATGAAGAGCAGATAAAAAGACGAAAGCTCTATAATCAAGTGCAAGAGGCAAAAGGTTTATCTAGCATTTTCATGTTCCTTTGTGATATATAAGTTGAACAAATTCTGGTTCTCAATATTTAGCTTTCTATATCAGGAAATATCAGAGTATTTTGTCGTTGTCGCCCCTTGAGCAAGCCAGAGGTCATAGCCAAGTGTTCTTTAGTGGTGGACTTTGATGCAGCCAAGGATGGGGAACTTGGAATTCTAAATAGTGGCTCTACAAAAAAGACTTTCAAGTTCGATCGCGTATACTCTCCAAAAGATGATCAAGGTGCTCACTTATATAAAGTTTTCTTTATTCTGGAAAATCTAGCTTAAATCGGGTTTGAGCTAAATGCAAAAGTACACCCTGTTCTTAGTCTAATTAGCAAAAAAAACCTTGTCTTATTTTTATTGCCAAAACCCCCTAAGTTCTTTTTTAATTAGCAAAGAACCCTATTTGAAATTCCTTCATAACTAAGAGGGATGTTATTGCCAATTATTTAAGTGAACAGGGGGGTGATTGCCAATTTTAAAAAACAGGGGGATTATTGTCAATTTTTAGGAGAAAAGGGGTGCTTTCGCATTTTTTGGTTTTGGTTGGGGGGGGAAGGTTTTTGCTAAGTAGGCAACATAGGGGGTGTTTTTGCATTTCACTCAATCGGGTTTTGCCGCATCTAAATGATATACAATCACAAAGGATAACTCTCCTAGGAGAGTCTCCAGTCACAAGCACAAGACATGTGCAAAGACGACCCTAGGCTAGAATTTTTCCAAATTTTAGTGTAATTATAAGAATAAGATTATTCAGTCAAGTTCGTTGGAGAGTAATTTGCGTTGAGCTTTTGACAAAGTTCAACATTTTCTCATTTGAACAGTTGATGTCTTTGCTGATGCTGCACCAGTGGTGATATCGGTATTAGATGGATACAATGTCTGTATATTTGCTTACGGGCAAACAGGAACAGGCAAGACATTCACAATGGAGGGCACTGAGGTTAACCGAGGAGTAAATTACAGGACTTTGGAAGAATTGTTTAGAATTGCTAACGAAAGGAGTGAAACTTATGCTTACAACATTTCAGTTAGCGTGCTTGAAGTCTACAATGAACAGATAAGAGACTTGCTGGCCACAGAAACATCCAAGAAGTAAACTTAGAGTTTCTAATCTTCCCTTACACATTTATTTGGAGTACTTCTAGCTTATCTAATGACATTGATTTCTTCTAAATGTTACTAGGTTGGAGATAAAACAAGCTTCTGAAGGATCTCATCATATCCCGGGAATTGTGGAAGCCAAAGTTGAGAACACTAATGAAGTGTGGAAAGTCCTGCAGGCTGGAAGTAGTGCTCGAGCTGTTGGTTCAAATAACGTTAACGAGCATAGCAGTCGCTCTCACTGGTAAAGATTTCTTTGGCATGTGCAGTTTCTAGCTTTTCTAGTAACTAGGGGTGTAGATTAGCACTATTGTACTTAACTGAACTGGATTTCGATAGTACCGGACGAATGTGCATTAGTCATGTTTCGATTGAATGAAATGCAAAAATACCCCCTATATTTTGCCTAATTAGCAAAAATACCACTATGTTATTTTTACTACCAAAAACCACCCTGTGTTATTTTTTATTAGCAAAACCACCCTCCCAAGCTGGATTACATATTTTGCAGGAAAAATGACAATTATACCCCCACCCAAAAATGTGAAAATTCACCTAAAAAGTTGACAATAATCCCCTATTAACTTTGAAAATTGACAAGAACCACTCTGATCACTTGAAAAATTGGCAATAACCTCCCTGATGATTTGTGAAGTAACATAAAATGGGGTTTTTTGCTAATAAAAAAAAAGAATACAGGGGGGTTTTTGCTAATAAAACAAAAAGGGAGGTTATTGCCAACTAGACAAAGCATAGTGGATATTTTTGCATTTAGCCCGATTTCGATATATTAAGTGAAGAACTTATTTACTTCTTACCCCCCCCCCCCCCCCGTTACCCCCCCCCCCCCCCCCCCCCCCCCCCCCCCCCCCCCCCCCCCCCCCCCCCCCCCCCCCCCCCTCCCCCCCCCCCCCCCACCCCCCCCCCCCCCCACCCCCCCCCCCCCCCACCCCCCCCCCCCCCCACCCCCCCCCCCCCCCACCCCCCCCCCCCCCCACCCCCCCCCCCCCCCACCCCCCCCCCCCCCCACCCCCCCCCCCCCCCACCCCCCCCCCCCCCCACCCCCCCCCCCCCCCACCCCCCCCCCCCCCCACCCCCCCCCCCCCCCACCCCCCCCCCCCCCCACCCCCCCCCCCCCCCACCCCCCCCCCCCCCCACCCCCCCCCCCCCCCACCCCCCCCCCCCCCCACCCCCCCCCCCCCCCACCCCCCCCCCCCCCCACCCCCCCCCCCCCCCACCCCCCCCCCCCCCCACCCCCCCCCCCCCCCACCCCCCCCCCCCCCCACCCCCCCCCCCCCCCACCCCCCCCCCCCCCCACCCATCTTTCCTTCATCTATATAGTCAAATATTCTTTAGCATAATAACATTGCTCTCAAGCTTGCTCTCAAGCTAAATCTCATTTTTTTCCACTCCTTCGACATTTTTTTTTTAATCTATTTGGTAATTTCATTTCTATAATATTATTAATTTCCTCACATGAATTTCTTTTCTTTGGATTTGATTGGTTTTAACTTCTTGATGATATAGATATTTTAAAAGAATTATCAAGTGCTCAAGTGCTTCCTCTGATTTAAAACATCCATAGGTTTGTGATTGATATTTTAATTTTTATTTATATTCGTCGGTATTTTACTTTTATGTTAACATGAAATGTGAATTGTATGAAACTAATTATGATTGCTTAATTTTATAAGCTTGAAATAATTTGAAGTTTTTTGTGCAGGAAATCTTGAAGCAAAGTGATGTATGTAATTATTAAAAAAATGTGATGTGTGTAATCTTGGAAGAATTGTATTGCTGAAAAGTAATTATTTTGTCTTGATTTGTTTCTTAGAAATTGTATTTGTTAAGTTCTATTAAAGTTTTAATTGTGTATTATTTATTAGAAATAAGTAAAATATGAACTTTTGAAATTCTCATCCCGAAACTTAAACCAAGAGATGAAATTTCAATTGCCAAGGAACTTGAACTAAGAGTTGGATTCCGATTGCCATGAAAGATGAAGCTCCAGATTTTTGAAATATGTGTTATAGATATCAAGGGGTTTCAGGTTTTCATTGAATAACAAAAGTAGATGTTCCTGCTTGAGGACACATTTTATTTAGTGTTTGACTCAACTAAACATGAAATAGTTATTATATTTTTGTGTTGTTATACATTGAGATGATTATTATTCTTTTATGATATTTTTCTGAGAGTGAATGGACTTTGAGTGGGAAATTTTACAGTGATCGACTCAGGCACAAAATGTTGCAAATATGTAAGAAAATTTGTTCCTACTTTTTCATTATTTAAAAAATCTAGCATTTTTTATTTGGATTTGTTAGGTTGTTTTCTATCTTATTCAAATTACTACACATTGGTGACATGAGTGCTAAACGAATGAAAGTGCTTAACATAGAGGGCAAGAAGACATTAATCAGACATGTCATTATGTTCAGTAACCCAGATCATACCGACAACCTAAAAAAGAAAACTTAATAGAATAGCCCTGAGTTTTCTATATTGATTAGGTGAACTATTTCTATATTTATCTTCACATTACATTCATTTTCATCAATTTTAATTGTACTATTATTATTCATACTTTTCATTTGTTTCCAAGACTTTAGGACATCTTTAATGACTAGGGAGGAGATGCCCTAGAGGGTATGTGGGGGAAGGGGGAAAAAAAAACCCAACTCTAATGACTAGGGAGGAGGAGAGGGCAAATAAGATAGAGGGCCTTCAAGGGGCCAGGGGGAGGGGGAGCTTCCCTAGCCCAAGCCCTCTCCATCACATGCTCATTATTTTTATTTGTTTCTTTTTTTTTTGAGCTTTTCTTTAAAAAAAAAAATAATTCCTAAAATTTGTGTATTATTTGGAGATGATTATTTTTAATTATTAATTTAACTTTCATTTAATATAGTGTAATTTTTTTCTTTTCTATATTCCCTAATGTACTTTTGATTTTAAATTAATATCAATTTTAAATTTATTTTGGGTGTAATAACAATAATAATAATAATATAATAAGTATTGAGAGTTGGGAAGAATAAAATTAGTAATTAAATGGGTTTGATAAAATGAGTCATTAGAGATGACTAAAAAACTAGGTGTAGGAGGAGGGGGAGTGGGAGATGGTATCTCCCCTCTGAGTCATTAGAGATGGCCTTATATGACAAGTCTTTTTGAACTTCAAATAACTCAAGTAATTGTCTAACTTAATCAATTATCCTAATATTTTCAAATTGTCAAGAACTTAAACATTTTATCTTCATCCAACCCTAGCCTAACCTCGCCAGTTCTCAACATGATCAATATTTTGTGTATCTATTAAGTTACGTGTTTTAATTTTGTAATTATTAAAACTTTAGGATATTTTATGTAATTTCACCTAAAGTCAAACAATATGTAAGGAATTACTCCTTTTTACTATCATCGTGCAAAACACTTCAAAGCAAAGTTAGTATAGTAGTTGTAAACCTACAAATTGACAATCAAAGTATGTTAAGTATTACATACGGCAATTGAATCACATTGCTAATTAAAGTTTTTTCTATTCATAATTATCCATGCTTCGGTTCACCAAGTCAATGAGGTGTTCCGGTAATTACAATTTCTCATTAAAATTACTTATTGATCTTAACCATTTATTTTATGTAAAGAATAATATTTTTCATGCTATATTTATTTTTCATAACCAAGTTTTGAAAATAAGTCATATTTTAATCTCATCATAAAAAAATTATTTAAAATATTTTAATGTGTTTTTGTGCATAGCACGGGAATAGGCTAGTATACATATATTGGAAAGAATAACTGAACAAAAAATCTTCTAACAAAAAGTAAATGTACCAGATCTGAAGGCTTCCTTGATCAATGATTTTACCAATATGGTTCAGAGCTGCAAACATTTAGTACATTTTGGAAACATACAAAGCTACAAACATTTAGGACATTTTTCTAAGACAACTTTACTAATTATATACTCCCTCCGTTTCAAAATATCTGTCTTTTCACATGTATGCACACAAATTAAGAAAATCATTGAATATAGCTGAATTCTAAGAGGAAAAAAATAAAAAAGACTAAGATACCCTTTTAATTAATTATCCTCCACTAATGTTTGAGAAAATTTATGAGCATAAAGGGCAAAAATGGAAAAAGAGTAATTAATGCTTTATTGAAAATCTAAAGTGACAGATAATATGACACAAGAAAAACTTTTCAAAGCGACAGATATTATGAAACGGAGGGAGTATAATGTTTGAATAATCCACAATTTGAATCAAAGAATAACAATATAAAATTAGAGAATCAATAAATGGGAAATTTGCTTTTTCGGTACAACAGAATAGATCACATTACAACTTTGGTATCATTGGATACGAAAATGCAAATTTGATACCACAGTTTTTCATTGCACCTTCCATACAAAGCCCCATTGTGGTATCAAATTTGCATTTTCATGTCCAATGATACCAAAATTATATAAAAAAAAATAAATAAATTCCCCAATAAAAATGTATGCAAGAAAGCTAGGTTGCACGAATAATCCGAAAATTGGCCCCATGCAATATCCAGTACTCCGGGGATACGGATACATGTCCGATACACGTGGGATATGCGTACGGTACGCCATCTGGAGTATCCTAATTAAATTAAATAAAAAATAATTCCGATACGGGTACATTACATTTTGGAGTATCCTGCAGGTTTTGGACACGTTTTGGATATGCAAGGGTTTTTTTGATAGTTTTGCAAAGTTATGGGTTAAAAATTAATAAATTAAAAGTAAAAAAAATACGTGTATTCTGAATGGCCTTGGATACGGGTATCAATACTCGTGATGTTTAGTTGGAAATTTCAAATCAATACAGATTTTGTCTAATTTTTCCAACTTTGATATATAACTTTTGAGTATTTTGAATGGACTTTGACAATTTTAGTGTAAAACTTTTACGTGATGTTGTCCAACCCGAAATTAAACTAATAGACACTATGTATTTTTAATATGATCTTTTGTTTTGGTCATATAATAGAAGGATCAAATTAGTTATGTTGTTATGCATAATATAAAATTATTTTATTTTATATGCGTATCTTTACCGTATCGAATCTTATAAATTTTAAAAATTCGTATCGCCATATTCGTATCGTATTGTATCATATCGTCGTATCCGTATATGTGCAATCTAGCAAGAAAGTATACACCTCTGAAATCATGGAATAGAAGTTTGGGCGTATGTACTGATGTACACTTCCATAGCTGTCACCTGTCAGCTTACAGAGAAGAAAAACAGATTTAAAAATTAAAATTCAGATTTCCTTATATTTGCAAAAACAAATCTCCATTACATAAAAGTTATAACTATAAAAAAAAAAAAAAAAAGACACTAAAAAATTATTGTATGCAACAATAGAAAATAAAAAAGGGCACTAAGCAAGCCTGAATATTTCTGCTTGATGGCAATGAAATGAAGATCAATAGATTAAATATTTTAGAGCTGATTAATTTCCGTAGATGTAGTGACTTAAGCCAAGAAAATGGTAGGCGTGATAGCAGCAAAAATTAAAATCTATGTTGAAAATTGTATTCCATTAACATTTTGAAACTTCCATTAAATGTCCACTCAATTTGAAATATTATATGCCAAAATTATAAGTTAATTTTTATGATACTAACAAATTCCTTAGTTCAAGCAATTTATATAGCGTTATAACATTAAAATATATGCTTGTATTAGGCAATGAAAATTTGAGATTTCCATAAAATTGGCCAACGGATTCGAAATGTCAATTACAAATTAAATTTTATCACACTAGTCAATTCCTTAATTCAAGTCAATTTACATAGAATTATATATAACATTGACTAATCAAACATTTTGTTGATTTAAAAAATTCTAAATTCTGAGAAAAAAATAAAGAATTGGATCATTATTATGAGATTGCGGTCAAAGACCGTCCTGCTATAATATCTATGATTTTGCAGATTCCAGTTTTTTACATGTCCTTAATTCCATTCTTATGATGATTTATCTATGTTTATGTAAAAAAAAAAAAAAAAAAAAGGTAGACAAATACCTTATGGCATATGTAATTTAAATTAATTTGAGAAACATCACTCTTAGTTACACATGAATATAAATAGCAAAATTAATTAAGACAAGTGTGCTCTCTATCCATCACAAAATAAAAAGTTAAAAATTATGAAATATGAATTACACATGAATTTATTTTATTAATTAGATTCCTTAATACTTGTGCAAAATTCTAGAGCGGACAAGTAAAAAGTCTTACATATATGAAGAACTAATCACTTATAATAATGAATCATTGACTTGGTCAACGGAAGTCGTGTATTAAATTAACGAATCATTAATTTATTATAACATACTGAATTAAATATTGACCCTGCATATCTCAAGGGCTAATAAAATATTGTAGATTCAAGGGGTTGCGAAAGTATTCAACACAACTCTTAAATGTTGAGTCGTCAAAACTCACTTTTTTTTTTAGACTGTAGCGATTGGTCTCAATTGCTAGACTATGATAATCTTAATTATTATTAATTCAACTATGGCGTACTGAATTATTATTATTATTAATTATTAGTATTATGGGATTAATGCATTTTTGGTGTCACAACTATAGCCCACTAGCGTTTCTACCCCGTAACTTTTTGGGTTGGCACATTTGGTACCACAACTTCAACATCAGTGGCAATTTTGGTGCCAATTGAGGCACAATTTCAAAATTGACCCGAAATTCCCCCATATGTGGGCCATGTGATACGAAAAATGAGGATTTTGACCATTCAACGTCTTTTTCATTAAAAAAAAAACCAAAATTCAAAATCCTAACTTTTACTATAAAATTCACCAAACATTCACTTAATTAAATTGTTACCCACTTTCTTATTCTTCCCAAATAAAAACATCCAAGTAGTCTAATTCTTCGTGAGTGGAATTTTTTTTCATGAAAAAGGTGTTGAATGGTTAAAATCCCCAATTTTCATGTCACATGGCCCGTACATGGGGGAATTTCAGGCCAATTTCAAAACTGGCCTCAATTGGCACCAAAATTGCCATTGATGTTGAAGTTGTGGCACCAAATGTGCCAGCCCGAAAAGTTATGGGGTAAAAATGCCAGTGGGATATAGTTGTGGCACCAAAAATGCAATAATCCCTTAGTATTATTATTCTTTCTTTAAGAAGCATGGACATTTCAGTGTGATCCTAATCTTGCCGCAGGTCTCCTGATTTCTAGCAATCTTGAAAATTAATCTAAGTAAACAAAATATGGAAAGTGTACTAATTTCCAAAGAGAATGTGCAGCCTTCTTCTCCAACACCTCTTCACCTTCAGAGCTATAAGATTTCTATGCTAGACCAAATATGTCCGGCTATGGTTGTTCCTGTAATCTTGTATTTCTCTAGTCCTGGTGAAATTTTGAGTTCTCAGGCGACAGATTCGCTCAAGCGTTCGCTTTCTTTGATTTTGACTCGGTTCTATCCAGTCGCCGGGAGAATCAGCGAAGACGGTCTTTCCGTTGATTGCAAAGACCAAGGCGTTCCTTTCTCCGTGGTCAAGGTCACAGCCCGACTAACAGACCTTCTGAAAAATCCCGACCAACAATTGCCCGAACGACTCATTCCTTGTGCGGTTACAAATGATGAAAAATTGGGTATGAATGGGAGTATTGCCATGATACAAGTCAATCACTTTGACTGCGGCGGTATCGCCATTGGTACTGCTTTCCGGCACAAGGTAGTGTTGAAATAATATTAAACTCGAATTTTCAATAATATAGACAAATGAATGAACCTTAGAATAAGTTGTATGCATGAATTAGAAAGTAATTTAGTTCATATATTTCCTCCACTATTCTTATGTGAGTTTGAAAGAATTATTGCTCTCCAATTTCTAACAGATAGTAGATGGATTCACAATGGTATCTTTTCTTAGTGCTTGGGCTGCAACGGCTCGGGTATCTAGCCAACCCGTATGCCCGAACTACATTTCCCAATCTCTTTTCCCACAAAAAGAAGAGATATCGAACCAAGTAGACTTTGTAGGATCAGTTTTGAAAATGGGAAAGTCACTCATGCACCGATTTGTGTTTGATGCATCGGCCCTAGGGCAACTCAAGGCCGCATCCAATATCGAGCGACCGACTCGAGTGGAAGTTGTATTGGCCCTTCTCTGGAAATGTTTCATGGTTGCTTCTCTTTCAAATGGGAAGCAAGTGTCTTTGATTTCTCAACCAGTGAACATGAGGAGAAGAGCACGGCCACCGTTCCCATCGGATAGCTTTGGAAATTTTGTAGGTTTGTCAGCTGCATCGAGCACCAACGAAAACAAAAAGGAATTAGGACACTTGGTGAAGGAAATAAGAGACGACGCGAACAAAATCGACCATGATTACGTCAACAGAATGCTTGGGGATGAAGGCCTGTTGGGCTGCCTTGCGAATCTTCAACCATCAGTGAGCAAAATCTTGGAAGCGGACGACGTTTTACTCATCACGAGTTGGTGTAATCTTGGAATATACAATGTGGATTTTGGATGGGGAAAGCCCATATGGATGACCAGATGTGAAGCAGGTAATAATTCAGAATCAATGCCATTTATGAATTGTGTTTGGCTTAATGATACTAGATTTGGTGGAGTAGAGGCATGGGTGGTTCTTGATGAAAAATATATGAAAGTATTTGAAAATGTTGAAGAGCTCAAAACCTATGCTTCCAAAGATCCTAGTCCATTGGATTAGACAATCATAATATTTATTTTTACTATGTGTTTGTTCAACTTATGTTAGTCTTATTATAATGAGAATAAAAGATTTCCATGTTTATTTGTTGTGGTTTTATGTAAAATGAATCCGTTTCTTTTCCAAGTGAAATGTATTATCAAACATTTCATAGAATTTAGAGAGATAAATGAAACACCAGATTCGTGTGTGATATAGGATCGGCCATGTGGATCATATGGGGATACAATTCAACTATATTACATCAAATTAACAATTATGACCTAATTTAATAAGTATAATTTTGGAAACTTTAAAAGTTAAAAAATATAGGTTTCTTTTGTTCAAATGTTTCTAACATTTAAAAAATCTTTACATGTCTAATATGTAATTAAAATTTATATGAGCATATAAATGTGCATAGGGCTGAGCATGGTCCTGCGGACCGACCGGACATAACCAGAACTGACGGTTCGGTCCGGACCGTTTATCGAACCGAAATTTCGGTTCGGTAAACGGTTCCTGTCCGAGAATCGAACTTTCAAAATGTTGGTTCTCGGTACAACCGGTCGGTTTACCGAACCGAACCGGTTGGACCGAAACTTTTTTTTTTTTTTTTTTTCAAATTTATGTTTTTCATTTACGACTTTTGGTGATAAATTGCAATAAATAGAAGAGGGGTTTTTTTGTATGGTTTGTATATTGTAAGATTTTTGTTTTTTTTTTTTATTTTGTGTCAAATTGATTTTTTGGTATTTTTTTTAAAAAAAAAGATTCGGTCTTTTTGTGGACCGAACCGGAAACGGTCCACGAAAATCCAGGACCGAACCGGCCAGGAACTGAACTTCGGTTCGGTTCGGTTCGGTTCGGACCATTTGTTCACCCCTAAATGCGCATAGGTTATCGGGTCAAAATGGGCCACGTCAAGTGAATTAAATAAAGTTTGAAGTGACAGAACTACACAGTATTCAGACTGTAACTAGACAGTGAACAGTCAGGTCGTTGTTCAGAATTATGATCGTTACACGAGGACCAACTTGCAATTTGATCTCACTTCAACGAACATAATGCAAACCTCAAGTATAAATAGATCGTGATTCAAGAGTGGAGGAGAGAGACAAAACAATACACTTGCAATATCAGCCGAGTCATTTGTTGACAAAGCCAAGTTGAAGAAAAAGATCAAATACTTATAAATCTGAGTGATTTTCTCAACTGAGTGTTGTAAGAAGTGTATATCCAATCTTATTGAAGAGATATAACTTCATAGTTATGTTTTTTAAGTTATCTCCTAAAAAGATCTTAGTGTTCTAGCTTGTGGCTTATCATTTGTTTCAAAAGCACAAGTTATTGTACTGGTGACTGAGTGTATAACCTAAATCCTCGTGATTTAGAAGAGTGGATAAAGATGATTTGCTCCTGCTGAACCACTATAAAAATTATTCGTGTGATTTACTTTCTTGCTACGCATTGCATATTTCATAAGCATATTAAATCGTTTTAAAATATAAGTCTTTTAACTTGAGAAATTTTGTAAAACCAGGGGTAAAACTTTGAAGTAAAATCTTGTTTGAAAAACATACTTGGATATTTCGCTGCAATAACTTTTTGAATCTCTAAGTTACCTTAGAAAACAAGTAATATTAGTAGAATGATCTACCTTGATGACCAACTTAGTGCCGAAACAACCTAGTAGTCTTACCTTGCTGATAAGCTTACTCTACTTAAGCTAAATTTAAACAAAAAAATTTAAAAGGTAAAGAAGTCTATTTGCACCCCTCCAGACCTCATCATGACCACTTGGGACCAACAAATATTGACCTTGCAAATCTCAAGGGCTAATAAAATATTGCAGATCCATGGGGTTGCACAAGTATTCATCACAACTTTTGGTCATGGTGGATGTTTTCATTATGGTTGGGATCACTGCAAGAAAAATTAATTTTAGTGACAAAATATTAAGTGACATTGTTGAAATTGTCACTTTTTCCATGGATTTAGTGACATAAATATTGGTTATATCACAATAACAATAGTGAAAAAATATATTTTTAAGTTGTCACTAATTTTAGTAACAAGGGTATGGAATATAAATTGTCACTATTGACAATTAGTGACAACGTAGTGACAATAAATATTGTCACCATAATTTTGTGATAACTTTTTAGTTGTCATTTTTGGGGTATCACTAAATGTCAATAGTGACAACTTTTTCACATTTCTTATCACTAATGTGTCTATGTATATTATTGTAGTGACAATATTTAATTTCTTGTGTCTTTGTAATTTAATATTTGGAAAATTTACGTAGACATCCCTGCCTATAAGTCTAATTACATGAACTTATCAACCTTATCAAAAATTACAAGGACACCCCCTTTACCAAAACTATATTATAAGGACACCCGTTACGGTGTTAGAGACAGACGTTAAATGATGACGCCATCTAATTTTTTTTAATGTTTTTCAAATTTACCTTTGGTGAACTTTGTAATATAATTTATGATACATGGGGTGTATATGTAAATTTTATTCCACCACACCTTTCATTCGGCCGCCTCTTTTCGGTGTATATTTTCCAAAATTAAGGTGGGGCTTTTGTTTTGCTCATCAAGACCCACCAATCTTGTCAAATTTCATCTAGTAATTTGGGAGAAATCGTTGTTCAAATTTTTGGTTCGCGAAGAACCCTAGATCCGAAATTTCAAACTCGACCATCATTTTTCGGCGACTATTTGCCAAAACTATGGTGGGAATTTTGTTCCACTCATCAAGACGAGTCCTTAGCCACCAAACTTGTCATATTGCATCGAGTAATTTTGGAGAAATCATTGTTCAAAGTTTGGTTCGTTAAGAACCCTATATCCAAAATTTCAAACTCTAATTTCTCAACCAAACTTAGTGAATCTTGTTGCAATATATTCCTGTGTTAAAGAGCTACAAGTTCCATGGATTAATTTTGTCCTTCACGGCTTCCTGAGTTCCGCCTGAAGGGGCGGAGCATTTCGCGTTTTAACCCTAATAGTTGGGGGTTTTATATATTTTTTTAAAATTTGTGTAAATATTAAAAATAACTAAGGACATTTCAGATTTTTGATATATTTCGTTAAAGTTGACTAATTGCCGTTAAGTCAAGGGAGTGTCGATGTACTTTTTGATAAGGTTGATAAGTTTATGTAGTTAGACCTATAGACAGACATAGGTATCTATGTAAATTTCCCTTCATATGATGTAGCGAGTGGTCTCAATTTTTAGTCTATGATATACTTAATTAGAATTTTATTTGGATCGGATTCAACGAATCATTAATTCAATTATGGCGTACTGAATTATTATTATTATTATTATTATTATTATTAAGTATTATAAGTTTCTTTCTTTAAGAAGCATGGACATTTCAGTGTGATCCTAAACTTGCCGCAGTCTCAACTCTCAAGGACTAATCTATTAATATTGCTCAAATTTATTTCTCTAAGCTGATATCTCCAGATTAAAATTACTTTCTGATAAAATTTGTTAATTCAGATTTCATATTTATTGTTGAAAATTAATCTAAGTTAACAAAATGGAAAGTGTGCTAATTTCCATGGAGAATGTGCAGCCTTCTTCTCCAACACCTCTTCAGTCTTCACCTTCAGAACTATAAACTTTCTATGCTAGACCAAATAGCTCCAGCTATGGTTGTTCATGTAGTCTTGTATTTCTCTAGTCCTGATGAGATTTTGAGTTCTCACACGACAGATTCGCTCAAGCGATCGCTCTCTTTAATTTTAACTCGATTCTATCCAATAGCTGGGAGAATCAGCGAAGACGGTATATCCGTTGATTGCAAAGACCAAGGCGTTCCTTTCTCCGTGGTCAATGTTACAGCCCGACTATCAGACTTTTTGAAAAATCCCGACTCAAAATTGCCCATACGACTCGTTCCTTGTGCGGTTACAGGTGATGAAGAATTAGGTCTGAATGGGAGTAAATCCATGATACAAGTCAATCACTTTGACTTCGGCGGAATCGCCATTGGTGCTGTTTTCCGGCACAAGGTAGTGCTGAAATAATAATCTAGACAAATGAATGATTAAGTAGTGTATATAGATACCAACATGTGATTGATCTAGTGGAAGTGACTAATCAGTACAAAGTAGGGGATTAAACCATTGGGAAACCAAAAAAAAATAGTGCATATAGATGATGAACCTTATAATTAATTAATTATGGGACATATGCAATTTAAGGTTGTTACATGTATTAGATTAGATTTAAGTTAGGAAAAACAAATCAATAATTAAGATAAGTTGATAAAGCTTAATTTAATTCATATATTTCCTCCACTATTCTTATGTGAGTTTGAAAGAATTATTTCTCTCCAGTTTCTAACAGATAGTAGATGGATTC
This sequence comes from Penstemon davidsonii, assembly GCA_034814905.1. Taxonomy (NCBI): domain Eukaryota; kingdom Viridiplantae; phylum Streptophyta; class Magnoliopsida; order Lamiales; family Plantaginaceae; genus Penstemon; species Penstemon davidsonii. The sequence continues at coordinate 14,217,755 of JAYDYQ010002686.1, forward strand.
ACAATTGGATCTTTTCTTAGTGCTTGGGCTGTGACAGCTCGGGTTTGTAGAGAACCCATATGCCCGAACTACATTTCCCAATCTCTTTTCCCTCAAAAAAAGAGATAACGAACCAAGCAGACTTTGTAGGATCAATTTTAAAAAAGGGAAGGTCACTCATGCACCGATATGTGTTTGATGCATCGGCCATAGGGCAACTCAAGGACGCATCCAATATCGAGCGTCCCACTCGAGTGTAAGTTGTATTGGCCCTTCTCTGGAAATGTTTCATGGTTGCTTCTATTTCAAATGGGAAGCAAGTGTCTTTGGTTTCTCAAACAGTGAATTCGAGAAGAAGAGCTCGGCCAACTTTCCCATCGGATTGTTTTGGAAATTTTGTAGGTTTGTCAGCTGCATCGAGCACCAACGAAAACAAAAAGGAATTAGGACACTTTGTGAAGGAAATAAGAGACGACGTAAACAAAATCGACCATGATTATGTCAACATAATGCTTGGGGATGAAGGTTTGTTGGGCTGCCTTGGGAATCTTCAATCATCAGTGAGCAAAATCTTGGAAGCAGATGATATTTTATTCATCACGAGTTGGTGTAGTCTTGGAATGTACAATGTGGATTTTGGATGGGGAAAGCCCATATGGGTGATCAGATGCGATGCGGGTAATAATTCAGAATCGATGCCATTTATCAATTGGGTTTGGAATAGAGGCATGGGTGATTCTTGATGAGAAATATATGAAAGTATTTGAAAATGTTGAAGAGCTCAAAACCTACGCTTACAAAGATCCTAGTCCTTTGGATTAGACAATTATAATATTTATTCGTACTATGTGTTTGTTTAACTTATGTTAGTCTTATTATAATGAGAATAAAAAAATTCCAACTTTATTTGTTGTGGTTTTATGTAAAAAGAATCAGTTTCTTTTCTAAGTGAAATGTGTTGGAATATATTCCCAAAGAACTATCTCATATTAAATCATTAAGACTTATACGAACTAAATTAGATATGTACCCGTATCCATAGTGAGCGATTAGTCTGATGCGAAATTTATGAAATCGATCACTAGTATGAATTAGATCGATCGGGTATGAGATCTTCCTCAACCAAATTGCTTTAGTACCTTTAGATTGTCTTCTTGATGGGGAGAAGAGAATAATATATTGATTTGGTGTATTGGGGACCATAACCCTTGTGCTCTTTATATAGGAAGAGAATTAGAGTTCCCATAATTCCCTAGAACTCTCCTAAATATGTATCTACCCATTATTTAGTCCACATTCATATTGGAGTTGGTAACTAATTATACCAATTAATGTTAATCTAATGACTTTATAATAGCTATCATAATTGATTAAATAGTCCAATTAGGATCAGAAAATAAAATTTCCTAACAATCTCCCACTTGGGCTATTTATTAATCTTGAATCAATTATGTTACAAATTTCCTTAGGCGCGCGTCTGTATGCCATTTGTCGTTAGACCTACTTAAGCAATCTGGTCCATCTCATGTATCAGCAATGGAACTACCGCGGCTTTTATCACAGTATAGTTGTGACTAATTAAACCCCGATGATCACCATACTAATACAGTCAATGACGTAGATCAAATGTGGATGAGTAGCATGGAAATTACATGCAATGTGGTCTTATACATGCCTATTTCCAACTGGTCCTTCTTTATGTGCTTTCTTGACCATATGTAAAACCACAATAGAAAGTCATTTACTTAATGTTCAGAGTTATCAATAATGAAATTAATTCATACCATAAACTTAAGTATGTACAAAAAACAACCATAAACATGTCAAAAGCATTAAACCAAAATAAACTCCCACTAAATAGACACATCATAAAGTCTTATGATGTCCATAAGAGTTTCATCCTCACGAAATCACCTTTGGCGGCCAACCTTAGGTGAATGGTTCTTTAACCAAAAAATAAAAACCTACATGCTTTATCGACATTTTAAAAACTCTGAAACTTTATTTGACACTAAGTCACAGAACACCTAGAACAACATTAATATTTAGTCTTGGACATAAATATCAAGTATAAATGGTAATTCTTGTGCAGTGATCAAATACTGACAATAAGTCCAGTCGGATAGTAGCATTCCTTTGGGTCGAAGTACTATCTACATGGATAATGACTTAAAAGTTATCACATATTTATCACCAAATGTATACGTGTTATTCAGCCAATCAAATATATTTCTTTGGACCGATCAATTGATTGCATGACGTAAAATATATACTGATAAGATATAAATCATTGGATTATCATATAATCTCTAAAAGATTTGATCTCCTAAATGTGAAAATGTAAGTCTTAGTTCTCTACTTTTATTGCTATGCTTGAATCACTCAATTATCAACTCAAAATTCTCATGATAAATGTTTAAATTGAGTGCAAACTTGAGGATACATTCCCCATTGCCGATGCAGAAGGAGAACTTATGTATATCTTTTCCTTAAGGATCTTTATTGGGGCACTGTTTTGAGATTTCATTTGTCTCATTAACACCACAAGGAATATATGTTTACTCCCACTGAACTTGAGATATACATAACTATCAATGAAATTCACCTCAAAACCATAAGAGGTGGACTTAATAAAAAAATTATGATACTATTGACAGGAAACTTTTTTTTAGGATCTCCTTAATAACAATTCTTGAGTTGTTGAGTTTGTTTACAGGTACCTCATTGTTGTCTTGTTGTAGAGGAATTTCAGGATTAAACTTGAGCCTGATTATCATTCTCTTGAGTTAAAACTGAGTATCGAACAACAATAGGTATAAAGACCCAATATTGTCAATGACAAATTCTACTTTAAGATAACATTCCTTATAATTCCTTCCTCCCAAACTCAATATCCTCAAGGAAATCACATTTCCTGTTTGATAAAATGATCTTTATGTGGGATCTTAAAACTTGTAGCTTTGATAGCGTTTTAATCTTACCAACAAATTACTAACCATCCTCAGTCCAATTTTCTTTTATATGGTCTATAAGACCATACCTTAGTTGGACAATGCTTTTAATATGTCACTGCTAATCATGTATACTGCATTCTTAAGGTCACAAATTAAAAAATCTGTCAAATTAGGGGACTAAGAATCACATCCGACAAAGCCTATAAATTTTCTGAAAAGGTGTAAACCAAATGCTTGTGTCATAATGTGACAAAATTCTCAATTAATTTTTATTTTTGGAACTAGTGATTTTCATTTAGGAACTAGTTTCAAACATATAAAGATTATCAATTAAAAACTAGAACCTACAAAATTTGAATTTTAAATAAAATTAACTTTATTATTTTGAGAAGAACAAGGAAAAATAAAAACTTTATTTGTCCAGAATAATAATAAATTTCTCTAAAGACGATCCAACAAAAGTTTTATAAAAAATTCAAATAAAAACTAGTTTTCAACTATAATCTAAAAGTTCCTATGACTTAAACTTCAACTTTATTGTCGCTATCCATAAAGATGAATCTTTCAGCATCAGATGGCAATCGGCTCCTCCGATAATCCCCTTTTTGCACGCCAGATGACGTACTTGGCATACTTGGGACACTCACTCTTCTTGTGTCCCAACTTCTCGCAAAAGTAGCAAGTAATACTTTTACCCTGCTTCTTTAGTTTCTTCTGCAGAGAAGATCCTTTCACAGTAACATCAACTTTCTTCCTTTTCTTGTTATGAGAAGTTGAAGCTAAATGAGCACTTTCAATCTTATCTCGTTGTTGTCTTTCTTCTTCTTGCACACAGTGAGATATAAGCTCATTTAGGGACCATTTGTCCTTTTGAGTGTTATAATTCACTTTGAATTGCCCAAAGTGTGGTGGAAGAGAAATCAAAACCAAGTGCACGAGCAAATCATCAGACAACTCTAACTTTAGTGACTTTAGTTTTAATGCGAGATTCGACATCTCCATAATTGACTCCGTTATGTTCCCATTACTTTTGTATTTCATTGCGACAAGTTTCCCTAAAAGGTTACTCGCCTCAGACTTTTCATTTTTGGAAAAATATTGCTCAATTTCCTCAAGGAACTTCTTAGTGCTCTAGTCCTCAGTAAGAGAGCCCCTAAACGCTTCCGGAATGGAGCGTTTCATGATCATCAAACACATATCGATCCCATTTTTCTATTTTAACCTCATTGAGGTCTTCCGGAGTAGAAATTGGTCGGTCCTTTGTAGTGCTTGATCCAAGTCCATACAACCGAGTATCTTTCCAAAGTTTGTAGTTAGTCCCATTCAGCATTGGGATATTGCAGATTTGAGCAGAAACATTTGTGGCAATTGTAAAAGCAACTGTACAGAGAAAAACACTCTCACATAAACATGCATGTCGAAAAAAAAATGACATTTATAAAATTTTCATATAGGGAATCCATCTCAGGATACCTAACGCAACATTAACATTTAGCCTTTGGGCAGAAACGTTAATTTGCAAGTGGTACACCTAACGCAGTAATCAAATATTGAGAATAAATCCTGTCAAACAATAACCTTCCTTTTGGCCGATTATTATTTACATGGAAACTTGATAATTATCACACATTTATTACCGCAAGTACGTTTATTATTCGGTCAATTAACAATCTTCCTTTGGGCCGATTGTTAATCACATGAACAATAAACATACTAATTTTAATGAAAAAAGTCTATTATTTGGTAAAACAATGATCTTCCTTTTGAATGATTATTGTTCTCATAAATAATGGACACCAATATTATTATTTGGCCAAATCATAGCCTTCTTTTGGGCCGACTATGACTCGCATAAATAATTAATATTGATATGAAAATAATTGAAAACGGCTTTAATCAACATGCTATTCTCATACATAAATATTCTCATATAGAAATAATTTTCAAAAGGCCAAACAAAAAGCCAAGCAATCCAAATAACCCGATCTGATACATAATTCAATTTACTGAAAAATCAATTGGCCGAAAAAATTCTAGAACAAAACAACTTGTGCAGCAGACGTCAAATTGATTTACTGTAAGGGGATTTCAAAACCAAGTAATTCCATATCATGCATACATATATATAAAAAATTCAATAACATGACATGGACTATATTAACTTCACACGACAGTATAGAGCACAAAACAAGATTCACAATTCCTTATCCTTTCAAGTCATTATCCATCAATTTTGTGCTAATCAAAGAAATTCACTTTCAAAAATCAAGTACCACGGTAAGCCAAAATAAACATGCTTTAATCAATAACCATATCGGTTCATATGAGCAACCCGAGTCATTTAACGTGGCCATCAAAAAATCAATTTGATTATATAAAGATTCGAGACAAATTCATAAATTTAACTTGAAACAAATACCATCACAATAGTTATATTTTCTCCGAGATATAACAATCAACGAAGATTAATAGAGAAAACACAGAAGATTTAAAAAATTAAATCTACGAATTCAGCAAGCTTCAATTGATCCCAAAACCAAAAAAAAAATTAAAAAAACTCGGTTAACTTTATTTATTTAATCAATATTACATATTAAACAAATCGTAAGCTTAAGCAATAATCAATTCAGTTTGTTTATTATATATCAATAACAGATTCATGTGTTCAATAAGCTTTAATTGATTCCAAAATAATCAACCCTTGAGCACATCACATACACACAAAAGCACGTGCAAAAACTTGATCTTTATTTTCTTTAACCTATTGATTTTACGGAAGGAATTTTTCCTTTTCTTCAATTCATGGAATTTTAACTCCCTTTCAATTACTTGTTCCGAGTTAAAGAAACAAAGTTATTAAATTATGTAGATTCAACGAAACATGAAATTAAATACGAGATTGAAAGAAAACCGAATAACCCTAATGATAGTATGAGAGTGGCTCTGATACCACTTGTTGGAATATATTCCCAAAGAACTATTTCATATTAAACCATTAAGAGTTATACGAACTAAACTAAATACGTACCCATATCCATAGTGAGCGATTAGTCTGATGCGGAATTTATGGAATCGATCACTAGTATGAATTGGATCAATCGGGTATGAGATATTCCTCAACCAAATCGCCTTAGTTTCTTTAGATTGTCTTCTTGATGGGGAGAAGAAATTAATATATTGATTTGTTGTATTGGGGACTATAATCCTTGTGCTCTTTATATAGGAAGAGAATTAGAGTTCCCTCTAGAACTCTCCTAAATATGTATCTACCCATTATTTAGTCCATATTCGTATTGGAGTTGGTAACTAATTATACCACTTAATGTTAATCCAATAACTTAATAATAGCTATCATAATTGATTAAATAGTCCAATTAGGATTCGGAAATAAAATTTCCCAACAAAATGTATTATCAAACATTTCATAGAATTTAGAGTTTAAGGTGTGAATTTTGGGGACCGGCCATGTGTATCATATGGGGATACAATTCAACAATATCACATCAAATTAACAATCATGACCTAATTTAATATAATTTTGGAAACTTTAAAAGTTAAAAAGTATAGGTTTCTTTTGTTCAAATGTTTCTAACATTTAAAAAATCTTTACATGTCTAATATGTAATTAAAATTTATATGAGCATATAAATGTACATAGGTTGTCGGGTCAAAATGGGCCACATCAAGTGAACTAAATAAAGTTTGTGGAATTATTTGATCCAATTAACATTCTGACAATTTCAAATAGATACAAAATATATCTTAGTAATTAATGCATTTAGTGTTAAACTAAAAGTCATGACCAATCCCGATCGATTCAGCGGTGATTGACCGCAACCAGAATGGGCGCTATTTTATTTTACTTAATTCCTTAAATTTATTGGTATAATTGTAAGACTTTTTTGTTCCATAATTAATTGTTTTGGTGACATTTTCAGGTACCAAAGCAATTTTTATCCACATGGGTGGTGTTTTGAATTGTTTAAAATTATCACTTTTTTGTTTTTTTATTCTTAAAGTGCTTATAGTGGTATTTGTAAAATTAATTTATGAATCAACTTCTTTAAGAACTAGCTTAAAAGAACAGAAAAGCAAAAGCACTTTCAAGAACCCGTTTGCTTGATGGGAATGGAATCTAGATTTGGTAATCTGATTTCTAGGAATTTGATTTTCAGAAATATTATTACATTATAACGTTACGTTTAAGTAACACTCGGAATTTGACCAAGGAAATTAGACAAATTCCTTCTCGGGCGTTTGATAACAATGAGAAATGGCATTCATATTTATTAAATTTACGAGAATACCCCTATGCATATATTATGTAGTTACCAAAGTACCCCATGCTTTTTTCAAACAACTTTCATGTATCATTGTCATCATCAATTTACATGCTATCTCTTTCTTCCGGTTACAAACATTTCAAATTTGTCCATCCCAATTAATACCCAACTCAATTCGCAAAATAGAGTTCAAAACAAGCATCTAGTAATGATTGCTAGTGTATTGAATTGATAGGACCATGGCGCATCCATTATTGAATTGGGTATGACCATGACTCATAAACTATATGCATAATTTTTATATATATTATTTTACAATTGCAAAACATCAATACAATTATATAAATCCATGTGAAATTTAAACGTATGATTCCAGTATATACCTATTGGAGAAGAAAAAGACCCCATAGAATAAAAGATAAATGGCTATGGTAAGAAAGAAAATTTGTGAGAGAGAAGAAGGAAAAACGTGTGGAAGAAAAAAATTGGGGCAGGAATGTCTTTCCTCATTATACCTATTGGAAAAGAAAAAAAAACCCGTAGAATAAAAGACAAATGGCTATGGTGAGAAAGAAAATTTGTGAGAGAGGAGAAGAAAAAACGTGTGAAAAAAAATGGGGCAAGAACGTCTTTTCTATTTTGAGTATCAAATCCCTTAGGAAAGGAACTGCAATACCATAGAAAGATGGGTTTCATATTCCTTGATTTTGTTTGCAAGATTCCCAGCTACCCCGGCAGGCGCGTCAAAGCGCTTGTCAGCGCGCCCAGGCAGCAATCAGGGGCGCCACTTGGCGTTCCCTGATTTTTTTTTTTTTTAGTTTGTATTATTGTTTAATAGTGTAGTATATTTATGTGATTTGTGATATAGTTTCTTGTTCATTTTTTTTTGTTTAACTTTTATAGTTCATATTTTTTTGACATTTTAATTTCTTTTTATAAATTGACAATTAAAACTAAATCATTTAACTAGAATATAAGGGGTTATATATTTGAACAATATGTTTTTTCAATTTAATTGAAAATATAATTTAAACACTTAGACAAAAAAATTCAAATTCATACTTTATTTATAATATTTTTGTAAACATATTTTTGTGTTGAAATTTTTGTTAATATATTTATCACATTAAATCACCAATATGAATTTTAATAACTTGCAATAAAAAATAATTGGAACAGTACGATTTAATTTGATTAATAAAATAAGAACAAACAAGTTAACATATTATTATTAATTTAATTATATTATATTATTATTATTATTATTATTATTATTATTATTATTATTATTATCATCATCATATTTGTGTTATTATTATGCTTATAGAATTATTATAACGGTGAAAGTGGGGAAGAATTAAATTGAAATTAAATGATGGGGCAGGGCCAACTAGGAAGCTCCTGCCCCAACATTGGGTTTGCCCTAACTAAACTTGTTTTCTCCCTTTTAAAATACGAATGGGACGACTACTTCTTGGTAGGTCACTCAAATTGAAAACCCACAATTTTAAATAAGATTATGGGACTGGTTTTGGATTTTTTTTGTGTTATTTTAGGCCATCTCCAATGGGGATGGCCGGGGTCTAGGGTGGGGAGGGAAGTCATCTCCAGCGGCTGGGGGTCGGGGGCGGGCTGGGCACCGGGACTGGAACGGGCTGGGCGCGGGGCTCGGCGGGGCCCTGCACCCGGGCTTGGGGTCGCGTGGGAGAATTGAGGAAGAAGCCTCTTTAAGTCAGGTGCCGCCACTTGACTGGTTCCTCTTTTTTTTATTTCTTTTTATTTTTTTGTTATTTAGGGTTTTTATATATGTAAAATTAATTATTTAAAGTAATCTTTAATAAAATTAAAATTTCCTCCTAAATAAATTAAATTTGTAGAATTGAATTATTTAATAAAAAAATTTAGTATATTTACTAGTATTTAATAAATATATGTAGTCACCAATTTTTAATTGAATTATTTAATATAATAAAATTTGATTTTTTTTAATTAAAATTATTAATAATTTATTAGAATTGTAATTAAATTTATTTATGGTCAAATCATTAATAATTAAATTCAACATTTTATTTTAATTTCTTTTATTGCAATTAAAAAATTAATCATTTAATTACAATATTGGTGGTGGCTATATATTAAAATATCGAATTAGTTAAAAATATAATTAAACACTTATACATACAATTTAAATTAATACTTAAATAATAAAATATTTAAATACATACTAAAATTAACAAGATAAGTAAATTCAAACAATTACATGACTCATTAACCGTATTTTGCATACACATGGCTTATTGAATCTTTATGAAGTCGACGGTTGGTTTCTTTGGAGCGTATTGCTTCATGACGCATGATATAGTTATCCAAAGTTTGTTTTCTTGGTACTGAATTTTCCAACTTTACTCCGTCGCATGAATAAATTTTAGCACGTGCTCTACGAGACGTGCTTATGTCAGTATCATCATTGTCGGAGTCATCGTCATTGTATTCGTCACGTTCGCCCTCCATAATCATATTGTGAAGTATTATGCAAGTTAACATTATGTTCGACAAGTCCTGTGTATGCCATTCTCTGCCGGGTTGATTTACGATTGCGAACCGAGCTTGGAGAATTCCGAACGCTCGTTTCACATCCTTGCGGAATGATTCTTGATACCGCGAAAATACCTGTTCAGGAAGGGTTCTCGGGTTTCTCATCGATTGGATCAACGTTCCCACTTCGGATATATACCATCCCCAAGATAGTAAGGCATATAATATTTTCGATTGTTCACCTCCTCCGGGAAGATTACCAGTAGTGAGGTTGTCGAACAAAGGTGAACGACCAAGGACAATAATGTTGTTCAATGCTCCAGGCACGCCAAAAAAGGCATGCCATATCCACGTATCATGTGAAGCAACAGCTTCAAGAACAATCGTGGGTTTTTTCTTCCTTCAAAAAAAACTTCCTTGCCATGCGGTTGGGCAATTTTCCACTCCCAATGCATACAGTCAATCGAGCCAATCATCCCAGGAAATCCACGTCTTTCCACTTTCTTAAGTAGCATTGCCAAATCCTCATGTGTTGGGGCACGAAGGTACTGGTCTTTATACAAACGCAAAATGGTTTGACAGAATTTACGGATAATCTCGCATGCGGTACTCTCCGCAACACGAAAATTTTCGTCATTGGAATCATGGGAGAATGCATAAGCTAACGAACGCATAGCGATTGTTACCTTCAATATTGGTGAAAACCGTGCTCGATTAGCGGCATCGCATCTTTGACGAAAGTATATATTTTCGCGCACGCAATTCGCAAGGATACGAAGAAAAAGGGGACGCTTCATATGTATACGAAGTAGGAATGTTTCACCTGAATACAACGGTCTTTCGACGAAATAGTCATTCATTAGTTGTATGTGCCGTGCTTGGTGGTTCCTATTTAAAAATTTACGACCAGTAACAAAATCACCATGTACAGGCATAATTTCTGTTTGAGAATTCATAACTTCAGAGAACATTTCGTGGAGTTGTGCATCCTCATTATTTTGTTCTTCCATCATGTTGTTATAATTAGACCACAAATTATTTCGGGAAGAAGATGATTCATCATCTTCACCATAACCATAATCAGAGTTGTGGTTCATCTTGAGAAATTAATTATATCAATTTCTAAAGAATGAATATTTATTAAACAATGGAATGAATATTTTCTGAAGAGTGAATGTGTTGAGTAGAATGTGAAATACTTGTTAAATAGGCAAAAATTGTAACATATCTGCATCATTCAATTTCTGCACCAGATCTGCACCGTTCAATTTTCGCACCACATCTGCACCATTCAATTTTTGCACCAGATCTGCACCGTTCAATTTCTGCACCACATCTGCACCATTCAATTTCTGCACCAGATCTGCACCGTTCAATTTCTGCACCATTCAATTTATGCACCAAATCTGCACCATTCGATTTCGGGACTACCTATGCACCATTCAATTTCTGACAATCTTTCTGCACAATTCAATTTCGAGACCACCTATGTACCATTCATTTTTTGCAAAATTACATAATACACCCTTCAGGCTTTTTGAAATTACGGAATGCCATATCTATTCTTGTTCCTATTTAAAGGGAAGTGTGCTCACTTCTGAATTCACAACTCTCTCAATATCTTTCATTCTAAATATAAAAAAAAAAAAAACAAACATTTTAAGACAATGTCGGCAAAGTGGAATCAGGCTGAAGATATAGCCTTGACAAAGGCATACATAGAGGTTTCTGAGGACAACGTGGTAGGGGCATGCCATGAAAAAGAAACATTCTGGTCAAAAGTCATATTTATAATGTATACACTTCTTGATGGTATTGGACAATATCCACGAAGAATAAAAGATTCAATCACTAGTAGATGGAAAAAATACATTTTCAACAAGATGCAAAAATGGATGGTAGCAGTTCAAAGGGCCTCAGAGAGGTGGGAAGTGGGGGCCAAATTATGGACGAGGTAAATGTTATGTTAATACTATATTAAGATAAATTTACGTTATTAGCATTTTCATTATATCACCTCATATTAACTATTTTTTGTAATTTTTAGCATGACTTGGCATTGCGTCTGTACAAGGCTGAAGTGAAGCAACATTGGTGCTTCCAGCACACATGGGAAGTTGTTAAAGATTGGGTCATGTTCAATCAGGATCTCAAGATTTTTCTCAAACACCGCCTGGTATGACATCTCAACCATCGAAAGATTGTTATATTCCAACACCTCCAGAAACCCAATTTGAATCGAAACCACTAGGCGACGATGAACACCCCGAGACTCCCCACGTACCCCAATCGAGTGAAAGACCTATTGGAACAAAAAAAGCCAAGAAGGGAAAAGGGAAGGCTTCGAGTAGTCCATATGCGAATATTGACTTGGAAAGGGAAAAAATTCAGGCCATGAGAGAAACTACAATTTTGGTAGAGGCTGGACGAGAAAGAAGGCATCAGGAGATGCTTCAACGTCAACGAGAAGAAGACACCTTGAAATTTTCAAGAGAGGCACGGATTATGTCGATGGACTGCTCGAATTTCACTCCAGATACAAAGGCATATTGGAAGAATAAAAGAAGGGAAATACAACAAAAAAAAAAGTCTTACTCGGGACTTATTTGGAGCTTCATCGAATGAAGGAACCGATTGGTTTCAGGGGGGACATTTTTAATTCCGTGTGTGTGCCGTTTATTTAATCCTCTTTCTTGTATTTCCTTTCTTGTTTGTTGTATTTCCTATTATGTATCAATTTTAATTTTATGATTATTTACTCTCTTTAATTTTAATATTTAAATATAATTAATAACTTAATTATATTAATAAAATAATTATTAGTATTATTAATATTAATATTAAAAACAAAATTAAAACTAGAATTATAGGTGAGAGTGGGAAAGTCTTCAAAATAGAATTAATTCCATTTCGGAGCCCTGTCATTGGGGACGACTAGGCAAGGCTCGGGGTGGGGGCAGGGGCAGCCCCAGGGCTCCAGAGCCCCCCACCATTGGAGATAGGGCTGGGTAAATGGGACCGGGTTTCAGGTACCCGTCCCGTCCCGATCGGGTTTTCCCATTTGGGACGGAAGAAAACGGGTTTTTTTCGGGTTCGGGACATCCCGAAACCCGGTCAAGAAAAATTGGGACGGGTTTCGGGTTTTGATCCCATCCCGATCGGGGAACCCGGTCCCGATTAATAGTTTAATTAAAATAGATTTATATATAAAAAAAATTCAATTATCCAAAAATCTAATACCTAATAGACTTTATTATGACTTACAGGATATGTTTGATTTGCACACTTTACTTTGGTAATTTGGATTGTTGAACCATGTTATTTGGAGTTGTCACTTTGGTTTTACTAATTTCATTGTGTTGTGAGCTTGTGATAATATATTTTTCTTTTTTTGAAATGGTTGTGGTGATATGTTTGAATTGGTTTGTTGTACAGTAGACTAGTAGTCATGATATTTTTTGTCATTTCATTTTAACAGTTAGCTCCAAAAAAAAAGTTTAATTTGCATAATTTAAATTTGCAACTTAGATTCTCGGGACTCCCGAACCCGTCCCGAAATCCCGAAATTAAATCGGGTACCCGAAACCCACGGGACCTTGGTTGATCTACCGGGTTTCGGGACTTAAATTTGAAATCCCGAAACCCGAAATCCCGTCCCGAAGTACCCGAATTCCCGAAAACCCGTCCCGATCCCATCCCTAATTGGAGATGGCCTTATGGGTTAGTGGAGAGCAGGCGGCTCAGTGGGGAACACTTGAGGCCTTGAGCTGTGTTGGTTGAGTGTGAAAGAGGAAGAAGCCAAGGTAGCTCTTTAAAATTGTCAATTAAAGAAAGGTTTAATTATAGAAAGATGTGACTATGTAATTATAGAAAGGTTTATTCTTATTTATTAATTTTAATTTTATAACTTCTTTGTTTTTTTTCTCTCTTTCATCATTATTAACCAGTAAGGATATTGTAGGTATATATTTTACTTTTTTCCTAAAATTTATGCGATTTATTATATTCCTTAACACCTGTGCAAAACTCTAAAGCGACAGATAAAAAAGAACAGAGGGAGTATTGAATTAAATATTGACCTTGCAAATTTCAAAGGCTAATAAAATATTGCAGATCCATGGGGTTGCACGAGTAAATCACAACTTTTGGTCATGTTGAATGTTTTCATTATGGTTGGGATCACTACAAGAAAAATTAATTTTAGTGACAAAATATTAAGTGACATTGTTGAAATTGTCACTTTATGCATGCATTTAGTGACAAAAATATTGGTTTTATCACAATAACAATAATGACAAAATATATTTTTATACTATCACTAATTTTAGTGACAAAGGTATGAAATATAAGTTGTCACTATTGACAATTAGTGACACCCTCTTAGTGACAATGTAGTGACAATAAATATTGTCACTATAATTTAGTGATAACTTTTTAGTTGTCACCTTTAACTCACAATCTGAACGGCACAAACAATTAACTCACAATCACGGCACAAATTTAATGAGGTTCGATAAAAATATGCCTACTTCATCGGGAACAATATGAAACTATTCAAATTGATTATGGTGAATGCAAATGGAGAGAACCAAACAAGAAATAAATAAATACACTCAGATTTTTGTCTCGCTTAAACTCTCCTCCTAATCCAAATTTCAAAATACAAATGGAGAAAACTAAACGAGAAAAATAACACTTTTTTTTCTAAACACAAACTGTCATTCGAATGTTTTCTCCCAAACTCAAATTCATATGTGAGTCGAATGTTTTCTCCCAAACTCAAATTCATATGTGAGAAACTTAAAATGTGTGTTGCCTTGAAATGGGTTTAGAAGGGAAACTTTGTTTTTTTGGTACCACATAATAGGTCATCTTGCGATTTTGGTACCATTGGATACAAAAATGCAAATTTGATACCACAACTTAAGTTTTCATTGCAACTTTCATACCAAGTCCAATTTTTTCTCCGGAGTTAATGGCAATTTATCCCCTATGATATTCATAATGTTCAATTTACCTCCATGTGATTTGAAAAAAGAGCACTTTACCCACTTGTAATATTATAAAAGTTTCACACCGCCTCCCTGATAATTTTATATGTGGCACTTTACCCCCTGTGTTATGATAATGTGGCAGTTTACCCCCCTGTGTTATGATAAATATGGAAATTTACCCCCATATGTTACAAAACACTTTTCATGCCCATTCTCAATTTCGTCAAGTGAGTTACACTCTCCGGCTGAAAGGGATAAATTGCTTCTTTAATTTTTTTTACAGGGGGTAAATTGCTCTTTTTCATATCATAGGAGATAAATTAAACATTATGCATATCATGGGAGGGTAAATTGCCATTATCTCCGAGGAAAATTTGGGCTTAGTATGAAAATTACAACGAAAACTTAAGTTATGGTATCAAATTTGCATTTTTGTGTCCAATGGAACCAAAGTTGCAAGGTGGTCTATAATGTGTTACCAAAAAAATAAATTTTCCGCTTTAGAAGCCTTCAATTTATGGGGTTAATGTGGAAGTAGTTTGACTCGGTTTGATCTTGATTTAGTCTCAATAAGTGATTTTAGAGGTTTCGATGAAAATTTTGAAATTCGATTTTGATAATAATTTCAATAGAATATTAAGATTATAAAATATAACTAAATAATAGTTAATGAATTAGGAAACTTTGACAATTTGTGCAATCAGCAATGACAAATTAACCAAAAAAAAGCCAAAAAAAGGCCCAAAAAAAAAAAAAAAGAAAGAAAGAAAAAGGGAATAAGGTTTAGCTTAATCTGGCTTAAATTAAACCGGGTCAAATTAGATCCATACACAGTCATAGATTTCAACTGCCGACATCAAGACTCGTTCAACTTCAAATTCCCAAAAATCTAATACATTCGTGAATTCTGCTTGACATTCAAGATTGAGATGCTATTCAAATATGGACTAACAATAATTGCATGCAGCCATGCAAGAAAGTCAACATGAAATTTCCTTCTTTCTTTAAAGAACGGAATTTCTTTCTTCACGTTTCCTTCTGCTAAGTGCCAATGTAAAAGTATGCAATTAATTGACATCCCACAAGTCTTCGTAATTGGAAAGTTTTCAACATGTAAATAGTTTTGGGTAAATTACGAATATCTTGGAGGTAATTTCTAATTCTGAAAATTTAATAATTTGTCACCATCTTACAATTGACTCATCATTTCTGAAAAGTTTCAACTTTGCCCCTAGGGGTTATTTGTAATGTTTGTAATGTCTTAAAAAAATAAAATTTGAATGTTAATTATAATATCTCATAAATTATCAAATTAATAATTATATATTTACCACCAAAAGATTGTATAATTGCCCACAAGTTTCAAATTTTTTTTTTTTTTACATATTTATTAACAATTTAATTTTTGTAATTAAAAAATAAATAAAATTTTAAAATTATATTTAATAAATATAAGAAATTTATTTACACATTTAATTGAATAAATTATTTTTTATATTTATAATAATAATTTAATAAACTTATTATTATAAACATAAAAAGTAAATTAAAAAAATTATATTGTATTTATAAATTTTCTTTTTGTTTTTTAAAATATTAAACTTATTAATATAGGTTTAAAATAATTAATTTAATTAAATGTATAAATAAATTTATTTTGTTTATAAAATATTATTATGAAATTTTGTTTAATAATTATTATAAAAATTAAATTGTTCATAAATATGTAAAATAAGATTATTTTAGTATTTTTGGAAACTTATGTGCAATTATACAATTTTTTGATAGTAAATATAGAACTATCAATTTTATAATTTATGAGATATTACAATTATCACTCAAGTTTTAATTTTTTTAATATATTAAAAACATAACAAAAAACTTCCTAGGTGCAAAAGTTGAAATTTTTCAGTGGTAAGGGATTAATTTTAAGATTATGATAAATTTCAGGAGGATTTTCATAATACTCAATACGTGGGGGAAATTTTCGTAATTCAATCTTACCTTTACGGATATATTCGTATTTACCCCCAATAATTTTTCATCATTGAGTTGGACCCCACCTACCAAAAACCCAACAACGTGGTGTCAATTGCACCATCGCCAATTGCTTCAAGAAGACGCTACTTTCAACATCAGCTACAGGATTTGGAGAATCCAATCTCAATTTCGATGACAATATTGGTATTATTTGAGGTTCAATTTTAAAATTGGTCAAAAATTTACTATGTGCGAACCACGTGATATAAAAATTGGCCCGCACGTGAGGAACGTTTCAATTTTAAAATTGAGTTTGAATTGACATCAGAATTGTCACTAATGTTGAAGTCATAATATCATAGTGTCAACCCGAAAAAATACGTGTATAAACATGATCAAAATATAATTGTGACACAAAAAATAAGATAATCCTTTATATGTTTTGATGCCGCCATGCCGGCACAAGTGCTAGTTCTTTATGTATAAATCATATACTACTTAGATAAAGAACTTTCCCTTACCTATCATACATGTAATTATTTCATCTCCCTTAATTTCTTATCAAGTTCTTAGTTCCTTTCCATTCTTGAAAATTAATCAAAGTTAAGATAATGGAGATTGTACTAATTTCCAAAGAGAACGTGCAGCCTTCTTCTCCAACACCTCTTCACCTTCAGAGCTACAAGTTTTCCATGCTAGACCAAATAGCTCCACCTATGGTTGTTCCTGTAGTCTTATATTTCTCGAGTCCTGATGAAATTTTGAACTCTCATGCGACAGATTCGCTCAAGCGTTCACTCTCTTTGATTTTAACTCGGTTTTATCCAATCGCCGGGAGAATCAGCGAAGACGGTCTATCCGTTGATTGCAAAGACCAAGGCGTTCCTTTCTCCGTGGTCAAGGTCACAGCCCGACTAACAGATCTTCTGAAAAATCCTGATCCCCATTTGGCCAAACGATTCGTTCCTTGTGAGCTTACAGTTGAAGATGAATCGGGCTTGGACGGGAATCTTGCCATGATACAAGTCAATCACTTTGATTGCGGAGGAATCGCCATTGGTGTTGTTTTCCGGCACAAGGTAATTAATATTCAATAATCTAGATAAATGAATTATTAAGTAGTATGTATAGATGTTGAACCTTAGAATTGATTTTTGGTTTAGTTCGCATATTGTATGCAATTAAAGGTCGATACATCATACTTGTACTGTATTAGATAAGATTCATGCTAGGAAAAATATCTAGCAGAATAGCAAATTAACTCCCTTTGTTATTCTAAATAGACAATTTAACTCTCTGTGATGAATAAAGGGCAAAATATCTCAATTTTTTTTAATAAAAGAAATACACCGTCTTCCTCTTTATTTTTATATTTTTACAAGGGGGTAAAATGCGCATTATGCAATATCACATGGAGTTAAAGTGTCCATTTACGCATATCATAGGGAGGTAAATTGTCTATTTATGCATATCATAGGGGTAAAGTGAAGTGAATATGCTGTCAATTGTAAGGTTAAATTGGTCATTTTTTACATGAAAATGAAGTCTTAGTCGCATTATAGAGTGTGTGTGCAACACTTCCACAGACAAGGAGGTAAATTGCTCATTATTCCATATCACATAGAGGTAAATTGCTCATTATTTCATTTCACATGGAGATAAATTGCCTATTTTCATATCTCATGGAGGTAAATTGTCCATTTAACATATCACGGGGAGTTAACTACACATGAAGGTAAATTGTCCATTAAACATATCACGGGGAGTTAACTACCAAAAAACCCATATGTAGCCTACATTTGTAACAAGTCAATCAAGATAAGATAATAAGAGTGTAATTTTACTTCATATATTTCCTCCACGTACTAATCTTATGTGAGTTTGAAAGAATTATTGCTCTCCAATTTCTAACAGATAGCAGATGCAATGACAATTGGATCTTTTCTTCATGCTTGGGCTGCAGCGGCTCGGGCATCTAGCGACCCCGTAAGCCCGAACTACATTTCTCAATCTCTTTTCCCACAAAAAGAAGAGATGTCGAAGCAAACAAACTCTCTAGGACCACTTCTGAAAAAGGGTAAGACATTAATGCACCGTTATGTGTTTGATGCATCGGCCATAGGACAACTCAAGGCCGAATCCAATGTCGAGCGTCCCACTCGAGTGCAAGTTGTATTGGCCCTTCTCTGGAAATGTTTCATGGTTGCTTCTCTTTCAAATGGGAAGCAAGAGTCTTTGGTTTCTCAAACCGTGAACCTGAGAAGAAGAGCTAGGCCACCTTTCCCATCGGATTGTTTTGGAAATTTTATAGGTTTCACAAATGCATCAAGCACCAACGAAAACAAAAAGGAATTGGGTCACTTGGTTAAGGAAATAAGAGATGCGATAAGCAAAATCGACCATGATTATGTCAACAGAATGCTTGGGGATGAAGGTTTGTTGGGCTGCATTTCGAATCTACAACCAACATTTAGCGAAATTTTCAAAGCAGATGACGTTCTATTTTGCCAGAGTTGGTCTGGTTTTGGAATGTACAATGTGGATTTTGGATGGGGAAAGCCCATATGGGTGATCAGATGTGATGCGAGTAATAATTCAGAATCGATGCCATTTGTCAATTTGGTTTGGCTTATAGATAACAAATTTAGTGATGGAATAGAGGCATGGGTGATTCTTGATGAGAAATATATGAAAGTATTTGAAAAAATTGAAGAGCTCCAAACATACGCTTCCATAGATCCTAGTCCATTGGATTAGACAATCATAATATTTATTTGTGCTATTTATGTGGTTATTCAACTTTGTTAGTCATTTTATAAAAGAAAATAAAATATATCCAAGATTATTTGTTTTGTTGTGATGGAAAGAAGTATGGGACGGGTTTGGGACTTGACCCGTTGACCGGCCAATCCCGATACCCGTAGAGGTACCTATCCAACAGCTCAAGAACAGTCCAACCCAATTGTCCAACGGTTCTACCTAACCTATCATTTTCTTTTGTAATTGAAAGATATTCAGAGCTAATACGTTGAAACATTTCTGGCTTTATGACTTCCTACTTCTGGAAATTGATTATTTGAAATTAGATCTAAATGAGATGTCCAGTTGATATCATGAAATCTTAAAACCTTCATAAATCATTGTTTAAATATAAGCCTTGTGATGGTATGGTTGTGACAACAGGAGATGTAGGTCATATTTATTTTTTATGTCATAGATTTTTGAAAAAAAGGACCCATTTCCCTAGTCCCAAACTCATCCCGTGCCCACCAGTAACCCAACATCGTCCTGGAAAATGTCTTCTACCAAAGAATTTAATGTCTTTTTATTTTGCACGTCCGCCTAGAAGATGTCTTCTGCCAAAGACTTTAACATCTATTTATTTTGCTTCTAGATTTAGATGGTCTATTGAACTGCATCGGTTCCTCTGCTCAAGTCCAAGTGCAAAAAGAATTCCACCAAAAGGCAAAATTTTATTTTTGGTTCGGCCCTCTAAGATAGTTGCATTTCAAAATTAATCATTTATTGTGGTACCTTGATTCGTCATTTATTTATCGTGTCACAATCATCGATTTAAGTACTTATCGCTGATTTTTTTTAATTATTGCTCGAAATAATCAATTTATGTCTTCTTTGACCGAGTTTGTTTAGTTTTTTGGTGAAAATCATCAATTTATGACCACTTAATTTTCATCTAAAATATCATGTGTCAATTGACATTTAAAAATTGTAGATTTCAGATTATGACTCCAAAAAATTGCAAGTACAAGTCACATAGAAAAAGCACAATTAATGCAAAACAACTTATTACTCAAACCGAACGAGCTTTAATGCACTCACACCTTTTATTGTCCTGACCCGCCCCACGACCCATCTTTGACACGCCCTAGTACCACCTGGACTTAACTATGTTAATTTATGGTCAGAGTCCTTGTTTACAAACATCGACAGGTGACTCTTGGATTGATTCGAGTTGTGGGGGACACAGCAACGGAAACGACAAGGGGACACAGCAAAAGAACTGCCATTGTTGAAGAAAACTATTTAAAATTTTCAGATATAGAGAACTGTTTTCTGTTTATGAAAGTTAAAATTTTCGTATATATAGTAGGCAAGGAAACAAGGGAAGCATAGAGCATATACGTTCACCGAGTCGTAAAGGGTACTAAACACTGGAAACATTGGACTTTCACCTCGTGATTGTGATAGCCAATCCCAAATCCTCGATGGTTACACAAAAAACTCAATGAATTACACAATAGATTAGTAGAGATGCAACAGTCCTCGTACGAAATAATTTACAACTTTGATTTCATATTCACAGTCGGTAATACCTGACCATGTGGCACTGCTGAGTTAGTACTTGATCACATGATGGCGCAACCATAGTTCATACATGACCATATGGAAAGCGTCGTGTTTAACAGGAGGTGAGTTCCACTGGAAGTGCTTCTGAACCTGATGAAAAAGAAAAAAATTATCAGCTGCAAAAGCAAATTCTCCAAATTTTATAATACAAAATCATATACTTCAATAGAGTATAAAAATAGGCATTTGCATGTGGAAAGAAAACATCACAGCATAAAAGTTCAATATGTGAATCTTTGTCATGTGTTTAAATGCGGAAAGAAAAGGATAATAGTAGGACCTGAATTGGAAGGTTCAATCATATTTCTCAAGTAAACGGTGGATATATACCTTGACTAAGTTGTTATGCAATGTGACAAATTCTTCTTGAGTTATGTTCTTGAGGATTTGCTTCAGCTGATAGACATCATTCTCTTTTAGCACGACCGAGAATTTATGCCAATTTATGATGTCATTGAAAGGTAAGTCATAGTAATTCGAGAGTATCACTGCACACAACCATATAAAAATATAGGAAAACAGTTAGATCTGAGTGTAAGAGTCATAACATGAGAATAATTTATTTGACGTTCTCTTAAGTACAAGGCATTTATAACTAAATAGTAACCACCAAAAATAGCACAAGGAATCGTCGATCATACACATTAAACTGATCTTTTTAGGAGTTCCTAACAATCATAAAGCTTAGATTGGAACATATAGTAGATCAAGCAAAATGAAATTAAGAGGATTTAAGGTGGCATTCAAATAAAATGTGTTCCTTTACAGGCAAGGACCATAGACCTGTAGATCAAGAGGCAACCACTTGAGGCTCACATTGACTCCGGTCCTTTCTTATATTAACTTTGAAAATGGGCATTCTCATATATTTCAAATTGTGACATCAAATTCGAATAGTTTTAGCCACAGGGCAGTCACTGAACTAAGGCCTGAATGGTAGTAACAAGCATCCCAACCTCAATCTGGCAGTACAGCAAAACAAAGACAAGCCAAAATAAAGACTTCCAAGCAATCATCTTCACTTGCATGACGATGTATGGTGTGTTATAAAAATAAAGTATGATGGTATGAAAATGATATGCAAACAAAAGTTTCGTAGAAAAGTCTATTTCTAACCATAAAAACTAAAATGTAATTAAGATATCCTGTAGACAAAACATTGTATTGTGAAATTTTTTTTTAAAAAAAATAAATAAATAAAAACTAAAGGGAATAATGCGATACTTTATCATCAAATATCCAAGAGTGCACTAAATAAAATTACTAGAGACAAAAGGTCAAGTAAGAATAAAAACAATTAAAAGTTTTTCCGAATACAAGTATTATTTATAAACTACATATGGGGCATGTAATTGGTAAAACATAGCCCAGCTATGATGGATTCTTATTTCTGAATAATTCAAAAAGGGCCAAGGAATAAAAGTATTCCCAATTAATCAAACATTATGTATTACGATCGAGAAGTAATGGAATTTATATTCATTCGTAGAGCAGTTCCTATGCTTTTCATATGGGATTTTTAGAGCTGTAGCACATAATCAAATATTCCAACTAAACAAGATTTATTTAAACATGCATTCCTAGAAAAGTACATAAAATGATAAGAAACTAAAGAATACATTTGTCTGAAACATAATGGAGCACCAAATGCCAATAAAAGATAATAAATAGAATAACATAAAGGCATACTACACTATTAAAAAAATATATTAACAATCTATTTGCTCATCAGAATATCAACATGTTTACTTGTAATCTTCAAACATTTACTCTATAATGTTGCTATTTAGGTACAACTTATTTTTATTTTATCCTTAGTATGGCCAAATAGATAGAGTAAGGGCAATAATAAAAAGAATGTTATGATTCGAGTGCCCTTACTGGACTCAGATGGTTCATTTATGACAACTAAAGTAGAATATGGAATCACACTGATTAGCATGGCCCCTCATACTAACTTCTGGATGTACAATCAGCACGTAGTAGTCAGAAGGATTACAGCTTCATCCTGTCCCATTACAGCTGAATACTTTCAATAGCATGGAAATTCACTAGACTAATTGGAAATGGAAAGAATGGTACAGTTTGTTGTATCGATGTGAAACATCTACACGTCCATTTATACGTAAAGCAGTATTCAATTCTGTCCGTTTGTATCATGGATAGGAAGAAAGATATATGCCTATTTTAGGAGTCTAGAAGGATTGAAATCTCACCAGGTATGCATCCGTAATGTATAGAATCTGCTATGCGAGCACTGTTGACCTGAGAGCCACCAGGGCATATACAGAATTTGGTTCTGTAAAATCTCTTTTGATACACTAGATGTCCAGTTGCCCTATTAATTCTGTTATTTGAAATATCAAGTTCTGTATCATTCTCCCATACACGCGCCAGTATGACTCTAATTTTAGAATTCCTATGCCCTGCCCAGAAACCAAGCGATGTCCTGCAAAATACGTACATTTTTAGGTCAGAAGATAATCAAGATATTATGGATTGCATTATACTATGACTGATACTATGACATGCTTTCTTTCTTTTTTTTTTTGGTTTCCCAAGGGTTTATTCCCTTTCGAGGCGCGTCGGAGACATTAAGTAGGAACCTCTCCCAACAGGGATTCGAACTTGGGTTCGCTATTTTGTAGTGACTAGTCCCTTCTACTAGATCAATCACCCATTGGTATACTATGACATGCTTGTTTGGTAGTAATAAATCAATATCTTATACTGTTTCTATCATTTCATAGGTTGGAAGGAATATAAAGAGGATATTGCAGCAAAACATCATGGATAGCCTTTTCAAAATAATTAGGATTTTCCAGAAAGAATTTCTCCTTTTTAAGATTGTCGGAATGTGATCTCGTACATACATAGTCACCAAAAATCTTAAGGAAAATTCTGAACTTGGAGAGGAATAGGCAAAAATTCTGGAATAGGTATTTCTGCCTCAGGGGACATTGTTTTCTTTGCAATTAATAACACCAAAATGAATAGTAGTTCTCATTGCTTCAATATTCCTTTACTATTAATAGTATTGAGAAAAAAAACCCTCTCCAAGTGTTCAGTGTCTTCTTTAAAATTAAAAACATTAAAAAAGATCGGGAGTTGAAATTGAACTTATTGATCGGTTGAGGTGCTTTTAAAACAATGAATGCATAGTGATCGATATTGCAACATACCTCAATCTTGAGAAATGTTACCAGTTAGCGGTGATGACTTAATCACATCCAAATCCTATAACTTTACATGAATGAATCACAGAGATAATGTACAAGACCTTACTCAACCTACATAAAAAGTAAAAACCTTGCTACATGTGCAGTTCTGTTTTTCGACAATTTTGCTTAATTCAATACTCCAGCTATAACAGTGAGTCGAAATGGTCCTCATAGGTTCAAACATGAAGGAATCAGGATGGGAAAGTGATGTCAAATTGGCTAAGAAAAATGTGCACTGAAATCAGTAGACAAACAGAATTGAAAATCAGTTAACTTTCACTGCTTAATTTTCCCAGCAATTGCAGTGGAAATCCACCAAAATTTAGGCCTGCTATATGCACTGTTGTAAACAGTGACTAACCCAAACAATGCTCACCTTATATATTTTTGACCAACAAATGCACAAACCCACAAAATTAAACAAGAACAAAAGAAAATGAAAAATGACGAAGAGGGGGCTCATACCAAGTGTAAATTGAGGAAAACCCATACCTAAAGAAAAAGGAAAACAGAGATGAAATTGAAGACAAAAATATCCTTCGGGGGGAGTAAATTCTTTATTAGCTACCAAAGGCCAGATCTCGTGAGAAAATCTTGAAATGTTCAGAATTTTCACCCATGCAAGCAAGCCTATTCATAATTATTGACCTCTCAAATTTGCTTCGTTTAAGATTATGCATAGATTTGAAATGAGAATTTTCAAAAAGTACATACCTTACAGACTCTAGGGTTACTATAATTGTCTTTTGCGTATTAATCTATCCAACTTGTGCTAAATGAATCAGACAAACTGGCACTGATCTATCCATCGCTTTTTGTAACCACTTAGGTTTCTCTTCAATCACGGGCTTATATCAATGTAACAGGACAAGTGATCTGAGGTTATTAGTTTTACCCATCAACCCTAAACTCTCAATACACCTTCAAAGACTCAAAGTACATTGCAACTCATTAAAAGACTACTTGAAGTCTCGAACAACAACAAAATACAGAGAAGAGAGCGACACCAAGATTGCCTTTATCTTTTTAATGGACACAAAAGCTGGTGCAGAATGAGCACAGACTCATCAACTTAAATGGAGTATAATTTTAGCAAGCAGGCCAGAAAGGAAAATGAGAAAATTGGATTTATTGGGTCCTGGTAGGATAGAATATTATACAACACTTTGCAAATTCATAGATTATCATCAGTTAATGACTACACAGAGATATGAAAACAGGATTCAATGTGGCATTGCAGAAGAGACTTCTATGGTTGGAACACGAATCATGAACTGAAAAGCAACATGTGTTTAGAGCAAACTCAACTCCTACATAGTACAGAAAAATGTGTGTACATATTTATGCGTGTATATATATATATATATACAGAAGAGTCATTCTAGATGCCTTACATATAAAATTGCATACAACATAAGGAAGTCCCCTATAAGACAATCTTATATTTCACATTTTAATCAGAATTTTTTGGCGTTAGAACTCAAATGTACTCCAGAATTCAGATAACAGGAGTCTTAATCTGACAAAATTTGAAGAAAGAAGAAAGTCAAACTGATACTAATGGTCAAAGACAAGCGGAAATTTACTACTTACTAGATTATTATTAATCAGTAAATAAGTCCCTCGATGGTCACAACATTTTATCACCGACTTAGAACAATCAAAACTACCACAAAGTTCTACAATTGGCTCACTGAAGTTTTGTCATGTCCTAAAACTCTTTAGATTTTAGGTTTTCTAAAACGAGAATAGTTTTCCTTTAACTATCAACTTGTTACCCCACATGTCAACAGAGAGACTAAAAGAAGAACTACTATTATTAGCTTTCTATACAAATTTGATCTCCGTGTGAGATCAACTCATCTAGAACATTTTAACTTAAGTAAACTGACCAAAAATCAGGCCCTGAAACTAAGTTCAATAGATAATTGCGCTTCCCAATCACCCATTTTAGTAGACTCGCGTAGATTATCAATTCCTTAAAATGCTAATGGCTTGTCTATTCATTAGATTAATCCTAGACCACATCAGAAATATTTAAGAAAGAAATTTCAAGAGGTTAGAATGTCGTGAGGAATACCTATTTTCCACATCATTTCCTCCAGCTGGAAGGGCAAACGGCTGAAGAACTTGAGGGAGTGCAACATCTTTGTGTGGTATAAATCCAACATCATAACTTGGAGAGCAAACAACGCGAATTGAATTCTTTACAAGATTTGGAAGTCCTTCAGTGGCTCTCACACCAACATCATGACAAGTGACAAAGAAGTGATCTGCACCCAGAGTTCTGTTCCAATATGGATACTTCGACATCAAGCTCTCCACATAGTTCTGGACAATTATGGTCATGTTCTCATACGATGTACCCTGCATGTTTATATTATAAGATAACATACAATAGTAATCAAAGGATCAAATTTTAGTCGGAGATCGGAAAATTAAGATCCTTAAGTTTCACATCAAATGAAGCAAATAAATACTATTAACAAGATCAAAGACGCACGACTCTAACAACAACCAATTATTAACTGGCAAGTTTGAACATTCCATCTTCAAAATTAACAACTATAATCAAAATATATCAGCATTAACTATCACTTACATCTAGGGAGTCAATATATTTAAGAGCAACCAACTATAATCAAAATATACTATTCAATGTTCTCAATAATAAATCCAGTAAATAAACTTTATCCAAACAAGAAGCATATAGACAAAAATAAGATTTTACCTTGCCTCGCATTTTATGACAAGAGATTGGAATGAAAAACAAATCTGCCCGATCTGGATCATCCGTCACAAAATTACTCTCTCTGAGATTCTGAAAGAAATAACCCTCACTCGCGTATTTCCCAGTCAGCTTCCGTGGAGTCTGGTAAAATGTTTTCGGATCTCCATCTGAGTATATATACACCTTAAATCTCCTCTCCATTTCCTCATAATTCAATTTAAAAACCTTCGCGGAATGGTAAACATCACTCTCATCATCCGATATAACTGCTTTCTCCTCGTTATCTTCGTATAACAAATGAGGTAGTACCTTAGGCTGAGGGGGTTGTACAGTGAGGGGAGTAGGGTTAGTAGGGGTAGTAGAGGGGGGTTGTTGTAGGGATTTAAGTGAGAAGTAAGTGAAGGAGACGAGTGTGAGGATGGCGAGAGTGTGGATTGAGCCCCGGAGAGAGCAGGCTGCGGCGGAGAGCGGTGGCTGCGGGATTTTCACCGCCGACATTCCACGGCGAAGCACTTAACGGCGGTGTATGCTAGTCTTTACTGTTGGATTGTGGAAATTATCAAATTAATTGAGTTTGCAGTGTGTATTCATCTAAAAAAGGAATTGCCAGATTCAGGCTAAGCAAACACACGATGCCTTGTTATTTTTCGTGCAGTAGCGTTAGTTATTCGAAGGGGATTTGAATGCAAATCTGAGGGGAATTTGGTTCAATGGTCATATCAAATTTGTTAATTGCAAAAGTGGCTCTCTCATTTTTATTTTTTTTTCTTATTTTAAACTCAATTAAAATTAATTAAAGATACTTAACATTAATTAACTACAATTAAAATAATTTAATTAATTAACACAAAATATAACAAAAGAATAAAACACACCCCCAAACTTTCAAAAATTCATTTTCACTCCCAATTTCAATTTCAAAATTTTTCTCACTAAAAAACGCTCCCAAAAATTTATCTCCAACACCAATATTCATCACAATTCAACAATGAAATCTGGAAGTCGTGTGTTGGCATTATTATCTGACATACCGGAATCATCTAACCGACACACAATGGCCTAAAACGAAAAAACTTCGGTGAGTTTTTGAATTTTTCCAATTAATTTTAAAAATTTGCAATTGTTGAGTGACCCGGCCGGTCGGTCACTTGGCCTCCCAAGTGACCCAGTCCCAATTCCAGTTTTTTTTTTTTTTTAATTTCGACATGCTTATTTTATTAACTTTTTATTTATGTTTTGTAGAATCAATCTTATCAAGTCATGTACATGGATAAATTATCGGAGTTTCTTTGGCTCCATTTCGGGAACATAATTAACGAGGGAAAACTTGGCCGAGTGACCGAGCCCCTAGCAAGCACAATGCATTGTCGTCGGGTCACTTGGACTCCAAGTGACCCGGCGACACGAGCCCAATGGTGCGTGCCAAGGGGCTCTGACATGCACAATGCACTGTCGCCGGGTCACTTGGCAAGTCCAAGCGACCCGGCGACAATTGCAGTGTATTTTTATTTTTTTTAAGTTTCGACGTACTCAATTTAATGACTTTTTATTTATGTTTTGTAGGGTTGATCTTATCGTGTAATGTACACGAATGAATTGTCGGAGTTTCCTAGCCTGGTGTATTTGTAATCGATGTAAATTCTCCAAATTTTGGCCAAGCACCCGATCTGGAAGCCGGAGAGGAAGTGGTTTCTTCGAAAGATCTCCGTGTGAATTATGTAAACGCCGGCAGAATGGGCCTACTTGCGCCACTACAAATATTTTACCTTGATTTTGTACATTTATTGTGTAATTATAACAATTGTTAGTTTTAACTAGACTGTCTGTTTTTTAAAATTCTTATTTTTAGTTTGAGATTTAGATTATATTTTGGAATTTATATTATATTTTAAAAATTAGAGACGTGTGTGACAAACATTGAATGGTTGAAAAAAGGGGTAAAGAGGAAACGGTGAAAAGAGGGGTTAAATCGATAAAAGTCGTGAGAAAATGGATGGAAATAGTGTAAACCCGAGTTAACAATTCGATAATTTATGGTTTATGGTTATTCAAGGTTTCGGGTTTTTTTAGGGTTGAGGTTAGGTCCACAATTCGATAGTTTCACTAATTTTGATTTACGGAAGAGTTAATGTTACTATAAGTGTTGGTTCTCCGTTTGGAGATTCCCGAATGACCAAAATCAATAATTTTCACTAATTTTGATTTAAGGAAGAGTTAATGTTACTATAAGTGTTGGTTTTCCGTTTGGATTCCCGAATAATCAAAATAAACAAGTTTCACTAATTTTAATTTACGGAAGAATTAGTGTTATTATAAGTGTTGGTTCTCCGTTTGGATTCCCGAATGATCAAATCAACAAGTTTCACTAATTTTGATTTACATAAGAGTTAATGTGACTATAAGTGTTGGTTCTCCATTTAGATTCTCGAATGACCAAAATCAACAAGTTTCACTAATTTTGATTTACAGAAAAGTTAATGTTACTATAAGTGTTGGTTCTCTGTTTGGATTCCCGAATAATCAAAATAAACAAATTTCACTAATGTTTATTTACGGAAGAGTTAATGTTACTATAAGTGTTGGTTCTCCGTTTGAATTCCTGAATGATCAAATTAGTTTATTATAGTAGGTGGAATTTGTACCATTTTTTGTTAATCAATTATTTCATTTGACCTATAATTTCAATAATTTTTTTAATGTTAAAAATAAGCTAAAATTTATTATAGTAGGTGGAATTTGAACACCTAACCTCTTGCATGAAACATAACTTCCTTATCATTTGAACTACATCATTTTTATTGAACTTTTAGTACAAAAATTTATAAATATTAGAAAACGTGTAGCCGAATTTATTTATAAATTAAATTATGATAATTAACTCAAATTAACATTTTACACATTATCAATGAAAATTAATACTCAAATAATAATTTTTTATTAAAATTTTTTCTATAAAATATTTCTTTCCAATATTATTTTTAGGATAAAGAGTGTCAAATTTTGAAAGTCAAATCGATATATTATGCAAGTTTGATTTTGAATATTAGACTTTTATACATAATCATATTTTAAAATTTATCAATCTCTTAGTTTGTTGTATTTTTAACTTACACTTTTAAAATTTTATAAGGAAATATAATCATATTATATTTATATGAGTTTACAAATTAGTATCACATTACCGTTATGATATAAGTTAGATAATTATTATATGATTTAATTTAAATATAATATAAGATTTTGTATATTTGAAATCAATTGTAGGATAATGTTCAAATTTTATGCATATTACATATACTTTAAAATTAAATATATTTATTATATCATTATGACGTCATCCGGTCCGACCAGCTGTCCGACCGGTAAAACCAGTGACCAGTCGGCTCACCAGTTCACTGTCCGGTCCGATTCTGAAAACATTGGAGAGAAGAGGCTGATAATAGGCTGATGGTTGTGGATAGCGTGTTATTGGAGAGGGTCTAGTGGGTTAGGGCAAGTTAAGTGTGTGCATTTAATAATAATTACAAGATAAAATAAGATAAATTTGCATTTCTAAGATCAATTATTTTAAAAAAAATAAAAAATGGATACTTCTAGCACGATGAAACACTATTCACCTACAATTTTTTTTAAAATAAATTATCTTATTTTAGAAAGCCCCAAGTGAATCACCCATAATTTGTGTTTGAAATTCCACCTCAATGGGCATCACATTTGCATGATTTGCTTCTCTAAAACGATGGCATGATGGTCTAAACTCCATCAACAAATTGAGATTTATTGAATGCGTGACAGTTTAATGATCATTTAAATTTTCACGATGTTACTGATTTATTTCTATAGGACATTTGATCAAATGAAAACAATTTGCCAAATTGGGTAGATCTGATTAACTATGATATTAAGTCTAAGAATGTGTTTGGTAACACAAATACAATATGGGCAATTGCTATGTGTGGGCCATACCTCCTCAATCAGCCCAATTATAATCGCTACCCGCTCAACAACTCAACAATTACGGTCCAACTCGATTGCATTTTGACAATTATATCCCTAATATTTGACCGTAAATTACACCATTCCCCCCCCCCCCCCACCCCCCCCCCCCCCCCCCCCCCCCCCCACCCCCCCCCCCCCCCACCCCCCCCCCCCCCCACCCCCCCCCCCCCCCACCCCCCCCCCCCCCCACCCCCCCCCCCCCCCACCCCCCCCCCCCCCCACCCCCCCCCCCCCCCACCCCCCCCCCCCCCCACCCCCCCCCCCCCCCACCCCCCCCCCCCCCCACCCCCCCCCCCCCCCACCCCCCCCCCCCCCCACCCCCCCCCCCCCCCACCCCCCCCCCCCCCCACCCCCCCCCCCCCCCACCCCCCCCCCCCCCCACCCCCCCCCCCCCCCACCCCCCCCCCCCCCCACCCCCCCCCCCCCCCACCCCCCCCCCCCCCCACCCCCCCCCCCCCCCACCCCCCCCCCCCCCCACCCCCCCCCCCCCCCACCCCCCCCCCCCCCCACCCCCCCCCCCCCCCACCCCCCCCCCCCCCCACCCCCCCCCCCCCCAACCCCCCCCCCCCCCCACCCCACATTCATTTGATTGTTTTTGTACATGCTGTAATTATCAATAATAATCATTAGATGTGTTCATAATACTACTATATGCTCTTTGCTTTAGTTATTATGGCTTAAATTCAAAAACAACCCCTGTGTTATTCCTAAAATACACTTAAATATCTATATTAAAAATTCTCGAAATCTACACCTCATCGTAAATGCTTATTACAAAACTGCTAAAACACGGAACACTTATCCAAAACATGGACCACACATGTAGAGTATGCAAATTAACGCCGCGTTCAAGAATTAATTGACCTTAATTGGCTATACTTCAGTCAATTGCAAACCAGACCTCACGTTTGAAATTCGGAAAATTTCATTCCTTTTATTAACTTAAATATCATTAACTTTCGAATTAAAAATATATGACATCTGTTATGCATATATATAAATTACCAAATAGATCAATTATGCATTAATGTAAATATTATTATAACGACATTAATTATAATTAAATGTGTTATTTTCCTTTAATTTTTTTACTCAACTCTTTTGTTCTTTTTTTTATTTGAAAAAGGCAACGAGTGTATGTCTTTCTCTGCTAAGTCCAGAACGGGAATTCGATAGTGATTCCATTCAAAGGAGACCCTCTCAACTCATTAATAATTTATATGTCTAGATAGATAGAAAAATCTTTTGAAATTCATGATTAGTGTTAAATTATTCATGTAGTTTAAACAATTAAAAATACTAGAAAAATCTTTACTAACATAATTTATTAATCTTCACATTCCATCTTTTGATATATATCTGTTTGTACCCAAAAAAATCACCCTCGGTAAATCGAGGAATAATAGCGTGATAATGGGCCGAACCCAGTAAGTAGAGCCAAGTGAATTGGATCAGGGATCGGACCACTCTGATCCGGAAATCAATCCGACCGAAGTTAAACGGGTCACGAGCCCAATTAGAGATACGGCCCAATTTTATAATTAATCAATTTTGGCTAAGTGTAAATTAATTAATGAGTAAATTAATTAATTTATGGGCCAGAGTCAATTAATTAATAAAGCCAAGTGATGGTTAAAACGAACAAGCCCAATGAGCCCAATAGATGATTTTGGCTATTATAAATTAATTAGCTAAGTTAATTAGTTAATTAATTGGGCCAAGCATAAGCAATCGGCCCATATAATAAATAAGGCCATTAAGTAGTTAATTAAATAATTAATTACAATTATCACATAAGGATTAATGGCCCAAATCACTCTCAACCGATCCAGGACGGCCCATAAACCAGCCGAGGAAAACGGCCCAGCAATCTGAACAGTCCGTGGCCCAGTCGATGAAATCGGCCCAGTAGTGAGGGGGTTGGTTAATTGATAATTAATTGAAATTGGAGATAAGGATAAAAGCCATGTAATTAGTTGCTATTCGAATTAAACACAACCACTTCCCTAGAATTTCTCAAGTTGGTTACACAAAGTGGCAGAACATGTTTTTGGACTGCTCATAAACCGCCTAATTCATCTCTGAAAATCGCATAAGGGAGGAGAAAGGAGAAAACAAACTGCCAAGTAGTGGGAAGAGTGGAGGAAGTGGAGAAAAACAAAAGTAGTGGAGATAGTGGGGAGATAGGCCATCAGCCAGTCAATTTCGGCCATCAGCCAGTCAGTTTTCCAGCCATCAGCTATAAATACAGAGGAGCTGCCATACGCAGGGAGACAACTCAATCAATCAACAAATCAGTCTACACTGAAAATCGGCTCAACGCCTCTCCGGAAGTCCAGCATCCGCTGCTTCTGTCAGTCAGTCAGCACTGCCAATTCCTTGACATCAATCGTCAATCCTCAGCAACCAGCAGGACATGGCCCGCCTGAAGTCTAGCACCGCCGCTCAAAGTAAGCCGCAAAAGCTACTTCCGCCGTCAGCAAAGCTGTCTCGAGCGAAACCCTTCGATATCAAGCAAAATAGCAAGCTGCAACGTCATGTAAGTGCCCACGTAATTACATGGCAACCTCGTCAAGTAGCCATCTGCTTGACGAGTCCGCTGTCAAGTAGCCATCTGCTTGATAGTTATCGGTTGAGTAGCCATCTGCTCAATTGATGCCCTTTCCAGCGGCCACCCGTTGGTCAGGAGCCCGATTGGTAGCCATCTGCCAAGGTTGGGCGACCCATTGATGATGGTTCTCTGTCATCAGTGTTACTTTCTGTCAACAAGCTGCACCATCATATATCATCAGCTCATTTGGTGGGTCTACCTGCCAATCAAGGAGTATTTTTTCAAAACTTAATAGAGTTATCAGCTCGTTTGACAAACATATGTCGACACAGGAGACTAATTTATCGTTTTGCATGCTTTGTAATACTTGTAAATCGGGGAACTCATTTGTAGGCTAAGACTCATATGTTTCTTTTACAATTCAATTAATAGAAGTATTTGGCCCATATTTCCTGATTTTTGTTAAAGTATGCTTTACGTCAACGGATTTTCATTGATGCATTAGTTTGTTAAGTTTATGTCTTTAAAGTCAAGTTACATATTAAACTGATTGATTGTCAACTCATTTATTGATTCATTGATACACTGAGTAAGCCATCAGTTGGCCGTGAAACTTTGGCATATCAGAAAGGTTATCATAAATTATTTAAGTCCTGCGGCCAGGCAGGCATGGAAAAGAACTAAGGGTAGTGTTTGCCTACTCTGCCATAATCAATTGATTAGGAGTCAGTTTCATCAGGACATCTTACATGGATATCAATATGTTCTTATCAGGACATTTAGTTATGTTTTTACATCGATATCAATATGTCCAATTTTTAAATCGTTATGTTTGCACGCACAAACATTGGCACGCCCGCAATCATTACACATCATATCGAGCCATTTGCACATCGAGGCAATTGGTGTCAAATTTATAGCAAACAATATTTTGGCACGCCCGGTGGGACCTGATAATCTTTTTGCCAAAAAGTCAATCAATTGATGCTTAACGATTAATCTTTTTGCTGTTGTCAGATGATACCACAGATAACGCGAAAGACTCGATCTAGCTTGACGAAGACACGCTCTGATCTAACGCACTCTCTGGAAAATCTGTCCACTGTCCCGCTAACTATGGAAGGGACTGACAAGATAGAAGAACTGACAATGGAGGTCCGCAACTTCACTAAGGACCTTGAGGCCAAGCAGGTAGAATGGTCAATACGTTGTCAGTAAGTTCGAGAATATGCTAGGCTCGGCCACTGCAGCCAGTCAGGCCAATACCGAAGCCAGCAATATTGTGAATTCTTCCCTGATGCATCTGGAATCGAAAATGGCTATGCTTGCTGAGAGCATCAACATCCTTGCCAACGGGATACAATCGCAGGCCTGGACAGGGCCGTCCAAAAGCTCTGTTTGACAAAGGCAAGGGACCCCGCGATACATATCGGGGAAAGTGGATCAAGGGATGAAACGCCCTACAAGCAGGGTAACGGACAAACTAATGTCCTTGACAAGAAAGGAAGTACCTCCAAGGCCAGGTATCAACGCCCAGACTCGGGGGGCAAGTCGGAAGAGGAACGATCAGAGGCCATGGGATATGGCCCAGAGGGACATCAGGCCATCTCTTCGGCCTATGATAGAACAAATCGAGCCGTGGAAGGTCAGGATGACCTGTGACAATGAATCAGCTCAAGAAATGTTCGTAAGAAGACAAGGGATAGGGCATCAAGGTATAATAAGCCTCATCTAGAATACATTGATCAGGTGCCATTCCCGATGAACTACAGGGCACCCAACTTTACCTTATTTTCTCGAGAAGGATCTCAGTCTGCCACCGAGCATCTAGCTCGATTCTCTCTGGAATGTGGCAATTTAAGCAACGAACTGAAGTTAAAGTTGTTCCCAAACTCACTCACCGGCATGGCGTTCCACTGGTACGCCAACCTGAAACCAGGATCGGTCCCTGATTGGCCATCCATGGAAAAGGTATTCGTGATGAACCACTATCAAGCCCCGCTCGAAGTATCTGTCATCGAGCTATCCAACATGAAGCAACTGACGGGGCAGTCTGTGGAAGAATACATGAAAAAGTTCATCAGGGCCAGAGGTTTCTGTGCCATACCTTTGCCAGAAAAGGAATGTATCAAGATTGCCATCCATGGCATGCACTCGAGTTGAGGAAAATCATGATGGCAACAATATCATGAGGATTTGTTTGAACTGACCGATCATGCGGTCCGATATGAAAGGGTCCTAAGGGATGAAAACGTACGACACCCCAGAGGAAACTACCACCAAGTAGGAATGGCTGACTCTAGCGAGGAGCCATTAAACAGGTCGATGGAGCAACCAGGTATTGAAATCGGGTTGGCTGAAGTGGTCTGTCAAAGAACACTGTCTGTCGGGCTCTCGCAAAACCGAAAAGAGCCTCAACCAGCCATCAAGGTGCCAAATAACTTGGTAAGAAGAGATGCTGAATACAAAACTGACCGCGAGAGACGCTACTCATTTGACATCTCCAAGACTGAGGCCATATTTGATCAACTGTTGGCCGACAAGATCCTCAGGCTAAAAGGGGATCATGTGATACCATCTCCAATGAAAATTGCAGGTAAGACTTATTGCAAGTATCACGACGTATGGACTCACTCTACGAATGAATGTCTTGTTTTCAGGTGGATGGTACAAGATCACCTTGATAAGGGCATTTTGAGATTTGCCCCAGATTGGAAAATTACTAAGCCGATGACGGTTGACACTAATCCCTTCCAACAGAACGAAGTGGGGATAAATATGGTAGGGGCTACAAACACGACAGGAGAGCAGTATGCGGAAGGGGACCCACGTCAGTTATCCTCTTCGATGAATACGCAAATGGGATTATGTGCTAGATGCCATGCTGACTTGGCAACAGTACCTTTGTTTGTGAACCCAAACATATATGGCCAGTACATGCCTTGGCCAAACACTACGCAGGGAACATACCCTTATCAGGTAATGCCACAACCACAACATCAGGTTATGCCACAGTATCAAGTGATGGCACCGTCTCCAGTGCCAGCACCTTTGCCAGTGCAGGCAACTCCACCGACAGTGGACCACGTAGAGATCAGGCCATACCTAAAATGCCTTGACAGTCATAGGAGGGCACTAGTCGTAGCAACAGGATCAGGGAAAGATCCCCTGACAGATCACCAGTTAGGCAGGTCAGATCGACCGCCTATGGGCCGTCGATCAAAACAACATCGCCTGGTCAGTATAGGCCGCGAACTGTCCATACCCCTGCAAATACTCGAGTAGGGAGGTGGGTACCCGTGAGGCATCCGAAGTTCCCTGGGAATCAAAGGGTTGATCAGATGACTAGAACACAGTATCGTCGTTATTTACGTCAAAGAAAAGAAATCGAGGCAGTCAGAGGAAAGGCCCCGATGAGACAACGAACGACAAAGCCACGGGTTACGGAAGTAAAGCCTCGACAAGAGGCCAAGGAGGCCAATGAGGCCGAACAGGGAGCTGTTTCCCCATGGCGGTCACCAGGGAAAGCCAAATATGGCACAATTGATTTGGAGAAAGAGTTGGAAGAAGACGAAAATGAGCATAGGGCAAAATTTGACAAGATCTATGCCAAGAACGACAGTAAGAAAGATGAGGCCGAATCTGGCCAAGCAGTCGAGGAAAAAGCAATCGACGAGAAAGCGAAAGAAGACGAAGGAAGTGGAACCAGCCAGCCGTCAGCCGGTTCGGCAGTAATGCAATGTAATGCAGTAAGTTCTGAACTCATCGATGTCATCGACGAGGAGCTAGAATACTTCACTGATGGAGTCTGGGACGAAGGAATGCCAGTTGTACAGATGGCAGAGGATTTGGGAACAATATCGGTCGATGACGGAAATGAGACCGATTGGGACAAGAAGGTAGAAAATATTTTCCAGAAACCACCTTCATTCATGGCCAGACACATCAGGCCATTGTACGTATCAGGGCACATCGATGGCAAACCAATTGACAGAATGCTAGTCGATAACGGGGCCGCAGTCAATGTAATGCCAGCGTCTACTATGTACAAGCTAGGCAAGGTCAGTGAAGACTTGATGGAAACGAGGGTGATCGTTAGCAATTTTACTGGAGGAAAGGCTGATACCTTAGGAATTTTACCTGTCGAGGTAAAGATTGGAAAGACTAGCCTAAAGATTGCTTTCTTCGTGGTAGATGCTGCCACATCTTACAATGCGTTGCTGGGGAGAGACTGGATTCACTCAGCTTTATGTGTGCCGTCTTCTCTTCATCAATGTTTACTGATCTGGGGAGACGCCACTGAACCAGAGATCATAATGGCCGACAACAGGCCCTTTACTGCAAAAATCAATGCCATCGAGGCGGCATACTATCGGGAAGATGTGGGACCTTATCGATTTGTCGGACAGGACAAATATGGACGACCTATAGAAGTCACATCGAGCAAAAAACTAACTCAGCTCGAAATGACTTGTCTCGCTAAGGAGTTAAGTCGGCCCTGCAATGTCAAGGAAGAGGGGCCGCAAGAACAGAACGATAAGTCCTTATGATTATATTGTTGATGATAAGGAACCATCGGCCGATAAGGCAGAACAATTGGAAATTGATGAGATCGTTATCATCGGCCCAGAACAGGAAGCATGTGCCGATCTGATTCGAAAGTTTCGGGCCTATGTGGCCGAATGTTATACAGGCGATCTTATCTTTGAAGAAGAAACGCCAATATCAGATGGCGATGAAATTCAATTAGAGGAACTAGGAACGGCGCCAGCCAAGCTTGATGACATAAAAATTCAAGTGCAAGATCCTGTCATCGAGATTGAGTTGGGCACCGAAGAGGATCATAGGCCAACGTACATCAGCGCATTGCTGGATGATGGCCAGAAAGAAAAGTTAATCGAGGTATTGAAGGAATATAAAGGATTACTTTGCTTGGAATTACGACGAGATGCCAGGACTAAGCAGGGAGTTAGTTGAACATCGAATTCCAATACTTGAAGGGTATTTACCTCGAAAACAGCCTCTGAGACGAATGTCAGTGGAAGTCTGTCAACTGATCAGAGAGGAAATCGAGAAGTTGTTGAAGGCTAGTTTCATCGAGGTGGCTCGATATCCAGAGTGGGTAGCCAATGTAGTGCCCGTAATGAAGAAGAACGGTAAGATCAGGATATGCATCAATTTCAGAGACCTGAATCTTGCATCTCCTAAGGATGAGTATCCGATGCCAATGGCAGACATGTTGATCGATGCTGCCGCTGGCAATATGTTTTTGACTGCCGTCGACGGAAGTGCAGGCTATAATCAGATATTTGTGGCCGTAGACGACGTACCGAAGTTGGCTTTCCAATGTCCAGGGGGAATAGGCACCTTCCAATGGAAAGTGATGCCATTCGGACTTAAAAACGCTGGAGCCACTTATCAACGGGCCATGAACTGCATTTTCAGTGAGTACATCGATGACTTTGTCAAAATTTACATCGATGACATTGTGATCAAATCAGCTAGTTATGAAGAACACTTGACACATTTGGCGAAGTCATTTGCCAAAATGAGAAAACATAAACTGAAACTTAATCCTTTAAAATGTGTTTTTGCAGTTGCATCAGCCAATTTTCTTGGCTTTTTAGTGCATCGTAAAGGGATTGAGATCGACAAGAACAAGTCCAAAGCTATCCTGACAGCCAAGCCTCCATCAACGAAGAAGGAATTACAACAATTCCTTGGCAAGGTCAACTTTCTAAGGAGGTTCATATCAAACTTGGCTGGAAAAAACGAAGGTCTTCTCACCGTTGTTAAAGCTGAAGGACAAAGAGGAATTTTGCTGGCAAACGGAGCATGAGCAGGCGTTTCAAGAGATAAAAGACAAACTGACCACGCCGCCTGTGATGATGCCGCCAGTCAAGGGGAAACCCTTGAAATTGTATATATCGGCCACAGAAGACACCGTCGGTGGATTTCTAGCACAAGACGATGAGAATGGATTTGAACGAGCTATATACTACTTGAGCAGACATCTGTCAGAAACGGAACAGAGGTATACCCCGATAGAAAAGGTATGTCTTGCACTGTTTTTCTCTTGTAAGAAGTTACGTCATTATATGCTGCCTGTTAAAGTGTTAGTAATTTCTAGTATTGATGTTATTAAGTATATGATAGCTAAACCTGTAATGAGAGGAAGGATCGGCCGATGGGCTATCCAACTGATGGAGTATCAATTGCAGTATGTACCGCAAAAAGCAGTCAAAGGCCAAGTATTGGCTGATTTCCTGGTTGACCATCCATGCATTGACATAGATCAGACCGTCTCTAAAGGAACTGGACTTGATGACAGTAGAGATCAAGCCGTGGACACTGGCTTTTGATGGGTCAAGAACCGATAGACTGTGTGGGGCAGGTATTGTTCTGATTTCACCATCTGATGTTAAAACTAAGCTATCGATACAATTTGATTTTGAATGTACCAATAATCAGGCCGAATACGAAGCCTTAATTATTGGACTAGAAATGCTAAGGGAGCTACATGTCAAATCCATTACCATCGTTGGAGACTCACAATTGGTTATCAGGCAAATTCAAGGTACATATAAATGCCGAAATCCTGCTCTTGACAAATATTACTTGACGGCAATGTCTTTACTTTCAGAATTTGCTGATGTCACTTGTTATCATATTACAAGGGGACACAATAGTGAGGCCAACAGTTTGGCCCAATTAGCAACAGGGGTTGATCTTCCTGATGACGTCGATGAATCTCATTACGTCGTCAAGAGACGACACTGTCCATCGTTTATGTATCGGGATAATATTCTAACTGTCCTAAGTGTGTTTCAGGATCCCGATGACTGGAGAGAGCCGATCAGAAAATATCTGGCTAATCCGTCTGATAAAACATCTCGACAGACAAGGCTCAGGGCCGTCAATTATGTCCTGATGGGAGATCAATTGTTCAGAAAATGCCATGACGGTGTGTTACTGTTATGCGTCGATCAACAGGAAGCCATGAGAATTATGATGGAAGCACATGAAGGAATTTGTGGCGCCCATCAAAACAGACACAAGTTAGCATGGCTGTTGCGCCGATATGGTTATTACTGGCCAAAGATGGTGGGAGATTGCGTTCAATTGGCAAAGGGATGTGAAAAATGCCAACGATTTGGAGTAGTCCAGAGGATCCCTATCGAGGAGATGAACATGGTAATCAAGCCATGGCCTTTCAGATGTTGGGCCATCGATATAATCGGGGAGATACATCCATTGTCATCCAAACACCATCGATACATCATTGTGGCCACAGATTATTTCACCAAGTGGGTAGAGGCCAAACCACTCAAACAGGCCAATCAGGCCGAAGTGATGAAGTTCATCAAGGACTTAATCATACACAGGTTTGGCCTGCCACAAACCATTGTCACTGACAGGGGATTGATGTTTGTTGGTCAGGAAATCAAGGAGTTTGCCAGATCAATGGGTTTTGAATTGGCCCATTCAACACCTTATTATGCACAAGGGAATGGCCAAGCTGAAGCCTCAAATCGAGTCCTTAAGGACATCATTTCGAAGATGATCGAGGAAAACCCAAGAGCATGGCACCTGATGCTGTCAGAGGCATTGTGGGCTTATCGGACCAGCAAGCGGACAAGTACAGGCACTACTCCGTATAAATTGACTTATGGACAGGATGCCGTATTACCGATGGAGATAAACGTCCGATCACTTCGGGTGATGCAACAGAATGAGTTGACACCCGAAGAATACACTGAAAGTATGCTCCAGGAGCTTGATGAACTGGACGAAGTTAGAGTTGCCGCGTTAGATAGGATCGAAGCACAAAAGAGGCTGATTGCCCGATGCTACGATAAAAAGATACGCAGGAAACACTTTGATGTCGGGGACTTGGTCTGGAGAACAGTTTTGCCACTCCATCAGCGTGAGAAAAAGTATGGCAAATGGAGTGCAACATGGCAAGGGCCATATGAAGTCTTCTCGATAACTCGAGGAGGGGGTTACATACTGAAAAAGCCAAACGGGGATCTTTGCAGAGACCCCATCAATGGAAGATACTTGAAAAAGTTCAGACCAACCCTCTGGGAATCGATGTGTCTGGAGCATCAGCGAGCTTTGGAGTTAGAAATTGAACGGCGCCAGGAGCATTTTAGTGCGCCGATACCTTTGTAAATATTAAGTTAGGTTTATTTTTAGTCTTGTTTTTATTTCCCTTTCTGCTTTGTTAGACTAAGTTAATTTTAAAGTATTATTAGTTGCTGCATTTACTTATAAATTTTGTATAAGTATTTCGTTTTTTAATTAAGTCTTTGTTTTCCCTGATATCAAGTCATTGCAGAAATGCGTTTTTATTGTCAATTGGGTTGATTTGATTTTAACTAAGTCTTTTTGACAAGAAAGTTTTGTTCATCCTTGCATAATTAGTTTTTGGGCTGCAAATCTTTGGTACTTAGTTGGATTTGGTTTCAGTTTTTGAAGAAAAACACGCGATAAACCAAGCCAAAATAAAATCTGCTAAGGAAAGGAAAATAGTTTGTGGCCATCAGGCCATTACAGCAATGAAAAACAGAAATAAACTAAGTCCTTGAAACCAAAATCCTAACACTACTTGGCACACTTGCCAAAATCAATGGCTCGCAGGCCAGAAAACTAACATCTACTGAAGGAAATCCTGTGTGAATCGGCCAACGAACCCCTTGAGGGCCGTCTCTATCCTGGCTTGATCAGCCGCTGCAGCCGCTGCTTGAGCCACCACCTGATCTTCAGCAGCCTTGGCTTCAGAAATCAAGGCATCGGTGTTAGCAAGTTGATCAGTAATGGACTCAGCTTCCACGGAGGCAGCCGTTACCTTGCCT
Organism: Penstemon davidsonii; assembly: GCA_034814905.1. Classification (NCBI taxonomy): domain Eukaryota; kingdom Viridiplantae; phylum Streptophyta; class Magnoliopsida; order Lamiales; family Plantaginaceae; genus Penstemon; species Penstemon davidsonii. The sequence goes on from JAYDYQ010002686.1 coordinate 14,260,208, forward strand.
CGAACAACATCCAACTGCCTCTGAAGCTCCTCGATGGCAGCAACCAGATCAGCCTCCGAGCCTTTAAGATTGGTGAGTGAATCACTGAGGCTGGATCCTTGGGCGTAGAGCTCATCAAACTTGGAGAGAAGGGTCCCAAGAGGAGACTCATAAGAAGCTCTTGCCTTGATGGCCCGATCGTTGTCTTTGAATTCACTCCTCATTTGGCTAAACTGCTGCGCAAAGTCGGAATAAAAGGCCACCTTGTCACGTGGGAGTTTGGCAGGGGACAGCTTGCTCATCAATTCATCAAGAGATGGTCCCATGTTGATCATCAGGACATCCAATGGCTGGCTCTGATAGTTCGACAACAACCCTTTGAGATGAGAAATTTCAGCAGGGGAGAACAGAGCATGGCTCGATGGCTCTGAAGCAGTCGATTGGGATTGAGAGGATGAACTCTGCAGAGATAAGGCACGAGTGCCAGCAAATCGAGCCAGGGCTTGCATAAGCCTATGGGAGCTATCCATGGCTTGACCTGACGGAGGAGTCTGAAAATCAAAACCCAAAACAAGGTAAGTGCCATGCAAATGGAACAAAGAAGTTAAAAACAAAGCGATAGTAAAACTAACCACGTTCAAAGGAGGAGGAGCAGAAATAGGAGTATCCTTGACGGGAGCAGTCTGAGAAGGGACAACAGGCTTAGGCTGCTGGGAGGACGTTTCCCCTGATCCCTCGCCAACAATGGTGTCGAATGGAGGGTGCTCTGGAATAATCTTGGGAGATCGAGGGGTTGGAACCTCCACTCGCTGGAATCTTTCCCCATCATCTTCACTATCAGATGAGCTGACAGCCAATGTCCTGACCTTTTTGCGGGGCGGAGGATCAACTTTAATGGCTCGACGCTTGCCTTTCGAGCTCACCTCCTGACAGAAAAGGAAGAATATTAAGGTAAGTTCAAAAAAGAAAATAAAGTAAGTTAATGGAGACTACCTCCTCGTCAGAACTGCTCACGATTATGGCACTAGTGCCACCTCGTTGATGAAAGAGCCGACGAGAACGTCGGACATACAGGACAAGGGGATCAGTTACCTTGTCAGCGGAGGAGTGAGCCTCAGACTCCTGAATCGACTGAGAGGCAGTGGGGGAGGAGACCTGTGGACTGACTATCTGAAGGGGAACAGCAAAGGGTATAACAGGCTACTTGACAGCCTTCTTTTTTCCAGCCTGAGAGGCCGATGGTTTCTTTCCTGCAAAAAGACGAGCATGTTAGTATGCAAAAATGATCAATCAACAAAAACAAGGAAATCTACCTGGTTGATCAAGGACAAAGGTACCCCCATCCTTGTACTCACACAAAAGGTAAATCGTGGACATGGTTTGAGGGTCATCAGCATGGTACCCCGTAAAGGAAACTTGTGACTTAGACTGATGACTACGACTAGCACCCGTAATAGAGACGGAAGCCGGAGCCACAGACCAAAATGGCTCGATAAAATCAGGGAGCAATGGGAGAGAGGGGCCGAGGGGTTTATAAAATGTATACCAAGGAGGAACTTCACCAGGACCCCCTCGTTTTTTGGCTAACTTAGAATGAGCCAACCTGGCCCTACCTATTCTATCGTTTTTCAACAGCTCAAAATTAACGGCGGCTTCCTCAAACACTCTATCTCTATTATCAAGGTCCCAAGTCACATTGTAAAATTTTTCAAATCGAGAAATGATAGCCAATTTACCTTTCTTGGACGCCTTGACAAGGGCAGCAGCAGAGGGCTCAAGAAACGGGCCATCACAAGAAATTATCTCAGGGTGATTAGGCACAGTAAACTTGGCTGCAGCAACATGAAAAGTGTCTGGACGAGTGAGATCAAGGTAGCTATCCCACCACTTGATGAAATCGGGAGAGCTGGCAGAACTGGGGTTGTACATCCTGAAGACGAAAGCATCGCGAGCTGTGCGCCAACACCTCCGCAACTCATCAAAACTATCCATGTCCTGCAGCTCAACAAAATTGACATTTCTGTCAGCAAGGGACATGCCAAATCGAGGGATCATCTGCACAAGGCCAAATTGTCGAGCCACGTAGTGAGCAGGATAAAAACGAACTGAGCATTTAAGAGGCTTCCGCTCCGTGGCTTCCTTGGCCCCAGTCACCTTTAAACCAGCAGGGATATCCCTTGATGTCAAGAAACTGGCCCACATTTTCTGATAATCCCTTTGAAGGTCCGCTGACATCGATGGGGAGTAGACCGATAGCATAGGAGAGCAAAAAACCAGGAAATTAGGCTCGGGGCCTTTGACCTTGTTGTAAAAACGGGAGAAGAAGTAATAAAAGTTGAGGGGTTGTAGTGTCTGCCGAGCCACAAAGCTGGCGTATATTTCATTATCAATGGGGGCAGTGGTGAATGCACAAAAATCTGGAAAATAGGCAAATAACCATGCCTGGAGCAACCAGATAGGCCCCTGCAAGAAAACACATCTCGACGCCAAAAAGCCCTCAATACCCGCACAAAAACTGGAAAAAACAACAGGGCCTAAAGCCACTTTCTCGCCCCTAGCAAGACTAATAGCCATAGCATTGTACTCTTTGGTCACAGACAATGCAGAAGTACATAATATATATCTCGACAGCCATAACGTAAGGAAGTGGACATGTTCAATATGAGATACCTCGACAGTGTCAGCCAGATTTTTGTATCGGCCAATAATGGGGCCATAACTCAATAAGGTAACGCCCTTTTCATCGACAGCCGCGGGGAAGTTAAATGCGTCATCTCCGGCCGATGGTTGGGGGTCGACGTAGCATCCGGTGGGCCCGAGGCCACTGATGGCCAAAATATCCAGAAGGGTCGGAGTCATCGGACCGTAAGCAAAGTGAAAGGTGTTGTCGGCTTTGCACCAAAACTGCACCGCTGCTCGAATAAGGGGAAGATTCAAAGATAAGCCCACTTTGCAAAATTGAATGGCATCGTAAATCCCACAGAGACGCCAAACGGGGGCGAACGTTTTCTCCACCCTCCGACACCAGACCAGCCAGTCCGCGTGAACAATGGAGCTGGCCCACGGCCACCCACGGGTCGTAGATCGGAAGGTAGTGGGGCTTTCGGAGAAAGGCAAAGCCTCTTGGGGGAAGATAATAGGATGCTCCGAGGCGGGAGGAACATCAGCGGCCGAATGGAACGGGCCGATGGTGGTGCCGTATGGGGTTTCTTGAAGGGCTTGGGTCGAGATATGTACATCCCGCAGATTGACTTGTGCACCGGCCATGTTCGATTGAAAGAAAAAGCTTGATTTATGGTGAGTTATGGAGTATTTTGGAGAAGAAAATTGGCTATGGAGGATTTGAGAGAGAGAAATCGGGTATGGAGGAGATAAGTGAGAGGTTGAGTGTGAGAAGGAGATGTTAAAGAAAAAAGGGTTTTCTTGGGAAGAGTAAGTAGGTGATTGGACTCTTTGAGGCCAATCACCTATCGATTGATAATGGTGATAGCCGAAAAGGAGGAGAGAGGAGAGAGGGAGTTGACACGTGGCACAAGAATTGAGTGGCTAAGGGAAACTCTTGAGATTCCCAATAAATGCCAATGTCTTGAAGAGTTAGCCAATTATGGCTAACTTTAAATACAAAGGCATACTCAATTAATGCCAATCGAGCCATAAAAGGAGGGAAATTTAAAAACTAAGTCTTATCTGATAAAATTTTATTATCAGCTAAAATTTAACAGATACGACTTACGGGGGGCATTGTTTGTACCCAAAAAATCACCCTCGATTGATCGAGGAATAATGGCGTGATAATGGGCCGAACCCAGTAAGTAGAGCCAAGTGAATTGGATCAGGATCGGACCCACTCTGATCCAGAAATCAATCTGACCGAAATTAAACGGGTCACGAGCCCAGTTAGAGATACGGCCCAATTTTATAATTAATTAGTTTGGCTAAGTGCAAATTAATTAATGGATAAGTTAATTAATTTATGGGCCAAGGTTGATTAATTAAACCAAACAATGGTTAAGAACAAAGAGGCCCAATGAGCCTAAGGGATTATTTTGGCCATAATGATTTAATTAAATTAATTAAGCCAATTAGTTAATTAATTGGGCCGAAGATTAGTGATTGGCCCATATAATAATTAAGGCCAATAAACCAAGTAATTAATTAAATAATTAATTACAATTACCACATAAGGATTAATGGGCCGATTACTTCCAACCGATCCAGAACATAAATCAGCCGATGAAAACGGCCCAGCAATCAGAACGGCCCATGGCCCAGCCGATGAAATCGGCCCAGTAGGAGAAGGGCTGTTTAATTAATTATTAAGATAATTAATTAAAGTTGGAGATAAGGATAAGGCCAAATAAGTAGTTGGCTTAATAACAATTTCCTTAATTATCTCCTAATCAGTTACCAACATTAATTGAACTGAAATTCAAATTGGCAGAGCACGTTCTCTCCTAAAACTGCCATAGAAACCGAAATTCAGCAAAGAGAAGCAGGAAAACCACCTCAAAAGTAGTGGGAAGAGTGGAGGAAGTGGAGAAAAACAAAAGTAGTGGAGATAGTGGGGAGATAGGCCATCAGCCAGTCAGTTTCGGCCATCAGCCAGTCAGTTTTCCAGCCATCAGCTTATAAATATCAGGAGGCTGCCATATTCAAGGGACACACAACTCAATCAATCAACAAATCAGTCTACACTGAAAATCGGCTCAACGCCTCTCCGGAAGTCCAGCATCCACTGCTTCTGTCAGTCAGTCAGCACTGCCAATTCCTTGACATCAATCGTCAATCCTCAGCAACCAGCAGGACATGACCGCCTGAAGTCCAGCACCGCCGCTCAAAGTAAGCCGCAAAGCTACTTCCGCCGTCAGCAAAGCTGTCTCGAGCGAAACCCTTCGATATCAAGCAAAATAGCAAGCTGCAACGTCATGTAAGTGCCCACGTAGTTACATGGCAACCTCGTCAAGTAGCCATCTGCTTGATGAGTCCGCTGTCAAGTAGCCATCTGCTTGATAGCAATCGGTTGAGTAGCCATCTGCTCAATTGATGCCCTTTCCAGCGGCCACCCGTTGGTCAGGAGCCCGATTGGTAGCCATCTGCCAAGGTTGGGCGACCCATTGATGATGGTTCTCTGTCATCAATGTTACTTTCTGTCAACAAACAGCACTATCATATATCATCAGCTCATTTGGTGGGTCTACCTGCCAATCAAGGAGTATTTTTTCAGAACTTAATAGAGTTATCAGCTCGTTTGACAAACATATGTCGACACAGGAGACTAATTTATCGCTTTGCATGCTTTGTAATACTTGTAAATCGGGGAACTCATTGTAGGCTAGGACTCATATGTTTCTTTTACAATTCAATTAATAGAAGTATTTGGCCCATATTTCCTGATTTTTGTTAAAGTATGCTTTACGTCAACGGATTTTCATTGATGCATTAGTTTTGTTAAGTTTATGTCTTTAAAGTCAAGTTACATATTAAACTGATTGATTGTCAACTCATTTACTGATTCATCGATACACCGAGTAAGCCATCGATTGGCTGTGAAACTTTGGCATATCAGAAAGGTTATCATAAATTATTTAAGTCATGCGGCCAGGCAGGCATGGAAAAGAACTAAGGGTAGTGTTTGCCTACTCTGCCATAATCAATTGATTAGAAGTCAGTTTCATCAGGACATCTTACATGGATATCAATATGTCTTTATCAGGACATTTTAATTATGTTTACATCGATATCAATATGTCCAATTTTAAACCGTTATGTTTGCACGCACAAACATTGGCACACCCGCACTCATTACATATCATATCGAGCCATTTGCACATCGAGGCAATCGGTGTCAAATTTATTGCAAACAAGAGCAGCTTCAAGAGCTTCTGAAAATCGATAGCTTGAATTATGTTATTTTCCATTAAAAAAAAAATCACTAGTTTATTATTTTCTTTGCCCCAATTTTTTTACTCAATTAGCTACAATGTAAAGTCAAAATTTTCAATTTTTAAGTGACTTATCAAGTAGTTTTTTAAAATTATAGTGTTTTAAATCTTTAAAATATTAATATATTTGATGTTATATAATATTATCAAATTATTATTGAAATAATTTAATTAGATTATTTATTATATTTTTAAAAAATTTGATCAAGGTTACTAATCAACTGTAACAATGGAGTAAAAAAATTGGGACGGAAGAACTGTGTCAGAACTCTTCGAAATGGAGTTTGGCGAAACCAATGAAACTCATCATAAACCTATTCAAAAACTCATATCCAAATTCTTGAAACATATAAAACATTGATTTAACACATACCACTTATTTTTCCCCTCAAACTTTATAAAAAAGACATTAATTTGACTCCTACCGTCTTTTTTTTCCCCCAAACCTAGGGGTGTACATGATTTTCAAAACCGTACCGGACTGTCCCGTACCTAACCAAACTATACCGAATGTTAGATTTTTGTTTCTCAAAACCGAAGGTCTTGGTATGGATGAAAACCGTACTGAGTATTTTGGTATGATTTTGCCTTTAGACTTATCATACAATAAAAAACCGTACCTTTCGAAATTGAGAAAAACAAATGAATTAACTATTCATTTTTTGATATTTACAACTAAATTTTATAAATTTTTATTTTTCAATTTATAATTCAAATATTATCGAATACTATATATTATTTATAATTTAAGTTATAGTCCATCATAGTTTATTGTTACTACATTACTATCGTTCAATTAAAAAAAATATGCTCGAATTTAGCATAAATTAAACTTGTTATATGTTGAAAAAATTAAAATGCAAAAATTCTAGAAAATAAATACCAAATAGTAAATTTCTTCACCTAATAAAAACATTGATCAAATAAATTACCCAATTAATATTATTCAATTAGGTCTAATTATAGCGTCAAATTTGTGAACATTTTCTTTTCCAATGCTTTTAATGTAAAAAAATAGTTTATAAAATATTATAATATTAATTATTATGTAATCAACTATATAAGAAAAATTGCATGAAAAAAGTTTGTTTGAAAAAACCGCAAAACCGTACCGTACCGAATCCGCACAAAACCGAGTTTGTTGGTATGGTTCATAAAACTCTAGTTGGTACAGTACAAATTTTGTTAAAAAAACTGCAGAACCGTATCATGTGCACCCCTACCCAAACCCCAACATCCAAACTCAATTCAAGTGAGGTTTCAGCTTTTTCAAAATCACAAAACTCAACATAAAAAACCTAACCAAATGAGGTTTCAAATGTTTCACCAAAATCACCAAAACCATTTTTTTGATATAATAAATTCATTAACCTTGCCATATTATCAATTTCAAAATTATGACATAATTACAATTCATGTAAATAATAAATTTCTAGCCACAAAATTATATAGGGCATGTTTGTTTGGCATCTTCCAAAATAAAATTCTATTTGGGAAAAATGAGAAAAACAACATCTCTACTTTCTGAAATAAATTTATCATCTCCCAATTTTTTCAAACTACTCTCCCAAAAGTCAAACAAACAACAATTTTTTTTATCTTTAAAAAAGAACATATACAAATTCTACATTGATTTGACATAAAATAGTTCATCTCTTACACAACTTATCTCACATAAAAAAGACAAAATCGCAAAAAACGTCCCAAACTAATTAGTGATTTTGGTTTTGGTTTTTCGTCCCAAGCTATATCACTCAGCAAAATTCGTCCCGTAATTTTATATTCTTTTGGAATATCGTCTCACTTGCCACATGGATGCTTACGTGGCAAATTTTAGCATAAACAATTATATAAGATTGTAGAATTCGTCCAAAACTAATTACAAATTTTGATTTTTCGTCCCAAACTATATCAACACGCCGACTTCCGTCCCGTAATTGAAATGACATAGGAAAAAAGAATTCGTTCCAAACTAGTTATAACTATTTCCCCCCCCCCCCCACCCCCCCCCCCCCCCACCCCCCCCCCCCCCCACCCCCCCCCCCCCCCACCCCCCCCCCCCCCCACCCCCCCCCCCCCCCACCCCCCCCCCCCCCCACCCCCCCCCCCCCCCACCCCCCCCCCCCCCCACCCCCCCCCCCCCCCACCCCCCCCCCCCCCCACCCCCCCCCCCCCCCACCCCCCCCCCCCCCCACCCCCCCCCCCCCCCACCCCCCCCCCCCCCCACCCCCCCCCCCCCCCACCCCCCCCCCCCCCCACCCCCCCCCCCCCCCACCCCCCCCCCCCCCCACCCCCCCCCCCCCCCACCCCCCCCCCCCCCCACCCCCCCCCCCCCCCACCCCCCCCCCCCCCCACCCCCCCCCCCCCCCACCCCCCCCCCCCCCCACCCCCCCCCCCCCCCACCCCCCCCCCCCCCCACCCCCCCCCCCCCCCACCCCCCCCCCCCCCCACCCCCCCCCCCCCCCACCCCCCCCCCCCCCCACCCCCAATGATTTGAAATAAAGTCTTACACATTTTACACCTACAAACCGACTCTTAAAAAAAAAACATACACCTACTTTATTTCTCAAACCACTCTCTCAAAACTCAAACAAACAATATTACGCAAATCGAGATTATTTCACAAACCTCCACTGCTCTACGAAACTACTTTTCCAAACACCAAACAAACATGCCATTTGTCTCTCATCACAGTGAGAGAATTAGATGAAATCGATTTAAAGTTACTCAATTAAAGGATAATTTATATTCGCATTTTTTTAAACAAGTAGATAAATAAATTAAATTAATCTCCTTGATTAACTCTACACACATTCTAGTTTAAATTACACAATATTATTAGCTAAACTCAAGATTTAATTATGAACTCAAACCATGAACATGGGCTCAAACCATAAATCACCAACACAAAGGGCTCAAACCCATAAAACATCAACACGAATAGTCTGTATGGAAGTGGTTTGACTCAGTATGGACTCACCCAAACTGGGTCATACCTCACTTGATAAAAAATTTGAAGAGGTCTTAGCTTGAATCCCAAGTTTCAGCTCAAATCAAAATCTACATAATCCTATTTGAAATCTATAAAGTTATTGATTTGATATCTGACATATGGCATCTATTTTTTCACACATATAAAGTTATTGATTTGACATCTACCAAATATTTTCTAAACTCCAACAATCAAACCTCAATCCAAATCACATTTCAAATTTTTAAAATCCGCTTACTCTTATTTATTAATATTTTGTCATATCTATATTCAATTGAAACTATTATCTAAATTTTTTAAAATGTAACGAAAATTTTCAAATCACTTTTTCAGATTATAAAATTGACTAATGTTATTAGCTAGTGTGTCAATATTATTGTTAGGTCAATATTTACTATCACATCATAAAATCAAGAAAGAACCCAACTAAACTATTTTCATATTTTCATAGGGAAATTTGTTTTTTTTGGTAGCTTTGGTACCATTGGACACGAAAATATAAAAAACACAAATTTCCCTATTTTCATAATAAGCCCATACTTGATACAGTTTAACGAGACTTTCTACTATAAGATTTGTTAAAATACTCCATTCGTCTCATTATTTTTACTCCATTAGCTACAATACCCCGATCAAACTTTTCAATCTTTTAAGTGACTTATCAAGTTAAATTATTCACGTTTGTGGTGTATTAAACATTTTAAATATTAATATATATGGTGTCATATATGATATTATCAACTTATTAGTGAATTATATTAATTAAATTATTTATTATAATTTTTATAAATTTAGTCAAATTGATTGATTAACTGTATCAATGGATAAAAAAAAATTTACCGGAGGAAATATATTCCTATGTGATTTTAATTACACTACGAATTATGATGGTCATATTCTTTGAATTCGAAATTTGTATGGCCTTAAGCTTCCAATCCCAATGCTTTATGCCACACATCTTAAAGTTGAAGTGTCATATCAACCTTTAATGAACATGGAAGTGGGACAAAGGTTAGCTCTGGTGGAATTATTTGATATGTACATAGAAATATCATAGTATAAGAGTCATTTCTCACTATTTGTATGATTTTGTACTCTAGTGGTTAAGGTAACTTTTCTTAAAATTAACGATACTATATTCCTTTCCTGGTCCCATTTTTATTTATTTCTTAATACAGTTATCAGTCAACTTAATTAAATTTATAAAAATTATAATAAATAATTTTATTAGTATATTTTACTAATGAATTGATAATATCAGATGACATCATATATATTAATATTTAAAAATTTTAATACACCATAAATATAAATGATTTAATATGATAAGTCATTTAAAAAATTGAAAAATTTAACCGAATACTGTATTTAATGGAGTAAAAACAATGGAACGGAGAGAATAATTTATTTGGAACAAGTCAATAAGCAAAAATACCGTAATGGTCTAAAGTTTGCCCTGCCCTATTAAAAATGATAAAGACATAAACTAGTTCAGATTAAAACTTATAAATGTTTGGTATAAGTTATTTTCATGTCTATAAATTAAAGATTAAGACATGCATGTTATAATTTGAGCTTTGAAGTAGACTGGCCATTTTCTTATGTACGAAGGAGTACTTCAAAATAAGCACTATCATTAATACGGATTACATATATCTAGCAGAAAATATTTATAAATATATGTCAAAATAACAGTTTTATCTGATCGAAAGTGTGAATTGTTGATATTAAAAACCTAACCAAGAATATCGTCTACTAGCTAAATCGAGTAAATTTAGCATTAAAGGAAAAATTAAAAAGGAAACGGCATTCAAATTTTTGGAAGCCTCTTGATACTAAAATTATAAATTACTCTTAATGCCTTTTATTTTCAAGAAATAAAGTCAGATGACCTAAAAAGAAAGCTAGGAATCCATTACTTCAAAAAAGAAAAAAGTTGCTGAGACTTATATGAGGAATATATGAAAAGTAAGATTGAATTGTCCAAGTTGTTTCACATTTGTTAAAGTTATTGAGATTCAAGTAATACAAACAAATTTCGAGAAAAGTTCATAACAAATTCGAACGAAGTAGACTATACATTTAAACTCGATGGATATTATAAATATATTTAGGATATAAATATTGCATATGGAGTAGGTTTCATTCTTTACATAATGAATTCAATTCCAATTTTAACTGAGTTCACAATGAGTTGAGCTTTACTTAAAAAAAAAAATTATTTGATAACGTAACACATGTTCGTCAATTTAAATCTAGTCATTATAATGATTTTCATAAACAAAATAATGACAAGTATCACTTTTAAAATGTCATTATCGATAATTTTGTTAAAAACTTGTTTATTATACATAGTATAGCAAATCAAGTAATTTTGTTTGATATTCATCCGATGTTATGATGTGATAGTAAATATTGACACAATAGCTAATAACAATACTAGTGGATTATGATAATTGTTATTTCTTTTTCAAATTACATAATACTCACACTATTTTACCCATATCATAAATGATTCCTATATATGAATTTTTTTAAACAAAATAATTAATAATTACAGCTCGTTTAAGAATTTGATTTCCTTGCATGAAAAAAAGAGTAACGGTGAATCAACTTACCAACTGAATAAATTTAATATCAAGATTTTGGATATCCAGTTTATTACAACAATTAAACCACTTACACTTAAAACAAGATACACACACGATTTTTAATTCAACTCTATTAAAATAATTCGTTCACAAAAGAAATGTATGCACCGTATATCATGTAATTTGTTCTTTTTCAATCGAAAAAGAAAAATGAAAGGGAAAAAATATTAAAAAAAAAGCAACAATTGGCTAGCCTTCCCACCACACCAAACAGGTTCTAATCTCTATCTGTACGTTACTTTCTTATTACATTCTCTCTTTATTTTTGGGTCACCTCACCTAAAATTCTTTTTCCTTCACTCCTCAGTCATCAAATTCAATTTTCCCCTTTTTCCAATTTTACCCTCTCCACCACCACCACCACCACCATCACCGCCGCCGGAGCCGCCGTCAAAGCACCGCAATCACTTCAAACGCGTGCAGCGCCAACCTCTATGTATTACAAGAAAATAAGGTTTCTAGGGTTTTTATTCAGCTCTGTGTTAATCCTCGGCGCCGGTTAATTTTATTCGAAATTAACAACAATCAATGCTGGCCATTGTGGTGATTCTGCTGATTTTCGGCCTTGTAGTCCGCGGTAAGTGGGGAAAGGCGGCGGCGGGAAAGGAGGAGATTTGGGGACTTGTGGCTATGGCATCAGAAGAGGAGGCGGAAATTGCGAAGCTTCTGGCTGTTGAAGAGAGTAATTCGCCACCTCCGCAGCCGCTATTGCCACCGCAGGTAGAGAAGCAGCATTACTGTGCTGTTTGTTATAGCCCTACCACAACTAGGTGCGCTCAGTGTAAATCAGTCAGATACTGGTAAGTGTGTGCTTAACTTTGTGATTTTGAATTTTGAATTTTTTTGTATTCAAATTTTGTTGATATTTGTTGCTCTAAGGTTGTCTTGTTTCTAGTTTTAGATGTGGATGGGTTTCTGTTTAGCAGTTTGTTGTCTGATTTATATTTAGTTATAAGATATTTTGAATGCCTGATTTGGATGAGAGAAAGTGTTTTAGACATGCTCTAAACTTATGCAAGAGTTGCATGATAAAGGGCTATGGATGGTGATTGATGATCGTAAGTATCATAAGTTGAATTGCTAACTTGGAATGCCAGTTCTTGTAATATCAGCGTGGGTGGATAAACATAAGAAAAGGGAATGGCAATAACTTCGTGTTGCAATATACTACTTTTACGTTTATGGAAGAAAAAATCTATTAAGATTTTGATGTGATGGCCGGGATGGGATGAGGGTTTACCATCCACTGCTGTTGAGATGGAGGACCACAAGTAAAATTTTTGTGCTCACTGAAGGGCCTGTTAAGTCTTTTACTCTTACTTTAAGGGTAACATATAGGAACAAGGCAATGTGAATGTTACCTCCATGTTAAAAATCAAGAAATTTTCATGTTGGCATCATGTGCCCCTTCAGAGATTTGTCATGTTTAAAACTGAGGCTACCTTATCTAGAAAATTGAGTAACTGGAGAAATTTTCCTGGAATATCTCTAAAGAAACAAGTCTTGAGTTGGCTATAGCAACTCATCTGTCAAATGTAACTGGATGTATTACTTAGGGTTTAAGTGTTCTAATCCCTATCCCACACAAAGTAGTGCATTCTGCTAGATTTGTTTCTCAAGGCAATGCACTTTATACTGCCTCATCCCAATTCTATTATACATTATTCCAACTATTAGGAAATATCTGCGGCATTTTCTTTGTCTCTTTGTAATCATAGTGTAAATACACTGGCCAGTCATGATCATTTCTAAGCCGGCGAGGAGGCAAAGAATCAGTCGTTATTTTCCTTACACTTTATGCGTATTTGATGTGCTAATTCAGTCTCATGTCTCAAATGGTATTACAAAGTTGTGAGGAGATAAGGTGGCATTTTTTTTAAGTAGGGTGAGGGGCTCTATATGGGTGTTTCCATTTAGCCATCTTATACCTTTTGGGGAATATGATGTTGACGTGGAATTACTTAAGAAGTAACACGGTGATGACTTTCATATAACTTGCAAAATCACACCTTCACGGAAAAGCTCAGACTATGTCCTTTCATTGAAGAAAAAATAAAATCACATAGTTATATTATGGGGCATCAGTAGGTTTGAATCTTTTCATTTTTTGTGTAGTCTGGAGATAGAAGCATCGAATAAAGTTTAGTTTTTTCTGTGGATTTACTTTATAAGAAGTGCTTGAGACTTGAGTTGGATCTTAATATTAGTATCCTGGAAGTAATTTGGAGTTGAGTGAAACACAGAAACAACTTGCATGTGCGCTTATGGGAGGTGCAAAGAAATAGGAGAGAAATAAAAAGGTAGCCACCAATTAAGAAAAAAAGACTTCATGTATATTGTTGATCATTCTTTTTTCTTCCTATGGCTCTTTCATTAAAATATATGGAAGGATAACTGGAGATACCTTAGAAACATGGGGATCAATTTGTTTTTATGCCATCGAGGTGAAGAAACCACATATAACTTATTGTTGCAATGTGAAGTGATGGATATTTTATGGTCTCTGTGGTTTAATCTGTGCAATTTTCCACGTGTAATGCCAAACTCGGTTAAAGAATTATTGGGAGGCACCCCCTTGGTGCCTTTTCTTTTCAGTCAAATGCTTACTTCAAAAAGAAAATATTGAAGGACAAGAAAATATTGAAGGAAAAGAAAAAGAAAATCCATCATTCTCTTGCAGATGCTGACTAGGCAAACTTGCTACTCAAGTATAAACGCCAAATTGTTGACCCATAATTTGAATGACCTAATAGGTAACCTAGGCACTACAAAGACACTCATAATATTGTCTTATTACCACTACATATAGCTTGCCAACAGTATGTTTTTTACCAGAAATGAATCTATTGACCAATGGAAATTCTCAGGAGTTTCGAGATCTTTTCTCGTTTGTTCCATTAAGCATTTAAATTTTGAGTAGAAAAATGGAAAATCAGTTTTTCATTTTTTGCCATCAAACTTGTGTTATATTGACATAATGTGATATCAGAAGTTTGCACTAGTAGATTTAACCCTGAGAGAGATGAAAACTAGAATATGTTGTTGATTGGAGGTTTTGTTTTTGATCCTAATGTCTTTCTCCAATCAAAATGCCAAGATATGAAATCCCTTCGCAAACGCAAAAAACACATGGTAAGTTGCATTTCGAGATTTGGTATTCCTCACAATTTTACTAGAATTTCCCACCAAATAAGTTGATGATTAATACTATTAGACTGTACACTTTCAATCAAATCTTACAGCTAACATACTAAGTCAATTCAAATACTCTCAAAGCGTAATAAGCTACCTCAGGCACCATCTGCTTGACCAAAAGCTTCTTTGTTGATGTGAAACCTTTATTTCCACGTGAAGGTTTTCCAATGTAGTTGTGTTTAGTGACCGTGTACTATCTGTGTGCTGCAGTGTTAGGATAATAAATTTGAAGTTTCTGTGTTTGCATATTAACATTTTAGATAATCCAACTTATAATGACAGTTTAGTGCATGCTCATTCAAGTCCAGTGAGGATACCGACTTGGTGGCAAAATCAGTCTAGCTTTGAAGTTTAGCTAGGCTCTGCGCCTATTGAATGGCATCCCATCATTATTTAAATTTTCTTCTTGATAGAGTATTCAATGTTTTCAATGGTAACTGTGAAGGTGGTGTAGGCTGTACATCATTCTACTTGAGGCATGGGAGTATGCATTTTCATTACTAGTATCTTGCTTTTAATATGATAAAATTTAGTAAAAATCAAAGAAATATTAGGACACAGTAGGCCAAAGAGCATACACAAAATGATATTTACTGATGGCTTAGTGGAAAGATACTGAGAAATTGAGTGAAATAGTCTTACATGTAGATTATGTTGTGAGCTTAAGATAAACTTAAGAGTCCAAGAATCCTCTACCAGTTAGAGAAAAGGGAGTGTTATAGACTTACATAATGGTTGTTTTCTGATATCTCTGTCCCTGGACATGGTATGATGTTTGGTCATCCGTCTCTGAAATGACCATCTTGTAAATCTTGTAATGGGTACTTTAAGACCCATTACTAGTTGCATTAGATGAATGCTAGAGTTGGATATTCAAATCTATTACTGCTCTGTATGTGAGCTTACGGACACTTCATTTACTATGATTGCCAGCTCATTCAGTTGTGAATTTCAGTTTTTTGTTCGGAAATCACTGTATATTATAAATTTTCTGGAATTTGCCATTTTACTATGTAGTCCATTAGGTAGTTTCTCTCTTACTTTAGCTGCTCTGATTTCTATTAGACTTAAACTTTTATTTTATTTTTGTAGTTCTGGCAAGTGTCAAATAATTCACTGGAGACAAGGTCATAAGGATGACTGCAGGCCCATAATTCCAATGCCTGCTAGCAAGGAAAGGGAATGTTTTGTAGAAGCAGCTTTGGAAAATCAGTTTGAGATGCATTTGAACGATGGAGCTAAAATACGTTTTGCACCCACCCAAGAACATGATGATTCTGGATCCTCATGTGGCTCATTGCTTTCTGTTACTTCATCCGTTGAGCAAACTGAAACATCTTTTGATGCTTCTATCAGTGAGGTTCCTGAATCAGGAACTCCAATCAAGCCAGATA
Source organism: Penstemon davidsonii (assembly GCA_034814905.1). Classification (NCBI taxonomy): domain Eukaryota; kingdom Viridiplantae; phylum Streptophyta; class Magnoliopsida; order Lamiales; family Plantaginaceae; genus Penstemon; species Penstemon davidsonii. The sequence continues at coordinate 14,276,361 of JAYDYQ010002686.1, forward strand.
AAGTGCCTTATGTTGGCGTTGATTCTCATTTGTCACAAACTTCCCATGGTTCTGATGATGCAGATGCACCTAGCCCATCATCCTTGAGTGGTACTGTTTATTCTGTAAACAACAAACTTGGGGCTAACAAGATAAAAATGACGCTGACTAGTAAATCTGATGAAGGGTCTCCTCACTTCAAAGCTAAAAGAAATACAGATGGAGCTGCTGCTTCAAAAGAGTTTATACTAGGTAAAACTGAGTTGCGATCTCATCAGTCCTCTAGTTCTATAAGAACATCTGTAGCTGAAGATCGGAAAAGTCAAGCACTTTCAACTTCGAGCAAAGCAATGAGACCCACTTCTGTTAGGGGTTCAGGAAATCAACAAATGTCAAATGTAGAGTTGAATAATTCCCAATTTTCAAAATCTTTGAAGACGCCGCCATCGGATGAGTTCTGGAAAATTGAATCACAACTTTGCAATGGTAAAGAAACAAGATTAATGATGTCTAGGAGTATAGGCAACTCTCAGAAGGTGTCTACAAAAACTGAGATCCCTCATGCTTTGCCTTCAGATATTGAAGGTGTTCGAATGATTTCAGAGCCTATCAGCAAAGGTCTGAAAACTTCAGTGCGGAAGTTTGTACAACATCTTAAAGCAACAAAGCAGTCAAAATCTGGCACATTTGACATGGGAAAGGACTCTTGTGAAAATTTTAATCATAAGGTTTCTTTTCAATTATTAATATAGTATCAGAATTTCCAAATTTTGCAATCATGGTTTTAGCCAACATATATTACTCACCGTGTGTTCATGCCTTGATAGGTTATATTTCCCCTTAAGCTTTTCGTGCAATTATATTCCTGTGATGGCATGGAACTTCAGCCATTTGGCCTCGCAAACTGTGGAAATAGGTGGGTGCAATATGTAGATTCTATATAATTGATTCCTCTATGTTTCATCACCTTGCTTGTTAATACTATTATTCTTGGCCACCGACATATGACTGTGTTGTATTATACATGCTCTTTAATGTCTCTGTTGGTACATGACATGAACTTGTGATCATCTCCTAATTGGTTGGTCAATAGATGTATGCTGTTTTTCCTGCATCATTTAATTTTTTTAATTAGAGAATTCGTCCCATGTGAGTGTTATTTTTTCGTGATACTTACCTTATATTTGCATATTGTGGGGAGATTGCCGCAAATACAGAAAAGGTATCAAAAGTTAATGATTTTATTTGGCTTAATTCCACATTGGTGTTTATGGAGAAAATTCCTCTATTTTTCACGTGTCATTTTTTCTCTCATTTGAATGTTGAATGAGCCCGGAAATATTTTGATCAAAATTCGCCACGTCTCCACCAAGATAACGAAAAGTTTTGATCAAAATTCATTCCTATTTTCAAATATTTTTGAAAGATTTTGAACATCTTTAATCTTCTGCAGTATTTACGAAGATAAGAAATAGTTATTTGATTTTCCTTTCCTTTTCTTATTTTTACCCAATGATGGATGGAACAGCTGCTCATGGGACCTCGTTTCGTTTTGTATGCTTTTCTCCATGTTCTTGATGTATTCCAAGCTATTGTATACTTGTGTTATGTGGTAGAGAAATTCGTGTAGCATAATAGAACCTTTCAGTCCTCTGAAGGTTGGCATATTATCACAGGTTGTATACTAGTCCTTGTCATAGAAATATTGGTGTTTTTTAATATTATATTAATTAATGAAGATTGTGCCAGTCATTTAGCAACCCTATGAATATCTGAATCATCTTTTATGGTATTACATGAAGAAGAGTATGTGAGAAGGCATACTAGTTTTGGAAAAGAATGATGATCACTGAGTTGCACAAATTAGAACAAGAAATGTAGGAAAAAATGGATGCAAACGATCATATTATATCTTTTATCACCTTCTTTTATTTTTTGCAAAAGAAATGCTGGTATTCATTTTGATTCCATGTTTCGAAGTGCATATCTTTTTTCTCATTTTTACCTGCATATGTAAGTTCTTTCTTCTTCCATGTACTGTAACTTATTTTATTCTTCTTGCAGCTGTTATGCAAATGCAGTGCTGCAGTGCCTGACTTTTACTCGGCCGATTACTTCTTTTCTTCTTCAAGGGTTGCATTCGAAAACATGCAAGTACCTTTTATAATTAATTAATGTCTGGTACGTTGTGTAGATTCTTCATGGTCTTGTTTTCTTATGCCTGCTTTTGCCAACAATGATTTCAGGTTGGAAGAGAGACTGGTGCTTTATTTGTGAGTTTGAATGTCTAATTAGGAAGGGACAAGAAGTGAACTTTCCATTATCTCCAGCTAAAATAATGTCTCAAATACCAACTATTGGAAGTCATCTAAGTCATGGAAGGGAAGAAGACGCACATGAATTTTTGAGGCAAGTGTCCTATTAATTTGAATTTGGTTTGGGAAATTGCATCTAATAGACTGACAGCGAATATGTTTTATGTGATATCAGAAACGTGGTCGATAAGATGCAATCTATATGTCTGGAAGAAGCTGGTGTTTCTGGCTCATTGGCTGAAGAATCAACCCTTGTGGGTCTGACTTTTGGTGGTTATCTTCGATCCAAGGTCAGTTTATATTGATGTATCGAAAGCCTTGATGTCTTCCTGCCAGAGTTCAGTATCTGGTTTACAAGTGAACCCGGTTCTTAGTAGTAGACTAGTAGTAGCATAAACTATCATGTTTCTGCTGACTTCTGTAAAATTGGTTTGCCAGATTAAGTGCATGAAGTGCTCAGGGAGATCTGATCAGTGTGACCGGATGATGGATCTGACTGTGGAGATAGATGGGAATATATATACACTTGAAGAGGCTCTTGCGCAATTCACGACATCCGAAATACTTGGTGGAGATGATAAGTATAAGTGCGGCAGGTGTGTCCATTTGCATATTGTACTACGAGTTATCAATTTCCTGAGTGTTCTTACAATTTTCATCTTATTGTTTTATGAAACTATGTTTTCCAGTTGATTATCATCTCTTTTCTTATGAATAAATTGTAGAGCAAGTCCACAGGCTGATGTTATGTATGTAGCTCATATGCCGTTTGGAGTGCTCTATAGGAACTATAATAGCTGAAAACTTTTCCATCGTTTCATGTTCATGTTTCACCTTTTTCGACGTCCCAAAAATGTAATTAGCATTAAAAAGACTCAATTTTTCTTGTTTTTAGTCATCTTTCGTGGTTAAGGTTGCAGAATTTTTTTGAAAACTCTAAACATTCTTATGCTTTCTTCTCCCGCTTTCTTGAGATATTTGAAGTTGAATGCAAAATAAATTACAACATTGCTTTCTTGGCACTGCTTATGAATAGTTTGTTAACTGAAGAATATGAAATTCCAAAGCATAAGAGTATCAATATTTTAATTTGTTTATTGAATTTTAATGTTGTTAAATAGCACTGATCTCTATTTATGGCAGATGTAAGTCGTATGAGAAAGCCAAGAAGAAATTGACAGTAATTGAGGCTCCCAACATTCTTACGATTGTTCTGAAGCGATTTCAGGTAAATCATCATTACTATATAAGCTACACATGCAATTAAAATATGTTCATGATTTATAAATCTCATTTTGCAATTTGCTTTGCAGTCGGGCAATCTAGAAAAACTAAACAAGTTTATTCAGTTTCCCGAGGTTCTGAACCTTGCTCCTTATATGAGTGGAATGAGAGACAGATATCCTTCATATCATCTCTATGCAGTGGTTGTTCACTTAGGTATGATGAATGCTGCTTACAGTGGGCACTACATAAGTTACGTCAAAGATTTCAGAGGAGATTGGTTTAGAATTGATGATAGCAGGGTATGTTATCATACTGTCGCTCAAATATCTTAACTGCATTTTTCTGCTTCAAGTTATACTTGTTTGCTGGCAGTTTGAGTTTCATAACCTTCGTATAAATTAAGTTTACCAGCCACATTGATAAATAGGAGCTTTGCTTGGTTTCTATTTTTGGACTTGACTAAATAGCTGATCACTGGTGTTTCTTCATGCAGGTAAGCCCTGTGGATCTGGAGACTGTCTTATCCGTGGAAGCATACATTCTCTTCTACGCAAGGTAATCTTAATTAGTTAATGTGAAAGGCATTTTTAAAAACTTAAGAATTAGTTCATTCATATTAAAACAGTATATCCTTTTAGGCAAACTCCACGAGTTGGATCATCGATTAGGAACAGCAGTGTATATTCTGACGGGATAACTAAGAGAAACATGGAGGCCATTTCTTCAAGTAACAGTTCCAAGAAGAAAAATTCAAAGACAAAACCGAGCCCTTCTGGTCGGAATACAGAGTCCACAATGGTCCATCAACGGTCTGAAAAACACCACTATTGGATGTCTCCCAATGATTTCACTGGAAACCATATAGTCGATCCTGAGGGTTGGGGAAATCACTTGAAAAATAGAAATCCTATCGTTGTGGATTCATCAAGTGACTGTTCTTCCATTTTCAGTACATCTGATGCTGGCTCGTATAGTACAGATAGCACCAAGGACTCCTCTAGTGCCGAGGAAATATCCGGCTACATATTTGGCGGGCCTGGCATGTCTAACTGGTACAACCCGTAATTACTTTTATTGGACTCGAGCATTTTTGACCTCGGTGTATTCAGTGCCGTCCAATTAGAGAAGCTGCTAATGATCATAATCTTTTTGGATCACTTCTATGCCGGTTCTCAGAGGAGGATCGTGTGATGAAGCTTGAGGGGAACTCATTGGGGAGGAGGAGGAGTCCCTTATGTATACTAAGGCTGCTAATAAAGTAGATAATTACCGGTTTTAGTGGTCGTAGAAGTAGATAAAACGACGGTATAATTGACTAACCCACCACGCTTTTCGGAGATTGTTATGTTCACCCTAATTTGGGAAGGAACATTAGGGACTAGAGCAACTCAAACATTTTTAGGGCGTTTGAGTTGTGGATAAGTTAAAAAGTTGTAAATCTTTGGAGCCAATTTGTATTTCAGAAACTGGTCATAATTGCCATATATTTATATCTATATAAAGCCCTTTGGGGCCTTTTTGATAATTTTATATGTGTGAAAAATGGAGGACATACGTCAAATCAATGATTTGTAGGTCTCAATTAGGGTTATGTAGATGGTTTGGACTGAAACATTTTCGAACTCTTCATTTAATGAGGTTTGATCCGATTTGAATGATCTCAAACCCAATCAAACTACTTTCATACGCTTGGTTTGGTCTCAAAAAGTAGTTGGCTGGCAATATTGACACAGACCAAAATGTTGCTACCAAAGCAATTCATTTAAATTTCCAAATCTACCCTTCAACAATAAATGCTCATTTTAGTTATTTTTGGTAACTTTCCATGTATACTGTTATTATTTTTTTGTTCGTTCTCAATCTCACTACTAAATTTTTGTGCTTCAACTTTACTCCAAATTCCAAACCTCCATGCCAAAATGTGTAAAATTCTCTGTTTAATCTCACTGCCCAGCTATACAATTTTTTAAAAGAAGCTGTTCAACATTGAATTAATCATCACATCCAGACAAATCGAATTAGTTGAGTGTTTCAAATTTTGTTTCAAATCTTTAGGAAAAACAAAAGTGGAGATCTAATTTTATATGAACCCAAAAAAAAAAAATTGTGTGAAGGTAAAATGAATTGGGTCAGGATGGTTAAAAAAAAGACGATTCTGAAAGATTTGGAGCAAACCAGAAGCTTTAATTATTACAATTTTCAATTATTTTTACCCTTGGTGTTGAAATACTGAAACTTTGGGTTTGGAAATTTAAATGTCGAATTACCAATTTTGAGTGAGAGTGCAAAGCGTAAAAATATGGTTTAGCTGATACCTTAATTTTCTAAAGAAATTAGCAAATACTTTATTCCATTGTGCTAGCTTTGTTCGGATGAGAAAAAATAATTTCGACCACTAGCAAAAAATTCACGAGTTTGATTTTTTTTCGCTTCGACGTTTGAGAGATGGAGATGAAGATGAGAGAAACGAAAGGCATTGGACAACGTGAAAGAGAAATAATGTTTCTTTTTCAAATAAGGGCATATTGGTCCTAGAATTTTAGTTGCTTTTAAAGCAACATTTTGTGCTTTGTCAATATCGCCGGCCAAAGTAGTTTATAAGATTTCAATGAAATCTTTGAAACTTAATTTGGATAATGGTTTCAATGAAAATATGGGGCTGACACATTTGGTGCCACACCTTCAATTTCGCTGGCAATGTTGGTCCTATTTGGCCCGAAATCTCCCAAATGGGTATTTTGACCAAATCAACGCAATTTTTGGGGGGGATTAAAAAAATAAAAACTTTGAGGATTTTGCATTAAAGTCCCTGTCACTTTACTGGCTCACCTATTTCTCACGGCCACCACATCCGGTAGTTTTCCATCGAAATTGATCGGGGAGTCTTGTGGATCTTTCCGCCGCGGACTCACTCGTATAAACGCTTTCATTTCTGGCCTTGTAAATCGCTCAATTTTGGCCTTTGAAAATCACGATTTAGAAGCCCAAAAATTGCCTTCGTTTTTTTCAACTTTTCGGCAACTCCGGCCACGGTTCGAGCTCTATTTTCAGATCTACTAAATTTGCGTTTTTTGATTTTATGCCACCGCCGGAGGTGGAACTTTACCCACCGCCTCCCTTTTCAGCCGTAGACTCCCCTCAGTGTTGCGGTCATTTTGGTACCAACCTTGTCCAATTTGGTGTTGAATTAAAGATTCCCCATTTCCAAGCTCACGTCAATGACAGAGCTTCCATCTTCGCAAAATCAGCCCCTTGATTTGACCCTTGTACTTTTTCACCTTTACAATATGCCCCTACATTTACAGAAAAACTCAAAATCCCCAAATTACATGTCACATGGCTCGCACATGGACGATTTCGGGCTAATTTTGAAATTGAGCCTCAATTTGGATCAAAATTGCCACCAAAGTTGAAGGTGTGGCACCAAATGTGCCAGCTCGGAAAAATATGGGGTAAAAACGCTACTGGGCTTAAGTTGTGACACATAAAATGCAATAATCCCGTTATTGTATTATAATGATTGAGAATTAATTAATTACTCTATTATTTTGTTATAATTGTGATAATGATTTGGATTATTATATTTAAAAGAATACATATTAAAATGAAATGATTAATAATTTTGCTATTTTATATATTATAAATAAATATCTGCGATTACATTAATTTTTGTGTAACACTAACATATAATCGAATGTATATAACGAGAAGATTAATAATAAAACTATTTTGATAATAACTGAGAAATGCTGTATCCAGAAGGTATTATTCGGTGAGAAAGACGACAAACTAGGACTACGGGGCTCATGCACCGTGCAGGCTTCCACTTATTTCGACTTGTTCCTCATCAAATCACCGCATATTTCTTCCAAGCATATAGCAAGTGGTTCTTCTCTTTTCGCGTAAGAGTTGGCAATAAAACATCAAGTTGAGAAAGCATACACACGATCGCTATGACATCGTACGTAGTATGCTCCCAATCTGCAAATAAGTGATATTATATAGGATATATATCATCAGAGCCTTGCATTAGCATGCTACCAAAAACAGCTTAGAATTTTTTTTTTTTGTGGAACATTTCCTTTGGGAATCTTAGGTTTCATCACATGGATTGGGAATCTTAAGTCCACTTATATGGTTCGGGGCATTTGGGTCTAACTTAACCTCAAAATCTAGCTTAAAAGTGGACTTAATCTTGTTATCCAATCCATGTGGAACGTTTATAGTCTCAACAAGGAACATAAGGGTAGCAAGCTTGCACTTACGATGATATAAGCAATATTTGTGCACACGAGTATAATAAAGGGACCCAAATAAGCATCGGATGCATAAGCAACAACAAGCTCAAGAACAGCTGTTACTCCATCGTGTACACTAGCAATCATAGCAGCTTTCGACAGGCGCAACCCATTATCGGTTAGATGAGTCATCAAGATTGCAATCAGCGCATAGTTAATCCAAGTATTAGAACTGCATAAAAAATTAAGATTCAAAAATGTATATTGTTAACTATTGGTGAAACTTCTAATAGTAAGGGAGATTCTGTCTCAAATACAATTCGCAATTTATGCATATGTACTACACTAAATATATGATCGTACAATGCTCCTAGAAAAGTAGATCGTTACAAATTGTACGCTATATACTTGTGGTTAGGTAAATGCATTCCCCAAAAGTGTCGATGCTAGCTCGTCATATTATCTCTATGCGTGTAAGTGTCCCAATCTTTGTTGTAAGCGTTCTATGTCTAACAATTTATGTATTTAAATATTTTACATAATATTTATTTGAAAGTTAATTATCATAAATAAATCAATTCATGGTATATATATATATATATATATATATTATATTAGACAAAAAAATAACAAAACTTGATGGTATATATATATTATATTAGACAAAAAAATAACAAAACTTGTGTAGTTAAATCGCTACTAATTAAGAATTCATTTTTTTTCTGAAATTTAGGATTCAACTCTTTGTTGTGTTCGACAAAAAATGGTCATGGGACCAATTTAACAAGTTTTTTCACCGATTTAATCTGTATTTCACCTATTTAACCTGCCATTAATCGATTAAATCTATTTTTTCACTAATTTTCACTGACTCAAATCACTACAAGAAAAACGAGGATTTCCGACGGAATTTCCGACGGAATTTTGCAAAATTCCGTCGGAAATCGACATTTTCCGACGGAAAATGACCGTCGGAAACTTCGTCGGAAATATGCTCGTCGGAGATTTTCCGACGGAATTTCCGACGGGCATTTTCCGGCGGCCCAGGTCCGTTGGAAAGTCCGTCGGAAATTTTCCGACGGACAGCTTCCGACGTAATTTCCGACGGATAATTCCGTCGGAATTAGTGTTGGTCAACTGTTTGACCTTAATTTCCGACGGAATATTCCGTCGGAAATTAATTATTATTATTTTTTAATTAATTTTTTTTTTAAATTTCCGACGGAATATTCCGTCGGAAATTAATTATTATTATTTTTTAATTACTTTTATTTTTAAATTTCCGACGGAATATTCCGTCGGAAATTAATTATTATTATTTTTTAATTAATTTTTTTTTTTAAATTTCCGACGGAATATTCCGTCGGAAATTAATTATTATTATTTTTTAATTACTTTTATTTTTAAATTTCCGACGGAATATTCCGTCGGAAATTAATTATTATTATTTTTTAATTAATTTTATTTTTAAATTTCCGACGGAATATTCCGTCGGAAATAAATTATTATTATTTTAATAATTTTTAATAATTTCTAACCATTTTCACCAATTTTTCATTGATCTCACCTGTTTTCTTCCCACTAATTTCATTGGTTTAATCGATATAACATTGTATTCACTGATTTCATGAATTTAATCCATTTTTTAATCGATTTTAACCATTGTTTGATTGATTTAACCCGTTTTCACCGATATTTCACAGTTTTCACTAATTCAACACATTTTTCACTATTTTCACAGTTTAAAGCATTTTTAACCATTTTCACTAGATTAACCCATTTTAACCATATTTTTTCATCGATTTCATCAATTTAAAAACACTCTTTCACTAATTTGAGCGATTGTGACACTGATTTCATCAATTTAACATGTTTTAACTGATTTAACTGATGAAATATTGTGAAAAAATGGGTCAAATTGATAATAAAAAAAGGTTTAAATGGATTAAAATTGATGAAATAAGAGTCAAATCGGTCAAGAACGGTTTAAATCAATTGTTTAGTGAAAAAATCAATGACATCGATAAAAAATGATTAAATCGATCAAGAACAGTTAAAATCGATGAAATTGGTGAAAAAAACCGACGAAATCGGTGAAACACGGTTTGACTCAATGAGAATTGGTGAAAAAATGAGTTGAATCGGCAAAAAACGCTTTAAATCGATGAAATATTTCCTCAAAATTTAAAGATAATGGTGTAGTTGTTAATTGTAAGATAGTAACAGACCAGTGGGAATTTCGTAATACCAAATACGTGAAGTTAATTTTTGTAATTGAGTCCAACTTCAAAGGAATGTTCCTAATTTATCCTAAAATTTAAGAGATGCTAGTTAACAGTACCATATGATAAAATTTGAAATAAAAAGAGCACTTTTTAAAGGGGCTCTTGAAAATGGCTCAACTGAGGTTAGGAAGATATTACCAGAAATAAAAGGTATAGCCTTGGAGAACTTGACAGAGTACTTTAAACCCCTCAATCGTTTTTAATTGCTCCAATATATTCTTCATTGCAGTTGCAGGGTCGATTCAGATTTCCTTAATACATCATTAATTACCTCTGGTATTTTTTTTTTATATATCTATACTACTACTAAAAGTGTGAATAATTTAAGTTTTTTTCTTTTTTTGTGAAGACAAAAATACCCCTTATTTAAGTTGTAAAGTAATATTGATAAAATAAAATTAGATATGAATTTTCCTTAAATTTTCTCACCAAAAAATTGATAAGAAAAATATTTTAAGAAAATTTGTAACTTCCTTTCCTTAATCAAACACCATAGGGGAAAATAAAAATTAACTTTCCAAAAATTGGATATGGAAGAAGAACAAAATTATATATTCAAAACGTCATAATAGGTATAATTAGACATGGAATCATATTATAGTTATTTCCTCCATTAACTCCAAAAGTTTAGAAATTAACTCTACATCACTTTTACAATTTCATTCTTCTTCTCCTATAACTCAAAAAAAAAAAAAAACACTATTATTTTTAATAGTTGCTATTATATATGTAATGTTATTATAATGTATCATCAATATGTTTTAAGTAAAAAATATTATTTGTTTCATTTAAAGATTTAGTACAATATAACACTCATAAAAAATCAAATTCTCTTAAATATCATAAATGCTACACAAAAAAAAGTTGAAGTATAATTGCATCTTACCTATGACAGAACAAAAAATATTTACGACTTAGATAACTAAGTAATTTTTCTTTGGCTTGAGAAATAAAATATAAAGAGTATTCAAGAACATGCATTACCATAAATTTTCATGGAAATATTTTCGCAAAAAACATGTGAAATAAATGAAAAAAATGGGTGAAATCAATAAAGTAAATTTCATGTAATTGATGAAAACATGTAAAATCAATGCGGGTGAAAGTTATGAACACTGGTGAAGTTGGTGAAAAAATGGATAAAATCGGTACTAAAAAGTGCCAGTAAAATCAATAAATACATGTGAAATCGAGAAAATTTGGGTGACATTCATAAAAAAATCGGTGAAAAATGGGTGAAATAAATGAAAAATGGGTTGAATCGGTGAAAAAAATCTGAAGTTTGTGAAGACAAGTGAAAGGAATGAAAATTAAGGTGAAATTGGTCAAAAAAATATGTGAAATCAATGAAAAAAAAAGTTAAACTGGTAAAATCAGTTAAAAAAAACAGTGTGAAATAGGTTGAATTTTTTTTTTTTTTGTTTGACAGGGAGAAAATAAAAGAAATCGATGAAAAACAATGAAAAATTGGTTATAACTAATTAAGAAATGAGTAAATCAGTAAAAAAAATATCAAACCAATAAAAATCAATGAAACCAAATTAAACTAATAAATATAAAAAGTGAAAATAGCTTAGGTCGATTAAGAAATGTCTTTCAAATGACAGTGTAAGATAAATAATTTGATATCTAATTAAAAGTAATTGAAGTTGTATAATTATTTTAGTTGAAAATTCGATAAATTCATGTGAAATCGATCAAAATTAAGGCGAAATTCGTGAAAAAAATGGATGACATCGGTGAAACAGTGAAATCAAAGAATAAATGATGAAATAGGTGAAAAATAGGTAAAATCGGTGAAAAAGACTAAAATCAGTGAAAACATGTGAAATCAATCAAAGTTCACGTGAAATTGGTGAAAAAACATGTGAAATTAGTGAAGATCGTGTGAAAATTGGTTAAACTGGTAAAAACGAGTGAAATCAATAAAATGAGAAAAATTCAACCAACAAAAACAAGATCAAACCATTATAAAAATGGCTTACATCGAAAAAAACTAGAGAAATCGATTAAAATGTGGAAAACAATAAAAATAGGTTGTAATCGATAAAAAAACACTTAAAAAGAGAATTTTTTTCACTAAAAATGAATGAAATCGGCAAAAAATGGATTAAATCAGTGAAAAATGAATTAAACTAATGAATTGAATAAGTGAAAATGACATAGGTTAGTGAAGAGATGTTGTACCAAAAAAAAAGTAAAGAGATGCATTTCAAATGATAGGGCAAGAAAAATAATCGAAATCTACTTAAAAATGGACTCAAATTCAATTGATCAAAAAACAGGATTTCACAATTTTTGTTGTCAAACAGTGCAAAAAATTTGAATGGGTTCTTAATATATAAATCAACATAATTATTTTTATTGTATCATACTTGATGTCATATTCACATTATAATTTGTGATGATACAAAGACAAATGATATTAATTTTATATTGGTAAAATAAAAAAACTAAAGACATTCATTGATGTATATTCCTTAAAACGGAATATGGAAGAGCTAAATAATTTTCTTATGATATTATTTTAGAACAAATTTTACAAGATTTCGTGACTAAATCATTCATCATTTTATATTTGATTATAATTTGAAAGCCATTATTTTTTAATATAAAATAATAATTTTAATAAAACAATTATAGAAAATAAATTGAATATGAATCATAAATATGTGTTATTTTATGACATAATGAAGTTAGTTTTACTCTTATTTACAACAAATACTAAGAAATTAACTAGACACGTACAACGTATGTGCACTTTTCTAGTATATATATATATATATATATAGGTAAGTCATTTCGAAAGAAAAATCAGCGTGTCGGACACAACTACTCATTCTAAGAAAACCATAAAAAGTCTTGGGTCCGAGCTGTATATACACAGTCTAGTAGATCAAAAAAAATAAAATGTCTTGGGTTTCACCACCAAGGTTATAGCAAAATACTCCCCTATGTTAATCTAAAAAGACAGTTCATCCTCTTGCGAAAAATAAAAGAATCGACAACATACCCTCTTGTGTTTATTTAAAAGAAGCACAATGCATTCATCTTAATTGGTTTTTACATTTTCACGGAATAAAGTGTTCATTCGGCAATATCATAGAGGGTAAATTGCTCATTATGCAATATTACATGCATGGCATAATGCGTTTATTAAATAATATCACACGAGGTTAAAGTGACAGGAATTTGTTGTTATTGAAAGGTTAAATTTGTCATTTCTTTTATCAAAATGAAGTAAAAGTCACATTATAAATCGCATGTGCCAAATCTCCATGATAAAGGAGGTAAAACACTTATTATTTTATATAGGATAATATACATATTTTCATTTCACAATAGATAAATTGTTCATTAAACATTGTACAGAGTAACTTTCCAAAAATCCGATTGATTGTGGTATATAGTTATTCTCTCAACCAGCCAACAAATATTAAAAAGGATGATGTTGTGCAATCTTTGTTTATGCAATCATCTCTATCTCTACTATTATAAAAGTATGAATATTTTTTAACTTTTTTGTACGGACTAAAATATTCTTATTTGAATTATTATTTAATTCAATGGTAAATATATAAAAGTAATTGAAGAGGTATAATTAAACATAAAGTCTTATTATATTTATCTTTTATATAAACTCCTAAAATTTATAAATTCTTTCTTACATCAATTTTTGTTATTTTAATTTTCTCTTATAAGTCATTATTATATCATAGCATCAATATTTATTTAAGCAATAAAATGTTAATTTAAAATTTTAGTACAACATAAGTCATAAACACTTTAAATATAAAAATTTAAAATGAAATTCTCTTAAATATCTTGATGTTACAAAAAAAATTAAAATTGAATCGCATCTTATTGTGATAGAATAAAAAATACTTATGACTTAGCTAATTACGTAATTTTACTTTGGGTATAATATAAAAATATAAAGAATATTCAATAATATCAAGACATGCATAACCTCGAATTTCATGGAATTATTTTCGTGAAAAACAGGTGAAATTGGTGGAAAATGGTGAAATCGATAAAAAAAAAATGAAATCATTGAAAATATGTGAAATCGATGAAAATTCGGGTGAAATTGGTAAACACTGGCGAAGTTGGTGAAAATTTGGGTGAAACCGGTAAAAAAGTCCCCTGAATCGATAACCAAATGTGTCGATGAAAATTTGGTGCCACAACTTCAATATCAATGGCAATTTCGGTGACAATTGAGGCACAATTCCATAATCGGCCCGAAATCCTCCACGCGCGTGCCACATGACATGAGAATTGGCCCGCACATGGGGGATTTCGGGCCAATTTTGGAATTGGGTCTCAATTGGCACCAAAATTACCAATGTTGAGGTTGTGGCACCAAATGTGCCAGCCCGAAAAGATACGGGATAGAAACGCCAGCGAGCTATAGTTGTGGCACCAAAAATGCAATAATTTCTAAAAAAAAATCTATGAAAACATGTGTAATTAATGAAAATCCGGGTGAATTGGTGAAATTGGTGAAGTTGGTGAAAAAACCGGCGAAATCTGTAAAGAAAAGTGCATGTGAAACCAGTAAATACTTTGAAATCAATAAAAAGAATTAGGTGAAATTTGTAAAAATGGATGAAAAAAGGTTAAATCAGTGAAAAAACGGGTGACATTGGTGAAAAACGGGTAAAATCCGTGAATATAAAATGTCAAGCCAGTGAAGACATGTGAATTGGATGAAAATTCGAATGAAATTTGAAAAAAAGGATGAAACCGGTGAAATCCAGTGAAAGAAGGGTCAAATTAGTGAAAAAATGGTAAAATCGGTCAAAAAGAGTAAAGTCGGCATAAACATGTTTAATAAATGAGAAATTCAGGTGAATAACATGTGAAATCAATGAAAAAAATATGTGAAATAGGTGAAAACGGGTTAACCTAGTAAAACCGAGTTAAATCAGTTAAAAAAAGAGTTTATCCGACAAACAAATGTGGAATTGATAGAAAAATGGTTTGAACAACAAAATAAATCGACGAAAAAGGGAAAAACTATGAAAAAATAAATCGCTAAAAATATATTTACAGGTAAAAAAATATTAAAACAGTGAAAACATATGAATTGATGAAATTCGGGTGAATTTGATGAATATTGGTGAAGTTGATGAAAAAACGGGTGAAACCAGTAAGAACAATTGGTCGTGAAATTGACGAAAAATTGAGTGAAATTTGTATAAAAATTAATGGATGAAATTAGAGTTGTCAGTGAATGACGGGTAAACTTAACATTAAAACTACTATTATGGAATGAACTAAATAATGTTCTTATTTTCTTATTTTAGAACAAAAATTTACAAGATATCATTACTAAATCAGGATTTTTCTAGGGTGCTGGCATGTGAGTTACGCCCTCACATGCGGGAAGCCTCATCATGCCGTTCATTTGGCTCAGATTGATCTGGATCGTTGATTAGGTAACTTGGTCAAAATGAATTTGTAACTATTGACTTTAATTAAATTTCAATTTACCTAATTTACCCTTTCACTTATTTTTCTTCTAAAAAAAAAATCGCCTATGATATAAAAAGACCCCTTTACCCCCAATTTTGATAATAATTTACTTTGACAATTTTGCAAATTGACCCCTATATTTTGCGATTTTTATGAATTGAATTATTTTGCTTCTAAAAAAAAAAAACCGGCTCTCATATAAAAAGACCGTTTTGCCCCCAATTTTGATAATAATTGAGTTTGACAATTTTGCAAATTGACCCCTATGTTTTGCGATTTTACGAATTGAATTATTTTGCTTCTAAAAAAACCGGCTCTCATATAAAAAGACCGCTTTACCCCCAATTTTGATAATAATTGAGTTTGACAATTTTGCAAATTGACCCCTATGTTTTGCGATTTTACGAATTGAATTATTTTGCTTCTAAATTTTTTTTTGATAATAATTGACTTTGACAATTTTGCAAATTGACCCCTATGTTTTGCGGTTTTTACGAATTGAATTATTTTGCTTCTAAAAAAAAAACCGCCTCTCAATGAAAATATGAGTCGGTCGTTATTTCGAAGAAATTGTCTATTTAGATGGTTATGTAACACCAAGTCCTCCGTAATTTGATATTTTGTCCATAATTTCAAAAAAAATATGAGTCGGTTGTTATTTCGAAGAAATTGTCTATTAGATGGTTATGTAACACCAAGTCCTCCGTAATATGATATTTTGTCCATAATTTCAATGAAAATATGAGTCGGTCGTTATTTCGAAGAAATTGTCTATTAGATGGTTATGTAACACCAAGTCCTCCATCCACTGCACTAACGAATCTTTATTGTCAATTTTCGACAAATACCTATAGAAATATACTAGATTTTTTAATCTATAGTATGGTTATGGATTTGGCTTAATATATATTAATTTATACTTCTCCCCAGGCCGTCGCCGGCATGGCCTCCCGAGGCCTACGACGGCTTCAACTCGGAGGCTGTCGCAGGCCTCCGATCTGTCTCGTTCCAGGCCGGCGACGGCCTGGGAACTTCTCCCTAGGTAATCGCCGGCCTGGGATGGTGGAGGGAGGCGGGTCTTTGGTGGATGGGGGGTGGTGGCGGGTCGGGTGGGGTAGGGATGGGTTGAGGAAGAAGAGTTTTTTTTTTTTTTTTTTTAATGTATGGGTATTTTGGGTATTTCATGCTTGAGTAGGGTATGTACATGGGGACAAATGGCACAATTTGATTAGAGTTGCTCATGACTCTCTACATCCCAGAGTCATAGACAATCCCATAACACAAAGCATGGTAAACTTGCCATTAATGAAAGCCTTAACATATAAATAACCACAAATGAACTAGAAATCCATAAATACTCAAAACAAATTAAATAGGCAGAACTAACATAAATGTACTCAGGAGCCATCTAATAAATTTATTTGTGCACATTGTAAAAGCTCGAACGAAGCACAAAACTCTTTGAAGCTAAATCTGACTAAGCAGATACATAAACAATAGTTAGATTCGGTTATAAAGCACTACAAGAAAAACGAGAATTTCCGACGGAATTTCCGACGGAAATTCCGTCGGAAATCGTAAATTTCCGACGGAAAATGTCCGTCGGAAAAGTCGTCGGAAATATGCTCGTCGGAGATTTTCCGACGGACTTTCCGACGGGATATTTCCGGTGGACCAAGTCCGTTGGAAGGTTCGTCGGAAACTTTCCGACGGACAAACGGGATTTCCGACGGATAGTTCCGTCGGAAACTATTGTCGGGTCAACTGTTTGACTTTAATTTCCGACGGGATGTTCCGTCGGAAAAATTTTTTTTTTATTTTTTTTTGTAAATTTCCGACGGGTCAACCCGTCGGAAATTTAAATAAAAAATTTTTAAAAAATATTTCCGACGGGTTGTTCCCGTCGGAAATTTACAAAAATAAAATAAAAAAAATAATTAAAAATTAATATGCAAAAAATAATAATTTTATTTTTGAATTTATTTATTTTCCCTGATTTAAACCTATATCAATTAAATCACCAAATACCATACAAAAGTATCAACAAATCACGCATAAAAATCAGCAAAATAAATCAATAAACACGTCGAAAATCATAAAATATCTTATAAAATCAAATTAATCTCAATCGTCAACAAAAGTTCCATAATAAAATAGGCGCAAACACAAGATGGACAAAACTGTAATAAATAGGCTCAAAATTACAAATTCAAGTAAATATACTATTGAAGGAGTATATGATACAATAACAATGAAATCTTACACATAATTTTAAGAGCATAATGTCGGTAGATACAAATTCAAGATCCAATTACTCATAATGCATTAAAAGAGATCAAAATAATTGCAAAAGGTCACACTGAGTCAAATTATCCAAACAAGTGGATTAAACATCAAGGAGTTGATATCTTAGCTTACAAATATCTACCTTGAGAGTTAACACATTTATAGCAACATTTTCAAAATGTACATTTTGAATCAATACAAATTATCAACTCCATTGAGAGTTGTAACAAATATCATTTTAAATAATGGGATAACACCTTCTTGTTAGATTAACATATTTATCGGTTGAAATAAATGAACAAGAAAATAAATAACTGAAACTTTTCTTTCATAAAAAAACTAGCTCACAACAACCATTTCATCCCAATTTTTTCTCGTTCAAGCCTTTTTCACACAATTCCATCCATTAATCTAGACAACAATAAATAGTGTTATCATAAAAAGAAGTTGCAATAACTCATGCACAATCAAATAAAAATGTAAGACTATCTAAGATCATTAATTTTTATTTAATTCACCACGAAAGTCTATAAATAGAATCCTAGTTCCTTACACTCTCATTCCAACTTAACTTCACCGTTTCCATTCCAAAATCAGGAGATACCATGGCTACTATTAAGGTGTGAAAGAAGGATCCAATTACCAAAGAATGTACTTCTCTTAAGTTGTGAAAATGAAGTTTATAATTCAAGAAAAAACAACTTGGTAATTTCATTTCAAATAAAATTCCTCAATCTAACAGTGGATCAAATAGCAACAAACTTTTCATCAATCAATTTAAATGTTTATCATTGTTTGAGAAAATTAATGAAACAAAGTTATATATATATATATATCTTTTAAGTAATGATAGACTATGCATATCATTAAAATCAGTAAAAGAGAAACTTGACACTGAAAAATTTCACATCACTACTTTGCACAAGGGAGTATATATACATGAACAACTTTGCAAAGCTCAAGCCAGAGGTAAAATACACAGAAAATCATACCAATCATTGTTGAACTTGTCTCCTCCTGCTCCTTTGATGTTTTGCTCAACAGAGACAACATAAGGTGCTCATCACCACCTACAAGTAACATAGGTGAATTCAGATTTATTTGATTAGAGCTCCGATTAATATCAATGTATCATATTAGATATATACCTGGGCCGAGATTATATATGGTGCGTGACCACGTTAACTTCACAAGAAACCACAGCTATACACCACAAGGTTTTTACAAAAAAAAAAAAAAGAAAAAAAAGGAAAGAAACAACTATGACTATAGTGTGACTATTATACAACAGAAGCCATCACAACCTCACAAACTAAGCTCGCGCATATTATAAGAAAAATCTAGATGTCAATTAGCATGTCAAACTGCAACCTTGCCTTGCATTGGCAAAAGCTTCAATGAAGAAGCTTGTAATATCAGTTGCACCCATCAATCATCGCATTTTTCAAGAAATAGATTAAGCCATAAGGTAGAATTAACTAAAATCAAATCCAGTTCCTCTGTAACTCATGAAACGGCTCTCAGCTCCTCGTCCTTGAAACTCTTATCGAGATCTCTCACATAGTTTCTAGATCGATCCTGCAATAGAGAACCAAGGGATTTTAGGATCACAAGACCATGAATTGTATGTCCTCTTACATAGGGAAAAACAGAATCTTATAACACAAAAGATATATGAGGATGATAAAGATCCATATAGTTCTAAAGAAAAAGTACAACGAAAGCGATTATAGAGTAGTTTATCTTCCAAATTATTAGTCCAAAATATCAATTCATGTGCTCAGACTATACCATATTATACACAACGACAAACACTTTTTAACACATCTTCCCTGATTGCACAATACATTCACATGACAGGTTGGCTAACAGATCGATATACGGATATATACAACTAAACACAGCTCAAAAAGTATGCTTCAGTACCATACTACCATTACATTGAATTCAGCTCCTAATAAAAATCCTCCTTTTATCTTTTCTTATAGGATATGCTTCACTAGCAAACAAAGTATGAATCTCTATAAATTTACTTTTGATTTGCCTAACAAAATTACATAATCACTACTAACAATCATATCAATTTTAATATTATCCAATGGTGTGTATAGCAGCTTTTATGCATCAAAATGAACAACTAATATATCCAAGCACAGGCCACATTTACCTATGGATCATCTTAGGAGTGTGTGTCATCCATATTTCTTGCATATTAAAAAACTTAACAATGCCAAATGATAAACATTTGACCTAATTCGAAAAATACATATTGACAACTTAAACTTGTGTGTGCGCATGTAGACCTAAATGCCAACGGCGAAGCAACAGATCCACAATATATCATATTCCTATCCATTATCTGTAACCTTAATTCAACTTACCCCTCAAAATCTATTATCACCAACACAGAGATGGAAGCCTGCAATGATTTAGAGAAAGCATAGCAAATGGTATAACTATAATAGAAGGTCCAAGTTGGACACCTTTTGAATAACCCTATGACTTCAATATAATCTTAACAAAATCGTCAAGGAACCAAAGAAAAACTATTCACATACTCATTCCTGTAGAATTTAGCATATAACTAATTAAATGATGTAAACAATGACTAACTAAGAAGCAAGAATTAGTACTTGATGTCTTCGGCAATTTCGGGCAGGGGGCAGGCCGGGTCACGCAAATTCGGGCAGGAGCAGGAGCGGCCTGGGCTGGGCGGGGCTGGTCGCACGAGTTCAGGCAGGACCAGGCGGGATGGGCTGGACGGCGCGAGTTCGGGAAGGAGCAGGGGTCGTCACGGGGGTTTGGGAAGCGCGGGTTCGTTGCAGTGGTGGAAGAGAGAGAGGTGAGAAATTAACTTACGGGTTGTGAAAGCACATGAGAGAGAGGAAGAGGGTTGGTGGGAGAGAGATAGAGGAAGAGCGACAGTGGGAGAGGGAGGGAGGAAAATCGACGGAAGTGGGAGAGAGAGGGAGGAAGGGCGGCGGTGGGAGATGGAGTGAGGAAGAGATGTTGATGAAAATGAAATTAGGGTTTTATTTTTTATGCCCAAGTAGTTAATTTAAAAAAAAAATTTATTTTTTCTTATTTTCGTTATCTTAAATCATTAATTATTATTAACATTTTAAAATTAACTAATCAAATTATTGCACATAATTGATGAAATTAAAAAAAATTAGAGTTAAGTAAATCAAAATTGGTTTAAATGGAATCAATTTGGTGGAACACGAGTTAATTGAGGTTATTTGAAGTTAAATTTATCATTGACTCAAAATTAGTTAATTAGATCATAATTAAAAAATGTTGACTATTTTAGTACATTAAATTAATTATTAGTCACTAATCCAAACTTGTTGACTATATAGTTATGTACATTGAGGTTATTCGCAATCAGATCGATTGATTCTCGATTTGTAACGTTAATTGGCCAAAGTCAACGATGTTGACCTTATGGTTATGTACATTGAGGTTATTCGAAATCAAATCGATACTTGGTTCGAAATTAATTAATTAGTCACTAATTAAAACTTGTTGACTATATAGTTATGTACATTGAGGTTATTTGCAATCTAATTGACCAAAGTCAACACTGTTGACCTCGGGTTTATGTACATTGAGGTTATTCGTAATTAGATCGATCGATTCTCGAATTGGAGGTCTAATTGACCAAAGTCAACACTGTTGACCTCGGGGTTATGTACATTGAGGTTATTCGTAATCAGATCGATCGATTCTCGATTTGAAGGTCTAATTGACCAAAGTCAACACTGTTGACCTCGGGGTTATGTACATTGAGGTTATTCGTAATCAGATCGATCGATTCTCAAATTGGAGGTCTAATTGACCAAAGTCAACACTGTTGACCTCGGGGTTATGTACATTGATGTTATTCGTAATCAGATCGATCGATTCTCGAATTGAAGGTCTAATTGACCAAAGTCAACACTGTTGACCTCGGGGTTATGTACATTGATGTTATTCGTAATCAGATCGATCGATTCTCGAATTGAATGTCTAATTGACCAAACTCAACACTGTTGACCTCGGGGTTATGTACATTGAGGTTATTCGTAATTAGATCAATCGATTCTCGAATTGGAGGTCTAATTGACCAAAGTCAACACTGTTGACCTCGGGGTTATGTACATTGAGGTTATTTGTAATTAGATCGATCGATTCTCGAATTGGAGGTCTAATTGACCAAAGTCAACACTTTTTTCTTTTAAGTAAAATTTCCGATAGATTAGTCCCGTCGGGATATTTTAATTAATTATTTAGACCGATCTTTTTTCATAATATTTTCCTTTTAATTATGGCCAGCGGAAATTATAAATATATTTGTTCTTTTTTATATATATTTTCCGACGAACATAACCCGTAGGAAAATTTCAATTTATTGAGGTCTTTATTTTTTTAATATTTTCTGACGGATTATTTCCGATGAAAATTATTAATATATTTTTTTATTTTTTTTATATCTTTTCCGACGGAATAATCCGTCGGAAAATATTATTTATTTTTTCTTTTTTTTTCCTAAATGTTTTCCGACGGATTATTTCCGTCGGAAATTATTAATATATTTTTTTTATTTTTTTTATATATTTTCCGACGGAATAATCCGTCGGAAAAATTTATTTATTTTTTCTTTCCTAAATGTTTTCCGACAGATTATTTCCGTCGGAAATTATTAATATATTTTTTATTTTTTTTATATATTTTCCGACGGAATAATCCGTCGGAAAATATTATTTATTTTTTCTTTTTTTTTCTAAATGTTTTCCGACGGATTATTTTCGTCGGAAATTATTAATATATTTTTTTAATTTTTTTATATATTTTCCGACGGAATAAACCGTCGGAAAAATTTATTTATTTTTTCTTTTTTTTCCTAAATGTTTTCCGACGGATTATTTCCGTCGGAAATTATTATTATATTTTTTTATTTTTTTTATATATTTTCCGGCGGAATAATCCGTCGGAAACCATTTATTTATTTTTTCCTAAATATTTTCCGACGGAATAATTCCGTCGGAAATTATTAATACATATATATATATTTTTTATATATTTTCCGACGGGTATATTCCGTCGGAAATTATATAATATATTTTTTAATTATTTTTAATAGAGTTTCCGACGGAATATAACCGTCGGAAATTATATAATACATTTTTTAATTATTTTTAATATAATTTCCGACGGAATATACCCGTCGGAAATGATTTTCTAATATTTTTTTAAAAAAAATTGATTTTTCCGACGGATTTGGTTGTCCGTCGGAAATTCCGTCGGAAATTCTACTTAATTTCCGACGGAATTTTTGTCCGTCGGAAATTTCCGTCGGAAAAAGCTGCTTTTCTTGTAGTGAAGACATTACTGGAATAGGCACTTTGTCATAGCATAAAGCATAAGCAGAAAAAGATTTTGTGTACTAGCATATTTCAACATGTTACTTATGATAAAAGGATATAACTACACAACTAAATTAAGGAAATGAAAGTCAGGTATGAGTAACATTAGCAATATTTAAAGTTTTTGTTATTAAAACCATCTCTTTATTGTGCTTTTTAATTCCATTGCTATCATTCTCATACCTATTATGCATCAAACTTAAAATTGTAAACCAATTTTGTAATGGGAAAGACTAAAATGTGTTGACTTACTCTTATTTTCAATTTCAGATTTCTACAACTGGAATAGAGTTTTCGTCAGGTATTGCGATGGATCGTCATTTTTTGGAGACGTCGAAGAAATTATTTCACTAAAAGGTTCATTATGTATTTCATTATTTAAAGTTTACTTAGTATTGCATATATGTCATGTCCTAATTAATCATTAATGTATGTCATTTTCAGATAAAAAAATCCATCGGAGGGGATTCCATTATCCATAACTAGGGATTTCCTTCCTTCCTAGAGGATCATCCTTCATGTATAAATACCCTTATAAGGTATTACGCATTAGACCTAATACTAATTTTTACATACCTAAATATTATTATTGCTTACAAGTTACAATACTCTTACTGACTTAGGCGTTGGACAAGATCCCGCCGGAACAATCCCGACGTGTTTTTCCCCTGTTTTGCAAGAACTCGAAGAACATGTGTATATCCAGAAGCGAAGTCAATCGGATCCTTAAATTTAGAGTCACATCAATTATAATAGAAGATCATATACATAATGTATAATTATTATGAAATGTACCCAAAAAAATATGAAAATTATTTTTATTACAATTGGTGCATTGATTCAACTATTATGTTTAACTTTAGGCATGCATAAATAATTCTCACAATAGTGGCACCCATATTCTAAACATTCTTCATCCGTCTTGCATTTTTTATCAAAACATCTTTTACACCAATCATAAGGGCGAGGCTCCCAATTTTCATCGTAATTAGATATGCTAAAGCATGCTTGTTCAATACTTTCTTCAATTGGTTCTTCCACACCCATATTTTGCGTTGCAACTGCAGTGAATAATTAATTATTAAATTTTAGAAAATTGATTTATTATGCTACAAATTAAATATTATTCTTTGTAACTTAGATAATAAGATAATACTAGTAGTTTTAAAAATTATAAGATAAGTATGTAGATTTCTTGTGCATAAATAAAAAATAAATACATAAATTGATAAATATAAATTCTATCTTATCCAATATTGGTCTAAAAAGCACACGAATACACTAATAATTCTAATATATACTAAGTTAAGTATGATGTAAGTGTGGATCTATGCTGATTAATTAATAATATATTTTTTGATGAGTTTTTTTCATTAATGATTTGTAAACTCGAAACATGATATTATTATCTATAAACTATATTATCAAAAATTCATATAAAATATCTATATATAGTATAAAGATGATAATTTGCAAACTATAAATAGTATTAGCATAACATTTATCATAAGTTTTATAAAGTGTCAATTCATGTTAACTTTAATATGTAAATATCATACGTTTGAAATTACAAATATTGAAATAAAATACCAAATATTAAAATGCAAAGAAAAATTACTTATCACACGTACTCATAATTAAACAAAAGGACTAGTACTTTTGACCACAATTAGGGCCGGCTTGAGCCCCCAAATCTATAATACCCAATAGTGCACGTGGTCCATGGGAAATAAAATTAGTAATAGCCCAACATAAATGGGAGATGAACATAAAATAGCCCATGGACCAACATAGATAAAGTCTATTTACGGGAGAAGAATATAAAATAGACGTTAAAATTAATTATCAAAATAAAATCTGTAATACATATATTTGATGTAGAATACTATCTACTATATATGTAACGGTTGTTTCTGAAGAAAAATATATTTCAAAACTAAAATTGACAAGAATCTATTTACGATTAACTATGTCACAATGCAAACTAAGTGAATTGACTATTTTATCTATAGAAAAAAATATGTTGGAGAAACTAAAATATGATGATTTAATCAATACTTTTGCATACTAAACCCAAAAAAAAAACTTTACATGAAATAGGGGTCCGAAAAGTCTAGGACTGGCCCAACCCCTTCAAGTAGCACCAAAGTATCCAAAAAAGGATATAGAACTTTAAATTATGATTCAACCTTTTTCATATTATACTTTATTAAAATTAATGTATTGTATCACATCATGTTATTTCTATATAGAATAACTCTTTAGGGGTTAGGGTTACCTGATGCAGGGCATGCCTCTAATGCATCAATGAGAAATAGTGCAATTATGAAAGCCCAATTGAATTTCATGGCTGATTAAATTATTTAATATATGAAAGAACCAAATGTTTGTAAATAAGATCTACTTGTTTGTTTCTCTAACAAAAAACAAATCTACTTGTTGATCTATATTATGGAAATGTTGGCCATTGTTATGTACTTTGTGATTTTGTTTTTTCATTCATTTATTGCTCTATTAATTGTAGTAATTCATGTACAAGAACAATTTACGTTATGATTTTTCTCTTTGTTAAACGTTAGTTTAATTAATTATAGATAGTAGAAGTTATTTTGAGCGTTTGAAGTGAAAACAAATTGACCATCTATCACTTTTTGACATTAAATTTATGTCACGTATGTCGTATTGCATTAATTAACAAATATCTCAATTTAAAATTTGTCAAATTAACTAGTACGAAGCAAATATCTTTACAAAAAGTTTTACTTGATTTGTAAATGACAATCATGAAAGGATAAAATCAGGAAATCATAACTTTTGACTATCTGATGATTTAAATTAACGAGTTTTACACAATCACTAGTTTAACAATTTAGATGTATTTTAAGTTAGTAGAAATAGATTTAAAGGGTGAATTATATTAGTCGTCCCTTAAGTTGGGCACTTGTAACAGCCTAGTCCTCCAAGTTTAATATATAAAAGTTTGATCCCTCCTATAAATTATTTAATTTGTCTGATGGTTCTCCTTTCAGATGACTTTCCGGGGAATCTAATGTCATGTCAATGCACATGACACTTTCTAAGGGTAGTTTCACCAATTTATAATAGATTTTCGAACAGGTAAAATAAAGGTATAACTAAATTAGATTCTTCAATTTACTTCGTAATTTAAATATGCCGAAAATGGAAAACTGGGGTTTTAGTTTTCTTCAACAAATCCATTAATTCTTCAAAGAAATTGTAGATATTTGCTTGAAACTCACAAAAGATCTTTTGATTACAACATAACATCACCATTTGTTGGCTTAGAATTAATTTGCAATGTTTGTTTGTGGAGAAGATGGGGACTTCCACCAACCCGACTATGGTAAGTTTCATATTCTTTTGAACTCGACTTCATAGGATTGGGTTGGGGAGAAGAATCACTAATGGTATGTTGATCCCAAAGGGGATCAATGAGGTCTAGAAGGGGGCATTCCTTTTTATACGAAAACAAGCTGTCATTACTCATTAATGAAGTCATTATCTATATTTTGCATAAACAATTTAGTAATCGCAAAACTATCTCAAAATATATACATGCATTAAGTATCTTTATAACATGATCGAGAAAATTATTATTCGGTGAGAGAATATAAGAAAGCAGGATTTTTCTAGGGTGCGGGCATGTGAGTTACGCCCTCACATGCGGGAAGCCTCATCATGCCGTTCATTTGGCTCAGATTGATCTGGGTCGTTGATTAGGTAACTTGGTCAAAATGAATTTGTAACTATTGACTTTAATTAAATTTCAATTTACCTAATTTACCCTTTCACTTATTTTTCTTCTAAAAAAAAAATCGCCTATGATATAAAAAGACTCATTTACACCCAATTTTGATAATAATTTACTTTGACAATTTTGTAAATTGACCCCTATATTTTGCGATTTTTACGAATTGAATTATTTTGCTTCTAAAAAAAAAAAACCGGCTCTCATATAAAAAGATCGCTTTACCCCCAATTTTGATAATAATTGAGTTTGACAATTTTGCAAATTGACCCCTATGTTTTGCGATTTTACGAATTGAATTATTTTGCTTCTAAAAAAAAAAAACCGGCTCCCATATAAAAAGACCGCTTTACCCCCAATTTTCATAATAATTGAGTTTGACAATTTTGCAAATTGACCCCTATGTTTTGCGATTTTACGAATTGAATTATTTTGCTTCTAAAATTTTTTTTTTGATAATAATTGACTTTGACAATTTTGCAAATTGACCCCTATATTTTGCGATTTTTACGAATTGAATTATTTTGCTTCTAAAAAAAAAAACCCGCCTCTCAATGAAAATATGAGTCGGTCGTTATTTCGAAGAAATTGTCTATTAGATGGTTATGTAACACCAAGTCCTCCATCCACTGCACTAACGAATCTTTATTGTCAATTTTCGACAAATACCTATAGAAATATACTAGATTTTTTGTATTCCGAAGGTGGCCCATAACCGGTTGACTCAGGAAGCTAAAGCATGGTCTATGGTCTTGCTTTCTCACTTCCATCCTGCCAAACACAATACATATTACGGTGAGGATCGCATCCCTCTACTCTATGCACTCACCCGGGGGCTTACAATCAACGTTGGTCGGATAATAAATGAGATGCTCGAGGAAACGATTTCGAACAAGAAAGCTAACATAAGGAGTTTTGTGTTTCCGCACCTCATTGACGGATTGTGTAGAAATGCCGGGGTCGACTTTGGGGAGGTCAGCGAAGAAACTAAGTTGACTGGTTCGATCAACACACTAGCTATCTGCAAGACTTTGAAGCTAGACTACAGGAGTGGTTACACCGGTAAAGTCTACACGTTCGCTAGGGTTGATCAAGAAGGTCTAGAGGGTCAAGACGGTAACGAGGAGGAGCAGGTTGAAGTGCAACCAAGAATTCCAAGAAGAAGGGAATCAACAGATATCCGGGATGAGGTGCATGACTTGGCTCGTTTTGTTTATGCAATGAGTGACCGCCAAGACATGGTTTACCGTGCGCTACTCGGGGATGATAGGTTCAATGCCCTTCAACTACCCGCTCTCCCTAGACGGATAAATCTACCCCCGCAACCTCAAGAAGATCAAGCGGATGAGATGCACATCGATGAAGAGGAGGAGCGTGCCCGCGATGCACGAAACCACTAAAGACTGGAGCAACCACGGTAAACATACAAAAGGGACGTTGGATTTAAATTTACGCAGTCCCGTCGGTTTAAATTGAGCTTACAATTTTTAATTCTATTCTCGTCTTGTATTGGTTTTGTTTTTACCTTTTGAGAGATGTTAGCATGTCTACTTGTTTAAACTTATAACTTTTGCTTGTTGGATTTAATTAGAGCCGTGCTCGCTCATTTATCGCTTTGTTTTGTTGTGTTTTGTTTGTGTTTTTGTTGTGTTGTTGTTTTTGTCGTGTCGTACCTTTTTTCCGTCATTCTCAATTCACACAATGGGGACATTGTGCATTTTAAGTTTGGGGGAGTAAGGTCGCGCTTGTTGCATGCTAGGTCGACCCGCCGAAATTTTTCAAATTCCTTTTATTCTTTCAACATGCTCCTCAAAGTTTGAACACATTGGCTATAGCTAAGTTTTATTTAAAGTGGATAATGAACTTTAGTGATAATAGGATCTAGGACTCCTTTTGCGTAACTTAGAATCCCTCCAATCTTTAGCTTGAAATCTAAATGTGAAAAGAGCAAAAATGGCCTAAGTTTGGGGGAGTGAACCCTTTTCAAGAATGAAAAACCTCTGAATACCTAGCTCTTAAAAGAAACGAGTAGAGAAGTTGCTAAAATGTATGCACTTCCATGTGAGAAAACAAAGGCTAAGCCTTCAACTGATGAAATTCATGGCACGTTTTCGTAATCACTCTATTTCGTTGTAATAGTGCAAGCTTTGTAATAGAAAATCTTTGTATGCACAAAAGAAGAAAAAGGAATGGTGCTAGTAGCCCACAAAAGGAAAAATGTATAGAAGCACAAATGATCACCATTAGTGCTAGTATCGTATTGTAATATCACTGTAAAGCACAAAGTGCTATGTTATCATTGTAAATCAAAAGAAACGCAAGTATGGTGAGAAAAGAGTTAGGAGCTAAAATTGTCAATTAATTCAAGAATAGGGACAATACTCTTAAAATGCCTACAACTTTAGTTTCATGATGTAATTTGAGCATTGAGTTTGAAATCTACGGTTAGGAAAGATTCTTTGTCAACCCTCAAGAATCCAAGCAAATAGAACCGATGATTTTGATCTACTGGGACGTATTCATTTAAGATAAAATCTAGCCGAAGCCATCACACACACACGTGGAGCTTGTTTAAAGAATAATTTGAAAGTGTTAAGTTTTGACGTTTTGATCTTATGCATGCACGTTTAGTACTTGTTTTGTTTTCTTTGCTCGAGGACGAGCAAGTGTTTAAGTTTGGGGGTGTTGATAACGCCGTGAAAACGTCGTTATTACCTATCTCTTTAAGCCCAAAACATCTTGTTTTGATCCGAGTTTTTGTGTGTCTTCGCGTGTTTTCGTGTCTTTTGTGCTTTGGGTCCCTTTGTTCGGCCTTTGTTCGTTTTCGTGTTTTGTTCGTATTTTAACTGTGTTTATCGGTGGTTTGCAGGATTCGACGCATTGAAGCACTTTCTAGAACATATCTTGCGTGGACTGCAAGTCGCTTCCGACCGCGGGGGGGACCTAAAGCAAAAGAAAGGACAAAAATCATGAGTCGAGGTCCTGCTTCACCTCGCCGCCGCGAGGTTATTCCTCGCGGCCGCGAGTTGGTGGCAGAAAGTTGTTCAAACTCTCTGCCTCAACCTCGCGGCCGCGAGCTTTGATCTCGCGGCCGCGAGGTCCTGCCCAACTGAAGGCTCGCGGCCGCG
This sequence comes from Penstemon davidsonii, assembly GCA_034814905.1. Taxonomy (NCBI): domain Eukaryota; kingdom Viridiplantae; phylum Streptophyta; class Magnoliopsida; order Lamiales; family Plantaginaceae; genus Penstemon; species Penstemon davidsonii. The sequence continues at coordinate 14,306,477 of JAYDYQ010002686.1, forward strand.
AGGCCTGCTCTGTTTTCTGCGCATTTTGGAGGGGTTTTTTGTACATAACCCCTTTTCCCCCAATTGTAATTCTAAACTCTTTAGGGGACTTTTTGGTCTTAGTTACCATAGTTTTTGGGGTAACTTAGGCATTAGGAGGTTATTGTTTCTCTAGGTTAGAAGGTTAAGGTAGAGAAATCATACACAACTCCTTGATCACATTTTCATCTCTTGCCTCCATTGAAGACTTCAACTTAGCTTGCACTTTTGGATTGAAGAACACAAGGGCTTGAGAGAGAAGTTGTATTAGATTTCATCACATAAGCTTATTCTTAACCTTTATCTTGTTTATTTTGTACTTATGACATTGTTTAATGTAATGAATATTGTGTTGATTAATATGAGTAGCTAAGCATTTAACTCCTAGGTTTTTATGGAGCTTATGATTGATCTATGATTGAATGATGAGTTAATGGTTGATGCTATGCTTATAAGTGTTTGTTAATCTAGTTTGAGCTTTTGTCAACTTGTGGTTAGGCCAACCACAGGATGAAATGGATTGATCTTTAATTGCTAGACATAGTGGATTAAAGATTAGATTGTAAAACTAGATTGTGATTTGATTTTAGGATAGGAATATACCTAAGTCATTTCATGGTCTAACAAGGTTTGGAGTTAATGCATCACTTAGGTTTAATCTTTTTAGACATAAATTGGATTAGTCTACTTTGATAGGTTCGTACGCAATTCGGAAGATACGTATGAATATTCTATGAAACCTTGAACAACAAACATAAGTATAGTTATCAACTTGTGAATCATTCAAGATTGGATCAATCTAAGTAACATGGAAATCTAGGAACCTTTATCAATTGAATCAAAGTATTGTAATTCTTACTCACCTCACCTTTAGTTGATTAAACAAACTACTATCTCACTACTATCATTCATATAAGTTCAAGTAAGATAATAGAATAGACTTTGATAATTATTCGTTTGATTCCTCGTGGGTTCGACACCCCTTATCACTTTATTACTTGTAAACGACCGTATACTTGCGCGATTACGTACTCGTATTTGGAACGTAACACTAACTGTTATTTTTTGGTATAATCGCATGTGGCACCTGCGATTTTAAGAAAAATATACATTTAGGATAATATTTTTTAGTTTGAATCATATTGGGAAATATTTTTTATCTAAAGGGCCATAATGGAAAAATATTCATACATAGCTTTGTGGAAAGATGAGTTATTTATAGGAATAGAATGACCCATATAGGTTTGGGTTGGTCGAATATATTCGGGTCGACCTAATAAAATACGTGTGGAGTCTGGAGTGTTTGGTCCTTTCATAAAATTGGGAGAGTTTATTTATCAATTAATGATTCATTTTGTAATCTAGATTGTCGCGTGTAGTATCAATGGGTGATCTAACATCCAAAGGAGAGCAATCTAGTCGGCTTGGCTGAGGAGGTCGAGCAGAGCAATCTGGTCGATCTAGTTGAGGAGGTCGAGTAGAGCAATCTGATCGATCCGGTTTGAGAAGGTCAAGCGGAACAAGCTGGTGAATCCGGTTTGAGAAGGTCGAGCAGAGCAATCTAGTCGATCCAGTTGAGGAGGTCGAGCATAGCAATTTGGGCGATCCGGTTGAGGAGGTCGAGTAGATCAAGCTGGTTGATCTCATTGAGGAGGTCGAGCAGAGCAAGGTGATTGATCCGGTTGAGGAGGTTGAGCAGAGCAATATAGTCAAATAGTTAACTTGGTCAATCTTAAATAGTGTTTGATTATCATGTGTAAGTGAGGATACGGTATATCATCAGTGAACAACCTGTATATCATTTACTTTGATTAGGCGAATAAAATAAGGACTACAATTCAGCCACCCCTAAGGTTATACTAATTATAAATAATTATTATTGTCAGGCTGTGACGACTTCACATTAGTTAAGCAATTCGGAAATTTGAAATGAAAATGCATGTAGTGGGGATTTGAGGTAGACTTTCAACTTCGTCACTCCTGATATTTTACTTTATTTGCTCGCCTACTTTCTTTAATCATCTTTTGAAAATTGAAATAATACATTCTCCGTTTTAGTTAGACGATAGGGTTAGGTCAGGTGGCCGGCTAGATTAAGATTTAAGTATGAGTTCGTCAATTGTAAAAATAATTATAAGAGAATTAAATTTTACAATAGTGATTTTAAAAATAATAATATTTATATTAGAATTATTGCCGTCGAAAATTATTACATTTTACAAGTTTCAAACAAAAAAGTCTTTTACGTTATAGATCCAAGAATTGATTATAATATCGAATGTCAAACACCAAAGATCATATAATTCATCAGAGTTAAATATTAATTTACACCATGAAAAATACATAATGTTCAATTTATTCCCTGTAATTTGAAAATGAGTATTTTATCTCCCTGTGAAAATTTCAAAGAAACAATTTACCTTTTTTAGCCATAGAATGTAACTCACTTGTCGAAATTGAGAGTGAGCATGAAAAGTATTTTTGTAACATATGGGGGTAAATTGTCACATTTATCATAATATAGAGGGTAAATTGTCATATTATCATAACGCAGAGGGTAAAATGCCACTTATAGAAATATTAGGGAGACGGTGTAAAACTTTTATAAGATTAAATGAGGGTAAAGTGGTCTTTTTCAAATCATATGAATGTAAATTGAACGTTATGAATATCATAGAGCGATAAATTGTCATTAACTCTAATTCACCATACTTGATTTTGATTAAGGGTTAGACACCTTCAAGATCTTGACAAAATCAAAAAGTACTTTTAAGATCACTCCGCAAGATCAAACTTATCATACACGACTAAAAGAATTTATGATCGATCAACATTGGCCTGTAAATAACTTATTTGGGCAATTTTGCGCCCTCAAAAATAAAAAACTAAAAAATGCACCCTCAAATTACGATTATCTTGGCAAAATGCATCCTACAACTATTTCTCGTGAGATTTAACTCACTTCTCATATATCTTCAGGTGATAAGAGAATATTTATCTTAAATAGTATAAATTCGCTATTCAAGTCTCTTTTGTTTAAAACACCTTGGTACACAGACTTTGTTAGTTATAAAATTCCAAAAAATATACTGGGAATGACCTATACCTTTTGCACTCTTCGGTCCGAGCTGTAAATATACAGTCTAATAAATAAAATAAAAAAACAAATCCCAAAAAAACTATTGTTTGATGCTACGTCAAAAAAAAAAATTGATCTCTCTTCTAAAGTATTTTTTCATGAAGGCACAAAGCAATAGTTGTCACTCTTTGCATGTAATTAATGACAACAATTTTAGTGTTTTCACGATAAAAATTGTGACAACTACAATAATTACAAAACTTTATTTTAGTTGTCACTAATAGCTTATAGTGACAAATCAATGATAATTTAAGTAGTTACTATTGACAATTAGTGATACCCTTTTAGTGACAATTCAATGACAATAAATATTGTCATAATGGTTTAGAGACATATTTGGTTGTCACTTTTAGGATATCAATAAATGTCAATAATGACAATATTTGTACAATTATTGTCATTAATATGCTTATGAAAATCATTTTTAGCAAGAATATTTGAGTTATTGTAACTTAATCTATATACATATAAAAGTACGAATTCGCCAATGAAATTTCTTCCCTTTTTTGTGAAGACTAATATACCCCTATTTAAATTATATTGTGATATTTAATTCTATGACAAAAAGGTAAAAGAAAGAAATCCTAAAAAAATGAATCTTAGAAGTATAATTAAACAATAAGTCTCTCCTACATCAACCTTATAATTATCTTTTAAAGGTTTACAACTTATAAAAAATATTAATGGTAAAAAAAATTATTACTCTATATTTCTTTAAAAATTTCTTTGGAAAGTTCTTAAGAAGTTATCAATTATTAAGAACCTAAAAAAAAATCATGCCACATTCGTGCTACATGAATAAAAAAAGATACTATTTAGTTAACCAAAAAATGTATAATTGGCTTAAGCCAAAAAAAAGCCCAAACATAGAAATGTTAAAACCGGCAAAAACAAGTAAAATTTGGTTAAAAATATCTGACAAAAAATGGTAAAATCAATAGTAAAATGGGTTAGATAGAAAGAAAAAAAAAACGGTGCAATAGAAAAAACAACAAGGTTAATCGGCAAAAAAATGGGTAAAACCGGTAAAAAAAAATTAATGACATCGGCTAAACACGGGATAACAAAAAAAATGGATCAAATCGATAAAAGAATAAAAACAAAAAAAGTTAATTGGCAAAAAAAAAAAGTTGAAATATGTGAGAAAAATAGGTTAAATAAGTAAAATCAGACTAAAGGTTTAATCGGAGAGAATGAGTGAATTGATTAACAAACATAAAAATCAACTAAAATTGGGTTAAACTAGAGAGAACGGATGGATTGATTAACAAATGAGATAAACTACAGAAAAATGGGTGAAATTGGTGAAACAACAAGTTAAAATAATAAAAAGAAATGATAAAGTCAATGTAAAAGCAGGTAAAATCGATATTTCTTTCGAAAGTTCTTAAGAAATTATCACTAATTAATGAACCTAAAAACAAAATGTCACCTTCAGGCTATATGAAAAAAAGTACTCTTTAGTAAACTGAAAAACTTATAATTGGCTAAGCCAAAATAAGTCAAAACATAGCATGGTTAAAATTGGTGAAACGCGTAAAATTCCATATGAAAAAAAAAGTACTATTTAGTTAACTGAAAAACTTATAACTGGCTTAAACTAAAATAAGTCAAAATATAGAATGGTTAAAATTGGTGAAACGCGTAAAATTCTATTAAAAAAATGTATGATAAAATATGGCAAGTCAATGGAAAAATGAGTTAGATAGAAGAAAAACGAGTTAAAGCAAAAAAAATGGTACAATTGATAAAACAACGGGGTAAGTTGACAAAAAAGGTAACGGATAAAAATAAATGATACTGACTAAACATGGGATAACCAAAAAGGGAGGGGGGGAATCAAATCGATAAAAGAACAAAAATAAAAAAAAATAGTTAAATTGGCAAAAAAATGTGAAAAAGAACCTAAAAAAAAGTCACATTTGTGCTATTTGAATAAACTAAATTATTGTTTAATTAATTGAGAAACTTATAATGGCTTAAGTTAAAAAAAGTCAAAACATATAAATGGTTATAATTGCTGGTAAAATTCGATAAAAAATATGATAAAAATGGCAAAACAATGGAGAAATTGGTTCGATCGAATAAAAATGAGTTAAAGCAACAAAAAATGGTACAATCGATAAAACAATGAGGTGAACCGGTAAAAAATGAATGACATCAGTTAATCACAGAATAACAAAAAAGGAGTCAAATCAATAAAGAACAATAACAAAAAAAATGAGTTATATTAACTAAAAAAAAGGTGAAATAGTCGAGAAAATAGGATAAATCAACAAAAGAATAAGTAAAATCGACTAAAATTGGGTTACATCAGATAAAATGGGTGAATTGTTTAACGAATGGGATAAAACAAAAAAATTGGTGAAAGAACGAAATAAAATAACATAAAAACAAATGGTAAACTTAATATAAAAGCGGATAAAATAGATGAAAGAACATGTTAAAATAACAAAAAAAATGGCAAATTTAGTTTTAAAGCAAGTTTACTTGACAAAATTGAGGAAGATTGGTAAAAACGGGTTAGATTAGTTAAAAATTGGATTAGACATGTAATTGAAAATTGATTAACTCAGTAAAAGATAGGTATAACCAGCAAAACTGGGTTAATCGATAAAAAAAAAAGGTTAAACATGTGAAAATTGATTTAGATGGAAGTATTGGTCAATGAAGAAAATAATTGATATTGTTCATTCGTTTATATGGTTGTTTTAGAATAATAGTTATGTAGACATGTACTTTAAGATTATAAATACTTAATAATTATAGTTCATTTTTTATTTTCAAGTTTTGGTTTTAGGTATTTATGATAACAACTTTAAATTCTTGGTAATAACATAGTAATAATTAAAGTGATTTAGTCAAAAAAATTATGTGGTATGTCATTAAGACCATAATACGATAAAAATTAATTAATATGATTCAACTAACGTAGGAAATTAGTTAATCACGTGCAACGCACGTGCACTTTTCTAGTAGATATAAAAAGTGACAAGTTTATAATATAGAATTTCTTGTCACTAATATGATTTTCACTCAAATATTTTCACTAAACATGATTTTCATAAGAATATTTATGACAAGAATTGTAAAAATGTCATTACAAATATTAGGTGATATTTATAATGTAGCCCTAAAAGTGATTTTCATAATAGATATAAAAAGTGACTATTTATAATAACACGTGTACAATACTTGTCAATAATATGCTTATGAAAATTATTTTTAGCGAAAATAATTGAGTTAATGTCACTTGACAGATATAAAAGTGACAAGTTTACCGATGTTACTTAATATTTTGTCACAAAAAATCAATTATCTTGTAAATTAAGTGTTACATTATAAGTATCATATTTATTTAACTACGTTATTATGACACATTTCCATGTGAAACAAATTAGCCAAAAAAATATTAGTTAGCAACCATACACTTTATCTTAAAATATATGTAATAGTTCCTAAATGAGGGAATTTCATTTTTCATATCAAGTTTTTACATACTTTAGACATTTGATCTCAAACCTTCAAAAAAGGCACATTTAATATCAATTGAAGAACTTTTTTCACATTTGCTTGAGCTTTAAAGATGGTGATTTTTGGTATGCTTAAAATTATACTCCAAATATTTTACCATAGCATGCTTATGTGCCCTATATCATATTGTGGCGTGATTCCTTGTAGATTATGAGATATGGTTTAATTTTGATTAATATCCCAAAATTTTGTTAATTTTCTGCGGTTTTTAAATTGCGCTCGATAAACTGAAATTTGTATCATTAGAAAGCTCTTATCAAGTGTTTTCCAGCTATGTAAAGAACACAAAATTTGGTCTTGTAACGAAGGAGTTATGCCAAAAATTGATGGAGAAAGAAATGTGAAAAGGTCCTTCAATTTTTGTATTAAATGGGGTCTTTTTAAAGGTTTGGTACCAAATGTCTAAAGTAGGTAAAAATTTATTATGAAAATGCTATTCCCTCGTTCTCAAATAGATTCAATATAAGTATTTTCCTTAATTTATCATGAATTTATTTCTAAAACTGACTTCAACTTTCAAGAAATAAGTTGAGTTTTTGGTATTTGCACCCTAAAATTATAAGATTTTGGACTTTGCACCTTAGTGTGTGTTTGATGAAAAAATTCATATATGGAAGGGTAGAATAGTCATTTTCAAATATTTGGCACTTTTGACCCTGAAAATATAGATTATGACACTTTGCACCCTAAAAAATATTTTTTTGGCATTTTCAACCTCAACTTAATATTTTTGGCACATCTTTATTTTAACTAAATTACTAGCTATTAGTGATTAGGTAAGAACTCAATTTTCTTTTTGTAATTTAATAAATTTAACATGCTGATAATAATTGATCTTAGATTTGTAGAGTATGTCGCATAGAAAAATTTAGGATCGTTTACATGTGACTCTTATGAAACAATATCATGCAATATAATAACATATTAGATTTGTAAACATCTTTTTAGATATAATGTAAACAATCTAGAAAATACTTGAAAACAAAATGAAGACAATCTTTTTTTTAATCTAAATTTTAATGAGAGAAAATGTTCAAATAAGTTATTCAAAAGTAAAATAAATTAAGAATAACATGTTTATGATTATTGTACATAGAAATGACAATTTTATCTCTCCATCGACGACATTCATTAGTTTTTTCCCAAAAAAACACATTAGGAGGCAAAAATGCCATATAAATTAAATTTCTAGGGTGCAGAGTGTCAAAAAATTTAAATTGGGGTGGAAAGTGCAAATTTTTTATATTTTCAGGGTGGAAAGTGTCAACATTCTACATTTTTAGGGTGTAAAGTACCAAAAATCTAAATTTCCATGGTGCAAAGTGCCAAAATTATAGTTTCAGGGTGCAAAGTGCCAAAGAAATAATCGAAAAGGACTATTCTACCCTTCTACCAATGAATTTTCTCACCAAAACACACACTAGGGTGCAAAGTGCCAAATAAATTGTATTTTCAAGGTGCAAAGTGCCAAAACCCTATAATTTCAGGTAGGATTGTCAATCGGGCCTTGTGAGCCGAGCTTTAAATGGTTCAAATTCAAATAATGGCGGGCTTCATAGCTATAGACTCAAATTCGGCTCATAAATTTTCTGATTTCTTTGACTCAAACTCGGCCCATGTAACTTTTCGGGTTTCAGGCCTATATCGGGCTCATATTGGGTTTGTTAATATAAGAAAATTTAGCTCGACATATAAAAAGTTAAGATTACCGAAACACATATGAATAGACTACTATTACTTAATACACGAGTATATATAAATTCCATACATGTACTTTTTTATTATAAAAAATTAAATAATATTTAGACTGAAAGATCGAGTCATTTGCCCACATTTTTAAAGATATATTTGATCTATATGAACAAACAATAGAGTTTTAAAGTCTTAATACTCCAATTTATGGACCTTTTGTTTTAACTTTTGCCTCTTTTTTTCCTTAATTTTTTTTCCTTTGAGTCGTGACATTCACTACGTAATTGATATACTAACATATATGTGGATTTACACTATAATTTTTTACAAAGTTTTCTTGTTTAAAAATAAAGTCAGTAATTAATAATATATGTAATATTTAAAATAATTATATATTTGGGCTTTATTCGAGTTGAGCCGTATTAGGCTCAAACTCAGCTCATAAATTAATCGGGTTTAATATAATGGCTCAAACTCGGTCCAACTCACAAATATTTAGGTTCAAGCCAATTTTAATCGGGTCAAGCCATCGGGTTTTGGTAAGCCCGACTAAATTGACAGTCCTAATTCCAAAGAGCAAAATGCCAAAACCCCAAATAAGTTAAAAGCAATTAAATTATTAAGTATATATGTACTTCTTTCATAAAATCCAAGTTTAATCTATAGTATGGTTATGGATTTGGCTTAATATATATTAATGTGGGGATTATGTACAAGGCCGAATAAAAATTAATTTATACATGCTTGTGTAGATAAATTTTACTGTATATTTAATTGCTCACTTACAATTTAATTTATTTTTTGGTTACACAATCTATTTAAATTAATACACCTAAATTAATCTACGGAGGATTTGGTAAAATTTAGGATTTTTCTAGCCCAAATGGGAGAGTGAACTTCAATTGCGGGGCAGGATAGTTGAATACACCTACATAGCCACCATGGTTGATTGTATACATAAAACTGTGAAAATGAAATGCTCAAGTTGTTGGTGGCGTTTAACAATCTGTGTAATAGAAATATACTCAACTATATTTCTTATAATTATAGTAATAAATAACTATAATTCAATTAAATAGCAAACAAAAAATTTATAATATAATTCTATATATCGAGAAACTTTAAATACTCAAAGTGGTGGAAATTTCTATTTTAGTAAGAACGTTTCAATTTAATAAAAATTATTTTATATGAATTAAAAAAGTTTAAAAGAATAATAATAATACTAACTTAATTCAAGTGTAAGTAATGAAATTAATTTATTTGAATAAAATAATCAAAGTCCTTACACTTTCAATTATAAACAGAATCGGTTAATTATATTATATATATACGTATGGAAAGATTGAAACTTAAGTACAAAAACTTTAACTTAGTTTTTGAGGAAATTGATTCAATTTTGTTCACTCGAGAAAAATTTTAAACTATAAAAGTTTATATTTTAAAACAAAATTAAGTAATTATTAAACTAAATTAACTCACTGAATTGATATCGAAAATGAGAAAATACGAAGTTAGACTGAGGTTGCGGATGCAATTTCCTTAAGACAATATTTCCGAGGCTGCCTACGGTGCAATCAGTACTCCTCGGTAGTCTCCCAAGATACAACAGTCTTGATCCTTGTTGTTTTACACGAACAAAAAGGCCACGGGCGAGTTGGAACAAACAGACTTCGACTAGAAAATTATTTAATTTGGAAAGTAGAGAAGAAATAATTATTTATACTTTATTTGCTGAAAAATAGTGTGAGGATTTGGCCAGATTCCTCTCCTATTTATAGCAATTGAAAGTTGTTGCTGGAGGGTCACAACAATTCGGATTTAAATTAAACAATGGTTCGGACCGAACGGGTGCCACCCATTCGGTTCAAAATCCGACCAGACACACCCTTTTATTCAAAATTGGGCGGGCAACACGGATCCTTCTCGGACCTTCTAGAAACGGGTCTCGCGGATCCTGTTCGGATCACATGCGGATCCTAATCGGATCACACGCGGATCCTAATCGGATCACCCACGGATCTTTGTACAAAGTTTGGACTTTAATAATTATTGGGCCCAGATATAACTCTAGGCCCATTCATACAAAAGCCTTTTTACTTTGAAAGCTAGGTGCCCTTTTTATAACAATTTTGTAGCTCAACTTTCTCCTTCTTTTCCATGTGGGATGGAGAGACTCAACCTTCTCTTCTAATTTCATTCATTAAGGTGTAATAATTAACTTTGGCTAATTAGACTCAATTTAATTAGCTATAATTAATCCAATTACACCAACACAAGTTTCATGATGCAAGAGAAGAATTTTCTTCCATGCTTGATATCAGTGAATGAATGCCACCAATTAGCTGCAGTTATACAGTGAAGAGTAAGATTTCTGTTGTCAGATAAGGCAAAGAATTAACCAATTTTATACGTAATTAATGTACTATGTTTTAACACATGATCATCAAATAAAATACATTTTAAAAATTGATATAATGTATATGTAACAACATTTGATCTTCACTAGCCGGTTACACTTTAAGAAATAAATTACAATGAAAATAAAAAAAACATGAGACCTCAAAATGTGAGTAAAACATGAGATCTTCACTAGCAGGATAGTTGAATACACCTACATTACATAGTTATTTAATCAATAAAACCCTTGTTAATATTCATTACAACTGCTGAGCCTACTAGTTGAATACATCCCATATTTTACTTCATATTCTGAAAATGTATTTAATTTTCTATTCATCAATCTGAAAGCATAATATTTTCAAATCATTCTCGGAGTCTGTGGAGTTACATGCTGCCAGTCACTCTTCAATGGTTTTTCCTGTTTAATTTTTTAAATGTTATTCCAATGTGCAGCAGTTTGTTTCAGTTACACAGTCCCATGATCCCAATTTATTTGTTGATCAAAACATCGAGTGCCGTTACAAGCGTTTAATTTTTGGCCATGGGATGCCAGTAAATCTCCAATATCCATTTTCCCATGTCCCTACATTCTAAAGGTGTAGTAGCTTATGAATTACTGATACCTTAAAAAGCTTTCCACATGTAATGTTCTGGCAGATTCCCCCCCCCCCCCCACCCCCCCCCCCCCCCACCCCCCCCCCCCCCCACCCCCCCCCCCCCCCACCCCCCCCCCCCCCCACCCCCCCCCCCCCCCACCCCCCCCCCCCCCCACCCCCCCCCCCCCCCACCCCCCCCCCCCCCCACCCCCCCCCCCCCCCACCCCCCCCCCCCCCCACCCCCCCCCCCCCCCACCCCCCCCCCCCCCCACCCCCCCCCCCCCCCACCCCCCCCCCCCCCCACCCCCCCCCCCCCCCACCCCCCCCCCCCCCCACCCCCCCCCCCCCCCACCCCCCCCCCCCCCCACCCCCCCCCCCCCCCACCCCCCCCCCCCCCCACCCCCCCCCCCCCCCACCCCCCCCCCCCCCCACCCCCCCCCCCCCCCACCCCCCCCCCCCCCCACCCCCCCCCCCCCCCACCCCCCCCCCCCCCCACCCCCCCCCCCCCCCACCCCCCCCCCCCCCCACCCCCCCCCCCCCCCACCCCCCCCCCCCCCCACCCCATTTCTTTATTTTATTTTTTAATCAGCAATCTCTTCCTAAGCCAAATGTTTGTGTTTTGCAGATCATTTAATTGTTTACAAGGTAGTCCAGTTGTAATCAAATTGGCTTCAGCATTTGGTATTATTATTTTTGCAATATGGGGACTGAGGCCACTTATGCGACATAGCAGAAACATATTTCTGCATGTATGTGCTCTAAAATTCTAGTTGAACTTTGTATTTCAGATTCAGAAATTTCATTCCACACATTTTCTGTGGTTATGGGTAAATTCTTTGTGAAATGAGTTGAGTTTTTTATGGCATTGATATTTGAACTATACTAAATTATAACATCTTTCAGAAGAGTGATAGTAGTTGGAAAAAGAGTAGCACATATGACGTCACAACCTCATATATTCAACCTCTAATGTTATGGGCAGGAGCAATCTTCATCTGCAGGTTAGTTATTATCTTATGGAAGAAGAAGACAGGTAAATTATTCAGAACATACTTACTGTGAACTCAATATTTTACAGGGCGGTGGATCCAATGACCCTTCCCACTGAAGCTGGTCAAATTGTTAAACAAAGGCTCCTAAATTTTGTCAGATCATTGTCAACAGTATTGGCCTTTGCATATTGTCTATCGAGGTCAGTTTTGTTTTCTGTTTGTTGACACATGTTAATGGCTGAAGATTTTTCTTTGCATATTCTCTTTATTTTTATATTAGTAGTACAAGAGAGTGTTTCAGATAACTGTTCTTAGGGAATGCTCTGGGAACCTGGCTCAGACCCAAATAGATATCGATTCATGCTTGATGCTATTTTTGCGTTTTTATGTTTTTCCTCTTCCATTTCTTGATTTTTGTGGAACTTTAACTATTCAAGACGTATATAACTACATAAATATGTTCATGTGTTTCCCTTTGAGTATCTTGTTGAGTATCTACTGCATCTCTATATGCATGTGCATATGCATACATGATACATCCAAATAGTTAATGAAGATGTACCCCACAGATCTCTTATACTCACAGCTCTGTACCTAGTATCTGTAATTACATCCAAGAATATGAGTGCAAACTCGGATGTTAATGGCACAATTTATAATCATTAGGGAGAATTACATTTTTTCTATCCATTATAAACTTACATCCTTTTTTGGAAAGAGTAACCTGAGTAAGTTACTTTTGAAGCTTGCCTGGGTGGTGGGCCAAGGTAGTGAACCATGATCAGATACATATTTTGACAACTGTTGGTTGTAAGGCATGGTTCATTTTCATGTCTTCATTGGAAGGACAAGACCTCTTCAAATCTATTATTTAATAGTCTTGTTCGTATTTGCATATGCACTCACTCACTTCTATTTTAAATGTACTTAAATCATTGAAACAATTAATGGAAGGACTAAGCTTTCTTTTGGATTATTTTATGCAGTGTAATTCAACAAACGCAAAAATTCTTCATGGAGAAGAATAACCCCACCGATACTAGAAATGTATGTTTCAACTCTTTGTTTCTTTCAACAAGATTTCTAAGACAAATTTTACACCCGAAATCTTGATGCCCTTGAAATATTTTGACCATGAGCAACACGAATAAAATAATTCCCCGAGTACTTTGGTTAGATTCTCGACTGTACCATCACTGCCCTTGTCTGGCACTGTAAAATGTCGGAATAATTTTTAGTAATGTTGAAAATTGATACCAAGGTAATCGTGGTTGCTTACAATAGTTTCCAATAAACTAAGGCTTTTGATTAGATGTATGAACAACTTGATTCATTTTGCCCACATGGGAATATGGAATGTTTTATCACTTTCTATTCTTAGTCTCGGTATCCTATTTTCTTACTTTAACTCCTCATACAATTTTGATTCTTCTATCTGGCTTGAGTATGTCCTTATTTGTAATGGGGTTTAACCTATCTTGAGTTGCTAACATTTTATCCTTTAAAACCTTTCCTTTCATCATCTTCTGCAAAATTAGATGCATGCCCCACAAACTTGGTGTACTAAGCTACATAGTTGACCACATTTATACTCTGGTGTACAAGGGTGAGAAACATCGAATCACTTAGTTTCCTTACTACTTGAGGTATGTCTCAATAAATTAAAGCTTCAAAACAAACTTTTACTACAAGCAATACCTTTTGCTTCCCGTGTTTGGCCTATCCATTTGTTAAGAACTTGCATTCACCATTATAACTCAAACGTTATAACCTTCTGCTTAAACATTGTCCATTCCGGGTTCATACTCTTCCGACTTTTTTGTCAAGTTGAGTTAATGCTGTGAATTAGATTTATTTTTGGTTATTCCAACAAGCTGTAAATGTAGTATCAAAATATAATAAAATGTAGAATATACTGTGGTTCAAAGACTATGGAATTTCCAGAAATTGATACGGATTAGTATTTTTTGCTTAACAAATATCATTTGCTTCTTTGCCAGATGGGTTTCCAGTTTGCCGGCAAAGCAGTGTATACAGCTGTGTGGGTTGCAGCTGTATCATTGTTCATGGAGTTGTTAGGTTTCTCAACCCAAAAATGGCTCACAGCAGGAGGGCTTGGGACAGTGTTGCTTACACTTGCTGGACGAGAGGTTCGCTTTCCCTGCTTGAATATTTTTCAGCAAAATTTCAAATATGGTCCTGTAACTTTGAATTTATTTCAAAAGTAGTCCTAGAACTATAGTGAACACACATTTAGTCCTTTAACTGTCCTATGCATAACAAATTTTGTTCTTTAACTTTCAATAAGTTTTAATTTTTGTCCTGCAATTACAAACCTGGTCTATTACCAAAGAAAAGTGTGTTATTGAAGGACGAAAACGGAAATTTATTAAAATTTAAAAATGAAAATTGAAAGTTAAAGGGCTAAATTTGTCATGCAATGGACTAAAATTGAAATTGGGTGAAAGCTAAAGGACTAAATGTGTGTGCAGTATAGTTACAGGACTATTTTTAAAGAATCCCAAAGTTACAAGACTGTTTTTGAAATTTTGCCAATATTTTTCAGTCTATTTTTACCCACTTTAAGAAGTATCTAGTTAGCAAAATAAACTTTTTGTGGATGCCACTTACAACCAGTTTTTATATTCAGATATTTACGAATTTCCTTTCAAGTGCAATGATTCATGCAACCCGGCCATTTGTTGTGAACGAGTGGATTCAAACTAAGATTGAAGGCTATGATGTTTCTGGGACAGTTGAGGTTTGTAATAGAATGTCCTCTCTCGTCTGAAGTCATTCTATTCTATCAAGTTACTGAATTTTGTTCTTATCATCAATAAAGTCTTAAACTTTACAACTGTTTACACCTTGCAACAAGCATGAACGTCAATTTATTCATCAACTCCCAATGTTGAAGGTTTTGTTTGTTTGTTAATTTGTTATCAATATTTCTGTTTTTTGACTCTGCAGCATGTTGGATGGTGGTCACCAACAATTGTAAGAGGTGAAAATCGTGAAGCTGTTCACATTCCGAACCACCAGTTCACTATGAATGTTGTGAGAAATCTCAGCCAAAAAACTCACTGGCGTATTAAAACCCATCTAGCTATCAGTCATTTGGATGTCAGGAAAATTAATGTGAGGATCATTTACTTTATATCAGTAGTTGATAAATTCTACAGCTCTTGCATTTGATTGATAAGATACTCTTATGTTCCTTTTTGTTCCCAGAATATTGTCGCCGACATGCGCAAGGTTCTGGCAAAGAATCCTCAAGTGGAACAACAGAAATTGCATAGAAGAGTATTTTTGGATAATATTAATCCGGAAAATCAGGCTCTAATGGTAAGTTGTAATTCTGAATACGCTCATATTTTTTACTTCCTTTGGAAGGATCGTAATTCTCTTGTTGTAGGATCTCAGTGATCTATTAGCTTTATTATATTATTATGGGAAAAAAAATATGTGAAAGAAATTAAAGTAGGAACATCTTTCTCCGAGTCATTCTTTTTTTCCTATGATTCTTTATTTCGTAATACTTTTTACCTCAGTTGGTGTTAATGTTATCTCACTAGCTCTGAAACAATACAGATATTGGTATCCTGCTTCGTGAAGACCTCGCATTTTGAAGAATATTTATGTGTAAAGGTGAGAGCACCATACCTTTGCACTTATACCCCCTAAGAATTGATACATGGTCTGTACGATCAATAAATTGATTTTGCCAGAGGTTAAATTAAATTTGGTATCTATGATTAATATATTGACACATTATGCGAGCATAACTCCATTCGTGCAAGTCATGCCACACTGCCACTTGGATAGTTTAAGACATGTCGGTATTATATGTTAGACAGGTAGTAGCTGGGCAAACTCAAACTGAAATTTTATTTCCCCTTTACCTTTTCATTATCTCCTTTTCTTCTAACTTTAGAAAATCTTTCAATTATTCATTTATTTTGATTTGTTTAAGGGGAAGAAAACTGAGTCTGGAAGTATAAATTTTTCTAAGACCATGGTTAAGAAATATAAATGCTTCTATTTCCTGGAAATAATTTCAACTTTGTCTGTCACGTGATTTATTATTACAAGTTTTATCCGTCTCTTTGCATATGTGACTTTTTGGACTAATTGCTTTCTGTTACTCTGTACCTTTCCATTAATATGGGAGACTGTAATATACATGTTTTCAAGTATTCTAGATCAATTAATAGTTCCAGTTTTGATAACGTTTGATTGTGTAGGCACAAGAAGTAGTCACTTAAATTCTTTTTATTTCATAACCCATCTTATTAATGTTTTGTTTGTCGGTTGACAAAAATCAGGAAGCCATTTTTCTTGATCTTCTCAGAGTTATCAGGCATCATCGCGCTCGATTAGCCACTCCCATCCGTACAGTTCAGAAAATATATAGTGATGCAGATTTGGACAATGTACCATTTTCAGATTCTGTGTTTAACACGGGAGCAGCATTAAACCGCCCATTACTCTTGATTGAGCCTTCCTATAAAATTAATGGGGAAGATAAGACTAAAAATCAAGCTCGATCCACACGTGTAAATGGGGAGGAAGACAGTAAGCCTACTGCAAAGCCAACCCCTGATGGTAAAATTGACGCTAAAGGTGAAACAAGTTCGAACACTGATTCTAAATCTAAAGAGACAGCTTCTAATGACCTTAAGACAAAACAGATGCTGACATCTGATGCCAAGGTTGAACAAAATCCCAAGGAGAATCCTAAGTTTGCTGCAAAGTCATCTGATACTAAGCTCAACAAAAGTTCGAAACCTGGCTCTAAGACTGATATTAAGTCTGTTGAAGAGACAAGTTCTAACTCCAAAACTTCTTTTAGTCTGACAGATGACACCTCGAATAACAAGAACACCCAAAAGGTAGATATTCCATGTCGAACTTGAGTTGTTTTTTAACTTGTTTTGGTTTTAAACAAATCTAGCTCGAAAGAGCATTAATCGTACTGAAATAGTGAGTAGTTTGGTATCTTTACGTAAACCCTGTTCGGGTGTATTTTGGCTCATGATTTTGGAGTTTTGGAGAGACATTGAAACATGATTTAGATGAAAAGTAGACATGATAATTCAGGGAAACGTGTAGGTCTAGTTGGTGCTTTGAGTGTTTGAAAATGTAAATTGGTTTGGATGTGTTTTCAATGTTGGGTATTTACAGAACATGTGGGGGTATTAGAGTATTTTAGAATTTAAAATTGTAAAAGTGTGTTTTAGACGTTGGGTAAGAAACTGGTGAATCCATGTAGTTTTATGAAATGACAAAGTTTTGAAGGTTTGGATTTTAAAACTCAAAATGACCGAGCCCAAATAGATCCAAACGGGTCACACATTATGTCATTTTTAAGCTTATAAAGTCAAGCTTGGAAAGCTATTAAACGACTAAAGAGAATACCTCAGTCTTCTTAGCTGCAAAAGATCTTACAGTGTTTCTTGTTCTTGTTCTTCTACTTCACAGGTAAAACAAGATGATGCAAGACAACCAGTTACAACTAAACCTTCTCTGGAAGAAAATATAGTTCTTGGTGTTGCTTTGGAGGGTTCAAAGAGAACCCTGCCCATTGAAGAAGAGACGACAATACACCCACCAAATCTGGAAATGGCTAAATTACGCAGTGGGAATGGCTCGATAGTCAATGAGAACGAAAAAAATGATAGTATTAACCAACCAAACAACCCTGGAGGTTCTCCACCTGGTGTTCAGTTAGATGAGCAAGACTAACAGCATCATACAAGATGTAACTACTGGTCAATGTTTAGTTGACAATTTACTGTACATATTCATTCATAGGACTATGAGGATGTTTTCAGTATCTATTGTAGGAAAGATGTTCCATACAAATCAATGTCTGGATGTTTTTTCAGTATCTGTTGCAGGAAAGTGTGTTCCATTGAATGGGATCATAAATCAATTAGAAAGTTTCATAGGAGTAACATTCTGCATGCTTTGTCATGGGATCTTCTAAGAAGTAGTACAAATGTAACTATGACAGCATTTTTATCTTTGTCAATAGTGTATGTGGTTGTGTATTTTCTCCAAGAATGAAGGGTTTTGTTATAGAACTATAATAGATATTCTTCGTTCATGTATGAAATGGGTTGGATATTTGGTAAAAAAAAATCGCTTAATTTAATTTGATTCTAAATATTAGAAAATAATTAGAGCAAATATTCATAAATAATGATATGGTTAGTGCAAAACTCGAGTTCAGCTATATACAATATTCGAAGATGCTTATTACGTAGTAATTTTATTATGAATTATAGTTTATAGTAATGTTGGTATCCATAGGAGCAAAGCTCTAAAAAGGAAAGGTCAGGGACTCGGGCCAACAAAAACAAAATAATTATGAATTATGCAGTTGGTAGATATCAAACAATATTGGATAAACAAAATAATCACGATTAATGCAGCTGCCAGAGTTGTTGGGCATTCTTTACCGTTGTTTCCGTGGAAGGTATAATTCAGATAGTTACAGGATACTTCATCTCACTTTCTGAGCAACAACTTGTGGATTGTGATACATTGTACAACAATCGTTATTACGAAAGTCTTATGAACTATTCCTTTCAGTTCATTATTAATAATGGTGGTATTGCCACTGAAGGGATTCATTTGTTACACCCTAAAATAGAAATTAGTAAATTATGTAGGATATATCATATTATTGCTCCAGGAATTCAATCAACGTACATATGCCAAAACTTCCTAAGTATTGTAATGCAGAAACAATACTATATAGAAGAATTCAAATACAACGATGGCGTCACACGCACACGAAGAGGAAGATAGAAACACACTGACTACAATTTCTCTAAATGAATCACTCGCTACAAGTTCCCGCCTTATATAGCTACTTCCAGTTTTTTTTTTTTTTTTGTGAAAGCGTGAGTCTTTATTTCCCGTTTTATTAAGTTGTTTCTTTTATTTGTGGTATTTTGAGGTATTACTCAAATAAAAGACGTTAATTAGAATTGTATTATAAAAATAAAAATAAAAAATGCCTATTTGTTGTTGACGTGGAAGTGTTGTTAAAATACTTATAGAGGGGAGCGAGTTATGCTGAGTTTGTTGGTGAAAACTTCTCTAGAATTTCTTTGAGCCTGAATCTGGTGTTCCCCTTCCTTTCTGTAATTCTCCATTCTTGTAATTCTTGTATTGTAACAGTATTTTGATTAGCTCATAGTTGTATTGTGGTTGTTGATTTGAATTGTTTAATCAAATCCCCGCTGTCCGTATCCCTAATTATGATTTGAGAAATCATTATATTTTAAGAAGGTTACCCTTCTTTATTTTTTGAATGTTACCTAGAATCCGACTAGGACAGACTCAGTGAGTTACCGAACGCCGTCGTATTCAGATATTTTTTGAAAACAAGTATTTATTCTAAAATTTGGATGAAACTTTGGGCTCATTTAGATAGAATAATTTTCTTTAAAGTATAGACGCAATGATTTGCCACAATTTATTTCTATTGTGTACCATACTTTAATGAAACTCAAGAAATACTCGTTTAGAATGTGTTCCGGTAATGATTGTGATTATGAGTTAGTGGATAAATGGGTGCATTATGTTTGTGAGAAAAATGTGGAATTTCTGAGGTTGAAATTTCTGATTTGATTATGTTTGTGATAGTCTATCCTTTAGCCGCATTATGTATGTTATTTGCGCTATGGCACGCTGTCACGAACTTCACCCTTTAAATTTATGTGTGACACTTATCCCCTCAATTATGCTTCTTGCGCTTGAGTAGTCTAACTCCTCTTGACAAAGTAAAGAGAGAAACACTTTAAGAAACACTTTAAAATGCTTTTATTGCTCTCACGAGTTGGATGTTTACAAATGAGAGTCTTACCCCTATTTATACTTACCACATTCTCAAATGGATGGTAGAGATCATCTTGATCTAATGGCTAAGAAGGATTCTCTAGAATAATCTAGTAACCTAGAACATTCAACATAGTTTCTTAAGGTGTCCTTCTATGTCAATATTCTAGAGAGGCCTAGAATTCTGACATCTTATGCCAAACCTGATGTCGGAGTTGAATAGATTTCCCGAGGAGGATCCTAAGTTTGCTGCAAAATCATATGATTCTAAGCTCAACAAAAGTACGAAATCTGGCTCTGAGACTGATACTAAGTTTGTTGAAGAAACAAGTTCTAATGCCAAGACTTCTTCTGGTCTTACAGATGACACCTCCCTCAAGAACACCCACAAGATAGATTTTCCTTGTCGAATTTGAGATTGTCTTTACATTTATTTTGATTTTCGAACAAATTTAGCTCGAAGCATTAATCGTACCAAACAATAATGAGTAGTTTGGTATCTTTATGTAGGCATGCTTGGATCATTTTGGGTATTTAAAAATGTAAAAGTGAGTTTTAAATGGTGCGTATTTAAGAAAGGCGTGGGGGTCATGTTTTTTTAAAGACAGTTTTTAAGCTTTGGATTTTGAAAACTCAAAGTGACCAAGCAATCCAAACGGGTCACACATTATGTAATCTTTAATCGAGCTCGGAGAACTATTAAACAGCCAAGAAATTCCCTGAGTCATATTGGCAACAAAATATCTAACAATGTTTCTTCTTCTTCATAGCTAAAACAAGACGATGCAAGACAACCGGTTACAAGTACGTCTAAACCTTCTCTGTAAGGAAATATAGGTCTTTGTGTTGCTTTGGATGATTCGAAGAGAACACTGCCCATTGAAGAAGAGACGACGGTACCCCCCACCAAATCTGGAAATGGGTTCATTACGTAGTGGGAATTGCTCGACAGTGAATGAGAAAGAAAAAAATGATAGTATTAAGCAATAAAACAATCCGGGAGGTTCTGAAGATACTTAGGAGCATAGAGTAGTTTTACCATGAACTATAGTTTATAATGTCCATAGGAGAAAAAACACAAAAAAGGAAAAGATCAGGTACTTGGGGCAACAAGTAAAATTAAACAAGCTGGGATAAAACAATATAATCACGAATAATGGAATAATAAGTAACACATTATTACACAAATACTATGTATCCTAAATAAATACTATTCATGATCTCTTTTACAAACCAAGATAAACTGATTGTGATTTCCCTCCTCTTGGATGATTCTCTATGCCTGTTATACATGAATCCCGCCTTTTAACTTAACAAGATACGTAATAGGTACTTTATTTCGAAACATATAGTACAAGCCACGAAAAGTGGTCATTATTCCCTCAAGCATTGCACATACAATCTGGGGCAGGATATGTATAAATGGACTGTCGAGATTTACGAAATCTGAGCTGCCCTTGCCTGCTTTTATGCCCGTCAACAACAGCCTCTTGGAACTCCGGCCATGTTAGGCTCTTGTTCAAGAAAAGTTGACCTAGTAATGCCATGTTAGGCCTTATAGTCTTCTTGTTTCCATACGTTCGATGCCCCACCTGGTATCCAAAAGTTAAATTACCAAATTAGCCCTCATGTCAGTTGAACTCGTGACTTTGACTCTGATACCAGAGGAACATAGAAAAGACACTAGGAGTAAGAGCTTACCATGGCATTGTGCATATTTCCGGGTGAAGCAGAAACGAAGATATCACTATGCATGCTGACGTAGTAGTCTACTGCAGCTAATAAGGAAGCTTTTCCTTTAATTTGAGCTCTTTCTTCTGAAGAAGCAAGACTCTTCTTATCTTCCATTAATGGAAACAAGCTTCTTAAGGTCGAAATCCTAGCTTCCCCACCATATACCTGGAAGAAAGAAAATTACATAAAAATACGGAAAAATATAGAGTACATACACATATGAAACGAAAGAAACTTTCTATACGAACCTTGTGGGAAGCAAGATATAATCGAGTACTATTGTCGAATCCTAAAGCTGCCAGCAGCAATCCAATTTCTTCGGGAGTCAGTGGGCAACGTCCTTGACTCCTCAACTCCTCATCGGTAAATTGAGAATTTAATACCCTTCCCTGCCAAATAACTTGTCTATACTTGGCCAGAGCCAAATTTTCTGCCTTACCTCCACCAAAGTCACAAGCCGAGTGGGCAGCCATGTCCTGAGAAAATAACCGGAGATAAGTAGTCATTATGTGTGCCAATTTGAACAGGAATCGACCCGGCACAAACGGGTACGGAAAGCACCAAAATACAAAAATTCCAAGTGGGTCTTTGGGTGTGTTTGTAACAACTATAGCTTATCTGCTTATTTTAGGAGGAGAAGAAAGAAGCTAAAGCACCTCTTGTAAACACTCCAAAACAGCTTCTGAGCAAAAATAGGCTCATAAGCTGTTTTCAAAAGATGTTGCAAACACTACCTTAATATTATGGAGACAAGTGAGCTCACCTTGTCAAAACGGAGGTGGAGAACAACAAACTTTCCAGTCCCTTGCTTGTCTCTAGAATCACTTACTTCTCTTAGGTAGTTAGTGCTATCCACTTCACTTGTCAATCGAGGATATCTAAGACGACTAACAAGAGCATCGCCAAGAGCTCTAACATGAGGAACAAAAGCTAAGGCCTGGAAGTTGACTTTACATCGTAGCCGTTGGATTTCCTCGGGCATATTGTCAAAAGCTAGACGATGAGAAAATGGTGCAATTGCAGCAATTCCATAACTAGACAAACCATGATTTTATTTAATTAAATTCACATCTTAACATTGGAGATCAGAATAGAAAGGGAAATGTTTCCATTATGCACCAACCTCTGTATTATAGGCAAAACATTCTCTGAATACCAGTTTGCCGAAGCATGGACTGGTGCCGTTTTCACTCTGGTGGCTCGAATTGCTGTAGCATAATATTCTCGAGTGCTCCAAAAATATTCATCAGGCAACTCTTTAACGATAGATATGTCATCTTTCAATACATTAATGAAGTGATCCACATCAAAAATTTCCATAAAAGTGCTGCAATAAGGAAAAAGAAATATCGGGACAATCTCAATTAGTTATAGCTTCAAACTAGAAAAATCAAGAATAAAAATTCTCGTCAACTAAATATTATAAAAATTACTTAAATGGACCTTGAATCTTTCCAAACAGGGTTTACTTCAAGATGTGGAATTATGAGAGTTGCATTCAAAATTTTAGCCACAGCAACTGCATCACAAATCTTTAGAAACAAAGTAATATCAGTTCAAGAAAAGACACGTGTTTATGCGAATTCATCTTTGCAATGATTTGAGGAACTTACACCCATTCTCTGTTGATTTAGTCCACCATCAAGGAACACCTGAATATACCCTTGAGATTTCTCTGGCAATGCTACATAAACAAAATTGAAATGCATCTTGCTCAACAAATTATAACCCCTCTACTCTATAGAAATAGTTAACAACTTGAAAACAAGAATCCAGAATTTTGAAAAAAAAAATAACTTAATAATTTTGTATTACTTACGGGAGGTACTTTGAGACCGGAAACAAGGATTCCACCGTTCATTGTTCAAAGGCATCCATAGGTCAGCCAGTTGCTCGTCGGACTTGATTTATGAAAGAAAAAAAATCAAAAAAGGTATACATACATTAGTTAAATGGAGAACTGATATTTTGTCGATTGCTAAATGTTACACAAATAGATTAGTAACTCTTACTCACAGTTTGGCGTTGCAGAGCACTCTTAAGTAAAGAAGAGTGTCTTGGTTTTGGAGCATTCCATTCCTGCAGTGAACAATCATGAACAAAACAAAGCATACTTATCTTAGATTCATCTTTTGTAAAATATATAAAAGCTCGAGAAAGATAATTCACGGAACAAATAAGTGACTGAATTACAAGTTTAATGCAAAATTATTCTTTCTGCTCACCAAAAATCCTTAAAAGCTGAAAAAACGAATTTGTTACAAGTTTATATAGATCCAACTAAGCTACTCGATATTCAGAAGATAACATTTTGGATGTGCCTAATTAAACTCGAATAATGTTTACATAGTTACGACATTTTTTACTTGCATGTGTCCATAAAAACCAATACACTGCATCAAATATTGACTTTTTTAACCATGTCCACATCAAGTAAATCAATAAAATTTCCATACTTGACCATTTTGAAGAAAACACCAACTCTTTGAACTACTTCTTTTTCAGCAACAATAACTAAATTTCAACAATACAAACATATACAAATTTCTTCTTCCCTCATGCACCAACACCCAATAAAAAAACATAATTCTTGAAAAGTGCAATCTAGTTAAAGAAAATCAACACCACCGACAACATTCCATCAACCAAACGAACCCACAAAGAATACAAATTACCAATAAACCCTCAAGATGAAACCTTTCTGTATCAATTTATCACAAAAACCATAGCAAAATCAAAGAATGAACTTTCTTTGTTTTCTCAAAGAACAAATTATATTTATTTTATGTATTTCCCTTATTTTCCCTTTGTGCCATCATCTGCCCTAGCACTAACAAAACCCAGATACCATAAAGTTTAAATAACACAAAAAATCCACCAAAACAAGAAAAACTCCCAAAATGCACATACTAAACATAAATCTATATAACCAATTAAAAAAAAAACAAGAACCCGCTATAGAATAATCAGAAAGCAATAACTTACTGAGAGAATAGAGGGTAAAGCATGGCTGAAAGGAGTGAAAAGATTGGGCAATAGAAAGGGCAAAAGCAGTACAAGAGCAGCAGCCATGGCTCCTCCTCTGTAGTTATGACTGTGATAATGAGAGTGCTGCCTCATTTTATCAACAATAATTGCTCTTGATCTTTATTGTACTGCAATAGTGTTGTTGATAATATTAGTATTATTTTAATAAAATATATAGGTTCAATTCTCAACCTTGGAACACTGAAATAAAGTAATAACTTTCATTCATGAAGGAAGGAGAGAGATTTATCAGGGGGAAAAAAAAAAGGAGAGGAGAGAGAATGAATATTAATTGAGGGGGCCTTTTTCTTTCATTATCACTTCTCAGTTAAAGCATCTCACACTTCACATTACACATGCTCACTGTGTAACTTCTCACACACTTCTCTGCATTTACAAGATCAATTATATATTTTTCAATATAAAAATACGAAAAAGATAGCATTTTTCACAAAATTGGTGAGATATATGGAGGACCCATTCATGGGTTTTCTCTGACAATCAATTCTTAGACCTGAAAATAGTTAACTGTAAAAATATGCACAATATGAAAATGATAAAAAATAAAGCATCTTTTTCACCATTGCCCTGTTTATGGGTTTTATAAACTTTATTTGAGAAGCAATGATTAGGCCAAAAACAATACCTTTAACAATGTAATGCGAGGAAAAGAACAAATCTTGGATTACTTTCCGCCACTTGTTCTTTAATATCATAATAATTGACAAGTGAAAACGATAACAAAGAAACTGAGATAGACTATAGTACTCCTACAATTGTTTGTGCAAAAGGGGATGTAGTTAATTTGTTGGGGTCTTTTTCGGGAGAATTTATTTCATGTATCCACAATTTAATTTGATGATATATCGTATTTGTGATTGTTTGATCACGTGAAATTGTGATATGGTCTTAAAGTTTTAAGTACTATTCATTTTGCATACAAAAAATATATTGTTGTGATGTTTTGTGTTTTAAAATTGACATTTTGACATTTTAAATCATTAATTGCAATTTTTTGAGGAAATATATTGTTGTGATGTTTTGCAATTTAACATTGACATTTTAAATCATGAATTGCATTTTTTTTTTATTATAGTGGCATTTTACAGCAAAAAAATAACTTTAGTCCTTTAACTTTTGCAAAGACGCAAAAATGGGACACATATAGTTTCGACAAGTAATTTACATTATTTATGTTGTAAGTTGTAGCAATTTTAATCCTAAATTCATCGGAATGTAAATTAGTGTCCTTCAAATCTACGCAAGCAAATAAATGGGAGGATTTTGTCATTCTGGCTGTTACGCGGTGATAATCCACAACGTCACTTTGTGAAATTAGCTTAAATTGGAGGAAAAATAACGCATTATTTTCTTCCATTTCTTTCCTTTCCTACTAACTATTAGGGCAAGGATGTTACAATCCTCAATTTGTTTGCTTATGTAGAAATTTATTGACAAAATTTTAATTCAGACGAACTTAGGACTAAAATTGTGGGTAACAAGACTAGAATTATGAACTTAGGACTAAAAATACGACAACTTAAAACATAAATGATGTAAATTGTTTACTGAAATTACATGTATCAATTTCCGCGTCATTGCCAAAGTTAAAAGACTAATGTTATTTTTTTCCTATATTTTACATTCTGAAATTGTACTTTGTCATATGTAATTTTAGAATACAAAATTTCTCCCTATGTGCGCAGAGTGTACAACAGTATAGTTAGATCCCGAGATTTGGTGGAGGCATATCCCGCGATTTACATTCTTCAGGGTTCTAGGACAAGGATTCTGAGAGTCTAGGATTATTCTGATGTAAGCTTGGACACCTGGATTATAAAAAATAAAAATAAAAAAAGAATACAAAATTTCAGTTACATAGTATAAAGTGTTTCTGAAACATATATTTATGATAACGTGTCAATTGCTCAAATTCTACTATTCCTGAAATTTCATGAATCGTAGTAATGAAGTCACTAATTAAGGGAATTTTCCCACTAATTAATTGATGCAGTAATTAAAATAAATATCAATAAAGGACTCCAACGGCCAACGGATATATATTTAATGGGGGGAGAGATGCACCACTTTGTAAGGTTGTACGTGTCACTCCATAGAATGCGTCGTGTGCTGTGCGGCTTTAACTTTTCGTGATTTCTTTAGGTCATTAGGTGAGATTACTGGCTTTTGGTCCTTTAATGCAATTTATTACTATGATGTTAAAAAAAAGATAAGTAGAAAAAAGAAAATTAATATAGTAATTTGATCCTTGCTTTAATGGGCACACCTGGCACTGAGCCACCGACAGAATGCTTTGCTTTCAGCCGAGGTCAAACCCCTCATCACACTTGAGAAATTTTTAAGTAATCGAGTTTGATCAAACTCAAAGTAACTATATGACAGTAATACATTTATTTTAGAATTTGATATAACTCTTAAAAGAGTGTTCAATCACAAAATAAGTGGTTAAAAGAATTTGGTCAAATCAGACAAAAAATTTCCCACCTCATACTAGATATAATTGTGGAGAATTTCGGGGTGAAATGTAAGATATTTTTATGTGATACTATTCTTTTTTTTAAAAAAACCTATGTGTTACTAAGTAAGGTATACATAAAATTATCATATGAAATTCTTATTCTATAAAAAATGAGCTAAAAGCAAAATACTTTTTGTGTTTTGTTTAATTGGTAGAAAAATTCTCTGTGATTTTTATTAGCGAAAATTCATGTATTTTTTATTGGGAAAAAGTCCTATTTGAAATTCAATTCATTAATTATAGGGGGTTATTGTCGATTTTTGAAGTGAACGTGTAGGGTATTGTCAATTTTTAAAGTTAACAAAAATATTATTGTCAATTGTTTAAGTGAATAGATGTGTTTTTGCATCTTTTGGTGAAGGTATAATATTTATTTTGGCTTGGAAGAGGTTTTTTGCTAATAAAAACTAACATATGGGTGTTTCTGGTAATTAAAATATATAGGAGGATCTTTGCTAATCATACAAAGCATAAGGGTATATTTACGTTTTATTCTACAAAAAAATTTGTACTATAAAATATTCATCATGAAATCTCACTTACATACTAAAAAGTTTAATAAAATTTGTAAGAACGAGGGCTTTCATGTCCAATATTTAATAGGAAAAATTTTCAGTAGGATGTTTCATACCGAGTTTTTAAAAGTATAGAAACATATTATGAAATAAACATCTCAAATGTTAGTTTCGTACAAGTTTCGTATATCACTCAAAAATTTCTTGCATTTATCCCGAGAATTTTTGCAAAAATAATTCTATTAGAGATGTATAGACCTTGTGGTCAATAATTTCTTTTTTGATAATGTTTGTGGTCAAGAATTTATCACACAATTACGGCCTATTTGGTAGGGTTTTGATCCGGTCTCGCGAAACTGAGCCAAAACTTTTTCAAATTGAGTTTGACGAAACTCATGAAACTCATCACAAACTTATTTAAAAACTCATATCCAAACCCTTCAAACCTATAAAACATTGATTTGACACATGCCACCTATTTTTCCCCTCAAACTCTATAAAAAAGACATTGGTTTGACACCTACCACCTACTTTTTTCCCTAAAACTCAATCCAAGTGGGGTTTCAGCTTTTTCCAAAACCTGAAAATCCAACATCCAAAACCTAACAAAATGAGGTTTCGAAGGTTTCACCGAAACCATCCAAACCATTTTTTTGAAATTGAGGCCCGCGAAACCAAGCCAAAACCCTTCGAAATAGGCCCTATATTTACTCCCTCCGATCCTTAATATTTGTCACTTTAGAGTTTTGCACATACATTAAGGAATCTAATAAATAGCATGAATTTTAGGAAAAAAACAAAACATATACCTGAAATTAGGACTGTCAATCGGGCCTTGTGAGCCGAGATTTAAGGGTGTATGTGGATGGGATTTGGTCCCCGCGAGACCGAGCCAAAACCCTTTCAAATAAGTTTTCGCCAAACTCATAAAACCATAAAAGACCTATGCAAAAACTCACACTCAAACTCAAACTCAAACTCAAACTCAAACTCTTCAAACATATAAAATATTGATTTGACACCTACCACCTACTTTTTTCCCTAAACCCCAACATCCAAACTCCATCCAAGTGTGGTTTCAACATATTCAACCCACAAAACCCAACAACCAAATTAAACTCATCCAAATGAGGTCTCAAAGGTTTCATCAAAACCACCCAAACCATTTTTTTTAAACCGAGACCCTCGAAACAGAGTCAAACCCCATCCAAATAGACCCTAAATGGCTCAAACTCAAATTCCTTCGAGCTTCATAGCTATAGGCTCAAGCCTGACTCATAAATTTTCTAATTTTTTTGGCTCAAACTCGGCTCATGTAATTTTTCGTACTTCGGGTTCATATCAAGACTTTTTACTACTAGCAAAAATTTACTCCACAAAGTACATATGACTGACATACATATGAATAAACTTCTATTATTCATCACCTGCAAAGACAACAAAAGTAAAAAAAAAAAAAAAAAACTAGGTATTTAGTATAATACCTCAAGTGATGCTCCGGAAAACACTAGCTTTTGTGAATGACAATAAAGTTCTGAAATCATTCAAGATTTTAAGTGATGAATAGAAAATGTCATTTGATAAGTGATAAACTATATTAGATAAAATATGTTCATCTGCCAAGAATTTTGAATATATGTTTGCTCCACGTGAATAGGTAGTAGAGTTTAAAAGTCCAAAGATTTCGATTTATTTGATTTTTTGTGTTAATTTTTTCCTTTTATTTCCTCTGTATCTAAATCGTCCACACTAACAATCCACCCTTCCCCTCCAAAAGGCGATTTTAGTAAATAACCAAATATAATACTTGGGCTAAGGGTCAAGTATCATATGTGGGTTTACACTATATATTTTTTTTAAAGTTTTCTTGTTTTAAAATAAAATTAGTAATTAGTAAATATAATTTTAAGACAAATAATTATAATTAAAATAATTTTATACTTGGGCTTTATTCGGGTTGAGCCTTATTAGATTCAAACTCGACTTATAAAATTATCCGGTTTAATTTAATTGATCAAACTCGGTCAGACTCGATCACAATTATTCGGGTTCAAATCAATTTTAGTCTGGCCGAGCTATCAGCTTCGGGTAGGCCCGGCTCAATTGTGTCTTACCTGAAATACCTATAATTAATATTGCATTAGAATAAATATAGGGTTTTTAGGTGTAATATGTAAGGATAAAATTGGAAAATGGGTAATTAATATTGCATTGAAATTCTAAAGCGACATATATTTTGGAACAAAAGAATTTCTTTAAGGCGACGGATATTAAGGAACGGAGGGAGAATGATGATGTAGATCTTTTAATGAGTTTTTACCATAATATTTATGCAACTCTCCTAGGTCTGAGCTCCATAATAATTGCACGTGAATTAGTTGTCGTCTGTGTCATAGTATCCTCTAATTACGAAGTTCTTTTGTTCTTTTTTTCTTCTTTTCTTTTCTTTTATGAATAGATATCTGTTTTTCTTTTTCTTTTTTAAATATGAACAGATATCTCATTTTTTTAGAACAAATATGAATAGATATCTCATGTCCTTTGAAAAAGAAAATAGATGATAATTATACAATATCAGTCTTCGGGACGATTACAAAAAACATTGATTAGGTGATTAGATCTCAATGAATTTCAATAACTCCCACACTCCTGCAGTTGAATTCTGTAAATAAAATTAAAAAACGATGTGTAAAAAATATATTTTAATATACTTCTTTTTGTTTAATGGCGATATAGATAGATTGATTTTGTATATTTGAATTTCTACATATTTGATAAATATCTATTTCTGTCGTTAAAAAAATGAGTTAATGGCAATTTACCATAATGTAATATGCATAATGTTCAATTCACCCCCAAAATTTGAAAAAAAAAATTGTTTTACCTCCCTACGATCTTACAAAAGTTTTATACCGCATTCTTGAAATTTTTAAAATTTAAAAAGATACAACTTAACAAAACTACCGCTCTTATATGTGACATTTCACCCTATGTTATGATAAATGTGACACTTTATCCTCTATGTTATGATAAATATTGTATTTTACCCCCGCTATGTTACAAAATCACTCGTCATGCCTCTATGTTACAAAAACACTTTTATGACCCACTCTCAATTTCGACGAGCGAATTACACTCTCTGATTGAAGGAGAATTATTGCTCGATAAATTGTTTTTTAAATTTTTCTCAGAGAGGTTAAGTACTTTTTTCCAAATTACAGGAAATTGAACATTACAAAGATCATATAGAGTAAATTGACAGTAACTCTTAAAAAAATTAATACTCGTGTCTTTTAGAGATACATTTTAACGATGGAAATTCATCGAAACAAAATATCCGGAAATTCCTTGTATCCATTATTTGTCAGTATTACCCTTCACTGAATTAACTTATTATTCCTTGTGGGTTGTTCATTCCTTCATATTAAACCCCACTTTCAAGTTTTAAATCGTTGAACAATTATTTTAGTTAATCCATATCAAGGAATGAATGCAGTATATAGAATTTAATTATTTTAGTCATACAACCAAACAGACCCATAATTCATCAGACCCTTAAAAACACATCCATTTAAAAGTTCTCAAAAAGACTTTCCAAGATTTTGTACAAGTGGCGTTTGTATAGATTTGAAAATTTTGAATGCATGTATATGATTTCTTCAACAAATATACAAAAGAAAAAATGAAGTGAAATTTAAAAGGAGAATCAGAGATCATGAATTGAAGGATTGTGATAAAAGGCTAAAACACAATAGATCAGACGATCGAAAGAACGTGAAATATCAAAAAAAAAAAAAGACGACCTCAACTTTACCCAAAAATACAAAATGAGAAATTTTCCATTAGACATCTTCCTACATAATTCCTGCCCAGTTAAATAAAAAGAAAGAGGCAAAACATTTCAACAAAAATACTACTCATCTTTCATTGCTTTGCCAGAATCTATCTGCTTTAACTGTTTAAAGACAGGACTATATACGTGGTTACGGACAATATTAATAAGAACAAAAGTATTGGCAGCCAAGAACAGTAAACTTGCTAACCAGAGTTGAACGAAGACATTCTTTCCTCGAAATTCAAGCAAGTATCCCCACAAAAGCCAATGGGTTTGAGCTCCAATCCACAGAAAAATACAAGATATGCCTTTCCATTTAAGCTTCATATTGCTCCATGGAAGTAGAAGAGGCAGTAGACAGAAGAACCACACAAAGTATTGAGCTGTTATGACCTGCAAACATTCAAGCATATAAAGATGCAATCTTATATCAAAGCAAGCTACACTATATTCAACAGTCAATATCAATGTATAAAGCTAGTTTGAGCTCAATTCGTGCCTATTTAAAACCTGGCCCATTTGTGACCCATTTATGAGGAACCCGTTTTGAACAGACCGGACCCATCCCGACCCGCCCGTTTCCACCCTTAGTCACCTGATAGTTTTTGAAACTCGGTTCGAACTAAACTCAATACAGTAAAAATGATAAAAACATGTGTTAGAATATCAAGTTACTCAAGTTTAAGTAGATCGACTCAATTAAAACTCATTTCTCTGTTTGTTTAAAATTCAAATCAAGTTCAGACACAATCTCTAGCTCGTAAGAAATCTAACCAACCTTGAACAATATACAGTTCAGCTAAACTCTGCTCTTTTACACCCCTATATATAGATTATTGCCTAAGAAGTCTATGGAGTGGTAAAATAATATGAACTGCTATAAATATACTTACCTTGTTGAAGGCTACAAAAGCCAGAGTCTGCAGAAAGAAACAGAATGGCAGGTCTTGTGCAAAGCGGAAAATCAGGACTAGTTGTACTGTAAACTGCGGCAGAAAGGCGATGAGCTTTTGCAGGACCGAAAGCTCATGCTCATAATGGAGATATATGTGGTAGAAGTATACAGAGAAATTGTGTCGAGGGTCTGTACGGGTGAGATGATATAGCAATGACTCATGCAAGAAATCCCAACCGTATAAATAGAAACATAGTCCAGTCAAGATGAAGAAAGTAGATCCAGAGATAAGTCCAAATATGATTCTCCTCCAAGTGATCATGCTTGTTAGAAGGTCTGGAATAGAACGTGAGTGAGTTTGCTGGGATAATTTTGATGTTCCAGCATTCCAGTCGAGTAGGACAGGCTTCTCACCAGGTTTAAAATATAGAGGGTCGAGAAATAAGATGATTGGAAGTGCATATATAATAGGATATATTCTAAGGTGAACAACAAGCCCGTACCAAAATGCCGCCTGTAACAGATGGTCTGCAAGTTCAAAAAAATTTAACTACATATTAGATGAGAAAATAAATATTAGCAGGAGAAAGACGAAGTTTGAACTCAATTCTAAGTTGCATTTTCAAAAATGAAAACACGATGGCCCTCTTAGACAACATTCGGTTTTAGACATAAATTACTTATGTTTGACCTTCTCATGTTAATGAATCTTAATCATAGCATGCCATGCAAAGTATATCTACTAGTTAGCTCGTGAAAATGATGAGACTCCCTAACTTCAACATTTAAGTATACTTCAAGCCTGCATGAGTAAGGCTGTCACAGGTTCTCCAGTCAGCACATTTTAGTGTATCAAATGGAAATAAAAGGAGCATATGTTTATTAGAAATGAAGTAATCAACGGTTAAAATTATCCACACACAAAAAAAAAAAAATGAACTAATCAACGAAACCAAACAACCAGAAAGATAAATAATTGTGTGGAGATGCAAACAGAAAATCTGATTCAAAGAATTGACGTAGGAGAAATCAGAAATTAATATGGACATATTTATGCAATCAATGCAGGACTTTCTTTTAATTTATGCAATCAACAATTTGGTTTCAGTATTACCACTGTATATCTATCAACTCCTTCACGGTTAAATTTACTTGACATGCATGCTAAAGAAACAGACATCTACCTTAACAAAGCCAGTAATACCCAGGAAAAGTTTATTAAAAAAACAAATCAAAAGGTGAGCATGATTTACCATTGATCAGACATATTAGGATCCATAAAATCATGGCGCAGACAATAGGCTCACAATTCCCACGGGTTCCAATGGTGAAGGTGAACGGATTGAAAAGCCATACCATTGTGGAATAGGTGCATAATTTTTCAGGCACTCCTCGTAACTTCAGAATTCTGTGGATAAGCAACCCCACAAGTAGATCTGTCATGTGATTTCGAGTATGATGCATCATTATTTGGCAATCAACAAACGCATAATATACTAATGCATATGTAACCAATTTGTAACTTGACATATACCTACCTTGTTAAGAGGAAGAGATGTCCTAAAAGATTTCCCAAGAAGGATCCTCCAAATTTTTCTTTTCAATAACAAAGAGTACCTAGTTAGCATGGAACGATTTCCGTGATTGGTTTGCCTAAGGGAAGCTACCTACACCTAGAACACGATTAAGATTCAGCATAGTTTAATCTTTGGAAATCGAACTAACCATTAAAAGACTAATAAAACCACAAAAATCTTCCACATTTTTCTTTTTCATGACGAACGAAGAGCATCCTAGTTAACATGGAATGATTTCCGTGATTGGTTTCCCTAAGGGAAGCTACCTACACCTAGAATATGATTAAGAATCAGCCTAGTTTAATCTTTG
The DNA here is from genome assembly GCA_034814905.1 of Penstemon davidsonii. NCBI lineage: Eukaryota > Viridiplantae > Streptophyta > Magnoliopsida > Lamiales > Plantaginaceae > Penstemon > Penstemon davidsonii. The sequence continues at coordinate 14,341,134 of JAYDYQ010002686.1, forward strand.
GAAATCGAAATAACCATTAAAAGACTAATAAAACCACAAAAGAAACACGTATCAATTACAAAACACAAGTAAAACTTTCAATCTAAATCTACCGACAACAAGAAACTACATTGATATTATACCAGTTAGGAGTAGATAAGATCTCTTTATTTTCAGTCAACAGTATCTTTCTTAGCTCTAGAATATGACGAGCATAGTTCTAAATCAACATCAAGCAACCTTGACCTTTTTCATATGCTGATCAACATAACCTTACGTCAACAACTAAACATGCTTTTCTTCTTTTTTTGTAGATAACATTCCACAAGATTAAAAGATGAATCAAAATTTACATATAGTCTAGTTCAAGTGCCACAAATTAACATATTATACCTGAAGCTGAGAAAATAAATTTTCCCCATGACTGATGAAGAAATGAATTAGGCATCAGAAGAAAAGCTAGCAGTGGTGAATACCGATATGTTGATCTTTCATAAGGTGATTTTCCAGATGCCATTAAAGATGCAGCATCAGAAAAGACAACATAGTCAATATCCGTGTATCTAACCTCCATATGGGCATCTTGCCACTCCCCGTACAAAATTAGAAAGACCCGAAACACTGCTGAAAAAACAAAGAGAGACCGAAAACTTATTTCTACCATCGCCAATAGTTGGAGCCAATTATTGAACACCTTGAGTAGTGTGAAACACAGCTAAATAATAAAACGTCCAACGAGCAGTTCAGCAGGTTCAATCGCCATGCTGATTAGACAAATCTCAAACCAGAGCTGCAAAAGAGAAATTGCCAGAAAGAATGAAACAGTTCAGCAAAGTTAAATAACACTTCAAAGTAAAAAATAAAATAGTAACATTTACTCAATCTTTTTTGTTCCACCCCTTTGGAAAATTAATTTCAGTCCAAAATTGAAATGAAAAACAATAAAGAGTCGCGACTAATTCTAAGAAAATGAGGCAATGGTTGCTTTTCCTAAGAGACTTGCCCTACTTCATTTTCTACATAATAATCAATAAAACAAACAAAAATGAATTTTTCAATTTTAAGTAATAGGAGACTGTTATCTATTTATGAGCAAATGACGTAGCCAATTAACTAAATCAAATATTTGACTACACAAGAAAACATTGTTCGATAAGAACATTAGAAACCAAAATATAGCAAAAACTTAATAATATCAACAAAAATTGGAGTAATTTAACGACGTCTATAACAGCGGTACCTTAGTTCAGTGGCTCCGTAGGTAGCGAATAAGGTCGAACGGCGGCGATTGGAGAAGCGCGGTGGCTTGTTGATGGCGGTACTAACGGGATCTGTGTGACAGAAAACGTCAATAACAAAGAGGAAACGATATTTGGGGCAGTAGACAAAACTTCAGATTTAGTCCCTTAACTTTCAACTATGATAACAGTAGTCCTTTATATTAACATATTAAGCCCTATTTTTATGATATTTAATTCTTCTTTTTTGGGGCATGAGACCATCTTATACGTGTTTAATATTACAGGAGAAATAATTAGATAAATTAGACTTTACTTATGAAATGATAATATATTTTTTAGTACCAACAAGTGATTGGTCTAGTAGAAGGGATTAGTAACTACAAAATAGTGAACTCAAGTTTGAATCTCTGTTGAGAGATATTCCTATATAATGTGTCTGACGCGCCTCGAAATGAATTAAACCCTTGAAAAACAAAACAAAATCCATTTTTTTAGTGTGAAAGTATTTTTTTTTATAATAATCCCTTTTTTGTTCTTAAAATGACATGATTATGAAAATGAAATGAAAGTAAGGGAAAATATATTGAAATAAATTATTATGATGGATCGTGATTAGTCACACATATGACTGTAAGGAATCGTATTCCTATTACTATATTCTTATGTACATGATATGCTTTTACTATTAAAACAAATTACGAAAGGATATATTTGTCGATTTGAAACTATCATATATATGTATTTTACAAACAGTATTTTCTATTTGAAATTAAGATTGTCAGTTGAGTCGGACTTACTTGAAGTTCGATGGCTTAACCCGATTAAAATTAATCCAATCCGAACAATTGTCAGTCGAGCCGAGTTTGAGCAATAATATTAAACACGATCAATTTATGAGTCGAGATTGAGCTTAATAAGATTCAACCCCCGAATATATAATTATTTTAAATATAATATGTAAAGACCCAAAAAATTTGCTTTTAAATTGATTTTTTGATAAATCAAAAATCTTATAAGAACATAATTTAAATACTCAATTTTCAGTGTGGATCTGTTTGTACACTTTTTATGGACTTTGGGGTCAAATCTTAAGTTTTGAAAGTCAAGGGGTGTTTTTGCAATAATCCCATAAAATTATTCTTGTGATTAAGTGTAATATTGACAACGACACTTATCTTTGGCCCAACTGAGTTGTCAACAACGTAAAAATAGTAGGGGCATGCAAGCCCCACATTCCCCACACATGTCCATATAATTGGATTAAATTGATTGGACAGAAAGCCTTCTAAATAGCTCTCATTCCCTTCATTTGAAGAAACTAAACTCAGCTTATACTTTTCCTTCTCCCGAGAGTATGATTGTGAGAGGTTTTAAGTAAACATGAAAAGATTGGGAGGAAAGAAAAAAGAGGGAAAAATAGGCAAAACACTTGTTAAGGCAGATTTTCGCCTTCATACCCGGTATTGAGACTAAATGTTCCACATTAGTTGAAAATCATAGTTAAATTCACTTTATAAGGTCTTGGGCAATCTTTACCTTACAAGCTAGCTTTTGATGTTGAGTTAGGCCCAAGCCAAATAAGTGGTTTTAGCCCAATCAATGTGGTGAATTCTAATATGGTATCAAAGATCAGGTTAGCTAGCTTTTGAGGTTGAGTTAGGCCCAAGTCAAGTAAGTGGCTTTAGCCCAATCAATGTGGTGAATTCTAATATGGTATCAAAGCTCAGGTTAAAGTGGGCCACCTCCTTCCGTGATGGGCTCCTCCTTGTACGCATGATGGGCTTCAATATCTACCCGCACACTTCTCCCAGATAACAAAGGCCTGGGTTGTCATTATTCCTCCGGTTAAGAAAGGCCCGGAGTGTCTTTATCCGTGTGTTGGGTCTTCACCCACATGTCGCAAATTCACAAGGTTAGGCTTTCATATGTCACGTGTTGGGTTTGTTTCTCCCACACATTCAGCTCGTCCACCCGTGAAGGGGGAGTATTGAGACTAAATGGGTGTTTGCAATTGTTTTTGGAAACCCAAAAGCAGTTGCATAAAGCAAAAGTAAAAAATAAGTACTTTTATTTAAAAGCAATGAGTGTTTGCAAATAAGTAAAAAAAGAAACTTTAAGCAGATTCTTTAATGTTTGCATTTCAAAAAATGACTTGTGTTTCTAGTATTTGTAACTATTCAATTACATATTTACCCTCATTTTTTTCCAATATCAAATAGCAAGTTGATTGTTTTGGAAGAAACTTATTCCCACAAAATATGACTTCTACACCTATATAGTTCAAGGAAAATCCATATTTCACCAAAAATCCGTATTGTGGAATAAATTTTTTCAAAATATTGCAAACAATACAAAAGAGGTGTTTAAATAAGATAACGAAAAAATAATTTAAATTACCTTACAAAAATACTTGGGTTAATTGGAATGGATTCTCCAAAAGTGAGAGGAGCGTACAAGTAGATATAAATGAGAATCGAAAAATGATATATATATATATATATATATATATATATATGAATATACCTGGAAATAGAATAATTTACTGAGGACAAAATTGTCACAAACTAATTATGAAATATTACAAAAATGCCACCACACTAAAAAAGCACATCCTTAGTTGCTTCTTCTAAAAGTGCTTTTATCTGCTTTTCAGTTGAAGAAGCAATAGAAGAAGCACTATTTGCAAACACTTTCAAAGTGCTTTAAGCACAAAAAATAGCTAAAAAGTACTTCTAAAAGCTCTTGCAAACACCCCTTAAATGTCTCACATTGGTTGAAAATCATAATTAAATCCACTTTATAAGGTCTTGGGCAATCCTCACCTTACAAGCTAGCTTTTGAGGTTGAGTTAGGCCCAAGCCAAATAAGCGCTTTTAGCCCAATCAATGTGGTGAATTCTAATACCCGATAGTCTCAGCTTTTCAATCGTTCCGAGACCATCTGTTAGATCTTAAGCTCATATACGTGAAGATATGAAGATACACTCTAACACCAAGAACACACAGTAAATCAACTGAATTTATTGAGTGTAAAAAATAAAATGATACAACTTGTTCCTATCAGTCTTTGAACTCTAAAAAAGCATACACGTGGAAGAGAAAATAGCTAATAATAATGAAAGCGTGAAATCGAAAAACAATAAAAATTACAGTATTGATCCCTAAGGCCATCTCTAGCCGGGGTCGAGGTGGGGTGGAGAAGCAGTCTCCAGCGACGGGGGCTCGGGGGAGGGGTGGGGAACGGGCCGGGGTCGGGGCTCCGCGGAGCCCTTGCCGCGGCTCGTTCCCGCGTGGCCGAAAAGAGGAAGAAGAGGGGCGCGTGAGATTCACGCGCCCCTCTTTAAGTCAGGGGACGCCACTTGAATGGTTCTGTTTTTTTTATTTCTTTATTAAAAATAGTTTATTTAATATTTTTAAATAGAAAACATTAAATTATTTAAATAAATAAATATAAAATTAAATTTCCCTCCTAGATTAAATTAAATTTGTAGAATTGAATTATTTAATAAAATTTGTTAGTATATTTATTGTATATTTACTATTATTTAATAAATATATGTAGTCACCAATTTTTTATTGAATTATTTAATATAATAAAATTTATATTTTTTAAAATTAAAATTATTAATAATTTATTAGAATTGTAATTAAATTTACTTATGGACAAATCATTAACAATTAAATTCAACATTTTATTTTAATTTCTTTTATTGTAATTAAAAATGTAATCATTTAATTACAATATTGGTGGTGGCTATATAATTTTAAAAATATCGAATTAGTTAAAAATATAACTAAACACTTATACAAATAATTTAAATTAATACGTAAATAATAAAATATTTAAATACATACTAAAATTAACAAGATAAGTAAATTCAAACAATTACATTCATTATTAACCGTATTTTGCATAAACATGCGAATTGCTTCATGACGCATCATATAGTTATCCAACGTTTATTTTCTTGGTACTGGATTTTCCAACGTTACTCCCTTACATGGATAAATTTTAGCGCGTGCTCTACTAGACGTACTAATGTCAGTATCATTATCGTCGGAGTTATCGTCATTGTATTCGTCACGTTCGTCCTCCATAATCATATTGTGAAGTATTATGCAAGTTAACATGATGTTGGACAAATCCTGCGTATGCCATCCCCTGCCGGGTTGATTAACGATTGCGAACCGAGCTTGGAGAATTCCGAACGCTTGTTCAACATCCTTGCGGAATGATTCTTGATACCGCGAGAATACCTGTTCAGGAATGGTTCTCGGGTTTCTCACAGACTGGATTAACGTTCCCCATGTTGCGTTCCAAATACTAATACGCAAACTACGCAAGTATACGGTCGTTACAAGTAATATAAAACGATAAGTACATACCGAGTATCGAATCCCCACGAATGGGTAAAAGGTGGGAATAAACGAATCAATCGACGGCTTATTTCAGTTATGAACGCTTGACACAAAATTATCAAACCCAAATATATGATAAGGGTGATTTTATTTAACTACAAGCAGTAAAGTAAACTAACTACGAAAGCAAGTAAATTGGGGAGTTAATTATGCGGTAAGGAGGATTTATAAGCAATCAATTAGAGCAGATAAATTATGTGGTTGTTAGGTTAACTATGCAAACAATCATAGGTTTAGTTGTTGTTTGTGAGTTCTAAATTAGTTAAGTCTCCCTGTCGGTCTCACTTAACTCTACCAATCTTCCCAAACTCTCCATCTCCGGATCAATCACAAACATCGTTGTCACTCGATGCTCTCAGAGGGCTCAAAGGCGTACCGCTGTCACCCGGGACCTAAGACTAACCCAAATCCCCGAATAAAGAGAATCTAAGTTATTTGATGCATTCACGAACGAACTCATTATACAAACACGGACCACACTAGGTATATGCCTATCCTAGGTAGAAATCCACAAATCGTCACTCGCCTAACCTTCAAAGTCCTATGTCTAGGATGCATTCAAGGTAGAATTAAGTCCGATTACATGATTACGGCAAATCAAAGTACTTAAACAATAATCTACCACAATCATTGGCCAAAAGTGCGATAAAACAATAAATCCAACAATTCAAACATAGCCCAACATCCAAACATAATTAATCAAACGATAACAATGACTCGACAATTAATATATTATGCTTGTGTTGCTACTCAAGGATTCAAGGACGTTCGTATGTATCTTCCGAGTTGCATACAAACCTATCGAGTTAAACTAATCCAATTTATGTCTAAATGGATTAAAATCTAATCGATGCATTAAACTCAAACCTTAAACGAATATGAAACGACATAGGTATATGTCTATCCTAAAATCGAATCACAATCCAAATTCATAATCAAATCCTCAAAATCACTATGTCTAGCAATCAAGAATCAATAAATCTCATCTCAAAGGTTGTCAAACCATAAGATAAACGATAAGCACGGAATCGGATTAACGAACACATATAAGCACCATACTAATCATCATAACATCATTTAATCAAACAATAACATAAATATATATAAATCCAAAGAATTCAAATCCACAACCTTTGTTCCAAATAGAAAGTAACAACATTCATATCCTAATCATAGACAACTAGGAAATAGAAAGATATCACCTAATCGGAATAAAGTCGAGAGATGGATTCTCCTCCCATTAATCACCACCTAATCACTCCCCAAGGGTGGTGATTAACTCACCCCCTTGGTGGAGTCTTCAAATACAAGAAAAAGAAAGAAAAAGTAAAGAGAGAGTTTAGGGAAGCTTGAGAGGAAAAGGGAGGCAAGGTATGTGTGTTAGATATTGTGAGCTCCTCTTGACCCTCTTAACCTAGGGAAAACAAGACCAAAAAGTCCCCAAAATGTCTAAAAATACAAGTGGGATCAAAGGGGGATTGTACGAAAAACCCCCTGCCTTTCCCGCATAAAATATCTGCTGGTAGCAGGGGTCTCGCGGCCGCGAGACTGAACCTCGCGGCCGCGAGGAACAGGCCGTAAGTTTCCTGCTCTGCCGCACTTCCTTCCGAGCAGCATATCTTTTGACTCCGAACTCCGAATGTGGATCCGTAAAGTCCGTAGCGTAGCTAACTCACTCATCTATGACATATCCAAAATTCAGCTTATTTGGATCAGCCATGATAAATTTGTGCATGCTTGAGTGAGTAGCTATCTTCATTCTTGTAAAATTTGCTTCGGGTTCTATTTCCTTTGAAGCTCAAGCTTGACTCGCGGGGTGGGTAGAATGACTCGTATCATTGATACGCAACTCCGAATCACTCTAAGATGTCAATACCTACAAACCACGGAGAAAACGATCAAAACACGAACAAAAACACAAAAACCGAACAAAGGCCAAACGAAGGGGCCAAAAGCACAAAAGACACGAAAACACGCGGAACAAACAGAAACTCGGATCAAAACAAGATGTTTTGGGCTTAAAGAGATAGGTAATAACGACGTTTTCACGGCGTCATCACCCCACTTCGGATATATACCATCCGCAATGTAGTAAGGCATGAAGTATTTTCGATTGTTCACCTCATACTGAACATCGGGAAGTTTACCAGCAGTGAGGTTGTCGAACAGAGGTGAACGACCAAGGACTGTAATGTCGTTCAATGCTCCTGGCACGCCAAAAAAGGCATGACATATCCACGTATCATGTGAAGCAACAGCTTCAAGAACAATCGTAGGTTTTTTCTTCCTTCCAGAAAAACTTCCTTGCCATGCGGTTGGGCAATTTTTCCACTCCCAATGCATACAGTCAATCGAACCAGTCATCCCATGAAATCCACGTCGTTCCGATTTGTTAAGTAGGATGGCCAAATCCGTTGGCGTTGGGGCACGAAGGTACTGGTCTTGATACAAACGCAAAATGGTTTGACAGAATTCACGGACAATCTCGCATGCAGTACTCTCCGCAACACGGAAATTTTCGTCATTGGTATCGTGGGAGAATGCATAAGCCAACGAACGCATAGCAATTGTTACCTTCAATATTGGTGAAAACCCTGCTCGATGGGAGGCATCGCATCTTTGACGAAATTATATATTTTCGCGCTCGCAATCCGCAAGGATACTGAGGAAAAGGGGACGCTTCATACGGAAACGGCGTCTGAATGTTTCACTGGAATACAACGGTCTTTCGACGAAATAATCGTTCATCAGTTGTATGTGTCGTGCTTGGTGGTTCCTATTTAAAAATTTACGACCAGGAACAGAACCACCATGTACAGGCATAATTTCTGTTTGAGAATACACAACTTCGGAGAACTTTTCGTGAAGTTCTATTCTTCATTATCTTGTTCTTCCATCGTGTTGTTATAATTAGACCAAAAATTATTTCGGGAAGAAGATGATTCATCACCATCACCATAACCATAATCATAGTTGTGGTTCATCTTGAGAAATTAATTATAATTTTTGAAGACTGAATATTTTATGAAGAGTGAATATTTTCTGAAGAGTGAATGTGTTGAGTAGAATGTGAAATATAACTATTAAATAGGCAAAAGTTGTAACTGATCTGCACCATTCAATTTCTACACCAGATCATAACCATTCGATTTCTGCACCAGCTCTGCACCATTCAATTTCTCCACAAGCTCTGCACCATTCAATTTCTGCACCACCTATCCACCATTCAATTTCTGCACCAGTTCTGCACCACCTATCCACCATTCAATTTCTGCACCAGATCTGCACCATTCAATTTCTGCACTACCTATCCACCATTCAATTTCTGCACCACCTATCCACCATTCAATTTTTAGAAAATTACATAATACACCCTATAAGTTTTTCCTATTTAAAAGGGAGGTGTGCTCACTTCTGAAATCACAAATCTCTCAATATCTTTCAATCTAAATAAAAAAGAAAACGAACATTTTAAGGCAATGTCGACAAAGTGGACTCAGGCTGAAGATGTAGCCTTGACAAAGGCATACATAGAGGTCTCGGAGGACAACGTGGTAGGGGCAGGCCAGGAAAAAGATACATTCTGGGCAAAAACCATATTCATAATGTATACCCTTCTTGATAGTACTGGACATCAATATGCACGAAGATCAAAAAGATTCAATCACTAGTAGATGGAAAAAACACATTTTCAACAAGATGCAAAAATGGAACGAAGCAATTCAAAGGGCCTCAAGAGAGGTGGGAAGTGGCGGCCAAATAATGGACGAGGTAAATGTTATGTTAATACCATGTTAAGATAAATTTACGTTATTAGCATTTTCATTATATCACCACATATTAACTATTTTTTGTAATTTTTAGCATGAATTGGCATTGCGTCTGTACAAGGCCGAAACGAAGCAACATTGGTGCTTCCAGCACACATGGGAAGTTGCACAAGATTGGATCATGTTCAGGTCAACATCTCAAGCTTCTCAAACACCTCATGTTATGACATCTCAACCAATGGAAGATTGTTATATTCCAACACCACCAGAAACTCAATTTGAATCGGAACCACTAGGCGACGATGAACAACCCGAGACTCCCAACGTACCCCAATCGAGTGAAAGATCTGAAAGACCTATTGGTACAAAAAAAGCCAAGAAGGGAAAAGGGAAGGCTTCGTCGAGTAGTCCATATGCGAATATTGACTTGGAAAGGGAAAAAATTCAGGCCATGAGAGAAACTACACTTCTGGTAGAGGCTGGACGAGAGAGAAGGCATATGGAGATGCTTCAACGTCAACGGGAAGAAGAAGCAACGAGAATGTCATCGACAATGTCAAGGGAGGAACGGATTATGTCGATGAACTGCTCTTCATTCACTCCAGATACAAAGGCGTATTGGAAAAACAAAAGAAGAGAAATATAAAAATAAAATCTTCCTCGGGAATTATTTGGAGATTCATCGAATGAAGGAACCGACTGGTTTGAGGGGAGAAATCAGTAAAATATTATATTTCCGTGTGTTTTTCGTTTATTTAATCCTATTTCTTGTATTTCCTTTCTTGTTTGTTGTATTTCCTATTATGTATCAATTTTAATTTTATGATTATTTACTCTCTTAAATTATAATATTTAAATATAATTAATAATTTAATTATATTAATAAAATAATTATTAGTATTATTAATATTAATATTAAAAACAAAATTAAAACTAGAATTATAGGTGAGAGTGGGCAAATGAAGAAAATGGAATTAATTCCATTCCGGAGCCCTACCATTGGAGACGACCAGGCAGGACTCGGGGTGGGGACAGGGGCAGCCCCGGGGCTCCGGAGCCCCGAGCCCCCCACCATTGGAGATGGCCTAAAATACAAACTAAATAAAACCAAGTAAACTAACTAATTTAACTACGTTTTAAACTTTCATCATTTGCTGCTATTAACTGGATGTTGACACTTGATGTATTGCCTAACACTTGATGTATTGCCTATTCATATGTTAGTTAACACTTGATGTTAACTATTTGAGTTAACCAAGCAATATAGTATCACTTTAAGATTAAGGAAAAATGCACGATACTACTATTTGTTACGTGAAACCTGCACCAAATTATCCTGTGATTTTTTTACATCAAACTTCTATGTACTTTCAAAAACCCTGCATAAAATATCCAATATGTCTCCTTCAGTCCATTTTTTAACGCGAGTGTGTTCCACGTGTAACATGTGCGATTTTTGTTTTTTTGCATATTTTTTTCAGCCAAAAACTCCTTTGTGCTTTTGAACGTTTGCGCAATACTTCCTTGTACTTTTGAAAGTTAGCGCAAAACTCTCTTGTACTTTTGAACGTTTGCTCATAACCCTATTGTATTTTTAGTATATTTAGGGTAGTTTAGGCAATTCAATTAAAATTAACAGTGTAAGTAACTAACGAAGATTGAATGTTTTATGCTGAGTTTTTGAAAATACAAAGGAGTTTGGTGATGAAAAAATTTTACAGGATAATTTTATGTAGATTTCGCATAATACAGGGTACTATTGTGTATTTTCCCCTACGCTAATTTTCCTATTCACTATCATAGAAAATATTTAAGCTGAATTTGTTATGTATAAAAAGTTGAACTTAAGCAAAATTTCAATAATCAAACTCGAACCAAATCTTGATTTGTTTATCGATAGCCATAAATATAATCCAAAGACTTTATTTATTTATTTAGACAAAAAAAGGAAAGCAAATTAAGCATATCCATCAATGCACGCACCATTTCACGTGCTTTTTGCTTTGTCTTTTTCCAATTTAACTTTTCCTCCCTCCAAATCCAACTCCAAAATTAAAAAAGTTACTAAAAAAAAATATAGAAAAATAAAACAATTGAGAGCGAGCCCCCACTCCACCACAAGCGCAAATACTGTGTGAACCCCAATGCACAAAAGTGTCGCATTGCAAAATCACCCAGTTCAATACGACGCCGTATGCTGTACTACCACAAAAATTTGAATTGGATTATTCAAGCTAAAATATTGAAGAAAATTAAAAGCCACAATTCAATTCTGTGTGACCTTGTTCCAGCTAGAAGAAAGAGAGTAATACCACTCCACCACATTCTTTCTCTCTCTCTTGAAAATCCGATTCTCGTTTAAATTTGCGACGGCAATCGAGCTGTTGTATCGACAATGGCGGAGCAGAGGGGGAGTATTACTAATAACCGATGGAACTGGGAGGTAGCAGGGTTCGAGCCTCGGAAATCGGCGGTGGAGCGCGGCGAAGATTATCAGAAACCGCCGGTCCTGCCGTCGGGGCGCCGCTACTCGATGTCCATTTCTTCGCATTCAGAACTCTCTAAACATGCACTCAACTCTAAGCTCTTGCGATTGAAAGACAAAGTCAAGGTATCTCTTTTTAATCACTCATCTCTGTAGAACATTTTATATAATAACTTATTTATTAATTGAACATTTCTATAAGAGCTTTTTAAACACTTCTCTCCATAGAACATTTTATATGATATTTTAGAGATTAATTGAACATTTCTTTTTGCTGTTTTAGAATTTGCATTTTTTGATGAGTGAAATGTAGGTTAGTTGAGAGTAAAACTTATTTGGTTTTAGTCGTTTCACGTTAGGTTTGTGCTAATGTACTTCTAATTTATTAATAAAGACTCTTAAGATGATGCAAGTATTGGTTCATGCCACCATCCTAATTATTTTGTCTATTGAAACTGCTACCATGCACTGCTGAAAATTCTTATTCACAAAAATCTCATTCCATTTCTGTCTACCTCTTGTAAAAATACAAGCTCTTCTCCTGAATTCTTCTTATAGATCAATACACAATTTGGTGAACAAAAAATGTTTTTTTTCCTTCCCCCCTCCCCCTCTCTCTTCCTAGTATAAGTATAATTTTATTAACAGTCAAGCCATGGAGCTCACACTATTGCATTATTGATAGCATCAACACTTTCTTAAGAATTCATTTACATCACTGTAGTTACTGAAAAATGGGTTCCTTGTGGTGAATTTGTAATCATCTTTTAGTTCATATGAGCATGTTCTGTTTACTCAAAAATGATCACCATAAATTTGTTTGGACAGCTTGTAAGAGAAGATTACTTAGAGTTGAGGCAAGAAGCTACAGACCTTCAAGAATATTCCAGTGCTAAACTTGATCGAGTGACACGTTACTTGGGTGTACTTGCTGACAAGTCTCGTAAGCTAGGTAATTTTAGTCTAGACATTAGACCAAAAAAAGTTATTAGTTGATTGCTTGAAAACAAAGCATTACTTGATAATGAACATTTGTCAATTCTGCAATCTGTTTCTGTGTTTGTTTCCTTCTGAACCCCGTCTCTTTCGGCTTCACTTATTGTTTACCCAAATTTCCTAGCATAATAAAAAGTTCTTTTAGTGCTGTACGATGATCTGCTTATGCTGTTTCGGGTCTTCCACTCTTCTGTTGTGGCATATTAATCAAGAGTAGTAATTTATGGGGTTTTGGCATATCTGCTTACCTATTTATACTTTTTTCTCCTCATCTGTTCTATATATTTGGTTGATTTGGATAGAAGTCATATCTATTTCCAGATCAGGCTGCCCTCGAAGCGGAAGCTAGAATTTCACCATTGCTATCTGAAAAGAAAAAGCTATTTAATGACTTATTGACTGCCAAAGGTACTGTCTGTTTTGGCTAGCTCTCTTAAATTCTCTCTCCCTGTCGCATCTTCCTAATCTAAAATGCACGAGAAGGCATTTTTTTTTCCCCAAAGTGTATCTGATTAGTCTATTGCAGGAAATGTTAAGGTATTTTGTCGTGCAAGGCCACTTTTTGAAGATGAGGGTTCATCAGTCGTTGAATTTCCTGATGATTTTACAATTCGCATAAATACTGGGGATGATAGTCTCTCCAATCCCAAGAAGGATTTTGAGTTTGACAGAGTTTATGGGCCTCATGTTGGACAAGGTGGAACTCATAATGTAGATTTACTTTCTTGGTCGCAGCTGGTCGATGAACTCTACTAATTTATGTGCTTCATTCATGCAGCTGATCTTTTCACTGATGTTCAGCCTTTTGTTCAGTCAGCATTTGATGGATATAATGTTTCTGTATTTGCTTATGGGCAAACCTGCTCAGGAAAAACGCATACTATGGTCTCTCTTCTCTCCCTCTCATCCCCTCTATTACACCCACAAAATCATTTGACAACCTTTTTGTCATGGTTAATGCATCTTAGTATATTTGTGCATTGCATACATCCGTGTGTTTCTGCAATAATATACCTCTATGAAGTCATGTGACTTTTCTCTGTATATTCTTTTATAAATTATATATTTATATCTTGAATTATTATCTATAATGAAGTAAAATTAATGCGTGTAATTTGATAGAACAAGGATTTAGTTGATTTTGATAAAATATCTGTCTCTCATAACACCCCATCTTCCTGCAGGAAGGATCTGGCCATGATCGTGGTTTATATGCTCGGTCTTTTGAGGAGCTTTTTGATTTATCCAATACGGATGCAACTTCTACTTCTCGATATAGTTTCTCTGTTTCAGTCTTTGAAATTTACAATGAACAGGTTTTTTTCCATTAGCATCGTAGAATTGTAGCATATAAACCTCTACCTTACTCTGATTTCTTTTCAAAACTAAAATGTCAAACATTGTGGTAATACATAATGATATTTCATGAATTCTTTTGCAGATAAGAGATTTGTTTCTGGAATCTGGAAATACTCTACCAAAAATCCGTGTTGGGTCATCGGATTGTGTTGAGGAACTTGTGCAAGAAAAAGTTGAGAATCCAATAGAATTCTCCAGGGTTCTCAGAGTAGCACTCCAGAATCGAGGAACAGACGTGTTAAAATTTAAAGTCTCCAATCTGTATGGTTCATGCCAATATTCCTGCAGTATTTATTTTGAGGCTTATTCTGCTTACTCTGTGTGTATGGTTGTGTTTTAATGTGTGAAAGCAGCAAAATTATAATGACCTTTATGTGTTTGTTTTGTGAAACAAATGCATGACCAATATGACAATGCCCCTATCATTAACTTTCGGAGCTAATGACAAGCTTAGAAGCAAGTGCAACAATCTACTATGATGTGCGACAGCTTTGACACTCGAACTCCTCAGCTTTTGGTGTGGTTGTATATGAAATTGCATGATGAAAAGATTGGCTGCTTGGGTAATAGGATAAGAGTAATTCACCTTTTGTGCTGTCTTAGTTGCTAATGAACACTGTTTGAACTATAAATTATAATTTATTTGTGAAACTAATGGTGTTTTAATGTGTAATTTTACTTTATCAATGCAAATTGCTTAATAAAATATTGTACAAGTCAGATTTCTAGGATCCATCTGGTTCACGGGATCGACTTTAATGGAAAAGACATTCTTCAGTATATCACCATGAATGGTGCCGGTAAATTCGCTATTTTGTTTGGCTGCAAACTGAGAGATGCGAAGATCCACTTCTGCACTCTAAAGTCCTAGATTGCAAAAGACACCAAATAAAAATTAGCTACAAAAAATTTCATCTGCAACTATCTACCATTTCTTCTGTGTTGCGACCTAAGTTTTTCAGGGAATATATTAAAATTCGTTTCGACACTAGTTTATTTCATGTATCTTTCTTAACATAATTGCTGCATTTAATGGTGTAGATGTGTCTTATCTGCTTGGTTTTCTGAAAAGGCATTGCTCCTGTACTTACCTGCATCTTTTAAGTAAATATGTTCCATTTACTTTGCTTGCCATTTGTAGGATTGTCATGATCCATATATACTTTAAGAACTTGATCACGGGTGAGAACACATACAGCACGCTGTCTCTTGTTGATTTAGCTGGAAGTGAGAGTCCAAGTGTAGAGGAGGAAACTGGAGAAAATGCAACAACATTGTTGCACGTCTTGAAATCCCTCTCATCGTAAGTAAAAATCTATTTTCTTTCTGATTAATGGCTCTTTTGTATTCAATTTGGTCGTCTTACATTGTTTGAATTGGTCATAAAGTCAATGATGAGATTCGGGCCTCTCTTCTTCCATTTTGAAGTATCCTAAAATAATTCTATTCTTACGAGTTGTAGTTGCAGAATTTCTTGTTGATTTTACAGTCTTGTTGGAGTTTCTCAACAGAACTGTAACTCCATGAAGAGACGCTTCTTCGTTTGTTTGTTACTTGTTACTTCAGTTGATATTTTCCACGCATTCTGTATGTTTCTGGTTTAACAATAATTTTTTTTAGCTTCATTGCACGTGGAAGCTTTGTTAGAAGCTATGCAGTGGCTACTCATTCTTATGGTGATTATATAGTGCCATTATATACATAGATGGCAGTATTTTCGGTTTTAGCTTGTATAGGAACTCATTGACAGTTTTTTTTCTTTTCGTTTCCCCCTTCCCTTTTTTCTTTCTTTCTTTTTTGGGGATTAAATAAATCATGGCTCCCCTCCACGTTTTTGCAAAAAAAATGTTTAATTTATAGTTTCTATACTGTGGTTCTATTGTTGCCCATCATGACCAGTGCGAAACCTAGTTTTTTGATCAACTAATCTTTTTTTTATCTACATGTGAAATTTTCCTTGTTATTCATCATTCTCAATGCTGTCTGTGCAGACTAGGCGATGTTTTGGCGTCCTTAACCTCTAAGAAAGATAATATTCCATATGAAAATTCGACGATAACAAAACTTCTTGCAGATTCACTAGGTACTCATTCAAATTTACGATCCCCACCCTGTCATTAATGCACCTATTACATGATATACTTGTTAATTATGAAGGATTAATGTTAGTGCAAACATGCAATTGTATTCGTAATTTAAGAGGGTACAAATTTCCGATTGTCTCGTTTGGAATTAAGTGAATTGAAAAACTCAGACACATTACAATTGCTTGCCATTTGTTCCATTTCTCTTCTTCGATTTGAGATTTATATGTTGATATTTTTTTTGTGTCCTTTACCTGATTTTTGGAAAAAATAACGGAGACAAGACTAGTGTACATAGAGAAGGCTATTAATTTGAAGCCTATATATTTAACTAGATTACTTGAATACTAGAAAAATAAATGTCACTCCCTAAGAAAAACAGTCTTGTACACAGAAAGAGTGTTTCAGTTGGAATAAGAAAGTTGTTTCCAACATATGCTTTTCATAAGTTTGTTTTTCAAATAGTTTTGTGTTGAAGGACCATCTAAAAGCTTAAGCTATTAGAGAGGAGTAAGATTTAATTTTATTACTCACGTCCCCTTGAGTGTAGGCAGTATTCTTTTCTCAAGTCCATGTAGAACTATTTTCAATAAATGGGTGACGAAGAGATTCGAACCCGTGATCTCTTTTTGCCACGGTTCCGGATACCATATGTGATCCCCTCAACTAAAAGGCTGAGCTGTTAGAGATGAGAAACTTTTATGATTTATTTCGAAGGTCCCCTCATGTGTAGGCTGTATTCTTTTAACTGAAGCCTATCGTGTGAAATTATTCTCAAGTGGGTGGCAAAAAGATTTGAAGTCATGAAGTTTTCTTGGCTTGATACCATATCGAATGACCACTTCACTAAAACTTCTAAGCTGTTGAGGCAATAGATAATTAACATTTATTGTCTTTACAAAGGCTAAATTCTACAGATTGGGATGTGTTTCTCTATCCTAACAATTTAAGTGGAGGATCAAAATGTTATGCAACTGAAGTTATGGAGTAACCTTGTTGCATGATTAGAAATAGATGACCATATTAACTGCGTTATACCATCCACATGGAACTGTATACCGTCTTTTTATGAGGAGAAGTTAAGCCACTTTCGAACTTTTCCAACCTGGGTACAGAATCTTTTCCCTAACTTGCTCAGTGATTTTTCTATCATGAGAGAGTGAATCCACATGAAATGTCCTAGTAATAGAACTTGGACGCTACTTTATGAGACTTCTCTGAAATTGCACATACTCAGTTCCTTGGTTTCAGCTAGATGATATATAATGTCCTTGTTATGCACTTATCCAGACCCTGCACACCTTGAAATTCAGTATGCGACAGATTCACGTATAAATCAAGGATCCGTACATACAATAGCGTTCTTTCTTCATCTGCACTGGCATCTTTTTTCCTTATGTTCCCTTAAAGTTCTTTGGATATAGTATTTCCACTTTTTAATTTGTTAAGGCTCTGTTGTATTATTAGGTGAACTCTGTAATTTCATTTTTCATACAGGTGGAAGCTCCAAAACGTTGATGGTTGTTAACATCTGTCCTAACGCGTCGAACATGTCTGAGACATTATCATCACTCAATTTTTCTGCAAGAGCCCGAAATGCCACGTTGAGCCTTGGGAATCGAGACACAATCAAGAAATGGAAAGATGTCGTAAGTCTGTTGAATTTGTTTGCTATTGGCATCAATGGTTTACACGATGTCATTTTCTTCCCATTACATTTACCTTCACGGTAGGGAGAGGAAAAGACTGTTTAGAGCATCCTGTCACAAATCACTGATGTACACATGTCACAAAATAAGTAGCTGTATTCCATATGTGTGCTTACAAATTAATCAAGGCAGTGAAAATGTATCTCTTTGGTCACTGTCTGCATGGTGATAATTTCATAAGCGTGTGCGTCGGCAAATGAATATCAAGAAATTAAAGGTGTGTGGTGGCAGTTTCTAGAACTAAAATTTCAACTGTTATGTTCTTTGTAGGCAAACGATGCACGCAAAGAATTGCTTGAAAAGGAAAAGGAAAATAGTGACCTCAAGTTAGAAGTTTCAGGACTAAAACAAGCTTTAAAGCATGCAAATGACCAGTGTGTATTACTGTTCAATGAAGTTCAGAAAGCCTGGAAAGTTTCTTTCACTCTGCAGTCAGATTTGAAGGTTCGTAACGTAATGCTTTGCACTGTAGCCATGTTCTTTAAGGAGTTCTCCTGTTTCTGTCATTGTTTTGCTCTATATTATTGCCAATTGGATTACATCATTCTTTTACATTGCAATCAGTTGGCTATTTATGACATTTTTTTTGTAACTAGGTTCATGCGCGTGCCAAGTGTATGGATTTGGGTAACACCTCCAAATAAAACTCCCGTATTCTGATAAAAAAAAGTTCCTCCTTTGCCTGAGTCATATGTTATTACCAGAAGCACAGTGATGGAAAATAAATGAGTGCCCAACAAGCTAAATACAAGAGAAACCTACTTTGCAGATTACTAACCAAAATTGAACAATTGTCAATCTTGTAATAAAATATAGGTACAATAGATATTCTAGTTTTGCCTATCCTCTCCAAATGAAAATTATGAACTGAATTTTATGCACTGTAAGATGTTTCTCCATCTTGTGTAATCAAGAGGGAATCTAGACTATGAATGACCATATTAATTCCCTTCTTATCCATTCAGCTAGCTAGGCATCCATCTTTCTTAAATTATAAGCTTACTTTTCCCTTAGTAAAGTTGGTAAAAATGCTTGTATGGAAAAAAGTCGAATAAAGAATATGATCCTTAACAACACATCAAGTATATTAGTTATATTAGAATTCACCACATGGCTTGGGCTAAGTCCACTCACATGGCTTGGGCCTAACTCAACCTCAAAAGCTAGCTTAAGAGGTGAGGATTGCCCAAGACCTTATAAGGTGGGCTTAATTATGATTTCCAACCCACGTGAGACATTTATTGTCAATATTAGTGAAGGTTTTCATCCCAACGTTTTAAACTATGCTGATTTCGTGGGGTTTTATCTTGCACATTCAACATAACAAAATTGTCACCTTTTTGGGCTTGAATTACACATTCATCAGTATATTAGCTACTTTGTTTTGTTGGTTGATTACATAAATGTTTGTCCTCTTCAGTTTCTTAAATTAATTTCTGAATGTGGATGGTTGGTCCACTGATGAATAATGGATCCTTTCTGCATTGCAGTTTCAGTGTCAGTAGCATGAAACACAAATCAGCTTTTTGTTTAGTTTTTTCGTAATCTATGTTATATACCATTTTTCCTGAAAACACATGCTGACTGTTCTCTTACTGGCTTCATTATTGAAATTCAAGACACACTAATCTCTATTGTGTCAAATATTGTTCGAATCATGCTATCATGGCCAATGAACTCATTAACTTATTCATTAAAAAAAAAAGAAATAAACAAAGAAGAACTCCTTTTAAGTTTCTTTTTCTAACAATTTATAATTTCTGTCATGTCTTGCAGGCAGAAAATATAATGCTTGCAGATAAGCATAAGATAGAAAAGGATCAGAATGCACATCTTAGGAATCAAGTTGCTCAATTGTTAGAGGTGGAACAAAACCAGAAGTTGCAAATACAACAAAGAGATTCAACAAATCAAATGTTACAGGTTGGCAATCTGGATCCTGTACTTCTTTCTTTTCACCAATCACTTTTACAAATTTGGATGTCTGTAATTTGTTGAACTTCTCCGTGCTACTATAATATGTTTTTCTTTGCATCATTTTTGCTTCAAATGGCTGGATACCATCATTTACAGAAGAGGAAATACATAGATTATTTTATATTTGGTAAAAGAAGAAAATAGGCTGTGTGATGAATGTAGTTCTCAGTTCATTTTTGTCATCTGGGATCTTTTTGATTCTTTTTTCAAGTTCTAGGAGATACTTTTTGGTAAATAGCATCTATTCACTTTGTATTCTTCTCCTCGCTTTACTTTTATTTAATCTTTATCAGCCACTAGATTCTTCATTGACATGTCATGGTACTGATACTACTAAGATAAAATGCTGAATCGACTTCAGTTTTGGTTTAATCCTTGTGGCTGACTGGCTTCAGCAGTTTGTCTGCATCTTTGTTGGAATGCTTCCAAGAGGTATCTTGTTGGCAAAACAATCTAGTGTGCATTCTCAGCCAGCAAAGCATTAGTATTGTCATTACTGCTCTAAAACTGATATTCTTGAATTAAGAAGATGATGATGTCCAGTTAACAGCGTAGGATAACTGTACTATTGTCTATTGGTGATGTCACTCTTGATGAGCCTATATGTACTGTTTTTGGCTTCTTTCTAACGGTCTCTTTGGCCTCACTTGGTCTTCCAATATTATATTTATATAATCACAGAGCAATTTTGAAAGGTTTCACTTATCATTTTCTATTATCACAAGGTAGCTACCTTTTTGCGTGCACAAATAACTGCAAAAACAATGATCTTAGTGTTATATGTTTGGTGTTCAAAATCTGAAGTGGTATACTTCGGTAATTGTAGTATTTATAGATATGTTTTTCATGTAGTAAGCTGTTTAGTTCTCATGTTGATTGTGTCCCATTAAGTCGAACTAAAGGAATCTGCCCACACTTAGTAGTGAAGTAGTTGAGATTTTATAGCTAAGTAAACATGATGTAGGCCAGATTGTATTGTATTATGTATAGATGGTTTCACGTATAGTGGCCTAACATTTCATTCTTAGCCTAATATATGAAAGGAGCTTGTGGTAAGAAGTCCATAAGTTGATTTAGCTTTCTCTTTGCGAGATTTATTTTTATGCTCTGAGTCCGCAAGCAGTAATGCAGATATTACAAACGATAAATTTCAAATTCATAATTTCCTTGTGAAGAAAGAACTTTAGAACTGGACCTTGGCATTTCATAATCATTGATGTCTGTCTGTTTAGGCCAAACTGAAGAGTATAGAATCACAATTGAATGAAGCCCTTCTTTCTCGTGAGACTAGTTCAAGCAATGGCTATGGATCACAGTCTGCTGAGCAAACAAGCAACAAAGCCACGGGGGATAGTGTTGATTCCGCTGCAGTTACCAAAAAACTTGAGGAGGAACTCAAGAAACGGGATGCACTTATTGAGGTAATTTATATATGTTTGTGTTGCAATTAACTGAGAGGTGCTTCTGCTAGATATTTTTTGTTGGCCTCCACCAAAGGAATTAAGTTGGTCATTCATTTTCCTTTGAGACACAGTTACTTTTTCTTATCAGAAACTCTATTTTGTCGAAACATCAAAGGAATTCACCTGTTTTTGGCAACTGTTGAATTGTACTTATAATGCTGAATAATAGCTTATAATTTTTTTTGGGCAGAGATTGCATGAAGAGAATGAGAAGTTATTCGACAGATTGACTGAAAAAGCTTCCCTAGCTGGATCACCTCAGGTACACTCTTTTTTTTTCGAGTTATGTAACATGACTGGTTGGGTGTGGCTGTATATCTCTGTTTTACTACCTTATACACAAACTAGTTTTCTGGTAAATGTGGGTATTAATTTCTTGATCTTATCTCTCAGGTGTCAATCCCATCTCCAAGGGGACTGCCTAGTCAATCTCGAGACCTGGGAAGGTTATAATTCTGATTAAGAATGAGCAAAATTTTATATCATTTTTCATAATTATTTCTGTTGACCTTCTTCATTGAACCTTCTGTCTCTTCCTCCCCACCTCTACGTTTGAATTTTATTTTACAGGAACGAAACTATTAATGCCAAAGGACGTCCTGGTGATGGTGTTCCCTTACCCTTATCCACTGAAAAGACAGATGGCACGGTTGCTTTGGTTAAAACTAGTAATGAAATGGTCAAAAGTACCCCCGCTGGTGAATATCTTACTTCCGCCCTCAATGATTTTGATCCAGAACAATATGACAGTCTTGCTGCCATCTCAGATGGAGCAAACAAGCTTTTGATGCTGGTGAGGTTAAAAGTTTTTTTCCTCGTGTTACAACTGAAACTGTCATGGCAAAATCGGAAGCTGTTAGTTTGTATGTGCTATTGTTGCATTTTATGTATGTGCTCAACGGTTTCTCTTTCTATGGGAAGCTATCATCTTTAAGGCTTTTCTTGGATTACTTATTTACATATTTATGCAAGAACTGATTCAAAATATACAAGTTTTTTGCTTCTCTCACTATCCATATCAAGTTCGAGTTTATGTCAGAACTTAGGTTTAGATTTTTTTGAACTTTTGAGTTCCTTTTTATGTTTAGATTTCCTTGATTGCACCTGGTGACCAAGTTCAATTTATGTCAAAATGTAGTCTGAAAAATGATACTGTCCTAGGGAATGTTAAGAATATTAATATCTAGATGCAGCGATTCCAAACAACACCTACAGTGCCTTATATGTATCCTTAGACTAATCTGATAACTGAGGCCCTTTCATTTCAACAGCCCCTTCATATTATAACTTCTGTCCCGATTCTGAAGTGTATCTTTTGAAAAGTAATGATATGCTAGGGGTGCTTAGTATATAGTTGCTTGTGATATATGCCATAGGAACCATTTTGTGATATATAGGGTATATTTGCTTGAAAAGTTGGAAGATTTTTCCGTTAGCGACCCTTTCTGATGTTTTACATTTTACTACAATAATTCTTTGTCATCACATATGACTATCACATGCAGTAAACATTGAAATATTTGAAATTATGGGATGATCATTTACTTCATGTCTTATTTTTCATCTGTCATGAATTTTGTCTTTCCTTGACACTGCTGATTCTGCAATGTGGCAGGTTTTGGCAGCAGTCATTAAGGCAGGTGCATCTAGAGAGCATGAAATACTTGCTGAAATAAGAGATGCTGTTTTTGCTTTTATTCGTAAAATGGAGCCAAAGAGGGTGATGGATACCATGCTTGTTTCGCGTGTTAGGATTTTGTACATACGCTCCTTGCTTGCTCGGTCACCAGAGTTACAATCTATTAAGGTACTGAAAAAACTGTGGCCCAGTTCATTTGGCATTGTGCCAAGTAAGTGGTAGCATAATTACAATAAGTAACATTCTAGTGAAATGATTCCTTTTTCTTAAAGGTTCCTCCTGTTGAGCGCTTTCTAGAGAAGCCTATTACTGGACACAGTAGAAGCTCTAGTCGAGGGAGCAGCCCAGGAAGATCTCCTGTGCGATATGATTCCACAAGGAATATGCTAGTTGACGAACAGATTCATGGATTCAAAGTAAATATAAAACCAGAAAAGAAGTCAAAGTTGTCATCTGTAGTTCTAAAGATACGTGGCATTGATCAGGTAAATTGTGTGATACTTTCCTCCTGTTACACTGCTATGATTTCATTATAATGTGTAATGTCTTTCTCATTTTTGCTACACTATATCCTTGAATTCCCTTATTACCAGTGTATTATCTATAAAATTTAATAGATTGTTCTTTCCAAATAAAAAAGAAATTACTGTGCCACACTCTATCCTTGAATGTTCTCTTCTTTTTTCTATTTCGGTCTTGGAAAATAAGCATTGTGCTTACTTCTGTTAGTACCTCTATAGGTTCTGCTCTTTTTCTACATGTAGTATTTAATTCTTCGGCCAGAAATTTTGAAAGGAATATTTGAACTTGATGTAATTCATGTGAGTCTACAGGACGTATGGAGACAACATATCACAGGTGGAAAACTTAGGGAAATAACAGAGGAAGCAAAAATATTTGCAGTTGGAAACAAGGCTCTTGCAGCTCTTTTTGTTCATACTCCTGCTGGTGAGCTCCAGCGTCAAATCAGAAACTGGCTCGCAGAGAACTTTGATTTTCTTTCCGTTACTGATAATTCAGTAGCCGGAGCAACTGGTCAGCTGGAGCTTCTTTCAACTGCAATTATGGATGGTTGGATGGCTGGACTTGGTGCGGCCCAACCCCCAAATACTGATGCACTTGGCCAGCTTTTATCTGAGTATGCAAGGCGCGTGTACACTTCTCAACTGCAACACTTAAAGGTATGTCCCCGGCATTTTATTTCTCTCTATTCTCTATATGTCAGTAATTTTTTCACATACAATATCTGGGTAAGATATATGGTCTTTTGCTGTACAATGTTTTGCTCACATATTCTTTATGAATGAAATATCCATAATTTCTTAATATTTAATATAACTGTAAGGTAGTGTCTGGTAAGCTTGCATGGAAATGTGTTTTTACAATTCCATTTTTACTGATATCTAATATAATACTGCTCCATCAGGATATTGCAGGTACTTTGGCAACTGAAATGGCAGAGGACTCCGCACAAGTATCTAAGCTACGCTCAGCTCTTGAGTCGGTTGATCATAAGAGAAGAAAGGTCAGGATTATACTGCAATAGATTTCTGTCTTCTTTATACATGAATACTTCTATATTTTACTGTCTTTTAACTTTTCTAATCCTTATCTATAGCTGATATTTCTTTTTAAATCATAAATCTAAAAATTCCTAAGATTACTCATAAAGATATTTAAAACCACTCTAAGTTACGCGTGCAAACAAATCCCATATTTTGACAATTCTATTATCTATCATGGAAGTCTGTTCATCAAAGCTCTATGTTTATCAAAGATGTTCATGTATTTGAAGTGAAAATACTAGTACTTTGGAATCTTTTATGGGAATGTGCAAATCATCAGTCGTTGCTTGAAGATTTTACTTTTTAAATTTTCTGAACTCTAGTTATATAAGAGGTGACTGAACAGAAAAATAGAAATGCTGGAGAACTGCTACTTGGTTGACAAGGTTTAAGACAAGACTTTTTTGTATACGGAGATCGAAGTTAGGTTAGGATTAGCCAGTCCTATGACTTCTAAATCTTCTTGTCTGGTTTAGTTTTGATCTAGAAGGTTCTTGTATACGTGGAGAATGAGAGCTTGTAATTATGTTGTATAAACAAGGACAGCATATTGATGAGAATTTTTTTTCTTCTTATTTCTCTTATAAAACCTAGGATAGGAGTCGTAGCTGATGCTATTTCAAAGTCAACCATTTTGTGCCACTAAAACCACTATTATTGAAAATCCACATACTTTAGTTCTTATTGATTCTGCATTAAGCTCATGGACCATTTAATGCTTGAATTTCATGGATGAACTCAGTTTCTTAAATTCGTGCTAAATATTTTGCAATTTACCTGTATTATCTGAAGTTCCTTTGGCCACATAAATTCTTAAGATAATGTACAACCATGGGCAGCATTGCACCTGAAATGACTCAAAGTGGAAACTAAAAAATATATTAGTCTTATCTGGTTGTCCTATTATATATCTTCACTTAGATTTCTCTGAAGTCTGAAAGACTCGTTCTTTAGCATTTCCAGTCTATGAAATTCTGTTCATTAATTGCTTGAGTTATTATACTATTTGTTATAATTTCAGTGGTTCTGGAGTAGTTTGTCAGAGTAATTAAATGAAACTATCTTATTTTGCTTATATTGATAAATATTTGCCTCAATTATCAGATTTTGCAACAAATGAAAAGTGATGAAGGGTTGATGAATTTGGAAGATGGCGCAACACCTATCCGGAATCCTTCTACTGCTGCCGAGGATGCCAGACTGGCGTCATTAATTTCCCTTGATAGCATAATGAAGCAAGTCAAGGTATTCAACTTTCTCTTCGAATCTTCTTAGTCTTTATTTGGGATAAGGTGGTCTTTGGTTGGGCAGGAAACATAAAATTTGAATTTTGTTTTTTCTTTCTAACAGGATATAATGAGGCAAACCTCTGTGAATGTTCTCAGTAAGAGTAAGAAGAGATCAATGCTTGCTTCTCTAGATGAACTTGCAGAACGAATGCCTTCTTTACTTGATATTGACCATCCATGTGCCCAGAATCATATTGCTGAAGCTCGTCATGCAGTAGAGGTATGCATATAATTATTGTAAACACATGAAAAACTTCTTATCCAAATAGATAGTCCACTCTTTAATCGAATCATGTTCTAAACAGAAGTGTCCTGCTACATAGTGATAATTTTCTTACATAGAAACCAATCAAACTAATGATTAGAAAGTGAAGAACTTATGGCCCTTCTTGGATGTATTATGGCTCATGCTTTTCAAGGTTTTGGATATTTGGAGGGAGATATATATTGACGTTCATTAGAGTTATTTTGAATCAAAAATGTCAAAATGAATTGAAACGTGTTTCTAATGTTGAGTGTTTGACAGTTTGAGAACCGTGGGGCATATGTCTTTTATGAAAATGTAGAATTTGGAGTTTTGATTGTTGAGATTATGGTTTGGAGTGGTTTTCTATTGTGGAGTGTTTGAGTAACACGTGGATAATGGGGCCATGTTTATTTATGAAAATGTAGTTCAAAGTTTTGGGTTTGGGTAAAAAGGAAAGACGTAACAAAGGTTTTGGGTTTGGGAAAGGTGAAACTCCGAAACTACCAAGCAAATACATTGAATCAGGGTCTATATCTCTAATATTTTCCAAATGTTTTCTTTACTTCACTTTTACTCCTATCTGTTCTATGCAGTCAACTTCCGAAGAGGATGATAAGATTCAGGATCCCGCCCGTGCTTCCAAACTATTTGGAGACACATCACACGGTGCTGAAACCGATGTAGCTCAATGGAACGTTTTGCAATTCAACACAGGCGCCACAACCCCATTCATCATCAAATGTGGAGCCAACTTGAATTCTGAACTAGTTATTAAAGCTGACGCCAGAGTTCAAGAACCCAAAGGTGGCGAAGTTGTTAGAGTTGTTCCAAGACCAACCGTTCTTGAAAATATGAGCCTGGAAGAGATGAAAAACATTTTCACACAGCTCCCTGAGGCTCTAAGTTTACTTGCTCTTGCCAGGACAGCAGACGGAACCCGAGCAAGGTATTCTAGATTGTACAGAACTTTAGCCATGAAAGTTCCTGCACTAAGGGACCTAGTTGGTGAACTTGAGAAGGGTGGAGTACTGAAAGATGTGAAATCATGATCAGTGAAATGTGTAGAGGGAATACTTTTATATCTCATCTCCATTGTTTTTTTACAGGTATTGTAATATATTATTATCGAGCGAAGTTGTTTTACTGTTTTTTTGCTAATCCTATAATGGGAAACAGATTCTTTGTAATTGTTTGTGTTTTATGAGTTTTGTAGTATTTGGTAACGTCAACGAGGCTTTGTTGATTGCTATTTTCACCGTTAACTTGTAATATGTAAATACTTTGGTTGTAAATTATGCCCTCTCTAATTTTGTTTTCTTGTAAAGATCCCCTCATAAGTCATAACTGAGAATTCTTAAGTTTGGGTCTCTTTCCTTGAACCCACCAATGCAGATCCTATTCTTTGTGGCCTAAGCGAAATTTAGGGTCTATTTTGTATTGATATGGCTACGTTTCGCTTGATTTTGGTTTAAAAATAAGGGTTTGGATGGTTTCAATAAAATCTTTGAAATATCATGTGGATTTAGTTTTGATGTTGTGTTTTGTGGTTTTTTTAAAAGTTGAGGTATGATTTGAATTGAGTTTGGATATGGAGAACGTCAATATGGCAGCCAATTTAATTGAGTGGAGAAATTTTGGTTGGAAATATTGTGGGCAACTTGTTTAATCGGTTTCGGTTTCAAAAATGTCTATTGCAATCTTCACCCCATAAATCTTTAATAATACTATATTATTATTAAGGGTAATTGGCACTTTGCTCCCCAAATACAAGTTAAATAGGCACTTGCACCCTCCAGTTCTGAAAATAGCACTTTGTACCCTCTAGTTCTAAAAGTAGCTCTTTGCTCTCTCCAAATTCATGAAAGCCAGCACTTTGCACCCTTGCAAATTTCCGGCAAAATCTCGACCTGAAAAGCTCAAAATCAGCCGCCCCAAAGGATAAAACAGACATTTTATTTCTTTCTTCAGAATATTTTCAAATCATTTAAAATTTATCTTTGACAATTGTATAGGGAATTGTTGCAAATTAATAAATGATACTAAAAGGATTCCAAGACGAAGACATCAGCAATAAACCAAGTTGCATGCCGAATAGATTTGTAGAGTATGGGCTTCTATTTCCATTGTTTCTGACATCCCAAGTTGATGAATGTAATTGGCCATGGCCTTGGTGAAACCGAGATAACTTTCACTCCAACAAAAAGTAATCTAATTTGTTTTGTCCAACAAAAAGGAATCTAATTTTTTTTGTGTATACTTTTCTTACTTAATTAGACTCTCTTAATTAATACAAATAAAATGAACCCAACATGTGAAGTGAAGTTCAATATAGAGAAGCCAATTATGGTGGTAATGCGAAGAGAAAATACAAATTTGACAGATGATTCTTAATTTGAAAAAAATACTAAACACAATATTAAATGGCTATTAAAGGGAGTAAAAAAATTGTGCACCCCAGATTCACTGTTTTGAAATTTTGGCAATTTGCACCATCGAATGACAATTCTTTAATAATATAGTGACATTTTGGTTGGGGATTTACTTTGTCGGGTGTTAATTGTCAATCTTCAATTACAAGGTGTAAAGTGTCAAGTCAAAATAATGTATTTTGAAGCGCAAAATGCCAATTGCTCAATTAAAGGTCTTTAAACAAGACTTGGCATTTGAGTTCATAATTTAGGTTGTTCCAATTATTATTTCTTACGAGTTTGGTGACGAATGGTTTTGAGTTTTTTCCCGGTGGGGACTGCCGAAAAGTTGGGGAGGGTGCAAAATGATAGATTTTATGGATTTATTATTTAAGTTGAAGGTACAAAGTGAAATAATTTATTTTTCAAGGGTAGAAGTGTTAAAACTGACTTAATTTGAGGGTGCAAAGTAAAATTAATCCATAAGCAATCAACCAACATACAACTCAAACGGAGCTTAGAGCAAAATGAAAGTGTATTATTAATGACATATTTTTGAAAAATGAAGTATATATTTTAAAGTAAAATTTACCTACTATTTATTTTTGTAAAAAGGCCGGGAAATACGAAAACTTTTCACTGATAATTTAAAAAATAAACTACCAAAAAAAGAATTCACCTAAAAAACGTCCGCTGTTGACCTATTTACTTTTCCTTTACTACCCTTTTTGAACTTCAGTCCATAATCCTCACAAACAACTTTTCTGCTCCCCACCACCCCAAAAAAATGGGAAACCGGAAACCCATTCCGGGTAAAGAAGAAACCGAAACCAAACCCAAACCCGAAACCAACCGCTACCTCACTGCCTCTCAATACTTCCTCAACGTCCGTAACTTCACCGACTCCAAAAAATACGCCCTCCGCGCCCGTGAATCCGACCCATTCCACCCCGCCCCGAACCAAATCATCTCCATAGCCTCCGTCCTCTCCGCCCCGGACATCAACCCGACCCGAAAGGACTACTACTCCATCCTCAACCTCGCCCCCTTCGAGTCCGACCCCGCTCGAATCGAGTCCCGGTTTAAAGCCCTAACATCCATTTTAAACCCGAATTCGAACCCGTACCCGTTATCATCCGAAGCATTTGACTTGGTTCTCGAGGCCTGGTCCGTCCTCTCGAACCCCGTCCAAAAAGTTAAGTTCGATGAGTTGTTGAGGTTTGGGGTTTCGGGTGCTGGTGATGGTACTTTTGGGAGTCAATGTGGTACGTTCTGGACAATGTGCCCTTACTGCTATTACGTTTACGAGTACGAGAAGTCTTTTGAGGAGTGTAGTTTGAGGTGTGTTAATGAGAGGTGCCGTAGAGGGTTCCATGCTGTGGCTATTCCGGCTCCGCCGCCGCCGGAGGTGGTTGAGAAGGGTCAATATTTATGTCCAGGTTTTGTGCTGTGTAGCTATGGAGATGAAAATAAAGGGAATATGTGGGTCCCTTTTGTCCCTAATGTGAGTGGTGTTAGTAAAGATGATTGCAATTATAATGAGTATTTAATAGATATTTCTGATGATGAAATGAAAGTTAAGGGTCATGGAAATGGCGAAAAACCGATAAAAGTAGATGAAGAGTGCAGTAATGGTGAGTTTATGAAGAATGGGGTGAAGGAGGGAGGCGTTAGGAGGAAAAAATCGGTGGCTTGGGATTCGAGAAAGGTGATGGGAAAAGGTGTTAGAGTCGATAGGGGTCAAGGTTTTCATAATCATGGAATCGATGAAGAACATCACTTGAATGTAGATAGAAATGAATGTGCGGTGTTTGGAGTCGAAACGAGCAATGGAGTTGACAGCGAAGTCGAGTTTTTTGAAGGGGATGATGATGTATTGGTGGGTTTCCAGTTTGATATGGGAAATGGAGACATATGAAGCTTCTTTTGAGTAATGTGTTAGTTTTTTGTTGATATGGTTCTTAGGACTAACTCGAGGTTGATCGTAAATTAAATATGATGTGCTTATTGTTCACTCATATAGGTAAATTGTAGGTTCACAATTTTGCCTTCATCTCCCTTTTCTTGACTCATTTGGTTGATATTGATTTTGTGAATTTTGGATAGGAGGGAGAGGAGAAGTATTTTGGTTTAGTAACACTCAGCTGATTTTGTTGGTTAATGATTAGTTTATGAAAATCGTTGAACCTATTATTGATCCTCCCTCGTTCTTACATGTTCTTATTGTTAACTTCATTTAGTGTTATCTTAACTTTTTGAGCTGTGTCTGGTAAATTCTTGCTTTTGAATGATTATAAGAGAGCTGTTTTTTATTGGTATCTACGGATCTATATTTTCATGGATTAGTCTCAAGCTCAATGCTCCATAGCTGACATTATATGCACCTAATCGTAGTTAATAAAAAACTAATGTTTGTTTTTTCTTACTTCATGTTCGGGAAAGAAAACTAGTTTTTCTAGCTGTTGTTACTTGTTGAACATGAGCATGCTAACTAAATTTGGTAATGCTTTTTGTCATGGACTATCACTATATCGGAGAAAAGCTACTATTTCTTGGCTTAATAATGTTGATTTGTGAGTTTCATTAGTTGTATTTTGCCTAATTTATTGATTTGTAAAGTTCAGCTCTACAGAATTTTACTTTTTCTTATCTTACTGGTGAAAAGTGATACTTTGTCATTATTATTTGAGTATTTTATCATATCATTTGATGATTTTGATGATTATTTGCTCAATTGTTTTTTAATTAACATCTTTCAAGCAGTCTCTACATGGGGATGATAAGCATTTTAATCTCATTTTCCGGTGGAGAATTAGAACAACTATAATTCATTTTTGTGCAAAATTGATTACTTTGTCAATTGTCAATCAAGAATTGGTATTCTCGATGCAGTATGGTTATATATTTACTTAATTTTGTGATTAAATCGTTTTGTTTCTAAATATGCTACATTACATTTGATCTGGAAAATGTCACTTGGTTTTTATCACAGTTGGAATGTAAGATGCCCTTTGTCATTACCTAAATACGTATTAAACTCAGCAACCAATCAAGTTGATGAACTATATAATTTTCAAAGCATTCTTGAATTTTTTTTTTAATATTAGTGAGTAAAATGTTAAGGAAAAGAAAATTAAAATGAAGTTCAATGTTCTATCATTTGATGCAAAAATAACATTTTCTTTAGGGCCCATTTGGATGGTCATGGGATGATTTGAAATGAAGTCGGATTTCAAATGAATGGATTTGAAATTCCAATGATTTGAAATTCATTTATTTGAAATCTCTTGTTTAAATAATTTTTTTTACAAAGGATTTCTAATTCATTCATTTGAAATCCATTGTTTGGTATATATTATTTGCGGTATTTGAAATTCTCAATCATACCTTATAATTTGTTCTATGAGTTAATTCTTACTTGTTATTTGTTATTGATATCTTCATAAATCGATTTGAGGCAAAATTATAATTTTGAAAATTGAGGGACCAAAACTGCAAATTCGAATTTCAGAAAATCTGGGCCGAATTGGATCTTAATTTTCTTAAATTCTTGACTGAATTGCAACTTTGGGTTTTTCGAAAAATTTGGGGTTAAATTGCAATTTCTGAAAATTAAGGGACCAAAAGTGTAAATTTGAATTTCTGAAAATAAGGGACCGAATTGAAAATTTTAAAATTCAAGAACCAAATATAATTTAAGTTTGGATCGAGCTTTCTTTTCTAGTTGGATCCACTCAAATGGGCCGCCTCAAACCCGACCTGGGCTCAATCTAATTTTTTGTTTTCATTGAATTGTGTTACTTTTCCGGATCAGCGAGTAGTATAAAATATACTGTAGCTCGAACTTCCTTAACCTCAACAGATCCAAAACCTTTCTCGGCTTGGGTTGAGTTAAAATATTTCTGAAATTGGACTAGCTTGATTCATGATTTCGCAGTCGGTGGATTTTCTTTTTTCTCTTTACTTGATAATTTTCGATCTGACTAGATCCAGTCCGACCCCCTAATTGCCACTTCTCTCTCTTTTTTTTTTTTAAATTAAATTTCATTCCAAACATTAATAAAAGGGTTCAACAAATTCAAAAATAGGATAGTCGCCGTCACAATAAACATTAAAAGGAATTAAAGAAAAAATACAAATTGACCAATCAGAAGAACGGAGTAAAAGGCTCATGTGTCAAGGTTGTGGGGGGCATAATTTACATTCGAGGTGAGAACTTGAACTTCTATTTGGGCCAAGAAGCCCAAAATTTTCGGATTTCCTAAATGAGGTCTCGAGCGGACCAATTCGACACCTTCCAAGAATTGGGAACCTCGAAAATAACTTAAAGACAATCATTTTCAATACATACCTCATGAATGCGCCACTCGATGAGAAGCGAGCACGCAATGTGGATCGAGAGAATTTCGACCACCAAAGAAGATAAACATGGATGCTTAGAGGAAGTGAGAATGAACCCTTAGAGTTGCGGACAATGATCGCAATTGAAGCAAACCCGTCTTTGAAAGAAGCATCCGTAATTCACCATAAAAAAAACCAAGGGCCGGGGGAGACCAAGAAGAGTTGCGTTAGATGCGATAATGAGATTCTTTTGAGTAGAGAAATGTTCAGAAGCTTTCTTCTCCACAAATTAAAAAAAACATATAAGAATAAGCTCAAGCACGTTGTTATGAATCACCCAATTGCGATAAGTCCAAATAAATTTCATGAACATGGCCGAGTAATGAGAAATTCCAAATTATCCAAGTCAACCGGAAACAATCGAGATTTAGGATTAAACAAATCATCATTGAGCAACCTGAGAAGTGGTTAATTGCTAAATGAGTCAATACGAAGTGACCATCTAATTTGAACCACTTGGCTCTTGCAAAATGGCACCGAAGGAAAAGGTGATCAATATGTTCCTCTTCCAAATCACAAACGGGGCAATTCACATTATCAATATAGAATAAATATAAAAGCCTAACTCGAGTCATAATGACGTTATAGAGGAGTTTTCAAAGGAAGAGCTTCGTTCTACTGTTAATTTTTGAAGTCCACATCCTTCTCAAGAAAGGATTCGAATTTGAACCTAATGGATCAAATCTTCTAACTTGAGACAGAAAGTACACAGATTTTGTCGAGAACACTTTACTTGGAGATGGAGTCCATATGAGCTTTATGGCTCAGGGAAAAAAAATGTAATTTTTTTTAGTTTCATGGACCAAGTTTAAGGAGGTCACTCTATAAATCCAAATTCCTACACTTTCTTAATCCATGAAATATTTTACTAAAAGAAGACGAGATTTAAGAAGCTATATATTGAATCCAACTAATATTTTAGCTGGATAAGGTATGGGTCATCATTTATTCCGGACAATTATAGCATTAGACAAAGCTACGTAGCATTTGTACTTCTTCATATATATGAAAAAGAAAAAAAATGAAAATACAAAACGTAGAAAAGCACAAGAGAAGAGATGTGTCCAAAATTGCAGGAGTGCAGACAAGAAACTTCGGCCCACCTACACCTTTTGTATTCACACTTTTACACTTTTAGGATGTTCTCTCTGCATTTTAAGTTTGGGTACTGTTTGGTCAAAAACTGAGAAAAACACATGTTGGACACAGACAATTAATTATCTCATGAGTTCCCTTTTGTCTCCTTAGGCCATCTCCAATGGAGAGGGCTAGCCCCGGGGCTCCGGAGCCCCGAGCCAGCCCTGCCCCCCCCCTGAGCCCTGCCTGGTCGTCTCCAATGGTAGGGCTCCGGAATGGAATTAATTCCATTTTTTTCCTTTGCCCACTCTCACCTATTAATATTATAGTTTTAATTTTATTTTTAATATTAATATTAATAATACTAATAATTATTTGCATCTTGTAATTAAATTATTAATTATATTAAAATATTAAAATTAAAGAGAGTTCGGGTGAATGAGAAATTAATTCTATTTTCTTTTCTTGCCCACTCTCATCTATAATTAAAATAAATTTGATAAATATAAAATTCATTCGGGTTTTTCTGGAATTAGATTCTACTCCGTGAGTAGATTAAAACGGTATATCGTGTGTCCAAATCGGAGTTCGGGTGATTTAGAAATTGACAATCAAAAATCACCTCTTGAAATGGAAGAAAAAAAATGCAATTGGCATTTATCCCACATTGGAAGTGGAGTGAAAAAACTTGAGGTTTATATATGATTTGTCAATGTAGTTGTGTAACTACTTAGCTACAAGAAGTCTCTTCCCTCGCGCGCAGGGGGGGGGGGGGGTGCAAATCATGGATCCAAATTCACTTCGTCTCTTCAAGACTTGTGCGAGCCCGCGACCTGCGGACACGAATGCAGTCCAATTCTCTAGCTTTCGGACAAACCCAATTTTTGTTATTTAGAACTTATTAAATGCAAAAAAATTATTTTCCTTTGCCCACTCTCACCTATTAATATTATAGTTTTAATTTTAATTTTAATATTAATATTAATAATACTAATAATTATTTGCATCTTGTAATTAAATTATTAATTATATTAAAATATTAAAATTAAAGAGAGTTCGGGTGAATGAGAAATTAATTCTATTTTCTTTTCTTGCCCACTCTCATCTATAATTAAAATAAATTTGATAAATATAAAATTCATTCGGGTTTTTCTGGAATTAGATTCTACTCCGTGAGTAGATTAAAACGGTATATCGTGTGTCCAAATCGGAGTTCGGGTGATTTAGAAATTGACAATCAAAAATCACCTCTTGAAATGGAAGAAAAAAAATGCAATTGGCATTTATCCCACATTGGAAGTGGAGTGAAAAAACTTGAGGTTTATATATGATTTGTCAATGTAGTTGTGTAACTACTTAGCTACAAGAAGTCTCTTCCCTCGCGCGCAGGGGGGGGGGGGGGGGCAAATCATGGATCCAAATTCACTTCGTCTCTTCAAGACTTGTGCGAGCCCGCGACCTGCGGACACGAATGCAGTCCAATTCTCTAGCTTTCGGACAAACCCAATTTTTGTTATTTAGAACTTATTAAATGCAAAAAAATTATTTTCCTTTGCCTATTAATATTATAGTTTTAATTTTATTTTTAATATTAATATTAATAATACTAATAATTATTTGCATCTTGTAATTAAATTATTAATTATATTAAAATATTAAAATTAAAGAGAGTTCGGGTGAATGAGAAATTAATTCTATTTTCTTTTCTTGCCCACTCTCATCTATAATTAAAATAAATTTGATAAATATAAAATTCATTCGGGTTTTTCTGGAATTAGATTCTACTCCGTGAGTAGATTAAAACGGTATATCGTGTGTCCAAATCGGAGTTCGGGTGATTTAGAAATTGACAATCAAAAATCACCTCTTGAAATGGAAGAAAAAAAATGCAATTGGCATTTATCCCACATTGGAAGTGGAGTGAAAAAACTTGAGGTTTATATATGATTTGTCAATGTAGTTGTGTAACTACTTAGCTACAAGAAGTCTCTTCCCTCGCGCGCAGGGGGGGGGGGGTGCAAATCATGGATCCAAATTCACTTCGTCTCTTCAAGACTTGTGCGAGCCCGCGACCTGCGGACACGAATGCAGTCCAATTCTCTAGCTTTCGGACAAACCCAATTTTTGTTATTTAGAACTTATTAAATGCAAAAAAATTATCTATACTAACAAATTTTTGTTATTAATGATTTTAATTTAAAAAAAATTAATTATATTATATTAAATATTTAAATTCTACATATTTAATTTAATTTAATAGGGAAATTGATTTTATTAATTATTTAAGTATATATATATTTTTTTCTATTTTTATTTATTAAAAAACCAATTAAATAAACAATTTTTTAAAAAAAAAACAAAAAAAAAACGGAC
The DNA here is from genome assembly GCA_034814905.1 of Penstemon davidsonii. Classification (NCBI taxonomy): domain Eukaryota; kingdom Viridiplantae; phylum Streptophyta; class Magnoliopsida; order Lamiales; family Plantaginaceae; genus Penstemon; species Penstemon davidsonii. The sequence goes on from JAYDYQ010002686.1 coordinate 14,377,614, forward strand.
CAGTCAGGGGACGCCACTTGGCGTCCCCTGACTTAATTAGGGGCGCGTGTTTATACTAACAAATTTTTGTTATTAATGATTTTTAATTTAAAAAAAATTAATTATATTATATTAAATATTTAAATTCTACATATTTAATTTAATTTAATAGGGAAATTGATTTTATTAATTATTTAAGTATATATATATTTTTTTCTATTTTTATTTATTAAAAAACCAATTAAATAAACAATTTTAAAAAAAAAAAAAAAAAAACGGACCAGTCAGGGGACGCCACTTGGCGTCCCCTGACTTAATTAGGGGCGCGTGCAAACACGCGCCCCTAATTTTCTTCTTCTTCCCCACGCGACCCCGGGGCTGGGCGCAGGGCTCCGCCGAGCCCTGCGCCCAGCCCGTTCCACCCCGCCCGCCGCCCCGCCCCGAGCCCAGCCCCCACTGGAGACGACTCCCTCCCCGCAGCCCCACCCCGCCCCCAGCCCGGCCATCTCCATTGGAGATGGCCTTAGTGTGGACTTCCTACTCCACTATACACATACATGTAGGGCTGTCAATGGATCGGACTCGGACCGGATCAGGGCAGATCTCGAAAGTAGCAATCGATGGATATTTTGGATCCGGATAAATTATTCGGATCCGTTTAGCATATTTAACGATAATTTTTTTCTTTCATTTTTCTTCAAATCACTTGTAGATTCCACCACCATGAATTAAAAATGTAATATTACTTATTTCATCAAAACTATTGCCTGAAAATTGTAAAAGATGGAATATGGTGGACAAATATAAACGATAAAAATTAGAACAAAGGAATAAACAACGATATGAATAAAAAAAGATAGAAATTGGGAAAAAGAAGAAGAAAACTCAATATTGAGTAATGAAAGAGAAGAAAAAAATGGGAGGAAAAAGTAGAGGGAAGATGGTGGCCACTACGTAGATGAATGGTTAGAGTTTTGATTTTTCTTACTAAATAACATAAATTAATATGTTGTAGCTCAATTAGTTACCAGGTCAGTCCAACATCACCTCTCATGCATTTATTTTTAAGATTATTTTTAATGAAGTAAAAGATTTTAGTGGAACATATATAGTTTTATTTTTATTTTGGTTTAAATACATAATATATAAACAACATATAGTAATATATATCATACACGGATCTGTAACGGATCGGATCAGCCTAGATCCATATAATTCGGATTACGGATCTTCTTAATCGGATTAGGTCCATCGGATCACTAATCGGACAATTATCCTAATAAATCGAACCAGATTCAGATCGGATCCGGATTGAAATCCGCCCCATTGACAGCCCTACATACATGTGGTTAAAATATATTCTTAGACCATTTTCATGAGAGTTCTTATAAGTCATTTAAATTTTTAGGTTTGGACTCTCAAATTTGAGAGTCCAAAGCCAAATGTATATTTTGTTTTCTAACAAAAAGTACATCTTTTGTACTTTGCTGCAGAAATATTTAATGTAAATTCGATTTCAAATTTAAATTCAAAAATTGTACGAATTCTGAAATATAGTTCATATTTATTTAATTTAAATTCATATTATTTTTCGAAATAATAATTTTTAAAAGGTAATTTTTATTATTTTGTTAAATAAATAAATATTAAATATATATCATTATTATTTATATATAAATAATAATTAAAGTAGTTTGTTAAAATAGAAACGAATTGTTGGAGTGAATTTTTGTGGTTGTTTATAAATAAAATCTTAAAATATAAACTAGTTGTTGGAGTGCAGAGTAAAATGTGGGAATGTATAACACTGTTAACCCCTTAAAATTTAAAATAAGAGGCCAAAATTTAAGAGGTTTGTTGAAGATTGCTTTAGTCCTTATTATTTTAGGTGATAATTAATTTTGAGACTTTTTTGGTAAGTAGTTTTCGTTCTTTAACTTTCGAGGGTTTGCAATTCTAGGATATTTGATTGTACTTTTGATGCTTTAACATTTTAGTGTTTGAAATTTTAGACATTTAATTTGACTGTAATTTTGGTACTTTAGTTTTATAGTTTTTGCAATTTTAGGACATTTAATTGCAGTTTATGTTCATTGCTCCCTTAATTTAAATTCTTGTTGGAATATGTCATTGGCGAGTGAACGCCAACTAAGAAAAATCCCTATTTTTTTTTTTGTTATGTGTTGCTCATATGACAAATTCCGTGGAGAATCTTTAAATTCCGGGAGCAATTGACAAAAATTGTAGCCAAATATCATGAAATTGCAAATACCAAAAGTTTAAAAGACCAAAATTGCAGTCAAATATCTTAAACTTGCAAACACTAAAAAATAGAAGGACTGAGACTGCTTATCTGAGGAAAAACTATACCAAAATCACCATCCAATAAAAGTTAAAGGATCGGAAGTGCATTTTTGTCCATACATGTTCTTTCATCATTTTGCTCTTAGGGTTGTCAATCGGGCCTTGTGAGTCGGGTCTGAAACGACTTAAAACAAATTTCATTGGACTTTAAGGTCATAGGCTCAAACTCAAATATCATTGGCTTCACACTTATAGACTCAAATTCGGTTCGTGTAATTTATCGGGCTTCGAGTGTATGTATATGGGGCTCACATCGGACTTGCTCACATTAACAAATTTTAATCGACAAATAAAAATCTACACATTGTTAAATTGCATATAAATATTAATATTACTTAATGCACATGAATATATAAATTTCATACTTGTAATATATAATATAAAATATTAAATAAAGTTTCTTAAGTACTCCCAAGACTCAGAATCTATTTGACCTTTTGTTTTAACCTTTCTTCTTCTTGTTGTTAATTCATTTCTCATTTGGCCATATATATGTTAGTTATAATTGATATATATATATGTGGGCAGTGAGTTTACAAAATTATAATTGATATATATGTAGGCAGTGAGTTTACAAAATTATAATAGATATATGTAGGCAGTTCGTTATTAGTAAAACTTTTCTTCTTTTAAAATAATAATTAGTGCAACGTAACTTTACTAATAATTGATAGTAGTAATTAAAATAATTATATATTTGGCTTTATTCGGGTTGAGCCTTATTGGACTCAAGCTCAACTCATAAATTAATCAAGTTTAATATAATGACTCAAACTCAATCAATTTATAATTATTCGGGTTCATGTTAAATTTAATCGAATCGAGCCATCAAACTTTGGATAAACCCAACTTAGTGGACGGTCCTAAGTTTAGCTAAATGTAGGAGCGGAAGATGGTAATCACAAAAGCGGTGAAAAAATTGGGAAACATAGTTGTTTTTACAATGGCTCAGGTAATAAATCCTTTTTCTAAAATGTAACATCTAAGTTATGACTGCTACTGATAAAATAGTTAATCTAGTAAGTTTCAGCCGAAGATGAAAAATGTCCTTTTTTTCTTTTTTCTTTTAATAGAAACAGTATTATATCTTTACATAAGTCATTATTGTTAGGCATGATGCTCTTAAAGCATGTATTTGACATTCTTTAATTGAAATAAATAATTAAATTTAAAATTTATTTTTTATATAATCATTTCGATTATGCATTTATTGTATAATATAAACATCAGAAAATTCCAAGTCTATTAAAGAGACTATGACTTAAGTATATATGTTATACTGGAGGATTTAAGTTATAACTAATAGACTAATTAGTCTGTAGTGAGTTAAAGTTGGGATCTTTAACTAAACACTACTAGTACGGTCCACATAATATTTACAATGTAGTAATCTTGATCCGAATTACTGATGTAGAGACATCGAAGGTGGAGGTACTTTGTGTAATTCGATTACATAGGACTGGACCAGACATGATCTAGAATCATAAATAAGGTACCATTGACGTTATGGTTCTAGAACATGTCAACTGATGATCATATGCGAATTGATCTAAATCCTGAGTAGGCATAAACTCCTGTTTATGTTAACGAGTTCTTTTGATTCATAGGTTATGGCCCGCAACCATGTCGAGTCTAAAACTTATGTCTTGAAGATCCGTTGAGATAAATGGTTGGGAATGTGTTCTACAGATATGGAATCCAACCCTTCTTGTGAGAAGCTGGAATATTGATTCTCTTAAGTGTTAGTTCTGGAACTGAACAGTAGAGCACTTTGATTTATGAATAAGTTCATAAATCAAACTGTTTACTAGTGAACTAATGGAACTTAAGGATAAAGATGTAACTAGAGGGGCAAAACGGTAATTACGCCTAGCTCTAGTTACGAATCAATTATTGGAGGATCAAATTGCATGTAGGGATTATATCAATGGACTCTCTTGATCTTTTGAGTAAAATATATTGTAACGATAAGAGTGCAATTCCATTTCTTTAGTGGAGTCACTTGGAATTAATGGATCGAATTAATTATATTAAAGAGTTTGATAAATGATTCGATTTATTGGAGCTTGAAGTTACATGTCCATAGGTCCTCAACCACGGCTCCTGATAATCTACATTTGAACTCAAGAAATTAGAATGAATTCATTCATGTTGCATTTTGGAAATAGTTTCCTAAAATAGAAACTCCGAATTAATTAGATGATATTTAATTAATTAATTTAGAATTAGTTAATTAGAAGATATCATGATTAATTATATTAGATTTAATTATAGAATTGAATCTAATGGAAATTGAATACTAGATTCAAGAAAAAGGAAAAGTTGGCATTTATGGAATTTTTAATTGTAGAAATTCATTATGTACTATGTAAATATATATGATATATTTATATAATAAATAAAAATAAAACCATTAGATATTTTTCGAAATTATAATATATCGTTTATGAGATCCTCGTTTTTTATGTTAGTTATTTTTTAAATATAATATGAACATAAAACCCACCAAATTCCGCAATTGGATCGAATTAGTTCGATCTTGTTACTCGTCGGGTCGAATAGTTCGGATCCGATTGGGTAAAACACCAACAATTATATCATAAATTTATTTAGTCGCTATCAAAGTATAAAGATACATAAACTACATACCAAGACTAGTACTATTAAATTAGAGAAATATTAGTGGGAGTCGAACCCAAGACTCATTGCCTATTAATCGGGGAGCCTCAACTTTTGTCACTAGACTAAAGGTCTGAACGACATTTCCCTTTTCTTTTGGCAAATGGAATACAAATTGTTGGACACAAGAGTATCAAATAATTTCAGATGATGCAATGGCATATATTACACCTAAGTATAAGATTTCATTTCTTGATGACGACTAATCTAAGATTCTCCATTACCACAATTTACGTTGAAAAGGACATATACATTGGTGGGACGACGATGACTAAAGCGCAACTCATTCTGACTTAATGAAATTCTTGATGGAGAAAACCTATATAAAATGATTCTAATAAATTATGTACTAATCTAGAAAAAAGTTTTACCCAAAATACACGTGAGTTTATATCACCATTTGGATATAATAAACTTTAATTGAACAAAAACAATATTTTCGTCAAATATGTGCCAGCAGGAAAGAAAGTTAATTAATTGCTTAGTGGCTAAAAGTGATTACGCCTTAATTATGAGTCCAAAACTTCATTTAATATATTAAGTTATTCACCAATGGAAAGTAAAATAATATTACGCATTTATAATGGTACTTGTAGGTCTATTTAATATTTCAATTCAGTCTAAAAAGCTCTTAATTATTTATTTTTGACTAGAGTATAGACTGATTATTCGTAAATCATGAAAACATAAGTATATGATAAAATTAGGTTGTCTTTTAAGGTTTTTGGAATACAACATGTAAAAAATAAAGAATATGTAGGGCATGTGTTGTCTCGCGTTTCTGATTTTTTTTCAGAATGAAAATTGAAATTTTAGAAAATTTCTTGATTTTCATAATATTTTTTGTTTGAATTTTACGAGATGAAATGATAAGCTAATAAACAAAGAAAACAATGTAATTTTGCATTGTGTGCACAAATAAATTATTCAGTAGTAACTCTATATCTAAATTAAAACCTATTACTATTATTTTAAATTAAAAAAAATAGATTATTTCCAACTAATTAATTGCAAATTTTCATGCATAGTCTAATCTCTTAAATAAAAAGTTCATCAATTATACTCAACTAGAAGCTCCTAAATGAGGCATATGTGCGGTAATAAATTTCTGGAGTGCTGAAATAATTAATTACCTTTGAGAAATAAATGAATGGTATGAATGAATGAACAGTCCTTTTTTTTGTGTTGAACCAAATGAGGTCAGACATTAAACAGTGAACAGAAAGTATGACAATTTTTTTACAGAGGTTCGTGTGTGGGAATGAATGGACAAACAACTTCAACTTTTTGTATGTCTTTTTTCTTTTTATTACAAAAAAAAAATAAAAAAATTCTTTTACTAGTTTACTTGTATTTTTGTTGATTGGGGACCCCAAAACACGAGAAATTCTTGTGTCATATCAATTCCGTAATCAAACTGCGCCGGAAAATGATTACACTTTTGAAACTTCTCAACTTAAAGTTACATTCTCACTGCCAAAAGCTACTTCTACTATATACAAGAGCAAATATTCTGCCAACCATATTGCCCCCTTTTTCTTTTCGTTCTTATCGCTACTTCTTTCTTTTTTCTCTTATTTTTTTTATGGAGAATCACTCAAATTACTCCTAAAATTTAGTGTAACTACATAAACAATCTTTGAGGTATTGGATTTATTATAGTTATCCATTACAATGTTAATTTCGTTGGAAAAATATTCGACTTCCAGAGATACCATCTAAGAAAAGAATTTAACGTGAAGAAACGGATGAAATATGTTAAAAAAGGGTGTGAAATTAGATTAAATAGGTGAAAAATTAAATGGTTGAGTGGTGGGAAAATAGGTGAAACTAGTGGAAAAACTGATGATCAGTTTGCCACTTGTGATTTTTTAGATGATACTCAAAGGTATTTTTGGATTTTTTTTTTTAATAAAATTAACTTCGTAGGTCAACTGTAATGAATCCAATGTCTTAGGGATATTTTGAGTAATTTTCCAAACATGGAGAGGGTATGTGTAATTATACTAAACCTTATGGGTATTTTGAGCAATATATCCTTTTTCGTACGCATTGTCTTATGTCGAGTTTGGATCTATGTAACCGATTCGAATTTGCGCATGAGAGTGTCTACAAAAAAGTCGAGAATCGAGCACGGATTTTGAGAATGAAGAACACGAATTTTATTCAGAAAGAGCTTGAAACATGAATTATATATCAAGAGAGCCTGAACTAAATTCTAAGAGAGTGCGCATAAAACCTACAAAAAAACGTTTCTACCTATATAAAATACACTTTAATAATTTTTTATCCTTTAGTGCAGTTGACCAATCAACTTAAATAATTTAAGAGTGTTTGTCGTTATTACTAGGATCTTACTCCCCAGTAACTTTGGTATCATGGTTCATCAGATAGGCAACATTAAGCTTAGTCATTCTTTATATCTCCCTCATTTTCATTTTAATATTGTACTACATATTTTAATAATTAGAATGTTCAATATACAATGCATATAAAAAATCAACAATATAATTACAAGATTAAAAAGCTTGACTCAACATTGTAATTATCATTATAATAATTTTAGAATAGAGAGTAATAAATTTACTAAAATTTGTAGGACTTTATTAATAATATACTTTCGTAACACATCTTATCTATTGGAAATATGGAGCCACAGTTTGAGATTTATGCTTGGAAAAATTAACATGCTAATCATACAAAAAACTATACAAATGCGTAGTGGTATATAACTTAATACATTTTTTAACTTTTCTACGGATATTTCAGTAATCGAAATCTATCACTTTGTCCATTCAATTTATAATCATTAACTCACAATTGCGTGGCTTTACCATTCTTTATTTTTTTATTTTTTTTAAGACATTGCGTGGTTTTACATCATCACAAGATATAAGAATTTTTCTAACTAATTTTAGGTAAATTTTTTTTCCTTTTATGTATCCCCTATGAACTGCTTAAATAAAGAATGTAACCGTAAAACTTCCCCCGTCCCCTTTTTTTTTTTCTTATCTTTTTACTTTTGTCGCGGAGTTTTAGATAAAAAAAATATATGTATTTTTACATGTATGTTCTTAAAAGTAGTGGTTGAGAGTTATCATTATTTTATGTGAGAGAGTAGTTTTGATAAAAATAAGTCTATTTATAAAAATAAGGTGTATTTTGAGACATCCAAAAAAAAAAAAAAAAAAATTTAGGGATGGAGACTAGTAAACAAGAGACTAAGACGAATGGCTTATTTGAAACTCTATGCCAGTGTAAAATATTTTTATTTTTTATTTTCCAAAAGTACCTAAAAAAGGTCACATGCAGAGCACATGACTTTATTTTGGGGGGAAAGTTGTCGTAAAGAACTAAAGAGGCACAATTTTTTGTGTTGAAAAATGAAAATGTTAAAAAAATAAACTTTAGGGACGAAGATATTACAAATACGTAATTTTAAGGAGTTATGGAGTATAATGTAAAATATGTGTTGGTGTGATATGCCCTAATTTAATTATAGGACACAAAAGCGGCTGACGTGATATGCCGAATAGTAGTACATAACATACGTAATGATTAATGAGGTTATACAGCCATTTAATGTGAAGAAATATTGACGTCATAAACTGCAATTACAACTATCCATTTTTAAGTTATTTGATTATTTTAATTTATAGATAACATTACTCCTATCTTTTTATTTAGAAGTCTCGTGACAAGATCTATTTTTCAAAGAATATCAGTTTACATGAATTAACAATTTAACATGACTAACTTTTAAAGACATACACGTGAAAATGTCTAATTTTTTTACTTTTTAATTATTTACCTAAAATTTTCGTTAAAAATAGAAAGAGTAAAAATAAATACAGAGAGTAATATATATTTGCTATCATACCATCACTGCAAAATAGACATAGCCAAAAAATTTAGATTGAAACCATGGATCAAAGTTTCGTTTTCGATGTATGTTTCGGTTAGCTGAATACTATGAAAAGATAAAGTTTAAAGATAAATATAGAGTTTCAGAAATACACCTTATTTTCGTTTCGATTGATACAAAAACAAAATATTTTTGATATTTTAGAAGGAAAAAATAGAAATTTTAATCCTTGATTAAAACTAAAACAGTTATACTAAAGTTATGTAAGTGAATTCTACTAATAAAAAAAGCATACACATATGCATCATTTGATTTAAAATATTATACACTTTTCACATAATGATCAAAAGTTTTGAAAGTAACTAATTATAAAGAATTTACAAGTACAATCAAATTGGAAACTTTTGAAATGTGGTCATACTAAATCTAAACTAAAATTTCCTTATCTCCCACATTTTCTTATAAGATTACATTTTTCAGTAAGCCTTTTGGATAAATATCCTCAACTTTTTTTTATCATTAAGTAGAACATGAAAATCAAGAAAAAAATACTTTAAAAAAAAAAAAAAAAAATGTAAAGTTGGCCACAGAGCACTACTATAAAAGGTGATGCAGCCCAATATCTCATTTCCTCAACTGACAATTTTTTTGAAACTTAATACATATGAAAACAATTTTCTTGAAAAACAAAATTAAAGCTCTGAAATCATACGAGCCAACTTCTACGATTCCTTTGTCTGCAAATTGATTTTGCTGATCAAACAGAATCCTCAGAAATTCAGAACAAACAGGTTCCCCATCAAATATATTTCTTTAAATGCTCCTTACTTAAATGTCACTTTAATGCAAATATTATCTTATTTATACATATAAATAAATGCAAACATTCCTTAAAGACAAAGATTCTACATCAATCCCACCCCCTTACCCCTCCTTTATGTGATATATTCCTTTACATTTGTTGTTAGTGTGAATGATGTGTGTTTTATTTTGACCATAATTTTTTATTTTATTGTACTAATATTTAATTTTTTTTTTCTAGTCAAAAAGTTACTACTACTACTACTATAATTAGGAGAAGAGAATTAATTAAATTTAAAGAGATTAGTATGTTTAATTCTATTCCAAGTTTGTATGAATTGGGAAGTGGGTTTTCGGATTCATATAACATTCTTCAAGATGTGTTATTGAATTCACCAACGGATAGTCCAAGATCCATGGCGGAAGCAAAAGCAATGGCGGCAAGTAATAGTCATAAGGAAGCTGAACGCAGAAGAAGAAAGAGAATTAATGACCATATTGCCACCCTCAAATCCATTCTTCCCAATTCTATTAAGGTATGTAATTAATTAGTCCTAGATATGAAATACTATAACAAATTAATTAACCATATATGTATATGTTCTCCAATTGTTTTAGGATATTTTTTAATTCAAGAAGAAGATATTTTAGGAAGAAAAAACATTAATTTAATTAGTACATATCCCAAAAGAAATTTAGAGGAGAAAGTATATTAGCTCAATTAAATTATTAGCAATTTCGTTATGTGTGCTAATTTTTTATAAATGTATATGTACTTCCTCCATTCAAATATGTTAGCTCTTGATACAAAATTGTTTAGAAGTAATAGTTGTGAATAAATGGTGTCAAATCGTTACTTTATGTGATAATGTATTTTTTCAGATTAATAATTAATTGAGAAAAATAAACTTTATTTTGGAAAATTCAAAAAGAAATTTCGTTATGTGTTCGATTTTCGTATAAATGTATGCTCTTGATACAAAAATTTATGTAAGAATTAAAAAACAAAGCTGAGTACATTCACATTTGTTTCTAGAAGTAATAATTGTGAATAACTGGTGTCAAATCGTTACTTTATGTGAAAATATATGCATTTTTCTAGAAAAAATAAAAATTTTATTTTGGAAATTCAAAAAGAAAAATAAGAATACAAATATTAGGATAGAGATATATTTACTTTTCCATGACTTTTGAATCTTGTTTCAAGCTCGATTTTGTAAGCAAAGAAAGACAAAACCAAAATACTCGAACTTGATTAATATTCAGGTCGATTATAGTTCGTTCAAACCAAGTACATCTCAAAATTAAGACACAATCCTAGTGTCAATCATGAAACAAAAATTAATTCTAAACAATATATTTCATCATTAGCCTCCTCATTTTAATTCCTTTTCCAATTATTATTTTATGAGTACATAATTAACATGAATGAATATATGCAGACAGACAAAGCTTCATTACTAGGAGAGGCAGTTCGGCGCGTGAGAGAACTTAAAAAAATAGCATCAGAACTATCAGCCACATACGACGACGACAACAACAACAACGACGACGACATCGTTTCAAGCAACACAAGGCTAAAACCGATCATGATGTTCCCAACCGAAACAGACGAGCTCAAGCTCGAAGTCCTCGAAGATTCGGGCTTGATAAAGGTCACGATGTGCTGCGAAGACCGGCCCGAAATTATATATGACTTAATCCAGGCCCTTAAATCATCAAAAGCAAAAGTTGTGAAAGCAGAAATGTCGACAGTTGGCGGAAGAACAAAGAATGTTTTGTGGGTAAAAATTATACAATTAGCTGATGTTAATGTTGTCGGAAGCGAAAGCGATGTGGGTTTAGGGACATTAAGAAGAGCACTGAAAATTGTCATGGATAAGTCCACTTTGTTGGCGGGTTCCGACCAGGGTTTGCCGGGTCACAAACGCCCACGTTACTATCATTTCTGAATCAATTCAATTTGTTCTTGTTTAGGGTTTGTTTGTGGGAATGAATGAATTGAGGGCCCGCCATTGATTATTTTGGTGAAGGAAATGTAATTTTCATATGAATAGAAGAAGACATGGAATGAGACAAGAACATGGATCGCTATCTTGGATTTATGTTTTTTGAATTCAAAGTTGTGTAATGGGTAATTAAGGAAATGTGGTTATGGATATATAGGCAAATCAAGAAAAAAGTTTAAAGAATTAATTAGTATTTTGATTTATTTTGTTAATCTTTGTGTTTTTTTTTCTTTGTTTTTTTCCTTTTCGGTAATTAGATAAGTTGCTTGGTTAATTAAATATTTTGTCTTTTTATGAAAAGGATGTGAACTTTCATAGACTTTGTGTTAGCTAGTAAGAATTTCTTTGTTATTGTTCTTTAAGTATTTATGTCCCATTTTGGTCCAACTGATTCTATTATAGACTAGCATTCTTTTTTCTTTTTCTTTTTCTTTTTATTTTTCCCAACATGTTTTAATCCCTTTCGAGGCGTGTCGGTCATATTAAGTGGGAACCTTCTCAATAGGGATTTAAACCTAACTCTAACTTGTTTGTAAAAGTTTATTTAAGCTCGATTCGTCATATATATTAACAAGTTTGAATATCATTTTTCGTCTGATAACTTTTGTAGTCAAGCTTGACTCGATTACATGTACAAATATCAAGCTACTCAATACTCGATACTCGACTCTAGCTCATTCGGTAGAAGCTCTCGTTTAAGATCGATTTGTTTAACCAAGTTCAGACCCAATTTCAACATCGATCTAATATTCAAACCAATCTTAAACAACGTATAGTTTAATAGTACTAGACTCATCTAGTTACGACCCTAAATTTAGGTCCACAAGTTTGGAAAAACTTTAGTTTGCATTTTGTAGATATTTTTTTTTTTGATTTCCCATCCATTTTGAGGCGTATCGGACATTAAATGAGAATTTCTCATAACAAAAATTCGAACTTGGTTCGCCACTTTAAGGATACTAATATCTTCTACCAAAACAATCACATATTGATGTATTTTTTAATACTGAAAATAGGTCCACAAGTCAAAATACAAAAGTAATTAAGAAAAAACTTAGAGGTGGGAACGTGTGTGAATAGGCCGATACAAAGGTGCACGTTTCTAATTTTGTAGCGCTGCACGTCCAAATGAAACCACACTGTGAATAATTTAGGGTAAATATCACTTATAGTCCTTTTTATCATTAATTTTTTTACAGAATCATCCCTCTTAAGTTTTTTTCCCACGTTAGTCCCTACTAAGAGTTACTAGTTTCACTTTGGCACTTTTTCAGTTGAACATGGAGGCTCCGATATCCAGTGATTTGCACATGAGTGTATTTTTGTCCATTTATTGCGATAGTGTTACACTTAAGTCTCTAATAAAACCTATATTGCAGTTCACGTTACATCGGATCCGCCATGCTCAACCTAAAAAGGATCAAAGTGACACAAATAACTCTTGTAAAAGGACTAATGTGAGATTTTTTTATAAAAGAAACGACTTTATAAAAAGTTAATGATAAGGAGGACCATAATTAATAGTGTTTAGCCAATAATTTAACCAAATAGTATTTGCACTTTCATTGTTGAAGTGTATGGAGTGAAAGTAAAAAGCTTTGTTTGGTTATTATCTTTTTAGAAGCCCAATATTCTTTTGAGTAAATTGCACTTTTCGTCTTTTTTATGGGCTAATTTTTGAACATTCGTCCCTCTTAAATTTTTTGTAGCAGATTCATTCCTCTTATCAATATATTGTAACACATTCGCCCCTTTTAAGTATTCCCTAGTCCTTCCCCCTTCCCCACAAAAAGAAAAAGAAAAATTCCAGACATAAGTATTTTCGATAAACATAGATAAAATTAGTCATTCCACCATACAAGCTACAAATTTATTTATTAACAATAGTTACAAACCAAGATATTGTAACCATGCATACATTGGCATAATATAATTGAAATACAGGTACACTTAATTATGATTAATTCTTGATTTTTGGTTTGGCTTGGGTCATTTCCTTATAGGCTTTGGCTTCAGCAGCAGTATGGCAGCAAGTGCAAGTAGCATAACCTCCTCCACCCAGGCTCCAACCAGATGAATGACTACAACAACCAAAATGACAATGATGCCCCGACGCATAAGCGCCACCGTGGCTGTAGCCTTTACTCCAACCACTACCACCACCGCCACCACCAGACATGCTACCACCACCGCCACCGCCAGAGACACTGCCACCACCTCCACCTCCACCGCCACCGCCAGTCCAAGCGGTGTCTATTATATATGCTGGCTTGGCTTCATTTGCTGCATTAATCAATATATATCACACATGAGTAAACATGTAATCTTTTCAAAATTGAAGTCAAAATTAATTATGTGACATCAGTTGACAAAATGATCTATAGCTACCATACAAGCAAATGCATTTATTATTTGTTCTTTCTAACTAATATGGAGATAATGAGACCATGGATCAGAATTTCGATATGTTTCAACGGAGAACATCTAATGATTTCTGTTTTTGAGCTAACCGAAAAGAAAATACCGAGTAGCTTCTACTTTAACTTATTTCTTTGATTTACAATTTTTTCAAATATTTCTCGAAAACCCCTGAAAATATCCCAAAAAGTTTATAATATTTGATTGACCGAAACATACCTAGAAAACGAAACTTTAATCCATGAATGAAACTTGATCTCAGATCTCACCTCCCGGAAAACAATTAAATTGACATTTAAGTACCCATGCATGGTAATTTCAAGAAATTTTGAGTTTAATTTTCCATTTATTACTGTCTAATTGTAATTTTAGTTAGTAAGAAATTCATTGTATTATTCAATCAATACAAAAACCCACAGGTGAATTTTCATTTTAATTAAGTGAATTTTTTTTTTTTGACAAAATATACGAGTAAATTGATAAATCGAGATTATTTCAGCAGTTAAATAATTATCGAGTGTGGTGTCTTACATGGTAAAACATCACACAAAAAATTAACTAATTAAAATAACATTTTTTAAAATACATTTGTTAATATGTTAAAGAAATAGTATTACTATATGGTAAACACAAATTTCTCATTATATTACATACAATACTTATAACAATTATAAGAATAACTCACCATTTATTTCACCTTGAGCCAATTTCCTAGTATGTTGTGACTTCTCCTCGGCGAAAGCTGAAGAAGCAAGAAGAACCAGAGCAAACAAAATAAAAGCTTTACACTTCATTTTTTCTTTTTTAATTCTTGAAATAATTTTAAAGTACTATAGAAATTGGATTTGAGAAGATGATATTTATAGGTGCACCGATTGCTATGACTTGAGCAGCATTAATGGCGAATTCTTGGCTTGTTCCACCGATTCATGCAAAGTATAGGTTTGCAGTTGAGCATTGAAGGTTAATTAAATTATATAGGGTTAATTTTACATACCTCCCCTGTACTCTCATCAATCATTCACCTACTACCCCTGTACTAATAAAACATTCAATTATCCCCCTGAAGTTAAATTTTCTGTTAGAAGACTGTTAGCATTTGCTGATATGGTGAAAAACTAACTTTACTTCTCAATTTTACTCTTAATGTTAATTTCACATACATTCATCCATGTACTCTTAATTAACAATTGTTAGAGGATATATTTGAAATTAACAATTAAGGGTAAAATCGGAAAGTGTAGCTAGTTTTTTGCCACGTCAACAATTGCTAATGGTTTCTAACGGAAAAGTTAATGACAGGGGGTAATTGAATATTTTTATAGTATGGGGGTGATAGATAAATGATTAACAAGAGTACAAGGGAGGTATTGAAATTAACCCAATTATTTATTTTCGAACATTAACTTCTATTTCATCAGCAGTAGGTGGGGATTTAATCGTGAATTTTTATTTTTTATTTTGTAGCTCTTGTTCATAATGCTCTTCCAGAAAAACCGTGGTATTTTGTCAAAGTCTTAGGGCCTGTTTGTTTGGCGTTTCCCAGAATTTTTTCGTGTTTAGAAAATGCCAAACAAACATGTTTTCTATTTTCCGAAATGAATTTTTCATCCATTAATTTTCTCAAACTACTCTCTCAAAAGCCAAACAAACAACAATTTTCTTATCTCTAAACAAAACCTATACAAACTCTACTTTGATTTGACATAAAGTAACCTAACTCTTACACAATTTATCTCACATAACAAACATGATTTGACATAAAGTCTTACACATCTTACACTTACAACCCAACTCTTCCAAAAAAACCTACACCTACTTTATTTCTCAAACCACTCTCTCAAAACTCAAACAAACAACATTACGCAAATCGAGATTATTTCACAAACCTCCACTACTCTCCCAAACGCCAAACAAATAGGCCCATAAGCTTTCTTCACTTTGTATGTGTGTATTTATACGTGTGTGTTTCATCAACAATTAATTTTTGGTGTCTTCATGTCCTCGACTTTGGGCTAAGCCCACTTACATTACTTGGACCTAATTCAACCTAAATAACTAGCTTGTAAGGTGAGCATTGTCCAAGACCTTATAATGTGGACTTAACTATTGTTTTCAACCAATACGGGACATTTAGTCTCAATTATTATTGATGGAAAGAGACATAATACTCGTTTAAAATTTTCACAAGGGAGTATTATATATGCCTATTAATCTTTTAGAGGCCACGTGGATTAAGATGAGGGTTTCCATTTCTTGGTAATTGAAAAATACATTTTGTAAGGTTGATGTGTTGATGTTACAAAATTAAGAAGTTCTTGAATTCAATTCTCGTTATTAATGTGAGTTTTCTCCTAGTTTAATATTAGTGTTTGATGATTAATTTTATTTATATTGTAATTTAATAATTTCTACATTCTAATTCAATGAAATTGATGTAATATTCATCTCTTAAAATAAATACATTTCTTAAGAATAAGTTTGTTACAAGATTTGAAATTAAGATTACATCTAGCAACAGGCCAGCCTTGTTCAGGAACTAATAGAAGCCCAATTATACAAATATGAGTACTTTTCCGATAGCTCAGTTGGGCCTCATTTCCCTGATATCTAGATATATAATCTTTCAAGCCCGGCCCACTCTAGCTAGAAAATTTTGTGAAAATGAGATATAGCTGGCCCACATAGTTAATTTCGTGTAATTAAAGTTGTCAATGGATCGGATTCTGGTTGGATCAAACTCGACTCAAATTCTTCTTTCATTTACTTCGGATTCAAATCTTGCTCGGATCTATATTTATTGACTTTATTGGATCTTGTTCGGATTCTGTTGGATATTGAGGGTGAGTTTGGCCTAGCGATTCGAAAATCAATTATAGGAGAATTAATTTTACTAAAATGGATTTTGGCAATAATTGATTATGATATAATTCAATTATAAAATAATTGCTTTTGGATAATAGCTTTTGTAAAAGTAACACTTTAGTAGCTTCTGAAATAAGTTGATTTTTAGCTTCTGGAGATCCCAAAAGTGATTATGATATTAGGGGCCAAACACCATTAAAATCATGATTGACTAAAAGCAATTTCTATAATTGGGGCCAAACACTTCAAAAATCACAATGGAGATCTAGAAGTGCTTTTAAGAGCTCCCACCGCTGGGCCAAACTCACCCTGAATCTTTTTCGAATCTAATCAAATTCATTTTAAAAATTACACAAGTATGTTTTCTAAAACAAGTTTGTTAACTTTACGATATTATTTAATTCAGCTCATATATTCAAAATTTCTTTACTAAGATTCATATTTTAGATTAAAATATGCATAAAAATGAATTTATGAACTTGCTATCTTCTTAAATTGATAATGTGGTACTTTCTTAAGCTAAGGGCAACAACAAATATATTTATACTTTCTTTTTTGAGAAAAAAATATATTTATACTTGTTCACAAGAGAATAGCCAACAGGTAAATTACCATTATAACTCCAATATAGAGTAATCAGTTACACATGCAATTCCATATATGCAGTTACATTTAACTTCGGATTATATGCATGGACATGGCCAATCGATTCTACTCGAACTTTTAATTTAAATAATCTTATCACAAGACAAAAATATTTACAAATATTTTAGAAAACATTGATTTTTCATAGTGTATGTATAATTGTTGGATTTTTTAAAAAATATATGTGCAGCTAGGTTGCACGGATACTCCAAAAATTGGCCCCGTGCAGTATTCAGTACTCTGGGGATACGGATACGTGTCCGATATGCGTGGGATACGCGTACGGTACGCCATATGGAATATCCTAATTAAATTAAATAAAAAATAATTCGGAAACGGGTACAATACATTTTTTTGGAGTATCCTGCAGGTTTTGGACACGTTTTGGATACGGGGTATTTTTGTTAGTTTTTCAAAGTTATGGGTTAAAAATTAATAAATTAAAAGTAAAAAAAATATGTGTATTCTGAGTGGTCTTGGATACGGGCATCAATACTCGTGATATTTAGTTGAAAATTTCAAATCTATACGGATTTTGTCTAATTTTTCTAACTTTTGATATATAACTTTTGTGTATTTGAATGGTCTTGGACAATTTTTGTGTAAAACTTTTATGCGATGTTGTCCAACCCAAAATTAAACTAGTAGACAATATGTATTTTGAATATAATATTTTGTTTTTGTCGTATAATAGAATGATTAAATTAATTATGTTGTTATGCATAATATAAAATTATTTTATTTTATATGCGTATCTTTGCCGTATCGCCATATCCGTATCCGTGCAATCTAGATATGCAGTCATGCTGCCTTTTCATTAGTGTATTTTGTGTGCCAATTGTGGCTATATATATTTGCTTGACTAGCCACTTTTTTTGGTCTAGAGATCTTTGCACTCTTGGAGCTGCTCAATTATAAATGAGTCAATGAACCTTTATTTATACTAGTGTAAGAACATAACATTTTTTGGTTTTCCAAGGGTTTAATCCCTTTCGAGACGCATCGGACACATTAAGTGGGAACCTCTCCCAACAGGGATTCGAACCTGAGTTCGCTACTTTGTAGTGACTAGTCCCTTCCACTAGACCAATCACCTGTTGGTGTAAGAACGTAACATTCTAGATACATATATTGTAGAATTAGGACTGTCAATCGGGCCTTGTGAGCCGAGCTTTAAGTAGCTCAAACTCAAATATCATCGGGCTTCATAACTATAGGCTCAAACCCGGCTCATAATTTTTCTAATTGTTTTGGCTCAAACTCGTCCCATGTAAATTTTTGGGCTTCATGTTTATATCGGGCTTATATCAAGTTTGTTAATACTAGATAAATTTACTCTATAAATTAAAAAAAATAAAAAATCAAGCATTTCTGAAACACATATGAGTGATGAAAATAATATTAGACAAGAACTTTTCATCTTTCCTTTCTTGATATCGGCCTCGTTTGGATCCATTTTGGCCCAAGTGTTTCGCCCAACATTTAGGCCAAAATGGATCACTTAAGCGTTTGGCCCATTTTTTCAGCCAGACATGTGTTTGGCTCAAGGCCCAAACACGCATGGAACACCGACAAAATATGACAGGCTTTGAATGCAGAGACAAGTTGGTCTGCACTATTTCCTCTCTCCTTGCACTCTCTCTCTCCAGCTTTTTTCTCTTTCATCTCTTACTTGTTATATTATTTTATTTTAAATAATTGTGTATTAATTATTAATTATATACAAATGAAAAGTTTTATCATTACTATATTATTTTTAAATGATTGTTTAACCATTATTAAATATATATATATATATATATATATATATATATATATAAATTTCTTAATTTATTGTTACTAATTTAATATATTAATTTTGAAATATCCTTTAAATAAAAAATATGTAGTACTATTTAAATTTACACCATATTTTACAATTATTATTAATTTTCTAAATTAATATTACAACAATATTATTATAATCATCATCTCAATCATAACAATATTATTACAATCACAATCTCAATTATTACACTATATAATATTATATCCTACTTCTACAAAGTCTTTGATGTGACATATGTCATTAACTTTTCACCCCCAAACACCAACACCCAAAACCATTCCAAATCATATCTCAACTTTTCAAATCCCACTATCTATTACTTTACTAATATTTTATCATCTCAATATTCCAACCAAAATCAATTCAAATGGTGTTTCACATGTTTCGTCAAAACCATCCAAACACTTTTGAAACATCGAAACAGGGCGAAACAGAGCCAAAATCGATCCAAACGGGGCCTACAAGTAGATTTTTATACTTGTAGGTGAATTTTGAAACATCCAAACAATTCAAGTAGATTTTTTCTTTTATACTTTTGTAGGTGAATTTTGATGTATGAAGGAGAATTTTGACGTACGGTCTGTTGCTCCAGTCCCAACACTCCAAAATTACAGATCTTGACCATTTTCTTTTATCTTTTTCCCTTTTTACTTTTTATGTTTTCCATTTGACTACAAGTACGCAAATGATATTTGACATTTGTGTAGGTGAATTGATTTATTAAGTTATATGATGAGTGTTGGTATGTGTTGGAGGTGGATTTTTGGTAAACTTTATTTTGTTTCAAAATTGTAATAAGTATACAATAAGTTTGATATTAATAATTAGCAGTAGTATATAAAATATTTTATATACGGACTTTATTCGGGTTGAGCCTTATTAAGTTCAGACTCGACTCATAACTTGATCGGGTTTAAAATAAGAGCTCAAATTTAGCCCGACTTACAATTATTCGGGTTTGAGTCAAAATTAATTGGGTTGAGCCGTCGGGTTTCGGATAGACCCGGCTCAATTGACAGTCCTATTGTGGACATGCACATTCATGTATCTAGTTACTTCTTGAGAATATTAATTCTTTGAATCTAATAAGCGTCTCTTCAATTAAATTCATGTATTGTAAAAATTTCAGTTATTTCCAACATAATCTCCTGGACCATATTTACTCAAGAATTTTCCATAATCACAATTTATACCAATTAATTACTTTGAATAATCAAACTTTAGTTTCAGGGGCTACTTCCTTAGTGTCATGTTGAAATGTTTCATTTGCAAATGTTGAATAAACAGAAAGAACAAGGACAATGACAACAAAAGCCTTGTATTTCATTCCTTCTTTTGAATTGGCTTGAAAATTTTATGTTGGTATTTGGTATGTACAAAAGGATTTTGAGAAAATGAAATGAATTTCATCTTTTCTTAACATCTATTTTTTTTTTTATTTCCCAAGGGATTAATCCCTTTCGAGATACATCGGACACACAAAGTGGAAACCTCTCCAACAGAAATTCGAACCTGAGCCCACTAATTTATAGTGACTAGTCACTTACACTATATCAATTTATCTTAACATCTATTTAAAGGTGCATAAATCAGGCGACAGAAAAGGGTTGAGCTCATAACACTCAAGATTTTTTCAGGCCCACTCAAGATTTTTTTCGTGAAAATGGGATATAGCTGGCCCACGTAGATAATTGCGTGGTATATCATTTTCATAATACCTAATTAACATTCAATTTAACACTAAAGATAAATTAAATTATCAAAAGTACTGAAAATAGGGCCTGTTTGTTTGGCGTTTCCCAAAAAAATTTCGTGTTTGGAAAATGCCAAATAAACATGTTTTCTACTTTCTGAAATAAATTTTTTATATCTCAATTTTCTTAAACTAATCTCTCAAAAGCCGAACAAACAACAATTTTCTTATCTCTAAATAAAACCTATACAAACTCTACTCTAATTTGACATAAAGTAACATATCTCTTACACAATTTATCTCACATAACAAACATGATTTGACATAAAGTCTTACACATCTTACCCCTATAACCTAACTCTTCCAAAAAAAACCTACATCTACTTTATTTTTCAAACCACTCTTTTAAAACCCAAACAAACAACATTACGCAAATCGAGATTATTTCACAAACCTCCACTACTCTCCCAAACTACTTTCCCAAACACCAAACAAACATGCTCAGAGATTTCCATAACAAGTACATAATTCTAATTAATACACATCAACATCAAATTTATTTATACTTCTTCACAATGTAGCCATGTACTTTTTATCAGCATAAAATAGTTTATGGATAAATACATGGCATTCTATTCTAGATTGCTACATATTAGTTCCTCCACCACCATATCCTCCTCCTCCACTCCCATAATTAACCGCCACCACCGCCACCTTGCTTGTTGCCATAACCAGCAACGCCGATGCTGTCTACATTGTTTGTTGGTTCAACTTCATTTGCTGCATTTTGCAACTTGTGAATCAATACTATAAATCTTATGTCACGTTTTTTGTTTAACTTACACATGTATCAATATTTTTTTTTTAAATTTAAATATTTGTGTACTCAATTA
This sequence comes from Penstemon davidsonii, assembly GCA_034814905.1. Classification (NCBI taxonomy): domain Eukaryota; kingdom Viridiplantae; phylum Streptophyta; class Magnoliopsida; order Lamiales; family Plantaginaceae; genus Penstemon; species Penstemon davidsonii. Next base: position 14,399,653 of record JAYDYQ010002686.1, read on the forward strand.
AACAATTGCCAATGCATATATTAGTGTGACATAAAGTGTCAAGAAAATTAGAACATATTTGATAACTTGTTCTCTAAAACTCCAAATATTAATTGAAGGATCAATATCGGACCTCAATTTATGTACTACTAGTAGTCTAGTACATATATTCGATCATGCTTGATAATTCATGCATCATCCAACAAAATTTGTGTACATTAATTTATAATGTATGATTTCATTTAACTAGGAAACTTAGAATTCTGCATTATCAAAATAAAAATAAAAATATAATGTATGGTCTACAATTGGATAAATTATTATTTTTACTATACATATTGATGAAATGTTATTCAACTACTTCTTTTT